>JALXJV020000023.1:20809790-22009790 GCA_024633595.2 Lepomis macrochirus | reverse complement strand
GAGGCAAAGATAGTATAAATAATGAGGTTACATTTCATAAAAAGGTGTTTATATACATTTCATGTATAGAAACAGTTATTAAATAAATGATCAATTTATTAATTTAAAAGTTATAAGACATTGTTCATGTGTCTATTAATCATGTTAATCATGTTAAACATGATTACAGCTGTGTTATACTGTTTTATTAATCATTCATGAGCTGTTTATATCTAAGTTATAGATGCCTTATTGGAAAAAGTTCACCTTTTTAGTAGTCCTGGGACTATAAAATTTTTGTTCACAATTAATCACATAGTTATGCTCAAATTTGATTAGTACATTCTAAAGTACTGTATTGCACACTTTTAATTTAAATGTATGCTATATACACAAAAGTGCAATTACATGTGGTTTGTAAACACTTTAAACAAATTAGGTTCTTTTTACCAGTAGTATTCCTATTACACAGTCGCAATTCAAATTGTAAATCTCAATTTAAACATTAATGTTATCAAATCTAATTTAAAACCAATGCTGTTTGCCACTGCCAGGGCATTAACTTTTATTTAGCTTTTAAAACAAGTTAGTCCAGAGCCACGATCATAACATCATAACAGACACCTTCTGTTTTTTTTTCTGAACAGTTATCAGCAGAGACATTTTTCTTTTATCAGGGAGCAGCATAAACAGTCTATGGTCAGTAGCAAGGTTCCCCGTTAGAGTGAGGTGAAGTGCTCGCCTCACGCACATGCCCGCTCGCTGCCGAAGTTGAATTGTCTTGAACTTTTTCTATGCGACACGGAGTACAAATCTTTGTAAGAGACCCTCGCTGTTTGTTTCTAGAGTTTCCAGAATATATATCTGTTCACTAAATAGGACACCAACAGAAATGAATTCGCATGGCAGAGCGTCCCCCCACAAGTAGATGAAGGCCTATCAGGTAAAGTTATGTAGCCTATAATTTTAACTTAGGTTAAATAGGCTACAGCTGTGTAGTGCACAGAAGCCATTGCCATGGTTACTATCTATAGAACGCCAGCATAAATGTGCGATAAAATGATTGCATAAAATCGTTAATTAATTAAACCATTTACACGATAACGTGTTAACGTGCCCAGGCCTAATTTTAAGTGTTTATTGTCTTCTTATAAGTGCAAAATATGGGCAGTTAAAAATACAAAATTGAATTTGAACTGAGATCCAAATGTCTCATCATGTACTATGCCATGCAAAGCTGGCATTCGCAATTTTAAGCTGTCATTGAGGAGCAAATTCCAGCACCTTATCGAATCATTGGTGAGTCACTGTTGTCAACTGCCCTCAGCTATATTCCTTTAATTTTGTGCTTTCTTACTACATATTTTAACCATTGCGAAGGCCACACAGCAGATCCAAGGTATTGACCATGTTTATAAAACAGCATGAACCTGGCGGGCAGCGCTGCCATTCATCCTGACAACTCAGCCGGACAAGACTGATGGAGTGCTGACAGTGACGATGGATGAACGCGAAGGGAAGGAAGGAAAGAAAGATGGAAGGTGCGGTGGCTGGCACTGCCAGATGGGTGGAGGAGAGGAGAAGGAGAAAGGTGTGTGAACTGGCAGCGGATGGGAAGTTCGAGTTGGGGTTTGTGCAAGGTGTGTAGGGTTAGTAAAGTAAAGTATAATGGGGTGTAGGCTGATGGTGATGGTCGTCCTGCTCGCCACAGGCCTCCCCTGCTCCAATGATAACTTGCGGTTTTCGAAGTGTTCCTCAGAGCCACAAAGAGGCCTAAGAAATGGCCGGCACTTGGCAAGCGGTGGACTGTTCCATCACAAACAGGGACCTGGGACCCTCACTCTTGAAGAAGGAAATGTCTCTAAACCGTATACCACCCAGTTTACTCTGGCACCGTTCTGGAAACCAAGACTTTTATATGCATAGCTTTAACGTTGGCTTTTGGAAACAGAGCAGATGATGGACGAGAGCAGAAAGCTACCTGCTGGTAAAAGGAACACCAGGCTTGTAAAAGGCGCGCATTAACTTTCGTTTGTGACTTGTTACATCAATTAAAGGCTTTGGGGATCAAAAACAGGGAATTTAGTTGCGTGTTTATTCTTCTTCAGCCACTCCTTAGTTCTGTTTTGATCCCATCGAGGCCGTAACTTGCATCTCTGGTTTATGCTTGAAACGGTCCAGAACAAAACTTGAAAACCACAGATCGCAAATACCACTGTAAGAAGACAAAATGAGCACTGTTACAGTCCACTATAAGCCGGTCATGACTGAGGAGGAAGGTAATACAGCCTAGAGCTTTAATTTTCTGCCTTAATCTGATTGAATGCAACCCAAAACTCGGTCTCAGGTCATGCTCAAACATTTATTTTATTTTTTAAATGTTTGTCATATTTATTGTTAATGCGTGGGCTGTTGCTATCAACCCATTAATTAAAGAAAATGTTGAGATTTAGAATTATATTAAAATTAATTTAAAACAATTAAAGGAGACCTAATAACTTATCTACAATGTTACAATGTTGGATGTTCATGTTCATGTCATGCTTTTTCTACCACATTCTATGACACAGAGTTAGACGAGCCAGTATTTCATATCCACACAGCTACGCTCAGTCTGTCTGTACCGCTCAGCGGTAACAACAGCCTGGTAACACGCTTCATGTCTTGGCCAATCAGAAGCCAGTGGGTTTTGACAGGGGAGCCTTAAAGAGACAGGAGCATCTACAGCTTGTTTCAGACACAGGCTGAAATGAAGCCCTACATGAAGGGCCAGTATAAGCCAGTATAATTATTTTGATGTTGAAGTTTGAATCATGCAAAGCTGCCATACAGGAGTCACAGAACTACTATATAGGACTGGAAATGCAGTATAATAGGTCTCCTTTAACAGGTGATTTGCTGTTTGCTGTCACTGTCTCACACACCATAAGCCGCTAGCAAAGTTCATGTCATAGAAATAGGTGTGGATGTCAAATGCCTTCAGCTGCTCTTTAAAGATAGTGCGTGTCAACTATAAAAAGAGTCCTCTTGCAACAGTTTCTTGGACCTGCTTATAGAGGGATGCAGATTAAACTTTTAACATCTCAAACCTGGAACACAGAATTGAAGCTTATTAGTCTGTACCCCTTACAATTGTTGTTATGCTTGCGGCCTTTTGTTTTTTGCTCTAAAAAGACTATTGTTTCTCTCTTTCTTGCACATGTTCTTATTTGTCACTATGTTCACTATGGCGTGGGATGTGCCACCTCTGTAACATACTAACTCTTTCTCCACTGTTTAATTTATTGATACAATAATTCTTTTTTCATGAAATTGTGATTTTCTTTCCTGTCTTTAATATTATAATCCCTCAAACATTGATATCATAATAATGAAAGTAATTAAATTCTCAGATTTTACTTCTTTTTGCTGTGCTCCTGTACATAGTCCATTAAAAAGGCCATGGAGAATTCAAGATCAGGTCCTCCCTTGTCAAAGTCAAAGTCTGTAACAATGATCGTCATTTAACACCTTAAACTTCCTGTCTCCACTATCATTTTCCTTAACCCCTCCGCCCCTTAGTATCACCACCATCTCCTCCGTCTCCTCCTCCCCTGTTTCCTCCCTCCCTCCCCTGCCTTTGCCTCCTACATTCTCTGACATAATCCATCCTAAGTGTTTACAGACTACTCGATTTCTCAAAGGGGGTCCGCTGGTATTTCTCAAACAAACCCATCTAAAACAGATGAGTGGTGGCAGTGGTAGCACTATAGTTTGTAGAAGTGTGCATGTTAAGTGTAGGGTTAGTAGATTGAAAACTGTGCTGGTGAAAACAGAGTTGAGAAAACTGAAAGGTAGCAAATACTGCCTGAGCAGAACATGAAAAAAATAAAGTACAGAGGTCCGATTAAATATAGTAGTCTTCTTGCTACTTACCACCTGACCCTTCAAGTTCAAACTAATCATTTTAGGCTATTGCATTCTAGGTAAGGTAGTTAGTTTGCCTGCTAGCTTCTAGGTCATGTTTTCATGAAAGTTTGATAGACACAATAGCACAAAACCTACTTACACTACAGTCATGCTTGATGTTTCGTGAGGCTGTGCTCACAGCATTTATTTAAACTTCATGCAAGTTTTGCATGTTAGCAATTAAATATTTGCTAATTAGCACTAAGTAGGTACAAATGAGGTGGATGAAAATAAATGGCATTTGTTTTGCAGGTGTTTGGTCATAAACCAAAGTATTGGACAAATAATGAAAAATTATCAGGACATCACCAAAGATTCTTTGGAGATCTCCTTCTCAAGAGCCATCATCAGGTCAATTTTCCTGCAAAGAATGTGAATGTCTGTAACAAATTTCATGACACTGATAAAACCTCTTGGTGATGACAAAGGAAAAGTCAGGTGATCACTGAATTCAATGAGGTTTATCCGTGGTGGGCCATAAATGTCTGTACAAAATGTACTGCCAATCTGTCAAGCAACTTAGATGTTAAGATATTTTACCGGACCTCAAAACTTATACCTGCTGCTAGTTTTAAATGAAAAGTCAGGGCCTCACCAAAGTCAGTAGGATTCATTCTCTAAGGACCATGACTGTATGTACAAAAAAGCAACCCATCCATCATTTCAGGAGCAATTTATTTAAGGACTGAAGTGGTAGACAGCCATTGCTAGAGCCATGCAGCTAAAGCGTGATTTATACTTCTGTGTTGGGTCTACGTGGCGTCGCTTCGCAGTATACGAGGCACGTAGCCATGCATTTATACTTGTGCATTGGTGTCTGCATCATTCTGCAATTACACCACCAAACGCTAGTTGGCGGTAGCGCTACAGCGTCCACTGTGTTGACTTTTGGGTAAATTATTTATGTGCAACTGTTATAGACCGAATGGATCACGTTCTGATAGTGAAACGAGGCATTTCGACCGGTTTGCGACGCTCAAATATATTGATCCATGTTGTTACAGCCGCTCGACTGGCTGCTAGTAAAATTTATTTCAAAGCATTGACCACTTCCAGTTCTTATGGTCTGCGTCGCCCAGACGTGCAGTTACATTTTCAAGGAGGTGCACGTCAGGCTACAGGAATAAAGGGACAAGTGTGGAATCCGGGGGTCAAGGCTAAGATTTAAGGTCTTTACCCTTGAACGTAGATCATAGGAATGGCTTTTAATCCGTGGGGGGCTCCCTCTATGTTTGTGTGTGCATGACAGGGAGAAAGGCAGAGACACAGATATGGAAGTATTGTGGGAAGCAAAGTCTGGTCCTACCCAGATTTCTCATGCCTTGCCTAGGTACACAAACTGTGCTTGATTGCCTCTGACTTGAACCGAAACCTCCAACACACATGCGCAGACATGCAGAGATACATATGAGCTCATGTAAAACACACACACACACACATACACACATATACACACACACATTTTCTCTTTAGTCATACACAGCTACAAGCTCCCACACACCAACACAGTCACTCATTCTGCTCTCAAACAGAACAGCTTCATATTCTTCACATTATGACAAAGCTGACATACGTAAACATGTAAAACAAAGCCCAGAGCTCCATCTCTCTCAGTGTTTGTTTTTATAGGACAGGAATTACTCAGACGAGCGAGAGCCACATTTGAGAAACCCCATGCTCAATCATCCTGTCATGTGAAGTTAACTCCCCCTCTGCTGCATCTGTCCTTATCTAAAATATATCTGTTTTACTAGTAGGCCTTGTCAGATCAATGCTGTCTCCCGTTCTATTTTGTCACCTCTCCGTCCTTTAATCTCTGTGTTGAAATCATTAAACTCTACTTAACTGACATTAATCTGCTGGCATCCTCCAAGACTTTGTGCACACACATCCACGCAGTGCAGAACCCCTAAACCCTCTTTTCAGGCACAGCAGTGTAATTTATGAGGTGTAATTATAGAGGTGTCAAAGAAATAGAAACAGTCCCACTGCATAAATGAGTGACATGCTGCGTCTGGTGACTTCCTGTTTTTGGCCCCCTTGACCTTGTTGCTTAATTAAAGGGTAAAATGGCACATCCCACCAACTAACACCAACAACATCAGAAATAAGTTCCACCAACCAGAAAATAAATGTTGTTATTGTTGTGTAAATGTTATTTTGAAAGTTGGTGGGTAATTGAAATCCTTGGGTTGATTTATTTTACCGTCCAGATTATTACATGGATCCCCAAGACATCTATATTAGTTAAACATGAAATGAAAAAATTATTCTGTAAAATCACACGCATGGATCTAGAGTCATATGTTCTATCTAAGGTAGTGCTGCCAGTATCACCGCATTTCAAATATGATGTTTGTATCTCTGTTGCAAATGGATGTTGACTGTTTCAAGACTCCAAATCCCTCTTCTCTCTCTGAACGTGCTTTTCTCAGTCTCTCAGTGAATGCAGCCCAATGAGCCAAAACACAGGATCCTCCCAGGGGTCACTGACGACATATGGAGATCAGGATCACAGACTGGAGGCCTCCCGTCAGAGCAGTGGCCACTGATACAGCCAATTACAAACCAGGTCCTGCCGAAAGATGGGCACTGGAGAGGAAAATTAAACAATAGCAGTCCGGTCAGGTTTTTCAGTAGCAGTGAGTGCTGAAATTGAAGCTGTTTAGACTCATCATTATCTGATGTGGTCTACAGTTATGAGTTAAGCTCAGATTTTCTTTAAGCATCTCCATAGCCACATGGGTGAGGGTGACTTAATTTTGTCATCTTCACATAGACCCCAAATCTATGACTGCCCGGACTTTACACACCTATATGCACCCCCACTGCACGTGTGCGGAACGTGTCTTTATACACAGATCCCCGATGTAGTATGCAGAGAAATGAGTCTGCTATAAAGTTCTGAGGATTTATTAGGGTCCTTGACAATGTAATCAGCTCATGGTAAGTTGGTTGAAGGTTTCACTGCTGGAAAATTGTAGACAGGGCATTTGAACAACTACTTTATAGCATCAGGGAGCAAGAGCAAGACAGGTATGCTTAAAGGTAAGGTCTGTCCAATCAGTTTGCCAGTGAATGGGAATGGCCATCTTGCAAAAAAGGTCCATCCTAAGGGGTACTGATACTCCCCAAGGCCTTTAAAGCCCACAGCTGTACATTGTTGTGTTTTTGTCAAAGTGCATAACATTTCCTTAACAACTGATATACATTAGATGCATCCAGTCTCTATTGACAGACATAACAGTCGACTTTAAATCTTAGAGATATCTTAAAGAGAGTTGTTCAGTTGTTGGAACATTTCTGTTACCAACAATATACTATTTATGATACTTTGCTTTGAAGAATATGTATGTTTTCTACAAAACCCAACTTTAGGGTGCCCTTGTCACCTAGTATTTTCATTGCCCACTGTCAACCTCAACATCCTGAACCTGAACCCTTTTTGTTGTATGTTGTTCCCTTGTCAGTAAGTAAGAAGGCATAAAAAAAGTCCTCAAATGTTAAATGTTGACTAAGCACGAATTGGGCAAGGTATGCATTAATAAAATAGGAATAAATAGGAAAAGTATGATTTAAATCAGTAACTATCTGACCTAAAAACAAGTAAACAGGTGGTCATGCAATCACAAATTTAAGTACTGCACAGCTCTTAAAACATGAAATTTAATGCTTTATTGGAAGCTACAGAAAATCAAATAGTACTTAATTGGTTGTGGGAGGAATTCCATGATGTTCTTTGGACAAGAACAGATGCCTAGTAAACGGGGACTTATGCAGTGTTGTACTGGCTACCTGTTATGACCTTCAGCAACAGTTGTCTGGTCCAAACCTTCACATGGATCATCACTTCGGTCTCACTGTTTTTCTTTCTGTCTGTGGTGAGACGACACGCTGCGTAGGGGAGGCAAGAGCTTCATCACTGTTTACCTTCTCCTTGCTTGGACTACACTAAAGCTGTGTGTGGGCCAGACCCCCGCTGAGACATGGTCGTGGAACTACTGTCAGCAGTGTGAACAACAGCAATATCACCTCCCGCTGTACGGACAGGTTCCGCAACATTATCTGGGTGACTTGCGAACCAGAATTCCTCACTCATGGGCCGTAAAAAGCCGGCAACGCTTGCCGATTGGTAGATACTTTTATCCTCAGAGTGTACACGGATTTATTTGATGCAGCTGTCACACTTTGTGCTGAATGTTTGCTGAAATACCGCCGCAACTCTTGACTGCATCTGCAAGTGAACAAATCTTGTTCAAGATCTCTTTTGGGATGCATTCTTCATTTTTGCTTTGCATTGCACTGCTGTTATGTTCCTTTCTGTTGTTGCTAACCATTTTGAAATCACTGATTGTTTTCTGTCTCAGCTGAAGTGGAATTAACATTTTTCCTCTTCAAACACTGGGTCATTTACAAGAGTCAAGAGATTTTCCAGACTAAGCAACCACCCTGATCACTCACAATGAATACAAACACTGACCAGTCATTATGAGTAGACTTTGGGTTTGTCAAATCCTGTTGACGGTGTGAAAATAACAGTGAGAGACAATTTGAAAAGAGTTGGCAGTGACCCATTTTAAACAGCAGAGATGCCTTAGATTCATGTTTTTTACATTCACCTTATTAACTCATATGGTCATTCAAACAGAATGGCAGATTATTATTATAAGTGATGCCTTGTTGCTGATTTGTTTAGTTTAGTTAATTTAGTTTTGGTAAGTTAAGGAAACATTCTGTGGCCTGTTGTTTGGTCTAAAAATGTAGTCAGTAGTCAGTGTGGAGTGGACATATCTGTCAAAGTAGTATTGTTAAGGCCCTGTCACATCAGAATTCAAAAGAGAGAAAGTCTGGCCCCTTGATTGTGGTGCAACCTTTGGTTTAAAGCATCAGCAAAAGTAGGAAAATGTAATATTAATTAGTGGATTTGTGAAGGCAAAGTAAATTTGCGAAATGCTTTCATACTGTGTTCAACATTGGTGAACATCGACTCAAGAAAACAAGTTTTTTGCCATTGTCTGACAGGAACATAATGGTAACTACTGCTGAACAGTCAGTTACACAAATGTCCAAAATAGAGGAGGCTGACATTAAAGTCAACACTTTCTGTTTGCGACACGGGACTTGGAGTTTTGTTGTTTTTTTGAAAAAAGTTTCCAGTTTTCTGATATTTAGACAAATTCAAACACAGTCACCAAAAGGTTTAGTTCAACAAAAAAGCATCATTCATGTCTTAGTTTTGCATGTTGTCTCTGGCAAAAAATGCACAGAAGCCAGAGCCTTTCTTCGCTTGCATAAGCTTAACATTAAATAATCATTTTTTTTAAACAAGGGTAAATATATATGTATATATATTGCCAATATCTATATTGTATATATATTGCCAATATGAATTTAAAATTCTAACCCTAAACCCTAGACTCCTTTTACTCAACCTCGACAACTGCAGCACTGAACAGAGCAACATGTAGTTTTTTTTTTTTTAAACATCCATTTTAAACGACGAGTCATCATCCTGACCTTCTGACACAGAACACATACAGATACCAAGAACAACTCATTACAAGTTCCTTGAATAAACCATTCCCGTTTCAATAAATTTAATGTGGCAACAGAACCTCCAGAAACTATAACCCGGGCCAGTTTTAGGCCTCAGATGGTGGTCTCCCTAATTGACTCTGTGTTTGCTAATGACCCTGGATCTGGATTGCCATTATAAAACACAGATAAATGTTTACTGTCAAGAGATGACATCACAAGACTTAAGGTCTGTACAAATATACAGGTGCTCCACCACCCCGCCGCTCTCTCCACTTCTTCAAGTCCACATTGGTTTGATAAAAACAACTCCAAATGCCAGAGGACCATATTCACATTTGCTCTGTTTCATTTATTTTGTTGGCCGCTGAAAACATAAACTTTTACTTAGCTGTGTGTTATTAGAATGTAAGCAGTTTTCCATAGAGGAGGTTTGGGATGGAGGCCGTGTGTGTGTGTGTGTGTGTGTGTGGGCATGTCTGTATTTCTTGACCTGAGTTTTCCCTCTCTCTCCTGTCACTGATTAAGACCCTGTATCCCAAAACTTATTTTTAAAAGCATTACATAAAGCATTCAAACTTCAATGAATCATCGTGTTAATCTGGACACACAATGTATTATGACTGCAAATAAACAGAAATGTTGTTTGTTGACAATTTGCGATCTGTAACTAATGTTTTTATTTCCATTTTGTGACACTAGATTCGTTTCATGGTACATGTGGTGGACACTTTGTGGCACAAGTATTATTTATCTTTAAAAAGTTTTTTGCTAGCTTGACAGATGTTTGAAGTTCAGCATCCTACCCTTTAAATAAACTACAAAGAAATACTTGCAGTAGAGGGGTTTCTTACTGAGAGCGAAATGAGAGGATTCCATGCCTGTGTCATAAGTAGGGAGTCTGAATTACCCACCACAGGAGTTGGGGTCATCACTCCTCAACCCCAAGATATTGTGCTTAAAATGTTCAGCAGCTGAATAATGAAAAATTAAAGATTTATTTTTAGTCTTTTTTGGATAGTGACAGTTAGACAGGCAGACAGGAAGTGGTTAGAGAGAGAGAGAGAGGTATCACATTCAACAAGGTCACCAGTGATGGTTGCAATGGTGGTATATGCTGTAAACATTCGGCTATCAAGGCACTCCCACAATCTTAAAGAGGTGGTATTCTGCTTTTTGGCTTTTCCCTCTGCTTTATTGAGTTATATACCTATTTTGTGCATGTAATAGGTTGGCAAAGTGAAAAAGCCCAAAGTCCAGCCCAAAGGGAGTTCCCATCTCCCACAGAAAACTCTGCTTTGAACTGCTTGAAAACAGCTCGTTTGTAGTCCAGCCGTTTCCTTTTCATCCCTATGACGACACAGGGATGAAAGCTTAATGCCCCTCATGTAACGCGTTCCAAGCGGCTACTCCGACATGCCCTCAAAAACACCAGTGGGAAAACACTGAGCTGCAGCACACATTCTCCTCTCCCTTCCAAACACTAGCTACCCTCCAGGCAGTCAATGGACATAAAGTTGTTACTGTGATGTTGAGACAGAGCTCAGTTAAAAGTTTATGGATGAAAAATACTTTTGTTATAGATTAATAACTCACTACTCTGAAACTATTGCTCCAGTCCATGTAGCCTACAGCTGAACCGAAGCTATTTACTGTCTTTTGGTTGACTCGCCCTTCTCTGCTTCTGATTGGCTAGTAGTCCTTAACTGGGCATGTGCAACTTCTAACAAAGCTCATTTAGAGACTAGATGTATGAAACATAGCTAAACTGAAGCCACAGTGAAAAGAGGAGCTGCAGCAATGTGCAGTATGAAAAAAATATGGTGTTTTTGAAAATTAAACCATGTAAACCTTTTCTGGTACAACCCCTAAATAAGATTTTGAACCTAAAAATGAGCATAATACGACTTCTTTAAAGCATGCATAGATGAAATGGCAAGTCAATTATAACAGTCAATGATGAGTATGTATGGTTGATCAGCAGACTTACCAACATGCAGACATCGTAGAAAAATATACAACATAAGAAAAATCAGGCCCTACCTTGCTCATTACACCACCCAGCTTCTGGTACAGACCATCTCTCACCTCGATTATTGCAAAGCCCTCCAAGCGGGTTTTCCAGTTTATGCATTGAAACCCCTACAAATGGTTCAGAACACAGCGGCATGTCTGTTTTTTGATCAGTCCAAAAGGATTCATCACTCCATACTTTACATTACAGTGGCCTTCTGAATCCAATTTAAGTCACTAATGTCCACATACAGAGTGACTACCGGATACATTTTTTTTACATTGTTTTAATAGAGAATAATTCATCAAACTTGCTGTTGTTGATGACGCTTTTTTCTTATTTCTTCCCAATTCAATGCGTGGGAGTTGGCAGCCCTGGCGATGCAGTTTTACTTCATTCCCAATCAACAGCATGTAGCCTGTAGCATTAAAAAATACCTCACAGCAGTGCCACTGCAGGCTTAAAGCAGGACAAACTCACAACCTCTAAAATGGCTACTACTGTGTACATAACATTTTCTGCTGAGGTTTCATTTTCCTCTGAATCTCATTGGTGTCACACCCGCTTCTCAAACAAGACTGACATCCTCCCTTGTTAGACATTCAGCAGCCACGCAGTAACCTGAACCCATCCACACACACACACACACACACACACACACACACACACACACACACACACACACACTTATATTCACTTAGGGTGACCCACTGCCACCACACTCCTACCACGACCTGTCTACATCTGGTACCATATTTTGTGTGTGTGCATGGTATGTCTATGTGCAGACAAGGCCCCGTGCACACATGCGCCTCAGCTGTAGCCGACACTCAGTACCAGCCCGGAATCTAATATCCCCCCATTGGAAACACATGTGAAAGTCTGACAAAAGCCGGCATGTTCCCTGTGCCATGTATGTCAGCAGTCAGTCAGTCTCCATGCTGTCTGTTTTGTAGGCTGAGCACTGCTCTCCAGTGCCACACAGTGCAGCAAGCTTTACTGTGTTTGCAGGAGAAACGTGAAAAACACATGCTTTTGTTCTGTATTTTGGAGAATCAATTCAGTGCAATTCTATGGGAGAGAAATATTACATGTTAGACTATTATGACAGGGTGATTCGCACGAGATAGAAGGGAACCCTCCTGCTCTGTTATCCCTCAGCCTGTCTGTTATGTTCTGTTCCTCTACCGAAACAGAAGAAGGGGGAGGCGCATAGAAACAGCTGTTTGCTGCTCTCTCACTCTCTCTCTCTCTCTCTCATGCTCTGTCTCATTGACTGTCCTTAACTTCTCATCTCATTGTTTCCCTTCTGTCTACACCTTTACAATAGATTGCCTTTTCATGTTAACCATTGTTCTGTTGGCAATCATCCATGCCGGACTTTACTTCAAGAACCCCTTGATTCATAAAGCATCTAAGGCTACATTCAGACTGATTTTTTTGCCCATATGTGATCTCAGATCTGATCCTTTTATAACAGTGTGAATAGGACATGTCACATGGAATCTGATCTTTTCCAGTTCGGATTTGGGCCACATTCATATGTGGTCCAAATCTAATACAGATTGGATCTTTTTAAATGCAAACATGATTCTGGACACTCACGTTGGAATAGATGCGACTTTGACGTCACACTAGAGCAGCTATTCTGCTGTAGACAGAACCGCGGTGAACGATAAAGCTCCACAAAAAGCCATTATTAAACATGTGGATCACTTTCATCCCAACCTTGCTTTCATCTGCCCACAAATTCCCTTTCTTACACCTGAAATTCACCAGACCACAAGCTCTCTAATGAGTTGCGTATATGACATTAGTCAGAGGGGACGCAGTAGAGCGAAAGCAGAGAGAGAGAGGAGAGGGAGTAAGTGAGTTGTGGGGCAGTTGCGTTGTACAGGGCGAGAAACTGTAAAGAAAAGGACAGAAAGTTGTCATAATTCAGGAGAAATGTGACCCATGAGAGGACAATGAGTTTAGCAAGTAGCAGCTAGCCGGAGCTAACCTCTGTGGCTCCTTGTTTACTTCTGCACGGCAGCGTGCTCCCGCGTGTTACATTGTGTTATCCTTCTGCACATGGACAGTTCACACTGGAGTCTTATATGGCCCACATTCAAACTATAATGTGAACTGTCAAAAAAAAATTGGAATTGAGCATTAAGTAGTCTGCAGTCTGAACGTAGCCTGTAATAAGCAAGTTCACTATGTGTGTGCCTTTGTCCATAAACAGGAAACTCTGCATCAGGTCTTATACACACCCTCCTGGAGTACAGGTTTAACTGCCCCCCTCAAAGACGTGTTATAAACTCCTGGCTCATAACTGCAGAAGATCATTGAACTATTGGGAAAAATATAGCCTGCTTTATTCATTTTATATGAATAGCACCTAATGTAAAATATATTATATGCACTACATAGCATTTTATGCATATGCTACTTGCCAGTGGCCCTGTTCCCTCAAGGGTCAAGAGCTACCGTGCGAGCAAATCCACTGATCCCAACAATACTATTAAAACAAATTCATTTTGAGGCGACATTTTTAAATGCTGGCGTGAACAGGACATCAGAGGAAATGGTTTGAAAATTCTACCGTTGTTGTATTTTCTAAACTCAAAGATCTGAGTGCAGCAGAAGACAACTCAGTGTGTCCTGTAATAGTCAGACATTCGGTTATTTTACTGCAAGCTGCTGTCTACACGAGATCTGTTGAAAATAAATGCCTCTTCATATTTTGAGCAGCTAGAACAACATAAATGTGTATTTATTCAGACAATAAGTGCAATTCATGCAAAATGTTGCTGTGCACACATGGGAATAAAATGTTTTCTGTAACTGAAGTGTGACCCATTTAAAATGTTGGCCCAAGTTGCACCAGAATATGCTGGTTATGGGAGAGAAGCAGGTTTGTTATATTTGAATAAAATTGACATAATTTGTTAGTTTTAGACCAAGTTATCCAAAATCGTTTTGCTGAGTGTACAGTGATGACAAAGTTCCTGCAGGGAAAGCAGAGGTAAGCGGCTGCTAGGAGCTTTCATTTCTACCTCGAAACCTCGCACCTTCCCAAAGTGCCAAATTTCCGCCCTGGTTGGAGCAGGCTGGCACTACGGGTGTTGGCCTTTGAGAGATTGTGGTTGCACTCAGCTGCATGCACGGCTTGTGTTTAGCCACAGAGGCTCAAGCACACCTAACCTAAGCTGTCTCCATTCTCTGTTACTGACTGTCTACTGATTTGAAAGACTAAATCATTCGCAAACCATTCTTGACATTCAGTTTTCTCAAGCGGCTACTAATCAGCAGTCCTTCAGTGGAAGGAAGTAATCAGGTACAGCGAGGAGTTTTTGAAAACCAGCGCGTTGTGACAATCTGTTTTGGCGCTTTGTCAAAACCCTTCTTTTGTCACCAGCATAAGTCTGAAAGCTAATAGGTGGTGAAAAGCATGGTTGGAGGCCCAGATGAAGCAGATTATTTTATGAAGAGTGAAGGAGAGGCATCCAAGCATTAGCATGTGTGCTAGCCAGAGTCAGTCCCAGGAGGGAAACCCAAGTCTGGCAACGGTGTCCCGACAGACATCCTCTGCCGAGGTTAGCATATCCCTGTTTTGGCTGAGTTGCTGAAAGTGTGTGTGTCTATGTATTTGTGTGTGAAGGGTTCTATGTTCTGTGTGAGTGCGCGCGTGTGTGTGTGTGTGTGTGTGTGGTTGCTGAAAGATTTGTTATTTGGAGTGGTGAATTTTAATGACGTTTGTCAACTCTAATATGCAGAGCTGCCCAGCTGTGGACGAGACTGAAGTTTTCTCAGCTTGTTTTGTGTTTTAAAGGAAGTGCTGTTTTTCAAGATGACTACTGCAAATTATTTCCGGGGTAAATACATGTTATTTATAGACACAGAGGTAGAAGCATACTACATACACACACATTTACATCCTCATTGTCAGCTTGAGGATTATGTCTTTTTCCAGGCATTGCACAAAGTAAGCTGTCATCAGATGAACTCTGGTGGCAAAGTGCTTTCATCATCACTTGCCAGTCTATTTAACAACCTGACTACAGGGACATTTATCACCTTGTTTTAAATTTCAGCCTAAGTAGCTCTCACTGTTGTACTGTCATTACCATTGTAAATACTGCACTATCATCTAAATAATAAAAATGGTCTTACATACATAAAATTGTTTTTTATCAAATAAGAAATAATTATGGCCTGAAACATTCAATGTGTAACTTTTAGAAAATCCCCGTTATTAACAACACCGGTGGCCATTAACTGAACTGCAGTCGGTATGCAGTAGGTACTCGCATGCATCGTCCTGAGCATCGCCCAAAACAAGTGATGGGGCATACAAGAGACTGAACGCTGAAATGAACACTGAATGCTGGAAAATAATTTACAGTAATATTTAGAATCACATCACTATCTGTAATTTTATTTGCACCATTGGCTTCAGGATACTGACTAGCTTACTGTTTAAAAATCACACCATCACCCAATGCCATGAAGCAACGCTGGCAGCCAGCCGGTGTAGAAAGCAATTGTTAGTTATGCACAGGGGGCTGATCAATGTCGAAAAGGGAAGCACAGGGACCGGATTATGTGCAGTGGACCTTGAGACTATCACTGCCCACGGCATCTTTCGAGCATCCAGCGAGAACCAAACGCCATATTATTCGTCCCAGAGAGCTAAACTAACCTAGCTTTGACCTAAGAGAGCAAGCGAGAGATGCATCGACAGCCCGCTTGCTCGCTGCTCGGATGGATGGTAGAAAATATGGTGGAGTCTACTGCACCATATTTAATTTTACATTGTATTAACAAAATATTACAGATATAATTAAATCCGACGTTAGCAAGAGCTGTCAGCTTTACGAACCTGCTACTTCCCAATTGCAGCGTCAGTGGACCTGAGACCATGTGCCACATATTACACTCTGCTGCAAAAGGCTGACTGCAAAACTCTGAAACCCAACCCAGCACCACCTTCTTCGTTTACTTCTCACCATCCAGGCTCATCAGCTGCTTCCATCCATCTTCAACTGAGATAGATGCAGTGTGTTCACAGCTCATCATCATCATCATCATTATCAAGGAAATACACAGCTTCTTTGCTGGCTATATGTACGCATGGCTGTTTGTGTGTGTGTGTGTACTGTGTTTCTTTCTCTGTGATCTGATATTAATGTGTTTATAAAACGCTCCAGTGTGCCAGCTCAGAGCAGCCAGTGTTTCTTTGTGCCAGCGAGCTCTGTCAGCTGGTTAACACACATAATTGCTCCCTAATTCTCCCGTCAGTGGCTGGGTAATATCTGATCAAAAGGTAATGAGCCACATCCCATTCACCAAAGTACCGCCTATAATTCTGTCTCACTGTATAATTCCATATCTTTCCTTTAATTTCTCTTTAGTTTTTAAACTTAATCACCCCATTTCTGTTTCTTTTCAGCACAGAGAACTATAAAGAATGCTTTACTCTGGAATTTATACAAAATATTAATAATAGTTTGTTGAATAAGAATAACAACCATTAATTATCTTCTCAGGAATGCAAATTTAAGGCCACAAATGTAAGGATAAAACACTATACCACTATACATTCTCTAATTATCGTAAGCTTTAGTGCTTGTTGGAATAGACTATACAAGTGTGTGGAAATCTACTGGAGTATGAACACCATTCTTCTAAATAATAGTCTCTCCTTTGGTGGTTTGTGAATGGTGGTGGAGAGTACCATCTAACACATTTCTAGCACGAAATCTGCCATAGGTGTTCAATTAGGTTGCGATCTGGTGTCTGTGAAGGCCAGAGCACACCATTCAAATCATTTTTATACTCAACAAATCATTCATGGAAGGCGACACTAAGGATGATCACTTCAATCAGAATAAATGTAATCAGTAACTGCACTGATTTGCAGCGACCTTCCAATCTAAGGGGACAAGTGGACTTAACCATGCCAGAGATATGGATTATAATATAATATTCAATTGGACCAGAATAGACTGATGTGTTTTAATTGGCAAATTGTTATCCTGTATGCTTTTGATATATGTATGTTGATACTGATTGAAATCGACTGAAGAATATGGCTAAGGATGAGTCTTCTGAATCGATGATTGGAAACCTAGTTAAAGGACATTTCATTTTTAATTGGCATTTAGTAAAGCATGTTTACAAAAACATTTGTAATTCGCAATACGACGACGCATACATACAGCTGAACATGGGGATTTGGGGGGGCCCCTGAGGGTCTGGAACTTGCTTTGCTTGAATGGTGAGCCAGCTTTGCGCCCTGCATTGACATTCTTAGTCACAGGTTCTCAGTAACATACCAGCATCACAGTAATTGAATGTGCACTTTTGACCACAGTTATTGAACCAATATTTACTGACGTCTCTGCCATAGATCTAAATGCTGACGTCACTTAATCAACCGCTTTCTTCCGGCACACTAACCAGCTGAGCATTCTTTATGACTGAAGTTCTTGCCATTTGAGCCTCAATAAGAAGTATAGAAGAAGAAGAAGTATAGAAGAAGGTATACTTTATTATTAAATTACATTGCCCTTTCCTGAAATCTTGATCCAAAAAGGACAAATTTATTTTACTTCATAGTCACATTACAGGATTGAGCATGAATGTTAATTGCCTAATTGTATCATGCAGAAGCATCAGCATTCCACTCATTTGAAACCTGTTTGACGGACCATTTGTGTCTGTTTATTCTAGCCAACCATTCACTGTTACTAATGCCACTAAGGTGGACAGCGTGCACGTAAGATTTTAACTAAAGAAATATGTACTTAACAAACCAATTAATTAATAAATAAAATAGTATGTGAAAACTATCATTTTAATGCTGTTAAACTAATGTGGTCACATATTTAAACACATTCTAATACTGTCTAATGCAATGCAAAAACATTGAACCCCACTTCTTTCTCCTCAGCGTCTTTCTTTCTCAGCATCTTTAGCTTCACTATTACTGCTGCTAGCATTTGGGGATTTCTGGCAGCCATTCATCATCACTGCCACTAGTATTATCCTTACTTGATTCTGATGGAACTTGCTCCACTATCCCGAATGCCTTTCTATCACTTGCTGCAATAGACTAAATGTTACTCACATAATGGAACTAATCTGCACAAAATATTTTTATATAAATAAATTATTTTTTGTTATAAAAACTACAAGTTTTACAACATAAATCCATTGATTTACATCCAAAAAAACTTGAAGTATTTTCAAGGAAAACAAAGTCACAGATGAAATATAGCAAGCTTTGCATGATGTCCAATTTAGTGGAGAGAAGATTAATCGTAATTTCCTCCCAATATAAAATCAATACTTGAGTAATACTCAATATTGTATTACTCCATAGTTGTACCAAATTGTATCAACCTGCAGGGATCTCCTATAATTGAAGGAGTGGCAAGATTTACCTGAGCTGCTCAGCGTTTCTGATTGTCCGTCAGCTTTCTTGGTTTTGAGAAATTTAAGTTGCACATACAATAGCTTACCTGAGGGTGGCAGTGTATAGCATGACGCACTAGCATTCACTGTAGTGGCTGATGAGCAACTAGATCATCAGAACCTCTATCCATACAAGTAAACTGCTTTTGAATAGCTGTCCACTGTAGTGAGCACCATGCATGAAAGGGTTAAAGGTCAGATGTGATAACTTCACGGAGACAAAGTTCAGATACTCTCTTCTTGGCTGCTTTTAACAATTTCAAAGAAACGCAATTTTCGCAGAAGCATGACTTCAGCAAGTGCACAGAAATATGTGTGACTTTTGCAACAGTTTCAGCTGAGCTGTTCCAGACGGATTCTCACATGGTTTTCGCTGTAAATGTTGGGGAAAATGAGAAGCAAAGAGGGCATAACGGGGCGACTCTCAGATTGTTTAATACCCCTGTCTGATAGGTTTATAAGCTTCAGCGGCAGACCAAACAGCAATTTTTGTCGCCATAATTGCTCAATTTATGAGCCAATGCTTAGATATGAAAAGTATTGTGCAAGATATTTATGCCAAAACAAGCAGGCTAATCAGATTGAAGGGGCAGTGCAAATGCAAACGCAATCGTTTTCATTGAAAATCATTTTTTTTAAAGAGATTGGGTGATATTTTGTGATGGTTGAAAAAATTACATCTGCCGAGGCTCTTGCAACAGCTGAAATCCCCTTCCAAAGAAAATAATATAGTTTACTTACTTCATATTCAGTATTTGTACATCTCTATGTGAAGTGAGCACAGTTGAGTGAATGTTTGCATGCACTGTAGTTATGCCTGAATGCATGCTTGAACTTCCACATATACTGTACACTATACATTTAAAAATACACAGCTGAACTATGCCCTAGTGCCAGGGTAACAGTACCTCCCTTTGTGCCGCACTGAGGCCACGAGACAATAGTATCATGGAAGAAGCTTGGGGTTCAGGACCTCTAGGGTTACTCTTGGAAAAGTCTTACAAACGTATTAAAGTCACTGGCACAGTAAAACAGGGCGCTGGCATGACTGGGAATGACTGTCTCTGAGCATCGGGGCATTGAGTTGATCTTGGCGGTTTTCTGCTGCTGTGGGCAAGCAGGGAGGATGTATAATGAGGAGGTCACGCAAATGAGCGATGCCATCAAAACCGTACAGAGAAAGCCTGTGTGAAGGGATTTCATTTGGATTCACATGTATGTGATGGTTTAGTGTGTTTACCATATAGAAGTGCTGCTTTATTAAAACAGTACATTTAACATACACATCACATACAATGCACCTGTGAAGCCGTCTCATCGTCACTTAGTCAAATCCACCTGCAGTTAGCTAGCCAACTCGTTAGTGAATCAAAGTCAGTCTTTTTAAACCTGTTCAATACAAACATGCTAGCTTGATAGGGAGAACTAACAGCCGCGTTAGTTGTTTCTTTTCATAACGATAAAGTTAAATGTTTTCTTACCGCTGATGGGTGCCGCTGCATCGCGCTGCTCTCCTCCTCAGTCACACTCCGCTCGTCCTCCAGTAGTCAGTAACGCGTGTTCACATGTTTTGGGGGCGTGGCTTTGGATGGAGCCTAGATGGGAGGGGGAGGGAGTTTCTCTGTTGGACACTTTCAAATCTCAGGCCGTTTCTAGCTAGTTTCTCAAACTTACCTACCCTGACTTTAAGTCACATTTAAAATATATGGTGTTAAAAGGGCTTTTATGCTCTCTGCTCAGCTTGGAACTGCCTAAAAATCTTTTTAAATTGAAAGAAATTGTCTCTCTTTAAATCTACTTTAAATCACTGACAAAGTACTTTAAGGCTGATTCGATTGCTTATCATTGTAATTCAGTTATTGTGAATTAAGTTGTTATTGCATGTTATTGTATTGTATTTTTGCAACTTTCATATAACCACTTGCTACTGCCTATCGTGGCCAGGCCACGTTCTTGGAAAAGAGACTTTCAATCACAATGAGCCTTTCCTGTTTAAATTAAGGTTTAACAGTCTTAGTTAGACAAATCAATTGAGCATTTTCCAAAGTCACGGTCTTTATTTTTGTTGTTTAATTTCTCTTCACACCTTTAATACATTTAAGGGTTGTAAGGGTGCAAATTAATCGTTTCCAGTCCACAGAGAGGACTAACAGGCCCTTTCAACCTAAAATGGTTTTAAGAAATTGAGTCAAACAGTGTGAGCAGCTACACTGAGATATCGCCTGACACCCCCCAGCCCCGTTTTATCTTTTTCACCTTCTGGCTGTCTTGTGTTTCCTTTGGTCACATTAAAGGATTTTTTTCATTTTTTAAAAATTATATTAATAACCACTTTACCTGCTTGCATCCAATTTGACCTTAAAATGCAAAGAAGCTCATCCATCAAGACATTAAGAAGTTATCTTTTGTCTGAGCCAGGCTGCGAGAACGCTGAAAAGCGTGACAGGATGTCTGGCTCTTGTTATGTGGGCAGCAACAGAGCTATTTCAGAGGCTTTGTGTTTTGGAAAACCCACCGAGCTTCTCCCTCCAGCAGAAAGTCCCCAGCCCTTCTTACAGTAAGAGCGAAAGATAATATATTTTATTTTATGTGTTTTGGGAAGAGAGAATGTTAGTGTGACTCCATATATTAAACATAAACCCATTTAAAGCTAATTGAATACAAATAAAGGGTCAGGATATAAAATAAGAAAAGTGGGCAAAGGGACATATCAGGTATTAATGTTAACTGTGATATTTTTCCTACCAGTAGGTGAGATATTCTATGTCCAGACTCTTATAAGAAGTGAGGGCCCCCTAACATATTTTTCTTGGATAGGGCCCCACACAGTACATACACACCACATACGCACGCAAATACACATCCTCCGTGAAAGCTCAGCGTGCTTGGAGAGGGAAGGCGGACATTTCGGGGCGCGTGGCTACATTATACTATAGTAGTTGCTTTTATGAGACAGACAACATGCCTGACTCCAGCGGGAAAACCTCATGATGGACAGGCACTTTACCTGAGCCAAGAGCAGGCGGGCTAGGAGGAGGGAAAATGAAATAAAATCAATACTCGAACATAACTTTTTTAAATAAACATTTGCACTCCACGGACATTGTTGGCAGTGGGAGCCAGTAACCTGTCCCTATTGGTGGAACTCAACACCAGACCATTCGAGGAGCACTGGCTCCCATCGAGGTGATGGCTACTGGCAAGATGTGACGTGAATAGCTATGTTCTGTTTATCCAAGGTAAAAGGTGGTTTTGGAGGGGGAGGGCTCAAATCCTGCAGTGAGGCTGCTCTTTCCTTGAGCATGGGTTTTCACAGCTTGATGATGCTCAAACTTCAATGCGGTTGAAGTTTGAATGTGACCATGGGGACATCAGGAGCCTTCACTGACTGTTGTGGTGATGCAACCAGAGGTAATTCCAGTTTAAGTTTGAATAAAACCCAGAGAAGCATTAAAGAAGAAACCCATTGTCACCAAGTCTTACTCTGACCTGGGGATTTGAACCCTGCAACTTCAGATATCGAGAGTAGGTGACTTAGTGAACCATTGGTGAGAAGCTGTTTCCATACTCAAACAAATTGCAGCAGTATGACAGTTTTGTCAGTTTAAACGGTTAGTCAAGATGTTAAACATATGCCTGTCAAGTATCCCGTTTTGGCCGGGAAATTCCCGTATTTTACCCTTCTTTCCGCCGTCCTCCCGTATTAGTATTTCCCCATAAATCTCCCGTATTTTAACCTGCGTTATTAAAAAATAATACCCCGGGCGGAGTAAAAATAAAATTTTTGGCTGACTTAACGTGATGCATGTTGGACTTAAAATAAGGTAAGCTGGTTAGAAATAGTGTCCGACTTTAGCTGCCTCTGCAAAGCGTCACCAGGACACATGACATTAAAAACTTGGGGAGCGAGTCTGGCGACGTAGTTGCTTTTCTCAGGCTGCACAAAGTTGGAACCACAGTTTTGCCTAGTCTCGCGGCATTTTTCTTTGCAATTGCCGCAAGATCAGTCATTGATCTCAGTTCACAGTAAGCTGCTGCAGGTAGACTTTGTCCGACTTTACGGCGCCGTTTTATACCCCACCCCTGCAGCTCATGTTAGACTATGAAGTCGGTGAAAATCAGCCGCAATCATCTCGAATGCACCTATACCCAATCTGAGCTCTGTCACTAGCCTCGCGATAACTGCCACCTGCAGGTAGATGTTAAACAGAACTGTTTGCTCTGTTTGTGTAAAATTAACCACTCTGGCCCAGCCCACAAATATACTCCTTCCAAAACCGTTTTAAAGAATGCAAAGTCTGGAACCAATTTTGTACAATAAGTTAGTAAAAGAGTAAAGAAAAGTTAGTGAAATTAAGAAAACTTTAAAAGAAAAGCAATATAAAATGAAAAGAACGTGTGGAATGAAAATAAAACGTAAAGACAAGCAATGTTGTAAGAACAGAGAATATGCAAATAAGCATTTAAATAAATGCTCTTCATATATACCCTTTGTTTTCATTTAGGTTGAAACACCTGTCTTAAAATGTAAGGTATACTGGAGCTTGGTTGGGGTGGTGGGACTTCCCGCGGTGAGCACCGGAAAATTTCCCTTATTTTCAAATCCAAAACTTGGCAGGTATGAGTTAAATTCAGTAGTAAGTTAGGTCATCATTTAACCTTTTCACTAAACACTGGAGAAAAAAAAAACAAAAAAACAAAAAAAAACACAGACAAAAATCAATTCAATGTCTTTATTTAGAGCTACTGCTTGGGGCTGCTACTGCTACTGCTACCGGTCGGGGCGCTGGGGCTGGGGCTGGGGCTGGGGCTGGGGCTGGGGCTGCTGCCGCTACCGGTCGGGGCGGGCTGGGGCTGGCGGTCGGGGCGCTGCTTGCCTGGGAGTCACTCAGTCCATCTTTATGCAACGTTACAGAAAATTCAGTTTTTACTGCATCCATAAAACAGCCATTATAACGTTCAGTGTTGTCAATGTAGCTTTAAGAGACATGCAATCCCAGTTTAAGTTTAAATAAAACCCAGACAAGCATGGAACTGCAAACTTTCGTACCCACATTGTGAGGCTGAGAATCTATTACAACATGCATTTTACCAGTAGGATTTCACAGACACTCCTTACCTGTTGTGGCATCTTGCTGCAATAGTGTTGCAGTTGTTGTGCTGGTTTTAGTGGCTGTCATGGGCTTGGCAGTGGTGGCCTCAGTGCTGGCCATCTCGCTGCTGTTGGAAACAGCGCTGGAGTTGGCCATTAGTCCAGCTTTATGCAACATGACAATATTCAGTTTTTACTGCATCCATAAGGAGGAAACAGCCATTGTAGCCTCGGCAGTGTTGTCAATGTAGCTTTAAGAGACTTGCAATCCCAGTTTAAATTGAAATAAAACCTAGACAAGGCGGAAACTGCAAACTTTCTTACCCTCATTGTGAGGCAGAGAATCTATTACAACATGCATTTTACTAGTAGGATTTCACAGACTCCTCACCTGTTGTGGCATCTTGCTGCAATAGTGTTTTAGTTGTGCTGGCCTTAGTGGCCACTGTCATTGGTTTGGCAGTGGTGGCCTCAGTGCCGGCCATCTTGCTGTTGCTGGAGGCCTGCGTCTCGCTGCTGTTGAGAGCAGCTCTGGAGTTGGCCATTAGTCCAGCTTTATGCAACATGACAGAATATTCAGTTCAAGTTTAAATAAAACAAAAGCCAAGAATTAAGCCAAAAACTTAATTGCCCACATTGTGAGGCTGAGAATCTATTACAACATGCATTTTACCAGTAGGATTTTACAGAATCTGCTCACCTGTTGTGGCATCTTGCTGCAGTAAGTCTGTGTTACAAGAGAAATTAAGTTAATATCAGAATGAACCTCTGAAAAGATTATATCACAATTGTTCTTACCTCTCACTTCCCTCTGCAGCCCATTATCACGTTTGTCATTTGTGCCACCAACTGGCAAACAAGAACCTAAAAGAGTGTTCTCACTGTCAATCAAGTTTGTGCTTTAATGGCATAAGATACCACCAACTTGTTAGAACTAAGTGACATTTCAGGAATTAAGTAATATTCAAAAGTTATCAAAGGCATCTCTCATAGCCAGACGGTTCTGTCTGAAAACATAACCCTTCTCTTTCATTAGCTGTACAACAGGACCAATTTGTAAAACACAAGCTTCACACAGAAGGAAGATAAGAACCTTTGGCAAGACAGACAGTCAGCACACAAATAAGCACAGCCCGAACATCTTCCATTGTTTCAGTTACCAAGAGAAAATGCTACCTGTGCTACAGGTGAGATTTAAATAAGCCCATCATACTGGTGACACAGCTGCTGCTGATCAGCTGTAATTGGCTCTCACGTCAGAGGAGTCGGTAGGCCTCTCATTTCATAAACATAAACATGTGAACATGTACAAAGTGTATATATAGAGTATGACTTTGCTGATGAACATTTCTGTTGCTGCTCAAGAAACAACCTTTACTTACATTTAAGATATTCAATTCTAATGCAGTTCTGAATTTATTCTTATTAATATAAGGTTAATCTCGATTATTTGATCATTCGTGTGTTTATTTGTTTGAGACACATCTCTCTCTATTACCAAAACTAGCACTTTATTTCTCTGATAAAAAATAAATAAAAACTTGTATACTGTCTAGGGACGTCCCGATCAGGTTTTTTTGCCCTTGAGTCATACCCGGATAGTTTTCTCAGTTTAAATTTAAAACAGTTACAAGAGTCAAGATGAGGCTTGTTTTTTGGTGTGTCGTTAATTATTTTGATGGAATTTGATCCAAAACTAAGCAAAAAAGAAAATGTTGTGCAATGTCTCTGTTCTCTAGGACATACGGGTGATTTTCTTGTATTTTTTAAAGTTTGGATTGAGTAATGTCTAGCAATTTACATTTTTTTAATAAGCCACGCCCACTTTGAGCAACCATTACCAAGTTTTATGCATCAACTGAGTAGTGACCCTAGACCGTACAAACCAAGTTTTGTACAATCCGTGCAGCAAATGACAAGATATAAACTTTTTGCAAGTGTAGTGCCCCCTAGTGGGAGAATATCCCAGCACTGCTCAGCAAAGCTCTGACCGAGCATCTGAAGAGATGCGTCAAGTTTTGGTTATACAGGTGCATCTCAGAAAATTAGAATATTGTGAAAAAAGTTCATTTATTTCAGTAATTCAACTTAAAGGTGAAACTAACATATTATATAGACTCATTACATGCAAAGTGAGATATTTCAAGCCTTTATTTGGTATACTTTTGATGATTTTTGCGTAAAGCTTATGAAAACCCCAAATTCAGAATCTCAAAAAATTAGAATATTACATGAAATCAATAAAAAAAAGGATTTTAAATACAGAAATGTCAGCCCTCTGAAAAGTATAATCATGCATATGTACTCAGTACTTGGTTTGGGCCCCTTTGGCATGAATTACTGTCTCAGTGCGGCATGGCATGGATGCTATCAGCTTGTGGCACTGCTGAGGTGTTATGGAAGACCAGAATTCTTCAATAGCGGCCTTCAGCTCTTCTGCATTGTTCAGTCTCATGTCTTTCATCTTTCTCTTGGCAATGCCCCATAGATTCTCTACAGGGTTCAGGTCAGGCGAGTTTGCTGGCCAATCAAGCACAGTAATCCCATGGTCATTGAACCAGGTTTTGGTACTTTTGGCAGTGTGGGCAGGTGCCAAGTCCTGCTGGAAAATGAAGTCAGCATCTCCATAAAGCTCGTCTGCTGAAGGAAGCATAAAGTGCTCTAAAATGTCCTGCGCTGACTCTGGACTTAAAGCACAGTGGACCAACACCAGCAGATGACATGGCTCTCCAAACCAACACAGACTGTGGAAACTTCACACTGGACTTCAAGCATCTTAGATTGTGTGCCTCTCCATTCTTCCTCCAGACTCTGGGACCTTGGTTTCCCAATGAGATGCAAAATTTGCTCTCATCAATAAAGACAACTTTGGACCACTGAGAAACAGACCAGTTCTTTTTTTCTTTAGCCCAGGTAAGACGCTTCTGACATTTGTTGTTCAGGAGCGGCTTGACAAGAGGAGTACGACATTTGAAGCCCATGTCCAGGACCCGTCTGTGTGTGGTGGCTCTTCATGCAGTAACTCCAGCCTCAGTCCTTGTGAAGCTCCCCCACACATTTGAATGGCCTTTTCCTGACAATCCTCTCCAAGCGACGGTCATCCCTGCTGCTTGAGCACTTTTTTCTTCCACACTTTTCCCTTCCACTTAACTTTCTATTAATGTGCCTTGATATAGCACTTTAACATCCAACTTCTTTTGCAATTACCATTTGAGGCTTTCCCTCCTTGTGGGTGTCAATGATGGTTTTCTGCACAACTGTCAGGTCAGCAGTCGTCCCCATGATTGAATTCCACTGATCCAGACTGAGACCAATTGAAGGCTCAGGAACCCATTGCAGGTGTTTTGTATTAATTAGCTGATTAGAGTGACACTTTGTGCCTGCAATACTGAACCTTTTCACAATATTCTAATTTTTGTATAATTTGGGCTTTTCATAAGCTGTCAGCCATAATCAATTGAAATTATAAAAGCTTGAAATATCTCACTTTGCATGTAATGAGTCTAATATATTAGTTTCACTTTTTAAGTTGAATAACTGAAATAAATGAACTTTTGCACAATATTCTAATTTTGAGTTCACCTGTAACTGACACTTTGCTGTTGCCAAGTCCAACAAACTGTAGGACTTCCAGCACAGCCAGTGTCTTACTGCACTCCCTGGAGAAATATGGTCTAATTTTTGGAAGATCTAAATAAATATAAGACAGAAGTTAAAGCCTACTGATCAGAGTAAAAGTGAACCACCTATGGTGGTGACTATTGAGAAAGACTACAATAAAGGATCAACACTATGACAATCAAAAGCAAAACAGTAGGGCTATATAATGTTAAATTCATAGTAAGTTAGCAAGGTTGTCATTTAACCTTTTCACTAAACTCTGGAATAAAAGACAGACAAAAATCAAGTCAATGCTTTTATTTAGAGCTACTGCTGGTGCTGGGCCGTCGGCGCTACTGCTGGCATCGGTGCTGGCCGGGCCGCATCGGCGCTACTGCTGGCATCGGTGCTGGCCGGGCCGTCGGCGCTACTGCTGGCATCGGTGCTGGCCGGGCCGTCGGCATCGGCGCTACTGCTGGCATCGGTGCTGGCCGGGCCGTCGGCATCGGCGCTACTGCTGGCATCGGTGCTGGCCGGGCCGTCGGCATCGGCGCTACTGCTGGCCGGGCCGTCGGCATCGGCGCTACTGCTGGCATCGGTGCTGGCCGGGCCGTCGGCATCGGAGTCACTCAGTCCGGCTTTAAGAAACGTTACAGAAAATTCAGTTTTTACTGCATCCAGCAACAGCCATTGTAGCTGTCACAGTGTGGTCAGTGTAGCTTTAAGAGACATGCAATCCCAGTTTAAATAAAACCCAGACCAGCATGAAACTGCAAACTTTCTTAGCCACATTGTGAGGCTGAGAATCTATTATAATATGCATTTTACCAGTAGGATTTCCCAGAATCTGCTCACCTGCTGTGACATCTTGCTGCAACAGTGTTTCAGTTGTTGTGCTGGCTTTAGTGGCTGTCATGGGCTTGAAAGTGGTGGCCTCAGTGCCGGCCTTCTCGCTGCTGTTGAGGGCAGCGCTGGAGTTGGCCATTAGTCCAGCTTTATGCAACATGACAGAATATTCAGTTTAAGTTTAAATGAGAAAAATTAAGCCAAAAACTTAATTGCCCACATTGTGAGGCTGAGAATCTATTGCAACATGCATTTTACCAGTAGGATTTCACAGAATCTGCTCACCTGTTGTGGCATTTTGCTGCAGCAAGTCTGTGTTACAAGAGAAATTAAATTAATATCAGAATGAACATCTGAAAAGATTATATTACTATTGTTCTTACCTCTCACTTCCCTCTGCAGCCCATCATCACGTTTGTCATTTGTGCCACCAACTGGCAAACAAGAACCTAAAAGAGTGTTCTCACTGTCAATCAAGTTTGTGCTTTAATGGCATAAGATACCACCAACTTGTTAGAACTAAACAACATTTCAGGAATTAATATTCTGTCTGAAAACATAACCCTTCTCTTTCATTAGCTGTACAATAGGACCAATTTGTAAAACAAGCATCACACAGAAGGAAGATAAGAACCTTTGGCAAGACAGACAGTCAGCACGCAAATAAGCACAGCCCGAACAGCTTCCATTGTTTCAGTTACCAAGAGAAAATGCTACCTGTGCCACAGGTGAGATTTAAATAAGCCCATCATGCTGGTGACACAGCTGCTGCTGATCAGCTGTAATTGGCTCTCACGTCAGAGGAGTCGGTAGGCCTCTCATTTCATAAACATAAACATGTGAACATGTACAAAGTGTATATATAGAGTATGACTTTGCTGATGAACATTTCTGTTGCTGCTCAAGAAACAACCTTTACTTACATTTAAGATATTCAATTCTAATGCAGTTCTGAATTTATTCTAATTAATTTATGGTTAATCTTGATTATTTGATCATTTGTGTGTTTATTTATATGAGACACATCTCTCTCTGTTACCAAAACCAGCACTTTATTTCTCTGATAAAAAATAAATAAAAACTTGTATAATTCACACCTGATTACATCCGTTCTCCGCGTGTTGAACAGCATTGTGGGAAATGGAGGATTATCAGCAGGTTGCGAGAAGGTGAGACAATACTTCATCTCATATGAACTCCTGGAATGCGGGGAACATTGCAGACTGATGAGCGGGGGATTTTTCCTTAAAACAACAATAGACAGTCTGGGACCACAGGATAAGCTGGGTGGCCTGGCCTGTTTGCTGGTGCTGCCCTGAGCTGGCGCAGGTGCTGCTGACTAGGGTGGAAAAGACCTCTCACTCTCCTCACAGCTGGCTGGACGGACATGCATACACACACATACACACACACACACACACACAGCTGGTTCCAGTGATGGCCCAGCTGCAGCAGCTGCCACACTGAGCGCTGGATGGACTGGGTCACAGTGAAACACCTGTGAGGTGGATGCAGTCAAGTATTCCTGAGGATCAGGCTGACCCGGGAATAAAGTAATGCATCTGGATCAGATTTCAGGTGTTTGAGCTGTTAAACTTTGCACTTTGACTGTGTTTGTCATGCTGAAAAGAAACATCCCTCTGAGGTTAGAAAGCAAAACACTTCAGTCATTTCACTTCATTATATGTGTATGAGGGTTATCAGACTATTTTCACTTTGCAAATATTGTGGGGATAATATTACAATAGCAATGATATTATTCTGCATGACAATAGCTGTTAGTAAAATTTCATCGGCATCTTATTGCACGTCTCATTTGCACTCCTCTTTGGAGCAAATGTATAACAAAAGAAAAGCTGCTGTACAAAAATTTCAAATACAGTAATACAGTTTTCCATTGTTAAACATCTGTTACTATAAAAATATTTGTTGACATTAATAGTTTAGTAAGGTGTCTGTGAAGGTTCTCAGTCATCCAGGTCATAGTTATCCAAAGAAGGTTAAAGTCAAGAGCAACTGGACTTGGTTGAAGAAGTATTGGTTGAAGTATAATGGGGAAATTAAACAACCACTACACAAACGCCTGGCTCAACACAGACGGGCTAACTCCTCAGGTCAAGACTCAGCAGTTTACTTACATCTGAAAAAGGACACTCGTTTGAGGACCACCAGGTGCCCATTTTAGACAGAGAGGATGGATGGTTTGAAAGAGGCGTCAAGTTTAGGCCGGGTTGAGAAACCGTCGCTGAACATACTGTCCTTACTATACTGTCCTTTCTTCACTTCCCAGGAAACTGAACAAGCATTACGTCTTGAACCCAGGTGAGGATACCAACGATGGTCATTCAGACTTGGCCTCAAACATAACCAATGTTGATACCACAGCCAAGAGGTGTTAAAAACTAGCCGTCTTGAATCTGGCGTTTTAATCCTAGTGAGTTGTATTTCTAGTAATTGTTTGAGAGAAACAATTACTTTTGTCCCTAGTAGACTATCATGATAGGTAAACCACAATAGCAAGTACAGGTGTACAGAGAGGAGAGGAAGGATCTGGCCAGTGAAAGAGCGGGGTCTGGGCTCAAAGGAAAGCACGTGTCAGTCTCTTGTTACTGGTAGCGAGGGCGGCATGTGTGTTCTGACGTGAGGCCAGACACTGCTGTGATTCAGACACAGTGTTGTGGAGATGGATGACATTGCCATGGACATGTGGTTAACGCGCGCACACACACACACACATTTACTGGTGCCCAAAAACGCACTTGAGAAGACACCAAATGTACAGTGAACACTGGCAAATGCACACCAGGGACATCTCTATAGATTTATTTCACTCTGTCTTCCTCTCTCTATCAATTTGTGACCGCTCTATCCATGTCCACTCATACAAACATCCACCTCCGCTTTACCCAGTTAATGCAGTTTAACCTCAGAGAGCACTGACACCATGTACAGCGCTCTGTGTGTGCCGCATTAGAAGGAAAATATCCATAAATCTCTCAAACCGTCATGTTCCATTGAGTCTTTTCTCATTAGCTGCCTCTGAACCTAGATGTAAACACACCAGTCCCGAGGGGAGATCACTATGGAGAACATGACAGTACATATGCACCTCTTCCTGGAAAACTAGAGCGAGCAGGAAAAAAGGAGATTTAGCTAGGATGTGAATGTGATTAATAGAACTGTCAGCCTTGAATGTTGAGACGCCAAGAACAGCTGCGAAAACCAGGCTGGTGAAGTGTATGTGTGTTTAAAGGCAGTGTGTTGCCCTTAAGCAAGGCACTCAACCTGCTCAGTGTCCAACAGTAGAGGACTGTGGTTACTGGGCAGCTCCCAGGCATAAGTGCGAAGCAAAGTCAAATGAAGCATATTGTTTTTGAAGGGCGAACAGGAGGTCCACTTGTCCTGTTGACAGAGGCTGAGAGCAACACAGTCGCTGAGACATCGGTCCTGATGGCCTCAATGTGTTGCTGTAATTCATTTTTAAGTAATTGCACTTATATCACACTTCAGTATTGAAAAATGTGTGAAGGGTCACTGTAGAATTCAGTGGTGGCAGCATAGGATTGTTTCCGACTCAGGTGATCCAAACATTTCTAATAACTCCGGAGAGTTTGAAAGTCCAAAAGTAAAAGATTTATTAAAAGAAAATTGACATAATCACTAAAATTCATAGCGTGGTTTTGTCAAATGAAAAATCTGCCTGTAACCTCTCAAAACGTGACAACAGACAATGGGGGGCAGGCCTTTGTAGTAACAGCACACTACTTTCCTGTGGCTCCACCTATAGCACTCGCGTGCTATAATCTTCAATTAAAAATGTAACAAATTAAATGACACTTTCGATCCATGCATTGTCTTTGCATGCAAACAGTAGACTTAAATGAATCTATTTTGGCACTGACAGTCACCTTAAAGCTTACTTTTGTTGTAAAAAATATCTACATTTCTGAGTGCCCAACATGGTCGAAAAGGCAGACAGTTTTATTTATGCAGCATTACTCAGTATCTGAATGGATTCATCATCTAGTAACATCTACATAAGATACATTGCATCAAATAAATTGAAAAAAACAACAAAAATAATAGAACACAAAACAGTGTGGAACGCTACATCCTCCCCATGGACACAGTATACACACTTGCAAATATACAGTGACTGATAATAAACCTGAGGCATTTTTTCTGTTTAGTTTTTGACATAGTTATAGTTAGACACATCCCAAGTCATTAGGCAGTTTGATCCAGAGAGTTGAGCCACAATAACAGAAAGCACCTACATCAAGGATCTTATTCTATATACTTTTTTATACACTTAAACTCACAGATTTAAATTTGACCCAATAACAATCTGTTACCAGGTGGTAATTGGTGCACTGGTATTGTGCCATCTAACCTTTATTTAATTTTAGAGTGGGAGCTTTGACAAACTTTATACTAGCTTTATTCACATTTTAGCCATTAGCTTTTTTTTCCAATTTAGTTTTATTTCTTTCATGCATGCATTTCCATCTTGTCTTTCTCTTTAAAGCACTTTGAGGCAACAGCTGTCTGCATTTTTTTATGTGCACAGTTACCATGGTTGCTGGTTTTTATACTCACCTATCACAAAGTCAGCAGAAAGGTTTCTATTACCTGTTTATAACAGACTCACGCCTCAAACACGGAGTGTCCATGTCAGTCTCCTCTGCAGTAATGCAACAGACTCCCAAACTCACCGCTCACTCACTGTTGTTATTTCTCATGTGGGGATAACTGCAGCAGACTTGCAGGATCATTTAGAAACGGGATTCACATAACATTAACACAGTGATATTTCAGCAAACAAGCAAGGAAAGATTTGAATGTCGGACAGCCAGTTTTAATTAACTAAAGATAATGTCACACACATTAAGTTTTTTTGATTCTGATAAAGGTAACAAATGTTAAACCTCCAAAATTTTGATAGAATATTTTTGTCTTTTTATAAATCTTGCGCTGCAGAATGTTGGGAGGACAAATTTTTGGAACAAATAGGGAGCAGGGCTGACTCACTGTGCCATACCTGGCTCTATTAATACATCCATGGTCAGGCCCTATGAATCACAGCAAAGTGGATGTGGTTGCGTTTCAACATAGTGACTGGATCCAGCCACATCTCACTCAGTACTGGCAAACTGAAAAGCCTCAGTCAATGTCAGAGTTGGGATTAAACATGCACAATGTTTTTAATAAAGCTTTAGTAAAAATTAAGAACCGAACTTCAGATTTGGAGTTGAAAGCTGTTCCCAGATTGATAGAACTTAACCGAAATGAAAATGCAAGTTTATTTCACACTGCACAAGTCCACTTTCCGGTCTTAAATCTTCTATGAAATGTAAGTAAAAGAGAAATCTCCACATTTTAGCATATAAATAATAAAGTAATCATCATGCATGTCCATTTTAAAGCATCAAACTTGCTTCATGAAATGTAGTGGGACCAGGTTAGATCATAGCTTTTAACCAGCTGTGAAGACAAAATACAATTTTCAAGTAACCCAATATTTTATTCATTTACCCACAAAATAATAGTTGGTAAACCAGTTGTTTACACTTACTTGAATGAAACTGCAGTTTGAGAGCTGCTGAAACAGAGGCCCTGAAGTGTCTTACCTCCAGGCGGGCCAATCAGCATTGAGAGCTGTGGGAGAGGACGCGTGGCTGGCAGCGTGGCAGCGGAGACCGCAGCCACCTCGCGGCTTATGAAGGCCTCCATTCACCTACCATTCACACAATATTCATGCAAGAGAGAGACTTCCCCCCGCGAAAACAAGCCCAGTTTTAAGAGAAAACAATCGGCCCTCCCCAACAAATTCCTGCTAATTTGCCAGGGCCCGGAGGGAGGAGAGGAGAGGAGAGGAGCGTCGCGAGTGATGGACGCCTGCCTGTCTCACTGCTGAATATGTGTTTCGTATGTATTTGTATAATGTGTGTGTGTGTGTGTGTTTGTGTCTGTGCTACTGTTACATACCTAAAGGGTGCCAGCCCTTCCATCAGGCTCAGCCCCGACACATCCCTGATGCATCCTGTTCTGGAGTTTCACTCGTCAAACTTCCAACATCCCCTTCCTCCAAACACACAGCTCTCTCATCTGCCTCCACATACCTCCCAGTCAAACATAAATGTTTGTCTTCACTGCTGATCTCATTTTATTTTCTTATTTTTTTTTATTGTGTGTCAGTTTGAAAGGCGATCCGCAAGCCTAAATTGAATGAGTATTTTCATGCCGTTTCATTAATCATAACCGTCGGTAGCCCATGTGAATGACTTGTTATTGTGTGTCAATTTAACACGCGATGCAATATGAGTCAGAGTATAATTTAACTTTCCATATTTATTTTTCTGGCTTATTAGAAATAGTGCTGCTTGTTCAGCAAAGGACTGTGAGGGTGCACTGTGCTGCAGGAACACGTTCCAGCCCATGGGGGAGGAAACGTGGGGGAAAACGTCGCCTCACTTTGTGTGTGGAAGGTGCTCGTGGCAAGTGTGTGCACTGTTAATGTGTGTTCATTAATTATGTGTGTGTGTGTGTGTGTGTTATGCATGTGTATAGGTTGGTTACAGTAGCCAGGCTGTCTGAGCGATTAGCAGGTGGGTCTCGTCTTTAGCACTTTGGACGTGTGCGTTTGTTTGTGTGTGAGGTTCAGGTGTTATGTGATGTGTGACTGGGAAATGGAGGATTGTCGAATTTAAGTGTGTGTGTGTGTGTGTGTGTGTGTGTGTGTGTGTGTGTGTGTGTGTGTGTGTGTGTGTGTATGTTACTGAGGTTGGAGGCTGAAGCTGGTGGTAGAAGTACTTCACTGTAGCATCTGTAGATCAAATATTTTTGTTAACAGTATCTGACAGAATAAATTGTGTTCTATTATTTTTGTTGATATAATCCAATTGCCTGGGAAGAGTTCTGGTCACATTGGGCACAGGTGCAGTTTACAATGGTAAATATACTACTCAAAATTTCTTTTTTGAAACAATGTGTCCTTCATTTCAGAAAAAATAGACAAAAGCATGTGGGCTTTTCTGTTGGTGACAACCGAAATTGCCATCGGAAAAAAAACTACAGTTTTAGGTAAATTTTTACAGTTGTAGCCAGGTAGCTTATTTGCCTAACATTAGCTTCAGTTGGTTGAGAACACGGTCTTTGGCTGACTAATGTTTACAGCTGACTCATTTTTAAAACACACACCCTGCAAATGGCTCCCTAAATTAGCACTCCATGGCTACACGCATGACATTTTGCTAAAAGACTGGTGCTAAAGCAGAATGCAGGCAAAAAGCTAGCATCGTCACCAGTTGATCATCCTTGTAGGAGACATAGAAATAAAGTAGCAGCATTGTTTTTGTGTTGCTGTGTAAAGATAGTTGGTCCCAAATATAACGCTATCTTGGATAGTCTTGGCTGAGGTTGTTAAAGTTTTCAATTTTAACAAATACAATTTAAAGCAGGAAATAACTGCTAATGTTAGCCTAAACTCTGATAGTCAAAGTACTTTAAATTTATCAAAGGCACCAAATAACATTGCATAGAAAGATCTTGTGACATGACATGTAACAAGTACGTAGTAGGCATGATAAGCAAAAATGTAAGAAAAAAAATTTCATAGGCCCACATAGCAATACAAAAAAGTAAACAATAAAAAAAGAGCAGTAATTCTGCAGATGGGGAGTAAAATAGTGCCTATTAACGGGTCCATTTAAATTGTTAAAATGTACATTTTTATGAACCAGTGACCACAGCATAACAAGTAGACATTGTGTAATCAGATGATCAGTGGTTTAGTGTCAGTGTCAGCACCCAGGACCGGCCATCCATAGTGGGGAAATAATACACAATGGATGTGCTAGTTTTTGGAATGCGACCTTTAACTCCAATCAGACAAATGTAGTTAGCTAATGGTATGCTCCCTGGCCTTAGAAGTAACGCTTTGTGGGTAGCTCTAGTTGGCTGGGCATGCTAACAATGGCATCTGATAAACAATTTTATTCCATTCCTTACATTTTTATGAATCGTTCGTTTCTGGTTGTGGAATACAATAAAAAAAGACACCACCCTCCAAATTCCTTTATTTCTGACAATCACTTTTACTACAGCTCCATGCACGTCGCTTCGCAATCTATGTAGTTACATTTGCTAAGCTATGATTGGACAATCACTGTTCAGAGGAGGGGATTAGCGAATTGTCAGTTGTGAGATCGGAGACCAGATGTTTAAAACTCAGTGTTTATAACTTCTCTCCCTTCTATCACTTCCCTCATCCAGCCCCAACACAACCCCACATCAACCCACCCAGCCCTCTGCACTCCCCAGGCCTCTCTCCTCCCCCCTGTTCTCCTCACTTTCCCCCTGCAGTCAGCTGGCAGGGAGAAGAAGGGCTCTTTGACTCGTGGAGGGGGGAAATGAGGAGGGTCCCGGTGCTCTTGGAGTCTGATAGTCTGGCTGGTTCGTACAGGCTTTGCCTCCAGGGTTTTAAGTAGTCAGAGAGGTAAGCAGAGTGAGGAGATTTCTGACGGCACATCTCCACCATGTGGACTGCTGACAGGGCCGCCACTGAAATTGGCCAGAGAGTCACTGTTGATAGACAATAATGTATGTATGGTTGAGAATAAGGCTTTCATTAATTTATGATATCTGTCTTTGAAGGATGGTGCAAGTCTCTAACATCACCTGACAGTAAGGTTCTTAGGTTGTTCTCCTCATACTGTCTTATACATTTGGGCGATATGACTTTATCACATGAGACAATAGAAATGTGTCAGCTGTTTGAACCTAGCCTGTCCCTTTAAATATGTCACATCATTTGCCAAGTACAATAAATGCATTAGAAAAGGGACAAAAGTGAAAAAGACATCACAAAAGCATTTTACCTTTGCATTGACTTTATTTTCCCAACAGAATTTCAGTAGAGAAAACTCTGAAAGAAATTATGCAGTAAGTTTTTCAGAACATCATAATTTTGTATGTTATTAAAGAAATGTTTTGGGGTTTTTTTGTATTTTTAAATATAATGGTCATTATCAGGAAATTCTGTCAAATACCACTGATTATCATCAAATCAGACTAAAGATTATACAAAAAAGCAATTAGAAAATTATGCAGAAGTCAGTATTTGAAAAGATGTAGTGTATGAACTTTTAAAATACTCCATCTTACTTATTTTATATACTATATTCCAATAAATGTAGATAATGTAGTCGGACTTTAGTTTAGCAGCATAGCATCCTACTTTCACACAAAATAACGATTGAAATTATGATAACCTGCATCACTTTTCTTTCAGTACCTACCACAAAGTTTGTTTTTATTAAAGACAACAAACCTCAGACACCACTTCCAAAATCATCTAAAATGCAGTAAGCCACACTAATGCAGTGCTATAATGCAGGAACGCACGCCACATTACCGTAAATCCAGACAGCCTGTGTGTGTCCAAATACTCACTCCAACACATTCACTCACGATTCATTCATCAGCAGCGGTCAGCACCCCTCCTGCCCTCCAGTAGCTTTAGACCCTCATGCTGACACCTAATCCAGAGCCTCGCTACCATAACATTTTCACAAGGGTCGCGAGCCGCGCAATAACAGCTCCACATGAATTGGTGAACTGCTTCTTTATAAGAGGTACGACACACACAATTAGTGTTCATTGGTGGTGCCGCCACTTCTTTTTTTTCTGTGTATTTTTACAAGAGTTGAAAATAATCCTTAGTATCTTTAAGAGAGACTGGGGGTTGATTATGCTTTTCTGTCTTGTGGAACTGAGCATGGAAGTTAGCACTGCAGCCCTGTGTCTTTCTGTTATGTATTTAATAGGAAATAATTGTATATATTAAAGGATAACAAGGATGAACATTTTACTTTATTAAAATAGAAAAGTGGGAAGTCAACTATCCATATCTAAAAGACACCTAAAGTTTTTGAAATCTGAACTTCAGGAAGTATTTCTTTTTTTCCCCCTTTATACCTTTATAAAACCTTTCAAACTAATATTTCTGACAAGCCAGCTCAGACGTCCTCTCTCTGGCTAGCAGTAAAACTAATGACAAAATTGGAACAATCTGCTTTTTGAATGGCCACTTTTATTCCTCAAATGTAGCGATCTGTGGCCTAATTTGTCCTGTGGGACGCCACGTGCGCCCCATAAAGCCACATTAGGCCTGCAGTAGCAGGGATAATGAATATGATTCAGACAAGGTGCCCGGCTGCAGCTCCGCCTCCTCAGGACACAGGGCTGCAGCAGCTCGCCAAGGAATGGGAGGAAAGCAGGCACACACATTTTACTACTTTTAACGTCAAGGTCACGGTAATTTATCTCTCGAAAATAGTAATTTTTATCTTGGTTTATTGTACTTAAATGTAAATTCTGATTGCCATTACTGTAATTGACAATGACATAATTTATTGCTTTCTGTCCATTTAAACATTCAATTGATTTCAATAATGTTAGAAGTTTTAATCAGCTCTTTAATGAATGCTGGAATTACAGACAAAGTTTAAGGCTGCATGAGTTAGGATTTTACGTAACAATGCATCTATTTTTATCAGCCTAAATCAAGAGTTAAAGGGACCCTGTGGGAATGTTTTTCTAAACCACTGCACTTATGTTACAAACAGGGCCCAATTTTCATGGTGGTGCAACAGCCAGCGCAAGTAGCACCCTGACTATTTTCCTGACCTTGACATTTTCTTTGCATGTCTTTGTCTCTGCGATAATTTGGTGCCCAGCGCAGAACGCACAGAGCACCGGTGGGAGGAGAGGCACAAACAGGAGAGAGGATTATTCAGATAAGGCAGCACAAGATGTTGTTATTTTGATAGAACAATGTCTTAGACTTTGTGCTGACAATAGACATCTCAGAACCAGGTCTGTTTCTGGAGGAATGTCAATCTGTTGCCACTTTGAAGCAAATGTGCAGCAATAACGGAATAATGTTTAAAATGTAAAGAAACTAATTTAACCTTCCTTAGCCAGCAGAAAAATAATGTAATAATAATAATGTGCTTAAAGCAGTAACACCACGAAGCAGTCTGTTTTTTATTATTAATTTCTATTACCATTGTTCTAAGCAAATGTTAAAAATCCCACACTATCTGCAGAATGGAAGTGCTGTGTGACACAATGTGCTGCTTTGCACCATCCAGACAACAGATTTCCTGATGATTGATTTCCTGGAAAAGCCAATTGTTCATTTGCTGAGCTGTTGTCGGTGTGTGTCATTGTAATTGGCTAAGCTCTTTCTTAGGGATGATACAAGTCATGTGACTGGCTGAGCTTGTATGTATTAATCACCACATATTCCAATCTATATTCAACTTCAGCCAGCTGTTTGTGCTGCTGCACAGGCATGAACCAAAATAACACGTGCAACTGGAGACGCCCACATAGTAAGTGTGCCCAAGACTTGCTGCGTTGCACTTGGAGATCAGGTTAGTGTCGTCACCGGTGACCAGAAGTTCATATGATCTGAAATACCCACTAGTAGCACTCTGGTGTGGACTTCAGGGAACAGAGTGTGTTCATAGACATGCTGCTACATGAACAGCAATGACCTTTCACTTGGGCATACCCTTCATCCTTCACCACTTCTGGCCTGAATGTTACTCGGCATCCCGAGCTGTCCTGAACAGCCCAATAATACTGTCAGTGTCAGCACACATACACACACATATAACCAATTACATGTTCTTGACAGACACAGGTTTATGTGGTCTCGATTATGAACTGTTTTTTTTTTGCATGCGGACACACACACACCATCTGTACACACATTGAGGGAACATCCATCCACACCCGGGCGTGTGCCAGGGAATTGTGTAAAGATTTATATGACAAGGTGGCAGACAGACAGTGGCCGGGCTGCGATCCTGACCCTCTCACTGCTCATGTTGACAGTGTTATTGCTCCGGCTGTGCATGGGCCTGTGTACGCATTTGTGTGTCCAGTGTTACCATTATAGCGGGCTTATTGGAGGTACAGGCCCATCCAAAAAAGTCACTGAGTGAAAAACAAAACTGAAATTCTAGTAAATTAAGACATAACACTGTAATGCAAAATGAAGCACAAAACGGTGATAGTTTGCATTTAAGAAAACATTTCTTTCACATCTCGTTCACACAATTGAGACTCTTGCCTTCTTCTTTTACAAACACTATAAACATACACTCACTCACACACCACTCTGTCTGTTGTCTTATCTGACTCTTTCTTAAAGAAGTGCTCGCACCACCCCCTCTGATGAGAGTTTGAGGCTATTACTATTGGCCCAGCTCTGCCCAAACACACAAAAAACAGAACATACTTAGCAGTTGGGGTACAAGAGGAGCCCTGATTATCTCTCCTGCCGGCGGTACATGCTTGGCTGTAAGCTTCTGCCCATCCATCTTCACTTCCATCCCTCTGTGTTTGCAAGCCATTCCTGGTGCTCCCAGGAATGGCTTGCTTCATCTACAGTATAGTGGTAGAATGGATGCATGCTTTATGTCTGTTAGTGAGTTCACATTCACCTGCAAACATATTTTATTATAGGCCTACACTTGTGTGTAGCATGAAGGAACTACTACTTCAATTTCGTTATGAAGCCTTGTGCTGTGTAATGACTAATAAACAACCTTGTACCCTGTATACACCCTCCACACTTCTGACAGAATTTAGAAACACCCTGGCATCCGCTAGTAAACACCTAGTAAAACACAATCAAATGCTAGGATTGACTTAAAATCATTTCGGCCTTACATTTGCCATTGGGGAGGTCACATGTGCCTCAGTGAATTATACAAAAGCATGACTCGCTGATAGTCACTTCCCATTACACTGATGTGTGTAGCACCTTTCCTCATCTTCTGGGAATGTAAACCTGGTGATTTTGATGAATGTGTCAGTCTAATGAAAATCCCAACTGAACATTAGAGTATCCTCAAACCTAAGCATCAGTTCTCAGACATGATACAAAATTACATAATACCTTTGTTCAAAACCTCCAGGCCACAGGAAGCACACAGCCAAGCCAAGGTTTTATCCATCATCTCCAGCAATTTAAGCTTGTTTAAACTGGACTGAAACGACTGTTGTGTGAGTACTCCCACCAACTAAGACTATGTGCTGCAGTGATTCCCAACTAGGTAGTACTTAAGCAGTTGCCAGGGGGTAAATGGAAAGAGGAGCTCCACTAATTTGAAAGAAATTATATTTTGATTAGAAGAAAATACACATATGTTAAGTGAGATGTAACAACTGAACACAATGTGTTGAGATTGATGGGTATATGATGGGTTGAAAAATATAGATATAACTAATGAATAGATGGTTGAAATAGCTAAAATGAATAGATACATGGTTGAAATAGCTAATGCTAATGGATAAAAGTTTGACGACATAGTTAGCAAGAATAGATAAATAGCTGAAATAGTTAGCTAAAACTAATGTATACATGGTTGATATAGATAAAACTAATGGATAAATTGTTGAAATAGTTAGAAAGAACTCATAGATAAACAGTTGTAATAGCTAAAACTAATGGATAAATTGTTGAAATAGTTAGAAAGAACTCATAGATAAATAGTTGTAATAGCTAAAACTAATGGATAAATGGTTGATATAGTTATCTAAAACTAGAAAGTAATAGATGAATGATCAAATATCTAAATCTCATTGATAAACAGTTTAAATACTTTGCTTCAAGTACAAATAACGTATCAGATAAATGGTGAAAATGCCCAGCTACCAGTCATTTCAAAGGAACACATTGGGAACATGAAGGGTGATGTAAATGAAGATCATTCCTACTGTGAGGAATGACAAAACAATGGGAACCAGTGATGTACTATGTCCCCAAGTTTGACTAATCATTTAAATGCCTTAGAAAGTTTTATTTCAGAGTGTTCCATGGATAGAAGTCTGTACAAAATACTCCACACAAAAGTGTACATATCGGTGTTGACCTTCACATTCCCATATTGGCTGAACTTCAGTAACATTCGTGCCTGCTGGTTTCCTGTGCATGTGTGTGTTTACAGTGTGTCAACGCCTGGCGCATTTGAATTGGCAAAGAGCTTGCACTTAATGGAAATCTCATCATGTGACAAACCTTTCAGCTGCTCATGAAGTGACACATTACAGTACAAGAAGGAGAGATGAACTGATCATAAAATGAACAAACACACAGGCATCACTTCATAACAGGTTCTGGTGCAGTGGTAATGACTGCTAATGTCTTTCTGTCAAGTAGGAGCTAAGCCTGTGAAAGCGACATGAAAAGTGGCTGCCCTGGGTCTTTCTACAGTCCTGTTGCAGGCTGATGCCAGCATTGAGCCACAGGCTGAGTCTGGCTGGCAGAGTAACACTACCCCGTGGTGGTGCTCTGCGCAGGCCTGCAAACTGTCTATCTGACTTCACCTCTGTTCTGTACCAAACCACACTTTTTGAAAAGCAACAACTCTCCAGCTTCTCACAGGCTTCTTCTAATGTGATTTTACATGTGTACATGTTTTTATATTTTCAGTATATACAAGAGGTTTCAATACAAAATGAGATGTTCACCATATGGAAAAAGGAACACCTACTCTGACAAAAATGATTTATAGTATAAAAATAAAATAAATTACATTCTTCAGACGAAATACAAAGTTACAGGTTCTTAGTAATCATAACACTTTACAGAGTGGAACCTCTGTATTTGATTGATGAATATAATGATTTTATTATTTTTTCCCCTCTATGGTAGAGTAGGTTTCAAGTACAGAAACTAGAAGTGGGCACATTTTCTTGAGAAAATGTACATGTGCTCTCTGCTGGAATATTGCAATTGAAACATTTAAAATAGTAAAAACCTGAAACAGGTGAAGTTTTAGTTGAAGTTTAAGTGGCAGCCAAGATACTGAACTTTAAGTGCAAGCGCTGAGTGATGTTGAGATACCAATTGAAGTGAAATTGCTGAAAGTGGCTGAAGAGTAATTTACACTTCAAGCACTGAAGGAAGTTGAAATGTTGTGATGGTGTATGTGATAAATTGAAATGGAAAGTAGGGCCAATTCAGTATAAACTGAAAGGAAATATCTAGTGAAGCTATTAACAGACCTGAACAGGTTAGAAGTGTAAAATTTGAAAGGAGAATTGTTAGTTGAAGAAAAAATGATGCACACAGTCGAAATGTCAGCTGACATGGAAGTGGTGAAAGCACTTGAATCGTCATTTGAATAGTAAGAAATGAAAGCAGGTGAAACCTCAGTTGAGGAATATGCAGTCAAATCGCTGGCGTAAAAGGAGTAAAATTTGTTTTACTCCTTTGGAATCTGTATGCACTCAAAGCTGATGAAATGTCAGTTAAAGATCTCAAAGCAGTTGAACTGTCTGTTGAGGAATAAAAATGTGTCAGTTGACATTTAATGTGTGAAAGCAGTTGAAGTGTCAATGAAAGTGTATGTGATGCAAGTGATGAAGTTAATGAGACAGTACGTATGAAAAAGGTAAATATGATAAAGCATGTATGTGGTTGAAGAGAAGTTGAAAATGTCCAAAGATGAATGGAATATTTAAAGTTTACTTGATTACTTTAATTTAAATGGACAAAAAGATTTATTTCAAGGTGTTTCTCACAATCCCCAGGCCATGGCCCCTGCCCTGGCTCTTATATGTATGTGAATGATTGAGTTTTGATCCCCCGCCCCGCGTTCTCCCCTTCTCTCGCACTGCGATAGCGAGGTAAGTCCACTCTACTGCTCACCATCCCTGATCACTCACCTGCTCGCCATCAAGCGATCTACTCAGCCTTCTTAGACAGCCTAAAGCCATCCAGTCTCTGCGGGGTCGCTGTGTCATTCTGTGTTTGTAACTCACTGTATCTGACTTGTTTATTGTGTTCATTTGTTTTCGGTTCCTGAGTTACTTCATTCTCTCTGACTCCAGACACCTGCACCTGCCTTTCGGACTGTGATCCCTGAACCCAGCCCCTGTTACCCTACCTGCCCGTCAGCTCCAACCTCTCCGACCTCAGCTCGGAGTTCCCCGACCGTGCTTTACCACCCACTTTTGTCTGCACCAAAAAACATCCTGAACTGCTCTCTGTCTCTGGTCTGCTTCTGGGTTCTGCTTAGGAAATCCTGACAGTGTTTTATTCTTGTTTTTACTATTTTCTACTGCTTCTGCCCCACATTTTAAACTATATTCTAGCTATTAATTATGTAAATTAATGATTATTCAAATTAAATAAATGTGTAGCCTCCAATTTATGTCACAACCCTCCCAAGATCCTTTATTATAGACAGCATACTCATTTTATTGATAGTTCCAGTTATTAGTCAGGTAAGCAAGTCTGTTTCATCCAATTTTTTAAATTTTACTTTTGTACGTCCCAATACTTGTGTGGCATCGCTCTCCAGCTTACCCCAAATCATCACTAACACACACACAAAGTGTCAGCCTTTTTTTAACTACCTGTTACTGTTTTCCTGCTGTGCTTAACGTCATTTAAAATAACTAATATATCCTATAAAACCCAGCAGCAGTACCCTGCTCTGGTTTACACAAATGATTAGCTGCAGGCAGACACAATTATACGCTGAGAGAAATATGATCTGCCAGATTTCATGATAGTAACCTACGGTAACGACCTCACATTGTGGAATTTCTCTTCAGCGCTCTGTGGTAAACAACTAATGGGACCTATTTTTGTTTTAGGAAACCAAATAAGCGATAATCTATGACCTTTTTAGAGGGGACTAGCAACATTATATGCAACATATCTTTCTTTAAGGACTCTTCCTCCAGCCCCTCTCTTTAATTCCCCGTCTTTTACCTCAACCACATGCCCTAAAACATGTAAACACCATGTTTTTCAGGAACAAAACCAGCAGGGTGATCTGTGAATTTTTTAACTGCGCTCAGTGCTGTGTACCTCCAGGGCCTGCGGTCTCTACTGACAGCTTTACAGGCAGCTGATTGGAGGTGCCATGCCAGCACGACAAGGGAGGCCTGCACCTTCAGTGGCCGCCACGAAGGGTCACACATCTACCGCGCATTAGTATTGCAAAACGATTTTTCAACAGATGGACCAAATAATCTTACTGCTGCAGCATGACATGTCTCATCATTTTAAACAAATTTGAGCAGAGGTTTGTGTCTCATGAGTTTGTGGAACTTTCCAGAAGTGTGTCTGCCTAAAATGCCTATACATGGCTATACTATGCCTAAACCATACACAAAGATCAGCCAAACTATTATATAAAGATTTTGTGAATTCTTCAGTCTTGTCAGTCAAGACATTTAGCTTAGTATTCCTGTTAAGGCTCAGGCTGACTTGAATTCAGATGTACACATAGCTGTTACACTTTTAGAGTGAGGACTGTATAAAACGTTATTTGAAGGTTTATCTATCTCTTTATCTAACATAAAGATTGTGAAGTCATGTATAAAGAGCAGAGATTATGGCTAAAAGCTTGTCAAAAGTGTTTGTGGATATCGATATCATGGAGAGGGAAGAAACCAAGTTACGGTGACGTATAAGTGTCTGTTGTGTATAAATTTAGCAATATATACACACAGTATATCATTCTTAAAAACTACTGCTTTCTGCCATAATGTAAATAGTCAAGCTACTTGGTACATGCACACAATTTGCTGACTTACTTTCGATATCAGTATATTATATATCTGGCCGCGGACCAGATATTATTGCCAACCACTGCCCCACTGAGTACATTCTTCTAGATATTTATGATTGAGTCTTATCAGCACATATGTGATCTGTGGTTGATTGTAATCTGTAATTAATAAGTACTTGCATCACTTGTGTTAACCTGATTTTGGTGCCCCCAGATCCCTATGGGTGCTGTCATAGTGTGTCAAGTGTTTTCTGGTAATTTAATTATTTGCACACTTCTCTTTATGAAATTTGGACCATAATATCAACTAAGCCAGGCCCTGCTGATATTATGACTTATCTGAACTTGTCATGTAGAGGAGGCCCATAGAATATTTTTGACCAAAATTCAAACAGTTTAATCTGACAAAGAAGTTAGAAAACCTCACTGTGTGCATCTATATATATTTATACATACACTGTATATATTATAAATGTACATACATTGTATATATTCAAATATAAATTTGAATGCTGTTGTGCCATTCTTTATAAACTTTGGCTTTAAAACTTAGATGGATAGAATCCTCTTTTAGCACAGCTAACAGTTGTTTGTGTTTCTCCTCTAGATTTCTAATTCACGTAACATGGATGAAGAACAGAGAACATGGACAACATCTCCAGCTCTCCTGCTTTCCCCATAAACTCAGAGACCGCTGAGAATACCAACATCACTGTGTCAGGAACCGGTGATCAGACCGCTGAGGATCTTGATGATCTGATACACTGTGATGACATTTTAGATGACGAAGAGTTCACTTGCCCTTGCACCCATCCCATCATCAGAATATATCAAGTGTTCTTCTTCTTGGTCTTCCGTGAGCATAGACAACATCTCAACAAGTTCCTCTTCTTGGTGTTCCATTAATGAGAACGGGACTATGACAGACTCTTCTTGGTGTTCCTCCCCTGACTCGGATATCTCAGAAATGATCACGCCATTTGATCAGAATCTCGATGACGAGATTACAAAAGTATGACAAAGCTTGTTGACAGAGGCAGATGATTTTGGAGAAGATCTGACCACCAGGATCAACCTTTTCCAGCAGGTCAGAAGAGAACATGAGATCTGCCTGCTGTGTTTCTTCTTCCTCCACCAACACTGCCATCACTGAGGCAGGCCAAATGCTCGTCTCCTACGTGGCTGACGAGGCTGTCAAGACACTGCAGTCCACTGAGGCAGTGAAGACATCGCAGTCCCCCGAGGCTGTCAAAACACTGCAGTCCAGTGAGGCTTTAAAGACACTGCAGTCCACTAAGGCTGTTAAGACACCACAGTCCAGTGAGGCTGTTAAGACACCCCAGTCCACTGAAGCTTTCAAGACACCGCATTCCACTGAAGTAGTAAATAAACTGCAGTCCACTATGGCTGTGAAGACACCACAGTCCACTGAGACTTTGAAGACACCACAGTCCAGTGAGGCTTTAAAGACACCGCAGGCCACTGAGGCTGTCAAGCCCTATGAGTGTGAGCATTTGTGTGGGAACACAAACCGGTCCACATTCACTCTATTTGTTGACAGGCTGCAATGGGAGTGATAAAGGGGAGTAAAGCATCACCAGTGACCTGCAGGAATAGGGTCCAGTCCAACTTGACCAAGACAGACGGGAGATCCTGTTTGATGTGTCCTTTGTTTGTGTTGGTCAGTTTTTAATAAAAGCAATTCATTATGAATTCATAAAAGAGTATTTGTTGTAGTCTCCTGTCCCTGTAGCTTTGAAACTCATCAGGAATTGCCATTCTTTCTGTTATTTTCCTCATGACCATCCTTTTCTCTCTGCCTCTATACTATTGTCAATGTCCAACGCGTTCTCATCTCAGGCGTCATATACACACGCTTTGACAAAACCGTGGCTATTTTACGCAAAACATTGATTTTGCGTGTGTATGATACGCTACAGTTTGCTATTCGGTTGCAACAAACAGGAAGATTACCCTACAGCTGTGCTCACAGCCAATGTGCTAGCAGGTAGGGTTAGGCTGTCGACATGCACATGTTTACTGACTTGGGTTAAGGCACAAACTTCTGTGACGATTAAAGTTAGTGTGAGTTGCCTCAGGGGACTGTCAACGCCTTAAACACAAACTTCGCTAACTAGCTAGCTAGAAGATCTATTCCAGTCACCCCAGGGTGTCATATACAGACACACCTGAATATTTTTCATACAGAAGCACCTGGTGGCGTCTCCTATACATGCAGAATTTGCATTTTGTGTGAAATAACCACGCTTGTCAAGCATGTGACACCTGAGATGAGAGCAGGCTGCAATTTCATAAAGTCTGGGCATATGCGCAAAAGTTTTGCTCTAGCTGAAACGTTTTCACCTCAATTTGCATTGGCGGTGGCAATTGGAATCCGTTCACGTCCAATCACAGTAGTCCACTGACTCTGTCTGCAGTTGTTTCGCCTCTAAAATTGACTTCTTAAGATATTTGACTTCTTGCTGTTGTCTCACCTTTGCAATACTAACTTTACACTTTAGAGAAAGAAAAGGATGAGGTGTGTTGTCCAGGTTATGGCTCTTACACATGCAGGGGAAAACAACAAGTGTGTGACGCTGCAAATCTTTTACAGGCGGTGAACGCACACATCCACACACATGAATACCCACACAGACAAAAAAAGAAGCACACATATTGGAAAAATATCCATGACATCACCATCACTTTACCTACCATTGACATGCTCCTATTTATGCACAGACGGCTGCTGCATGCCACCAGTACATAAACACACACTTTTACGTACCACTCCCATACACGCCCTTATACACACACACACACACACACAGGCACTCACTCCACCCCATACACACCCTTGCCACCACCTATATACCCACCCAGCACCACAAACATAGTCACCATGTCTTTCACATAACACACACACCTCTCAACCTGCCCAACAAACACATAGCAACCCAAACACAAGTGTGTGTGTGTGTGTGTGTGTGTGTGTGTGTGTGTGTGTGTGTGTGTGTGTGTGTGTGTGTGTGTGTGTGTGTGTGTGTGTGTGTGTGCGTGTGTGTCTGTGTAGTGGAAACTTTCATTGGTCCAGAGGTGTCACCTTCCAGACTGACGCATGTTCCGGAGGTTTCCTACTTGTTGCCGGTCTTTTCCCTCCTCTCTCTTTTTAACACTTTCTTTCTTTTGGTTATTCTCTCTGCTCACACGTGTTTCTCGCAGTACTCATTTCATTTTGTTTCTTGATTGTCAAAAGGACGTACCAGATGTCATCGACATGCCAAGTTCTTGGTTCATTGAAATAAGTGAGAATACAGGTGTCAGTTTTTGTTCTGGTGCTCCATGACACAGTTGATTCACATGTTCTCAGAAGTCAAATCAAAAATATTGAACTTCATAATTAATATTTATCCCAACACATTTTATTGATTATATAAGGAAATGTCTTTTATACTGTTCTTTATATAGTTAAATATTTTGAATGTAGATTTTTAAGACATAGTTTGGCTTTTGTTTCAAGACTAAGAGGATTTATATCTTTTTTAACGCACTGACGTTTCACATCAGTGTGTCAAAAAAAAAAAAACTGTCCAGGAGCTACGACATGGTTAGCCTAGCTTAGCATAAAGATGTCAGGAAACAGCTACCCTGGATAAGTCCAATTTTGAGGGGAAAAAACAGAAGTTTCTATTTGTGTATTAATTTAACAAACCAACTACAACATGCTAATTACTGAACTTTAGGGAAGCTTCTGAGAATATTTTTTAAAACTTTGGACAGAGCAAGCTGTTTCCCCTGCTTTAAGTCATCATGCTAAGCTAGTATAACCACATTCTGACTCCAGCTCCATACTTAACACACACGAGAGGGGTATCAATCTTTTCATCTCCCCCCTAGAAAGAAAGTGAATAAGCATATTTCCCAAAAATATTGAAACAATAACTTTTGTAGTTAGTGCATTATAGATCTGTAATAAAATCCTCTGACATAAAGGAAGGAATTATTTTTTTCAAGAGTCCACACATGATGTCCACTAGGGTCAATCAGCAGAAAACGCCATCAACAGAATACTGAAAAGTAGACACAACATCTGTCATAGAGCAGCCCACACCTCTAGAAAATGAAGTGCTGAACCACCATAGCAAATAGCGCTTAGCATCAAACACTAAGTTCCCCTGATGATAGACTCAAATTGGGTTTTGGAGGACTCATACTTGTGACCTTAAACAGTATATATGAACAGCTAATCCACATTAACCCTGCTCTCTGTCTGTCTGACTGCCTCTACTTCTGTTAATGCCTCTCTCTCTCCCTCGCTTTCTACCTGGACCAGTTTTATTGGCGTCCTGGTTTTGGCCCAACCGCTGCACATTTTTTCAAACTGCGGTCAGCGGAGTTCACAATAAAGTAGGAACATGTGTACAGACAAACACTCCCCACGCTCGCTGCTACTGTTGCCACAAACTCACACCGTCTAATTAAATTCAAAATGTCAAGTTCGATTAACGTTCCAAAAAGTTTACTGCATAGTAAATGTTTTCGACGCTTTCGAAATATCACAGAAAAGTGAGAGAAATGTGCGTTGGCTTAACTGGATTTCACTGACAACAAAATGACACAGTGAAGGAAATCCCTGTGAGGGTCTTTATTACTTTCACATTTCTGTCCTCCCTGTTTCTCTTCTTGTCGTTCATTTTCTGATCTCTGCCTGATTGTTGTCTCCTCTGTCCTCTCATCCACCTCTACCTTCACTCTTCCCACCCCTTGTTTTTTTGGTAAATGTTGCCACTTTGTTCCTTCCACTTCCCACATTCATGTTCCCCTTCTCCCCTCCCCTCCCCTCCCTCCCCCCTCTTTGGCTCATTTTCTTCATGCCTCCCCAATCAGCCTCAGGTCTGGTTTAGCACTGAAATCAACCCAGTGATTTAGAGTGACACTGTTAATCAGGGTTCAGCTAAACTTGGACATGGCCGGATTTATAGTGTGTATTTTTACTCTATGTGACTGTGGTGTGTGTTTCTATGTGTGTTTTCAACAAGGAAAATAACTAATTTGTCTACTGGCCAACATGGCTGGTGCCACTGTCACTCTTTTAACAGCCAACTAGATATTAACTTTAAAATAAGACAGTGGGTTTCCTGCCAAAGTGACTGGTGTTATGTAACATACCAATCACAAACAAAATGTTAGCGCGTCTGGTAGTAATTTCCCACTGTGGTGTCATACATGAATGTGTATGGCTTAGTAGGCTGTGCACATTCCACACGTTTTTTTTATACATTTGAAGCTGCAGATATTGAGCTGACATTCAATATAGTTTACATGTACATGTTTATTATGAAATATGTAGCGGATATTTGGGTCAACATATGACACTAAAATAGCACTGCAGGTCTCATGAAACGGAACTGAAACTAATGACATGCAGTAGACAGTAGATTAGTATGACTGCATAAAAAAACAGCTTGTGTAATGCTTTACAATAATCGACGGGAACGCACAAAGAATAAACTTAGTACATCTAAATGTATGTCACTAGAATCCTATCATGACTTTTTTATAAATTAACTTCTGGATGTGGAAGTGGGAAACTTCACTTGCATTAAGTTAAAAACATACAAGGATCGGATAAACAGCACAAGTACAAAAACCAAAGAAAAACTGTGACCAGGACATAGAATACACTTAAAACACTTAAAACACTAATGTAATCTGAAATGCAAGGTTACCTGCGAGTGATAATTTAGCAGGGTTATTGCACAGAGAACAAAGGAGTTTTTGCTCCTACTGCGCTTCAATCTTGGTACGCTGCATCTACGTACCAAGTGGGAGAGGGGAGAGTTACAAACTCAGAATGAATGGTTGTTTGTGCAGTCAAATACAGACTAATATTATAGCATCTGTATTTAACAGGTGAATATAAAGTATTAAACATATGTTTATGTTTGAAGTTATTTCACCAGTTAGCTTAAAGGTCTGCAGTTGCTTGGCAGTTCACAATTAAAGTAAACACTCCTTTACCAGTTTATTAGGTACATCTAGTACAGCAGTCCTGCAATAACTCCAAGATGGAAGGTTATAATGTTTGTTGAATATTTTAGAGAGCTGTTGATTCAACTGGTCTTTTTAGAGGCTGCAGTTTGTGGTTCTTTTAAATTGTATTACACCATACTAACAGGTATTTCTATTATTTTGGCCACCACCTTTCTATCAATAAAAAATAACAACATAATAAAAAGTGAGTTGATTTTAGATTTTTTTAAATGTGCAAAGGTTAATCTCTCTACATGTTTTCTTTACAGCTGAAGTCAAATACATAAAGTCATTAACAGTTTAAAGGTTTAGGGATGAATAAAAATGACACTACCACTATTACATGTTCTGATAACCTCGATATAAACAAACAAACAATAATCTACCACCATCCCTTCTTGCTCTGGGTCAACAGCGGGGTAAAGGTAAGCTTTATTATAGCTTTCCACCACAAATCAGACAGAAGCCTTAACTTCCCCAGCCGTAAAAATAATCAGCCAAGGACTGAGCACTGTCTTACAAAAATAAAAATACAAAAAAACGGAGCGGTCTGGCTTCTACCCAGTTAGACCCCGGGGCTGAGCTGTAAGACACAAGCGCTGTAAATGTTCAGCACCTGATCATGTGTGTGTTTTGGACTTCCACATCCCTCCTCATTGTTATGGCAGGAGGACGGAGGAAGGAACAGAGAGACGGGTGGGGGTTGGGGGGGGCTGTAGCCCACCAGAGTAGCCGCTCATAACCCCATGGCAGGCGGGTGCATGACGTGATTGACAAGGCTGATTCTCCTCCAGTATATTGACAAGTTGAAATTTATTTAGACAAGGCTCATTCTGGGTTGCCGAGAATCCACAGAAACCAAAAGATGTCTGACAGAGACAAGTATTAAATGTTGTGTGTGTGTGTGTGTGTGTGTGTGTGTGTGTGTGTGTGTGTGTGTGTGTGTGTTTGGTCTGACTTGAATATTAAAAGCCAGTTTTTCTAATCTAACCTACATACTTCCCTAGCTACATAGCACCTTCTCAAGGCAGTTTATGAGGACAGTATGTAAATGATGGAGGGAGTCTTCTGGGGTGGTCTGATAAGGGGGAGAGTTACAGAGCACTCCTGTAACACAGACTCAAGTTGGACAGTTTTTTTTTAAGTAGCAAAATTGATGCAACAAAACCATTTTCTACACGCATACTTCTTGCCTACATTACCCACAATTAAACTGAACCCCAGACAATTCGGTTAGGGAATAAGGTGTGTTATGGTCATAGCAGCTAATGTAGCATCTAGATACATTTTCACATTTTCGTAGTAGTACTCCTCAAACCCTGTTAACAGACTTTGATATGTTAAATCCACTTTAAACGTGTTGTATACAGTAAAGTCACAGTGGAAACTCTTGATTATAAAATTGATTAAATATTCAGTTAACAAGGTGCATGACTTCAATATGTTTTTTTGATCATTTTGGCAAATGCTAATTTCACTTAAATTGAGATTTGGTTGCGCTTGTAATTGAATACTTTCATATTAGTTTGAGCGTGGTGTTGTATTTGCACAAGCATTTAGGCTTGTATATATATATATATATATATATATATATATATATATATATATATATATATATATATATATATATATATATTTTATTGGTGGGCCGTTATCCACGTTAACGTGTTGCGTTAACGTGAGACTCTTATCGGGCGAAAAAAAAATATCGCCGTTAATCTGCTGAGCTGAGTCTATACTACGCAAGCTATGATGACTTTCCCCTTGATATTTTAGTGCAGATGTATACCTGATGTATAGCCGAATTGCACTGTAGGGGGCAAGAACAAGTCTTCGAACCTGTGTGTTTGCCTACTGTGAAATTACCACATCAAACGTAACGTGCTAACATGGATGCAGCTATGAAGCCGCCGAGTTTCCTTCTGGGAAAATTTACTTTTAAGAAGCTTCCCAATGGAAAATTCTAATTCTAAAAAGACTAAAGTTATTTGCACCTTGTGCAATGCGGAATTAGTCTACTGTAGGAGTTCTTCCAGTCTCAAGTACCACCTAAACACAAAGCACATCACACGCTACACACAAGTACATCTTATTGAACATGATTTATTTTCATCACCAATTATCATAGTAGAACAGCTTCCTCAAGAAGTTTGTGATGCATTTCGGAAACAGGAGATGAGCCCCTGGTCTAATGCGCCACCTGGCTTGAAACCCGTTCGCGAACATATTCTGAATGCCTTCAGCAGAAATCAAATGAGCCATTTTAATCTAGTTTAATCTAGATTCATTTCAAGATTACAGTGAGATTAATCTAGATTAAAAAAAAAAAAAAAATCTATGCCCACCACTAATATATATATATATATATATATATATATATATATATATATATATATATATATACATACATACATACATATATATATATATATATATATATATATATATATACACACAAATATATGTGGTATGCATGTGTGTGCTTGCACATCGACTCCACCTGTGTTGGGGTGTTTTTTTTTTAAAGTCAAGGGGAAGATCCAAAGTAAATATTATAACTGAGGAGGGTCTTAATCTTTAAGAAAATTAAGTCTTTAGGTTCAGCCCCCCCTCCACACCTCAATAGTTTTACAGAAGAACGTAAGAAGAACGAAGCAGCATCAAGAGATGGGCAGGAGAGATTGGGGAGCAGTGAATTTCAACTTGTGCCTCTGGTTGTGGTCTGGGTGTGATGATGTGTGTGTTTGTGTGTGCCTTGGACACGGATGAAAAGTAAACTAAGATGTAATAAGCTAGCTGCGAGAGAGTCTTAAAGTCTTTGGTAGAAAGCCAGGGTCTTGTTTCAAAGTGCAAAATCTGCTGTAAGCCCCGCAGACGCAGACTAAACACAGCATCGGCCCTATTGTTGTTCTGCACTGTTACAGCCCTCCCTGGAGATTTAGCAGGAGCCATAAACCTCCGTTGCTGCGACAGGCAGCCAATACCTAAATGTCTTACTGATGAACTGGCCACCGAGGTCACACCACAGCCTGATCATGAGCAGTAGATTGGAAAATGATGGGATTTGGGGTTGGGGTTTTTTGACAGTTTTCAGCAATGCAGGTGAAACAAATCCTGACTAGTTTCAAGTACTTTCCCAGCATAAATACAAAGTAAAGGCAGGAATATGGCAAAGTTTCTTTTCATGGCAGAACTGCAGTTGTTGATAATCGATTCAGCATGTTCACCATTTCTAACCATTGTATTTTAAGACCTGGACAAAATGTTTCACGTAATTTTTTTCCAGTTAATACATGACTAGTCACTCCATCTTCAATTTTTTTTTTCTCTCCATCAGTTTCCGTCACGTGCCGTTCTGTGGTTTGAAGACCATGTATACACAAAGTAGCCGTTACGGGAAGGAAAAGGAGAGAGTTTACTGGAAGAGGAGGCCCATTACTGAAAACACGGGGTTTGGATCAGTGGATAGGTTGAAGGTCAAACAAACCCTACGCATTTGTTCCGTCCATTGCGGTGTACATATGGGCTGGGTACACATGCATTGAGGCTTGTGTGCATTTGTATATATTTGGTGTGAGTGGGTGTGCGCACATGTCGTCTCCACCTGTGTCTGGGTTCCATCACCTCCTTCCAGTGGCATCTCTGAATCATGTAATCTGCCAGGTTAACGCAGTGATTACCTATCATTACGCAGAGGTCCAGTTTCAGTGACACCATTCAATCCAACATCCGATCTGGGTGCTTACAACGCGTCAGCACTGACTTCTGTTTTCCATGCACAAAGTATAGGATGAAAATAAACATCTTAACTTATATCTGCAGAGGCAGGTAGTGAACATGATATGGCTATACTTTTGGAGCAACTCCTAAGAAATGGAGAGGTTTACATTAGTGTTTAAAAGGACTACTGTGCTAACCAACCAGAGAGAAGGGGAGTCATTAGTGGACTTCTTAAAAGTGTGCACATGCTAGAACTGCAAGCCTGTGTATAACAAATCAGTCTATAAAAACTCTATATTTACAGTGAACTTGAGTTGACATGGAAGTAATAACCGAGTTCATTTGCTTTCTTTCCCCCCAATCATCATCATGGAAGCTAAGCAGGCTACATTTACACTTCAGACTTAAAGCTGCACTAAAGAATATTTTTACACCAACAATGGGTTAAATGACAACGTGCAAGGGGAAAGGGCTCACGCGTAGTAGCGGACCCACTGAGAATCATCACCCACCTCTGCAGTGCCCTTCAGCTCTACAACACATTTTAGCATCTTTCAGTTCATTGTTATGGTTTCAGGACCCTTTTTTACTGTTCGGTTCACTCTCGATTCTCTCATCAACCAAATACAAATACCACTTACTACACAAATGCATACAGAGTACCTCAGGATCCAATTTTGTGCCACAAATCAATGCAGTCAAGGATTTCGTCCCTCATAGTCTGACTGGTCAGAGTGATTAAACTGTATTTTATGGGACAAACAAGCCCAGAACTGAGACATTTCAAGCTGCAGTGTGAACACAACCCTTATTAGAAACAGTGAGTTTCACTGTAGCTCTTATTTGACCTGCTCAGGTTTCTGTCTACATAGCGGGTGGTCGTTTGTCTGGATCCTCTTTAATACAGTGCTTTATCCTGCCAGATTATATTCCATATGTGCGTGTGCATTCCAGTGAGCAAACTTACACTTAGTATAAAGCACACATACGCACTTTATCCCCCTGCTTTAGTCACCTTGTGAGTGAGTTATCTCACTAAAAAATCAATGGGTAGATCTTGACGTCTGCCACAAAATGAACACCAGCCCCCAGTGGCATGAAACAAAACTCCCAGCACGCTGTAGGGATAAGAGGGAAAGGAAGGCTGGGATCATAATGAGAGATGGTGGTCAGACAAGATGAGGACGCCATGAGTCAAAGCTTAACCGGCATTGTTTGACCCATGGGTTTAGAGAGAACATATGACTTTAATGTACAATGCAAAAAACATAATGCACACACATAATGAGGAATTTTTGAATTGCCAGCATTGTGGAAGAGCCTCAGATGCCCAGTGCAATACAACAAATATTGTAGAATATTGCTTTCACAATGTGCAATAACAGTTTTCTTTTTCATAATAATACATGGAGAGAGGAAAATCTATATTAATTCTTCTGCATTAACATTCCTGTTTTGAATTTGCCCTGATACACTGTATATAGGTGCGCATGTGCATGCCCTCCACTTCATTCTCAACCCTTCAAGACCTGGATTTCCACCTCATATAACGTCCTTCACTGACAGGAAGTTTAAGCCTCAGTCTCCACTGGCCACTTCTTTCTTTTGGCTTAAAAGAAGCATGTTCGAGGCACTGGAGGTGCCGGTCGCTGCTGCTGTTGCCAAGCGACTATTGAAAACCTACTTAAAGTGCTTTTTTTGTGTAAAACATTAAAGTGTTTTTAACTTCTAGCACTTGGCAGGAACCAACTCCAAAAGAACATTATTTCCATTGAAAATAATGAGGCAAAACAGGGCCAGGGCTGCAAAAACAAGGACAGGAATCATTGTAAGAGGTTCAATACATTTCAGAATGAGTAGCGACTTCCCTGGTACAACAAATACAGCAGAAGTTAAAGGGTAAACTCCAGTGGGAGATTGGTTAGTACGTGAGTTGAGGAGAAAAATGGGCCATTTCTGTTAACTTTGCAGCAGCTATGGCCATTTCCAACTTTCATCATGTTCTGTGTGGGGAGTCAGAGTTGGGTAGAGTAGCCAAAAACTATACTCAAGTAAAAGTACTGTTACCTTTTACGAAAAAAAATTTGAAGTAGAAATAATCCATATAATCCATCCATCGTCAACCGCTTATCCTGCATACAGGGTTGCGGGGGGCTGGAGCCATCGGCGACATCGGGCGAAAGGCGGGGTAAACCCTGGACAGGTCGCCACGCAGGGCCATACATAGACAAACAACCAGTCACTAAGGACAGTCTCTAAGGACAATTCCACACAGAAGGGGTTCGGACCCAGGACCTTCTTGCTATGAGGCAACAGTGCTATCCACTAGGCCAGCCAATTAGAAATAATAGTTGTCATACACATAACAACTTAAGTACAAAAGTATTTACTTAAAGAAATACTTAACTCAGGAAATTAAATAAAAATAATCAACCACAGGCACACTAATGTCCCCAAGTCCCCACTATTTCGCCAAGTCTTTTATTTGATGTGAATACATACATGTTTATTTGTGACAAAATGATCATGGTCATTATCTACTGGTTAGATAACATGCCGCATGTACAAAAGACAAAATGCACAGTCTGTATCTAAAATATTACTACCAACCTCTGGAGAAAGTATACCCAGAAATGGGACCGGTGTCACATCAACTTTTATGCAAATTTAGCAGTGTATGTTAGCCCCCCCCCCTGTTGCTCTTATCTCTGTTGGTTAGCTGTAAATTAGGCTAAAGGTGGGGCATCCAATACACGTCTTTTTGTCAGATTCAGTGAATATCTCCTCGCGAGAGAGAGGGAGGGAGGAGTGAGATGTGGGGCAGTTGCGTTGTAAGGTGCCAGAAACCGTAATGAAAAGGGCAGAAAATTGACACTCTAGATAATTTGGGAGAAATGTGACACGTGAGAGGACAATGAAAAACGTGAGTCTCCCATGAAAATCCGGAGGGTTAGCAAGTATGAGCTAACCGAAGCTAACATCTGTTGCTCTATTTACGTCTCTCCAACCGTGTGCACATGCGGATCACTTTCAGGCAATAATAAACAATAATGTGAACTGTCTGACAAAAAAATCTGTTCTGGGAATGAAATTGGAATTGAGCACTAAGGCCTGCAGTCTGAACGTAGCCTTTGTAAGTAGGGTGTCTAGGGTACTCTCCCAGAAAGTTTTGAACATTTAACACTTAATTTTCTGCATTCTGGTGAAATTTTCTGCACCAATTTCTGCCTTTTTGCCATTCAATTATGGTGAAAACGTTAATGTTAATTAGGTTATGTAAAAGGAAACACAAACCTCAGTTGGCAGGTGACAATTCAAAATATAAAAATATAAAGCAAATGTGGAGCGGTTTGTTTATGCTAGCCTTGATGCACGGCAGGAGCAGCCAGCTAGTTTAGCATGGATCTACCACTTTTTGCTGCGTAACATTCAATTTAGATTTATTGTCGTTTTACAGATACTCAGGTAAACAACTTCTCCACCGTCTCGCTGTAACTTAATGTGACTCACATACAATAATAATAACGGCGCAGGACAACGAGACCCATTAACTACAGTCACATCCATTTTTGTGGTCTAACTGTTATAAAATGTGGCAAAAATCTCATTTATATTTGATCTAGCTCACTAACCGTTTCGTTATCATCCAGTACAGCTGTGCGCACATAGCTGAGCCTCTGGTGAAAGACGCACAAATAGTAGTGTAAGTTAGTGAAAGCAGGCAGGCGAGCTAACGCTGATGTATCGGCTAAAAAGCATGGTTAGTTCAACCTTTCTTTGAAAAAAATATTACTGCAACGTTGCTGCAAGAGTTAACCTGAGTTTCCAGCATGTTATGTGAAGCTGTCTCCTGGTGAGACTGTCTATAGCCGCTGTCACACTGACTTTTTTTATGGGAATATTGTGCCAACGTGCTGGCTCGCTGCACTGTATGAGCCAGGAACGTTGAAGTAGCAGAGCCTGAGCTTGTCTGAAGAAAATCCACAGCCAACATGGCGTTGTTTCCCAATAGATTGTGGGATCGCTGTATGAAAGCGGTTGTGTTTTGGATTAAGTTGACTCATGAGTTCAAGCAAGCACGCGTACAAGCACACACCTGGTTGCAATCTTAAAACTGCATCACTAGTGGCCACTGAAAACTACATATTACCCCTTTAATATAATTTAAAATAGGTGACATACAAAAATTCACTCCCATAAAGTCATTAAGGGGGAAATTAGTTATAAAGACCAAAACTATGTACCAGGCAGTGAACATGTTCATTTTTGCTATAAAGTTGAGCATGTTACATGGATATGGACTTGCGTTTGGAGCCAGCCTCAAGTGGGCCTTTGAGGATCTGCAGTTTTTGGCTCCTCTGTGTTGGCTTAATTTTTCAGACGTGGATGCAGAGTTGCCAACACATTTGACAAGACATTGTGGTGGCCAGTCATTTACAAATGTTTTCAGTCTGAATTTACACCTTAACTCCTTTCAATACTTGCACTTCTGTGGACCCTTTCAGTGCTACAAGAAAAACATAAGCCTGCAATTTTTAGTGAAAGCAGGCACGCTTAATTATAAATATAACTATGTGGCATAATATTCATTCATTCTATTAGTCTCCACCTGAAACTTACACCACCATCAGCCCCTTAGCAAAAATCAATTACTACTTGTCATTGGAACAGGAGATTAAAAGAATAAATCAGACATTTACTGTGGAAGACATTGTAGGGAAAAAACCCTCATGTATTTATTAGTATAATATCGGTACACACATTATAGTCTTCTTTCTTAAATACCTACATAGGTATATAATGTATTATGGCACAAAAGACATTTCCTAGCAGTGCAGCAATAATTCCAGAAATACAGGAACAGGCTATTTGCTGAATACGAAACAGATCAGATGTACTAGGAAAGCTGCTTACTCTCAAAATGGTTTAAAGAATAGAAAATAAATGTTCTTTCATGTTGATTCCCATAATATCCTGTTGAGGAATATTAGAAGCTTGCATAAAGTGAAAATGTGGCATATACTTAATGTTTCATCTTGAATCAGTCATGGTAGTCATTGAAATCTGTTCAGGTGTTTTTGAGATCCTGATAATTACCAAACAGACAAAAACAGTGGAAAAACATGACTTTCTTGGCAGAGGTGACTATGCTTCTTTACCATTGTTGAGATTAAGATTAATAAAGTTTTGAGAACGTCATCACCTCATGGGATTCAATGTATTAACTTTCTCTTGAAACATTAGCTACCATAGTTGAGAACAAGAGATTAAAAGAATAAATCAAGTGATGTACTGTATAATGGTAAAAAGGTATTCTCCCGAAATTCTACTTGGAAGTCGCTTATAAGGCAAAGAGGGTGGATGAATAGTTACAAAACTGAGAATGCTCTTAAAAGTCACTGTACTAGGGACTGATGGCCTCCATAATCCCTTTACAGAGTTGTCCTCATGTTTCCTGCTTTCTAAACACACACAAAAACACACGGAAACATGCACACACGTATAACATCTGCTTCTAATTTAGATTGTAAGATGGAAAGAAGGGAAGAGAACCTGATAGAGACCGGACATACAGGCTTTCAGATGGATAGGCATGATGGGATCTCAGGCTCCCAACACCCCTCACTGCCATTTCTTCCCGCTGACCCCGGAAGCTTTGTCATCGGAGCGTGGACTATGGGGGTCTGATAAGATTATTGATACATCAATAACTTAATGGTTAATTTGTACTCCTTATTCATTTCCAAACTAATAAGCTTTGCTCTCAGGATAAAAAAGAAACCCAAAGCAGTAACACTGAGACCAGTAGGACAGTAGGGTATTATGCATATAACATGTATCATTCTAAAGTCCCATTTGAAGTAATTTTGATCGATATAGTATTACATTATTAATTAATACAAGTAGATAGGAACTATGACCTACCACACCATTTTCTGCGTGTGCGCTGTGAGAGTGTGTTCTTTGTGCATGTGCAATGTGCAGGAGCATATATTTTTGCAGTTTCCATGATCACGCTATATTATTGTGATTATTGCAATCTTAACGTCCCTCACCTTCTTCTGCGTGACTTTAACCAGAGCTCACAGCAGAGGTGCACAACTAAACAATGGAGAGAGAAACCCTTTGGCAGTTTGTTGCTAATGTGTGTGATTTATTTACATGAGGGGGCAATTAAGGATCTGACTGTTTGTCGGCCTTTTATCGTGCTAGCACAAAGAGGCACCAAGGTGCGTCCTGGTTCAGATCTTTCAGTGCTGGACTACATATTTGGTATGTATATATATATATGTGTGTGACCTCTCGTCATTCACACATTACAGGGGTGCCAAGCAATACCTGCTTAAGTTTTGATAACATTTCCACTGCAATGTTGTCATGATGATAAATTCATCTTATGATGTCCTGCATTTTATCTTTCTAGAATTTTTTTTTATGTTAATCATATTGTACTGTACATTCTGTGGTGTGGATGCATGTGTATCCCTAATAACATGTGTGTGTGTGTGGGGGGGGGTTTACTGTTTATGTGAAGTGAATCAGTTAGACAGTCAGCTGGATTTGCTATTAGACAGCATGTAAAATCTGGCCCCACTGTCTCCAACCTGTTTTCGCATCTAGGAGCCTCAGAGCTCCACCTACATCTGTGAGAGGAGTGTGTTCGTACTGTGTGTGTGTGTTGTGTGTGTGTGTGTGTGTGTGTGTGAGTGACTGCTGGGTAATAGGGGGTATAAAAAAGGTGTATATTTGTAATTTAGTCTTTGCATACAAGGACCACATCTCAGTTTAAGGTTAAACAGAGCAAATGCTTGACAAACCCACATTTTTATTTGACATACAAGTTTCTATGGAAAATACTTTGAAAAACTGGCTTCCATTGGCCAATCAGATACGCTGAATTGAGGTTAACTGCGTTTTTGAAATCTGAAATATTTACAGCAGTGGCAGACACTGTATTTGCTGAGGGAGAATCATCTAGATATGATCTATTGCTATGGCTTACCTAGGACAAATCAGACAGAAATCAGATGGAGGACAGCTAACCTCAGCACATACCAGGCTTTGATCCCCACTTGTGGAGGAGACGCGGAGATGCACCGTTGGGATCTGAATGCATAAATCGTCATTTATTTAGTACCTGATCGGACATTTACCGACCATAAAGCCCAGAGCTAAAAGTTCATAAAGTCATCAAATGAGTTCATTTGTGAAGGAATCCAAAAATGAGCAGCTGGCAAATACTAGACACTTCAAGACTCACTTGTGTTCTTTGTTCCAGTTTGTTTCCCCCAGATGACAAATACATTTTTCAAGATTCATGACCTGTCATGTAGTAAGGGATGCTAGGGGACGTGCATATTCAGCTACTTCTAATCCTGCTACTGTCATTCTTATTTGTTGTCCGTATTTCAAACTTAAATTAAAAATCCTTTTAAGATCTGGTGTTTGTTTTGTCTTGTGTACTCGCCACCCACAAAAAAAACATTTTAGGAGTTCTGCAGTGATGTGATTTTTTGGTTTTTACCATAGACTGCATAAAAGAAGTGGATATGGTCACAGTGACCTCACCCATTGGTTTGTGGACTGTCATTTTGAATCCTCAAGTTTGGCATTTTGGCTATCACCATCTTGATTTTTTTTTATCAGAAGTGATGATATTTGGATGAGATGGTGGCGCTAGGTAGCTTGCAACTGTAATTCACATTATCTATGCTGTTCTGGAAGCTGGAAGGTTTTCATACCGCATATCTTTCTTTACAGTCTGAGCAATGTTGAAACTTTTTTACTTAAATCAAGAGACAGCTGTGCGTGGCTTGCTGGTGTGTGTGTGTCGCATTGAACATTACGTTGCGGCAGTTGTGTGTGGCGTCGCTATGACGACCAGCTACAGTCAGGGGTACTATTACGGCCCTAGAGCCATGGGTCTTGTGTTTTGTTTTGGTGTGTCTTTTCTCCTGTAGTTCTCCAGGTACTGCCCTTCCCCCTCCTGCCGTGCAGCTGCAATTAGTAATGGGCAGCAGCTGCACCTGATTCCCTAATCAGTACCGGTAGGATAAGAGAGCTAGGAGACTGCATCAGAGGAGCTATGTGGCTGGTTTTGAGAGGCCAGCGTGTGAGGCTGGTCCTGTGGGGGCCAGCCTAGGTGGCTACTGACCAGTGGGTCAGATGGCGGTGTTTGGGTGCAGCAGGAGTGGAGCTGCTCGGAGCTGTGTGCTTGGGTGCAGCAGGAGTGGAGCTGCGTGTGGAGCTGTGTGCTTGGGTGCAGCAGGAGTGGAGCTGCGTGTGGAGCTGTGTGCTTGGGTGCAGCAGGAGTGGAGCTGCTCGGAGCTGTGTGCTTGGGACTAGCGGAGCTGTGGGCTCGCATACTCCCTTGGAAGAGGGAGGGTGTTAAATATGTTAATTTAAGTTGCTAGTTTTTGTGTTTTGGTTAAAAGCTATATCACCACCTTTTGTTAAATAGTCTAGTTCTTTATCTGTGTCTCTTCTGTTTCTCTGTAAGATATGTTTGTTAATAAATATCTATTTGTTTGCACATAATCTGTTTCCTGTTTCTTTAGACACGGTTTTCATATTATTTGTTACACCTCACTCCACCTCTGAGCCACATGAGGACGTAACAGGTACTATCTCTGGGTACTATCTGCAATGGAAAACAGTGCATGGCCGAATCGAGTAGAGTTGAGTCGAGTTGAGCTGGTACTTGTAATGGAAAAGCGGCTAATGCAGTCGGACTTCTTTTTACAACCAATAGAGTTGCCCCTGCTGGCTGTTAGAAAGAATACAGATTTAAGGCACTTCCGTATTGGCTTTTTGGCTTTTCAGATCCGGCGGTTCCTTGGTTCTGATGGACAATATCTCTGTAATTCGACTAGTGCAATATCTATGTGGACAGGCACTAAAATCAGTGTTGCCAACTTAGCGACTCTGTCGCTATATTTATCAAGTTTTCAGACTCCTCTTTTTCAAAAAAGTGGCTAGTGACAAATCTAGCTACTTTTTCAGGTATTACTAGAGACTTTTGGAGACTGTGACATGAAAGCACAGAGCCCCTCCCCCGTCCCAAAGCACTCACAGGCGGCTCAATCCTAACGCAGCAGTCAGAGCAGGAGGTGTTCATCCCTCCGCGTCCAGAGACTGCAAATGAATTGCGTATGCACAAATATTAACCAGAGGTGTGGGACTTGTGAACAATATTTATTTTTGGGAAACATCTAAGGAGCTTGCTGTTGTACCTAAGCCTGTGTAATTATTTATTTACATAACACATATCATGTATCTGCTTCACACAGCCACACGTGAGGGAGGACAACAAAAATGTTGGCCGAACCAGCATCTGCTGTGCCATTTATTATAAAATTTGGTTTTAAAACTTTATACAAGACCCCAACAAAAAAAGCACTGAATGCAAACTAGGCAAGTAACCTTATAGGTTACAAGACCTGTTTAGCTCAGCATTCATCTAACACAGGAGCTAGCCATTAAACTTTGTGCGACCAGCAAAAAGCTTTCAACCTCAAACAATTCTATGCTTAATTGAAGCATCAGCTAAAGCAACACAGCAACGTGAAACTCAGAAAGAAACCCTGGCCGCTACTGCCAGTGATGCTTGGACTCGGAGGGTGAGAGTGGCGTTATATCACCTAGTAGTAAGTAGAGTAGCTAATATTACTTTTTGAAGGAGTATATGCAAAGTAACTAGTAGGTAATAACTAGATTATTTGATAGTAACCTGACCAACACTGAGTTGACAATAAGGATCGGATAAATTGGGTATATTTTGATTATTGCTTGTTATAGGCTAATGTTATGTCTAATGTTTACTTTGAGTTTGTTGTCGATTGATCACTCATATAGCCTATATATACACTTTGCTGTATGAATGGTTGCTTTTTATGTCCTTATTAGGGATGTCCCGATCAGGTTTTTTTGCCCTCGAGTCCGAGTCATTTGATTTTGAGTATCTACCGATACCGAGTCCCGATCCGATACTTATATAATACTTAAAAAAAGAATAAAGAAGAGCGAAAAAACAGATCCAGGATGTTCCTTATTTTTAATTTAATTCTTAAATTAACATTCAGCAACTCTGTTGATAAACAGAGCACTTCTGTGAGGTAGCTTGAACAATCAAGTAATAAATAACATAAATTCTTCACTTTTGGACTTTAGTGCAACAGTAAATATAAAAAAAGTCTAAGATAAAAACAAATAGCACGTCAAAGTACCCGGCAGGCATGTAAACAAATACAAAAATAAAAGTCTATACTATTTGTATTTGGTTTTACTTGATAACGAACCACTACAAATAAGTAACAATAAATGCAGGTAATTAGGCTTTTTATCTGATGTGATTACAAGGTAAGCAGTGGGGATACCATCTTAGAATAATACTTGGAACGCTCCCAAGTCGGAACGCTTGAATGCTTGAATACATATGACATGCTCCAGTCAGTAGTGCACCTAGTAGTGGTAGTCAACAGCATGTCCCCCAGTGAGGCCTGATGCTTTGACATGTTTCGTCTGTGTTCAAAATGTTTTTGGACTCTTCTGAGAATAGTAATAGTTGCTGTATCATTATATATTTTCACTATGGGAAAAAGCTAAATTTCGTTTGGTTTCGGGTAAATTTTCCTCAGTTCTGTTTCTGTATGATAAAGGGGACAGTACTAAAAGTGGGTGTTAGTGTGATCTTTGTCTCAGTCCTCCTCTCTGCAACTTCCCTTGTAAAATAATGTCAAAAACACGTCAAAAGGTAAAGATATACTTTTCTGAACAGTTTGACAGGCAGAATTCCCTCATTTAAGTGTCTCATACAAACACACACACACATACACACACAATTGAAGACATTGGTGGGTGGAGGGGATTTGAGCCTGACCACAGAAAAACATGAGCAACGTTGACGTGACAGATGGAAGCTAACTGATGTTGTCACTGGCCTCTAACGCCCGGACAAAGTGGTGTGTGTGACTGTGATTGTATTTGTATTCGTGTGTGTGTGAGCAGTAGGGCCCATTAGTGTGCAGTAATGGGAGGGGATATTGGTGGTGTATAGGTGTAATTACCTCAAGCTAACATGGAGCTCAGGCCGTGTGACGCCTCCAACACAAATATGAACTGCAGAACATAGATACCACTTTGTCCTCCTTCACCGCATGACCTGGGGGAGAAAGTTCAACAGGGCCTGTAGTTCGGCAAGTGTGTGTGTGTGTGTGTGTGTGTGTGTGTGTGTGTGTGTGTGTGTGTGTGTGTGTGTGTGAGTGTGTGGGTAGGAGAAGAGAGCCCTGGGAAATAATGATCCCAAAGAAAAAGCTAGAAGGGCAGGGGAAAAAAGAAATAAAGTGGAGGTGTGTTGGACTATGTCTGCGTTGACTGTTATCTGCTGGTTCTGTATTGACTGACTTCTCTCCTGTTGTCCTTCTCGGCCATGACAGTATGCAGAGCGTCTTCAAAATCCTCTGTTCCCATCATCTATCTCTCCATCGATCCACTTCCTTGGCACTCTTCATACACCCCCCTTCAATCTTTCCCTTCCCCTCTACAATCCATCACTCTATCTCCACCTCCACTCTGACATAGAGGTTGGACATCTCTCCATTATATTTACTTTATGAGAACATCTGTTTAGCTTACTGGCTCAACCCTTGGCCTTGAAAAGCCTCCAATAAAGCCTTAACTCAGCCTCCATGTGGCGCACCACCACTCTGTTGACTCGGGAATAGTGCAGGAAGTAAGTCGCCACAGCTTGGTGACTGTTAAGCTCTACAGTATGAAGCTGTTGAAACTCAGACAACTAATAAGGCTTTTTGAGTGATGGAAGATGTGGAAGACCCTCTGAAAGTGAAGGCTGTGAACAGCTTTGGAAATGTACAAGTTGTGTTGCATTGAAAGCGACAACACATACAGTCGTTCCCCTCACAATTGTCTGCAAGAACTCATTCTATTCAATATCAATCAATGCTGCAGCTATCTGTACTAGCCTTGTAAGTGCTACTGTTAAATCCAAAATGTCCTTTTATACTTCAAGTGTACTTTCTTTCAACTTATTTGTGCAACTACATCGATTTTATATTCTGTTGTGAGAACTGTCAAATGCTTCAGTGTGCACAGCAGTGTTGTAACTGAAAGGAACCAGACACTTATGGATGCACTCCTGCTCTTGTGCTGTTGAAGCGTTGCTTTCACTTGGCCAGTGCAAATTTCTACTCTATTTAAAGGGGACCTCTACCAATTTTACACATCTGTTTACAGGTCCTGGGGAGTACTACTGCACATGTGAAAGAAGTTGTATAAGGCCTTTTGTTTCTCCAGTTGGCACTGCGTGAAGTCTGATAAACCGCCTCAAGTGATGTCAGTGTCATTTGGGGATGGAGACTACAAGTTTGAAAATTAAAAATATCCGGAGGTGTGGAGTTAGAAAGAAGTGAGCTTATCAGTCTGCTTGAGGCTACATTAGCCGCTACTAGCATAACACCCCCGAATCTCAGTCAGTGATCAGGTTGCGTTGTGGGTAATGCAGGCGTTTGACAGTGAAGAAGAATGTGTGGAAAGAGACGACATCTGGTTCTCCTGCATCGATCTTTGATAACTGTTCTTTGTGAGTCTGTCAATGTTTTAGGGCTGCAATGCTAAATAAGTGGAGTATGGAGGCAACACAAAATTAAATTTGCTCATGCTAAGCAGATAGATTTAAAATAATATATGGTTATAATACACGTGTGCCAGATTTATTCACCAAGTTCAATAGTTCATGAGATTGAACAGTGAAGACTGTTAAAATTCTCCTAGCAATGTAAAGAAATTCCTAAATCGTCACCAAACTCATTTCTTCTTTGGCCTAATTTGCACCAAATGTCAGTATATGCAGATTACATTTACTATCTGTCTAGATAGTAATTTGTGCTGTTTAAATTTTAATTCACTTATAGTATCCGAGAAATAATTTGGATTGGGGGGGCCTGGGGCGTGTATTGCAGTCTGCCACAGTGTCTTCTTACAAAACAGTATTTTAATAAGGTGTGTTCACACTGAAAGCGAATCCAGCGTTTTGGGCTCCTTGAAGACATACAAAGTCAATGCAAAGACGCAAATTCCTGAGAATTCGCTCCGGGCGGCACGAAATAGGCGTTTGTCATGACATTTGCTGGTGCGTGCGTGTTCAAATTTTTCAGCTTGGCCGAGAAATTCGCTTGACGCAATGTCGCGAAAGCCTATCAGCGGAGAGATTGTCCAAATGTCACTGCCGGCTTTGGAGCATTGTGGAATCTGGATTCTGCTCGGACAATTACGCCGCTGAACCGCAGAAGGAGCTCAGCGTTAACTGCTTTTATTGAATTATCTTTACTTTAGTTTTTGGGATTACAACTTGATTTATCTTCACTTTTCACTGCCACGTTTCTCGGCAGCTAGCCTCTGTGCACATCCGGTTCCACTGTTGTTGTTGGTGTGGGATGACACCAGAGTTCTGCTGGACTACTTCTTCATATTTATATAAAAAAGCGGACAAAACTGGATAGTACTTGGAGAAAAGAAAGCGAGGAAGTTGATATAGACTTGTATATAGACTTGTTGGATCTGCTTCATTCAAGTACTAGTTATACCAATATTATACACATTTTTCACGTAGACTATCTGTTCTTTGCAGTTGCTATAAATTAAAACTGTATTTATGCACAGTCCATCTTCCAATGGTTGTTAATAATGACTTTAGGTATGTGTTTTGTCTTGAGTTAATGTTAGATTGTAGTGAGGCCAACTCATTATCAAAGCCAACTTGTTACTGTAAGGTTTCTGGTTACAGGAACAGCTGAGTACATTTGCAGGAAACTTGATGAGCAAAGCTCGCTCCTCGATCAACTGTAACTTTGTGTGCAAGGAAGACATTTGTATTTGCATTGACGCATGTAGTGGTGCTAGCATGTTACCAGGTGTGAAATTGTGTAACTGTAAATCAGGGCGATTCTGAGAACAAACATGTGTGCTTAGTCTTTGTTCTCCTGGGAAATTAAGGTTAAAAAAAAACCCTACAAACAACAGAGGAAAACGTAGGTGGGGGTGGGGTGGTGTCCAGATATTTGTAGAGCATGGTGATGTCATGTTGGTGGTTTGGGACATTGTATCACACATGGTTTCTATATCAGTGGGCCGCTGCTTGGCATGATGCATCAGTGTGGACTGGACAGAACTCCAGAATCCAGCAGGAGTCACATCTGCAGATACATGCCGACCACCAGCCAAATTGGAGACTAGCCTCAGGCTTTTGTTGGTCAGACTAATAGTGTCCAAGAATGTGTGAGCGTGTGTTCATATTTGAGTGTGTATTTGGATTTCTGTGGCAAACAGAATTACCAATACACACTCAAATATGAACTTTGGACGGATAATTTGTTGTCCATGTTATACTTCTTCCATGAAAGTTTGTACACATTCCTAAAGCTGCTTATGGTTTTTGGCCACTTGAGGCAGCAGAACTAGCTGTAAACACAACACTGACATTTAAATTAATATTATAAAGTTGCTTTTGGTGCTAGCAAACAACTGCCTATTTACACATCTTACAAATTTAAGTCTGATGTTCTTTTAGCTCTGTTTTTGGTCTCCACTAACTTCTGAGGGAAATGTCTGGCTCTTTAGCTGCTAAATCCTCCACCGTGTTCACCAGATAGTCACTAATCTCGCTTAACATCTGGTTGCTGTTATAGAGATGGGCTGTTAGTTTAATGTTTTAGAGTTGTTGTTTTTTTGCTAAAGCAACCGAGACCGAAGTAAAATAATAGTTACTGGCCATAAAACCAAAAGACTGAGCTACACATAGTATTTTGACCCATTAATGTAAAACATAAGTTAGGGCTTTAATGTTGACAAAGTCCGAGCACAGTATGTATTAGCTATCAGTTTGGTGCAAAATGACATGGCAATGCAATCTGACTGAAATGTGACAAGTGACAGTGGCGAGCCCTATCACAATTTTTGCAAGCTAATTGCATACATCAAATATTATCTAGCCATTGCTTTTTAGTCATATGAACTGCCCTACGTTACTTTGTTAGGTAACATTATGTTTCATGTCTAAATTTTGTTATTTTCACTTTATTCTTCACAAAGTTCTAAGGACACGTTACTGGTTTAGTCACTTTTAGAGAAATCGGATTCATGCATTCACACCAGTGTTTAGTACCAAACGAAGAGGGGCTTAATAGGGTGGAGATGAGACAAAAACCAGAGAGGCTGAGGGATGGACATGGCTGTTTTCACTCACTCGATCTCTATTACTCCTCTGCCTGTTTTTATCATCACATCATGTCATTCCTCAGTTTCAACATACTGTTGACTTTATGCACATATTTGCGCACCTTTAACTCATATTCATAGAGACAGGGTCCCAGGAGAGGAGGTTATATCATGTCTTCTGAGATTCTGAAAAGGATTGGTGATACTGATGATGTAACCTTAAAGACAGAGGAGGCTAACGGTGCAGACGGAGATATACGAGGTGAAGCAGATGGATGAAATAACTAAAGGAACCTGAGCTACTAATAAGACGATGAAGAGGAGAATAAACTGAATCTGAGTGAATTTAACGTTCAAATTGAACAACGTGGGGTAACTATTATTTTGTCTCTCTAAACTTCAGGACTTAGTTTTTATAATCATTAATGCACTTGAAGTGTACTAATTGAGTACCCTAAAATGGCTACGACTAACACTCTGCCATATACAGGTCACACAAGGACAGAGGTTGTTTTGGGTGAGTTGTTCCACCATCAAGGCCACATCCCAAACGTTGCAAAAACTGGGTGTGCATATGAATAGCCTTTTCTCTTCTTGCATCAAAATGGGTTGAGCGCTTACAAGCCTGCAGAGGGAAAGGTTAGCAAAACCAGCTGACCCTCCGTTTCCCTGGCTACTAGTGTTTACATAAGCATCATACTCATGTGTTCATGTATGTGCAATCACGGGGACCGCAAAACTCCCCAGCAGGCTTTATCTGCAGTAGAACTAATCAGTCTTGTGTATGCATGTGTGTCTTTGGAGTGTTTGAATATGCAATCGTAGCGGTCATTTCCCTCAAGCTTTTGAATTATGGATTATTGTATTAGTAAGCTGAACTATCATGAAGTCAGGCGGAGCACGCTGCGTGGAATAAATTGGCTTGAATCCAAGAAAGCAGCACTGCTACTTGGGGAGAAGTATTTCAAACAAATGGAAGCAAATGAAAACAGTTAAACTGTTTACCACAAGTTAAACAGCACCATTAAATTCTGTTCTCATTTTATAATAGAGGGAGATGAACAAGCAAATTACTTTCTTTCTTCCTTCCTCATCAGGTCTTTAATTTATCAAGCCACATCTTATGTAATGTTTAACATCTTCCTGTTGTGGTTTGAACTGTGTGTTGTTGGCTGCTTCCACAGTTGGCTGCTTTTTTCCCAATGTATGTATATCATAAAAGGATGTTGAGGTGGGTCATTAAGCAATGTAGTTATCATTATTACCTTCTAATGAATTATAAATTATGAAATGTTCATGATCAAAATAAGAAACAATAAAAGTTAAAGTTTGAAGAGATTAAGACTTATCTGCTTCATCGGGACTGTGTGGATATCATTTGTTCAGAATTGGCCGACACTGCAAGCACACCACTGATTCAAATATTGACACATTTTGATTGGTGCACAAAGGTATGTGACATCCCTTTTTCTAACTGAGCCCCACCCACTTTAAGCCAGTGAGAAGAGTGCAAACAAAAATAAAAAATACTAAAATCTCACATGTGAAATCATCAAAACTGCTCCAACCTCGGCAGGGAAATGCGTGTTTAAGTGTAACTGCTCAAAGTAAGAAGCTGATAGAGGAAAAACTTTTTAGGGTCGTGAAGCTGTCACAAATAAAGACTTCCTCACTAAATTCTCCAGGACAGATCAGGTCTGTCTTAAGGCTTCTGGGGTTTCTGCACTACCATTTTTTTTAGCATTTTAAAACACAGCATCAGAAAATAATTTGTACATTTTGCAAAAAGAGTATTTCAAGTGTTCTTTTTGTACATTCAAATAAAATCCTATATATGCATTCAATGTCAAAAGTAATGAAAAGGAAGCTACAGTCTTGAGACCAGTTGCCAAATCAACATAAGGTTTGTGATTTTGCTGCGTTTTGAAACAACAGAATGCGCCCCAGACACAAAGACATGATAGCTAATACCCCGAGAGGTTTACATTCATTTTTTACTCACCATAATGTAACCTAACACTCATAGCTGAAGGCTGCCGAGTGCAGCTTTGTAGCTGCCTGACAGATAAATAGCTTCTTTGTAGCACTGGACATTATTCTTCCTATCAATATTGCACCTGGTCCAATCCAACCACGAGTTGCTTGCTAATCACAGTCAGGTTCAGTGGCGTGTTTTCTTTTTCCAAATGTTGCTGTGTTCCTCTGTTGTCATAGAGAGAGCAGGAGGTAGGTGGAGAAATGGTTCCCACATGTTTGAATATTACTCTGTTCATTAGCTGTGTGTGTGTGTGCCTGTGTGTGTGTGTGTCAGAGGGAGCTTTGATTAATTGGTCCTATCCACTAAGCTCTGGAAACACCAGGGTTTGGACCAGGCCACTAATTGTCATAATCCACCTTTGTTTGTTTCTACTGATCGACCAGACCTCACCAGCTAAGTGTGTGTGTGTTTGTGTGTGTGTGTGTGTGTGTGTGTGTGTGTGTGTGTGTGTGTGTGTGTGTGTGTGTGTATGTGTGTGTGTCTGTGTGTCACCTACACTCTAGACAACACATGACTTGGCATCAGCATCTCTTCCTCCTCTGTTCCTCTCTCTGTCTAGACTGCAGCAAAAAGAGCGAGAGGTAAACCGAGATGCAGAATGAAAGAAAGACAGAGAGAGAATAAATTACAGAGAAAATATTCTTTCTGCTCAGCCTCCTTGTGGCCAGACCCAAATGCCAAATGGATCCCAGTGGATACTTCATTCTCTATAGATGGTTTAAACTGGTGTGCTGCTTGCTGAGGCTCTTTAAAGCCTTTCAGCATATTAAGGTTTGCTGATTTTGCATGGCGCAGGGCCTGTTTGATGATTTCCACCCCCACAATAAAGTAGCCTGCTGTGTCCGCCAACAGGGTTAGCATGCTGAAGGGTTTTTAAGCAATTGCTGTTGTCTGTCTGTTTGCCCACCTGTCCACTCTGCACACCTTTCCGTCTCTTGCTCTTCTTGGTATGTTTAAAAAATGTCAGTTTCATCACTTGTGTAGCATCCTGCCAGTCGTAAGGCCAATCATCATTTAGCAACAGTAACCATGCACAGCAGTTACTACCAATGCCATGACTCAGAATACCATGTAACTAAAGAAAAAGCACTGTTTAGGACTGACTGACACATCCATTCCATAGATACGCCGGCTAAAGATAATATATAGGGTTACATTAGCGACTCTGTCCTGCTCTGTCATGCATTTGGCTAGACTTTTACCTGAAATGTAAATGTAGACTTTTACCTCAAATCGTTGGTTTGTTTCGATCTTCAAATTCTTTTGTCTCTTTTTTCTTGCTTGATGGGACTATAAACATCTGAATGGGGATATATTAAATAGCTGTCTAATATTATCTTTTTCTAATTGTACAACTGCAGAACTAGGGGCAACTGACTTTACATTGCAATACAAGAACTTTACTGTAGGGCTGTCCTGATAACCGCAAAACTGAAATACCACGCTATTGGCCAAGGCAGCAGTCCAGAAAAATCGATCGGTCCCTGGTAAAAAAAAACAACAATACTAAACCTTGCTTTTGTTTACCTATAAATGAAGACAAGGTCCTACTCACAATTGACCCCAAATCTTGAGTTATAAATCTGCCACTGTTATTGAATATGTTCCAGTCCATTGGGTGGTGCAGCAACAATGTACAAGGGAAGAGGGGCTTAGAGACAAGAGACATTGTTCTCAGAGAAAATGCAAGCGTGACTGCATATTGAAACAGAGTTATTCTTGAGGCAAAAACTTATTGGAAAAACTTATTTAAATGGATGAGTTAGATTTCAGTATGGTAGCCAAAGGAAGAGATGAAACAATTTGATTAGTCAGACGCACACAATAAATGGTTACAAAATAGTCATCTGTGTGTTCTTTATTAGTCACAGGATCTCCCTTTTTCAGCTGCTGACTGGTTTGTTGCATGTCAGCCAGGCAGGGGGTTTTGCAGAGTCTCCAGTAGCCCCGCTAACAGAGCACTGAGCCAGGGTTTGGCCATGATAAATGCTGCCTCTCCCCTCATGACCCTGATAAACAGGACCTCCTCTTAGAATGAAGGAGAAATCTCAACAAGAGTTGTGCTCTCTGTCTTGTAGTGCTCCATCTTAGTCTGTGTGGTTGTTGCAGAATCAGGGATGACATCTGTCCCAGTTGTAATAGTTTTGTATTTGCTTGCTTTGGTTCATCCCCACAAAACCCTAAATTCACCAAAGATGGAGCAGCACTGTATACATATGGAAGAGACAGTGAGAGAGGGGTTAAAGAGGAAAAAATTTAGGAGTGTTGTGCAATCCAGAGCAACACACATATTATGTGTGGCAAAAATTATCTTTGGTGATTACACCTCTTGATGTTGGCCGAGGAAAACTGGGCCGATTCGCCCCTCCAGACATTCACGGGGTGTTTCCAAGCTGAGGCTGGTCGGAACCCATTATCGTCCCAAATGACACTATAGTGTGAGAGGTTAATGGACATATTCTTAAGGCCGCCAGATGTATCAGAAGCTCCCCAATTTCAAGAATTGTTGAAATCTAGGTTGCGATCAAAACCCCGCAACAGCCAATGAGAGCAAGCTGACTATGAAGCATTGCCAAGATGCACCATCCTGCATCTTAACTGAATTGTCTAGTGTGTGAGTTCTTAATATTCAAATATTCAAAATTATATTCTGTCATTATTTCCCATGTTTTTAAATGGGATAACATTTGAAAATCCTCTAGTGACGGAGATATGCGAAATATAATAGCTTGATTCTGTGTTTTGCATTACTTTGAAAAACACAAGAGCTTTGTTTAAGTAGCAGTTTGAAAAAAATATTAAAATTTAACAATACAGACAAAAGTGAGGACCATTTTACACTGCATTGACCATCTCCATCTATACATATAATAACAATTTAAGATTGCTTTGAGCTGTATATATATATATATATACACACTATATAGTATAACCATGCATCATGAATGTTCTTTGCAGTTGTATTCAAAGTTAGGGCGTTTATATAATCATATTTATTGTGGCAAATTTGAAAGCATACAATTTGTAGTGAGAGTGGCTAAATAAGACCATGAATATAAACCCACATAGCTATAAGTTAAATGCTAATGTCAGCATGCTGATGATGATGATAGCAAAAAGTTCACACCAAAGTTATCAGTTTATCCTTTGAGGGACATGAATGTCTGAATCAAATTTGCAATCTTGCCAGTGGTCATGTTAGTAGACACTTTCATTCACACAGACACATTCAAAACCACAAATGAATTATCGTCCAGAGAGAGCCACACCTCTAGCTCGGCTAAAAAATGTTGTTGCACAAAAATTCAGAATGGTGGAAATCTGGCATTAGAAGAGCCTACTGTGTGCGAAGAGACACATGGTGGAATCCAGAAATGATACATAACACATCTTATGAGCAAAAACAAGGTTTATAAATGGCCACATGGTAGCACTATCCATCCTAAAACCTAACCAGTTCGTTCTTGGCTCCTTACTTTTCTCCACATTTCGAAGAAAACTGTCAAGTGGTGTTTGAGATATGTATGTCAATGACTAACGGACAAATAGGACTGAAAACAAACAGGCGCAGCAGTTACATGGTCAGCATCATTTCCTCTATTTTATTGAGCTTTTACTCTGGTCAGCCCCCCAGCTCTCCCTCCCTCTGACCTCTGACTTTGACCATGCAGAGTACCAACAGGCCTGCCTCCCGTCCCTCTGCCACCTCGTAAACATTGATAACAGCCCATAACTAGCAACTAATCGCTGGCCTGCCCTGGTGCGGACGGGTGACCGGGAAGCTTTAATTAAAACTTTCCCATGAACAGCCTACCGGATGAGGCACCTGTTAATGATGTCATGATGTCACACTGTTACCACGGCTACTGGTCCAATTAGCCAACAGAAGTGTTTTTCTAGTCTGTTTTTTTTTTATTGAGGGCCACCAACAAGACTTTCTGGTTTTTGCTGCTTCTGTATTTTTCTTTAGCAGATGTTTTTAATGGCTAGCAGGAGCATGGAGCAACTTTCACCTCCCTCTGGCTGGTTTCAGTTCCTGACACTGCTTTTAATCAAACTGATATGAAAACCCGTTTGGGGAATTCGAACAGAGGAAGAAAACAGTAAGTACTACCATCTTTGCAGAGGGATCCCTGTTGGCCTTGATAGAGTCTGGTTCACAGTCTGGAAGTGTCCCCATTTAATGTGGGCACCCGTGGGTGTCATGCGATACCTAGGCTAACTTAACTTTAAAAGTACCCCCTTTACTACCCCAAAGGTTACTCTAAGAAAGCACTGCACTGAAACTACAAAAGCAACTAAATGGCCAGCCACCACTCAGACACATTGTTCTAATGCCTGCAATGAAGGTTCACTAGCAGTTCACCGTCTGCTATCCACAGATCGAGTGTTAAATAAGGCATTATGATCTTACCCTGGACCTTTAGTGAGCCTCTTAAACCACCCTAAACCCTCCTGACCACACTTCTCCTAAAGCCCAGCCCTTTGCCTTTAGGTGAGGCCAATAAAATACGCCTCCATTTTGCACAATAATCAGCCTTTTTAATCATGCATATTAGTTCTCCAATAACTTTAAACGTCATCTAATGCCTTAAAAGAGGTTGTGAGAGAAAGCCGGCCCTCATGCCTAATTTTACCCCAGTGGTTTCAGTCGGGCGCCTGGTCTAATTCAAACTTTATGTGGCCCCAACACGTCTGAGAACAATGTGGTGGCCTTTAGGGAGCAACTACAGTGACAAATGAGCCCAAATTGGCTTGTTGGTCTGTGACTGTCGCTGGAGTTAAAGTGGCTAATTTCTCAAAGTTTTAATGTCGTTCTGTGTTTGTGTGTGGTTTCGGACTTATCGACAATGCACGCCTGTGAATCTGCAATTGAACCTAAACCCTCGATGGTGATTTCAAAGTCTCCTTTTTTGGTTGGCTTGACCTTTAATGGAACCTAGTTTGAAATGCTGATAAAAAATAAATGGTTTTGGTGTGTTGGCTTGTGTGTTTGTGGGCATACAATCGTGGCCATTATAGAGGGTACTGAGATGCATTTATCCTGCCTCTAATTTAATGTAAAGTAGATCCAAATTACTCTGGGAAAACAAAAGAGCAAACTTTGACTTCCATACATTATCCATAAGACAAATGGAATACAAGCATACATCCTGCAAACACTGGGACTTCTACAGCTGGCTGTGTGCATGAATGTGAATCTGTGGCATGTGCAAGTGTGTCAATTACAACTCATGTGCATCTGAATGCATGCATATTTTCTACTTTCCTGTGTGTAATCTTATTGATTTCCTTTCTCCTACACAACTTTTGTCTTTTTTTTCAGTGTCTTCCTGTTCTCTTTCATGTAAATAACTGCAGCAGACGCCAGTGCTTCTGTCTGACTTTACTCTCTCTTGCGCACACTCTTCCACTCCTCGGCCTCTCCAGAGATTGATGTATTGCTTGTGTGTAATGTAACCCTCACTATCTCCCATACCAGGGCACTGATGCAGCCCCAGAGGTCTCAGCTCAGGAAACAGTTTCTGTATGGGCACAAATCACATACACGCACACACACACACACACACACACACACCATATACACATATACACATACATAAATCTACATGTGCAAATACACTTTTACTATTGGATAAACATAGTTAAAGATGCAACATGAAGCATTTTACACTTTCAGGTATTAGCATAATTCCAACAAACAAATAAGACTTTCAGATATTTAACATCTAAATTGTAGTGTACGCTGTGAGCCGCCAGATATATATGTTTATCTCATTATGGAAACATGGCTAGATCTGAATGCATGTTGACTGTTATTAAGGGGCTACTATCAGCTATATGCTACGATTAACTTTTGCTTTATCCAATATGGCAAACATCATTTTATAATTGTCGTAATTAAAGCTGGCCAACATGGCCAACCATCCAGGGTGGGAATCTGAGAATCTTTACAGACAACATGGCCACCATCTTCATATTAACAATGAATTGAATGACTATATAATCTGAACATAGTTGCCTGTAGTAATGAACCCACCGAGAATAATCATCATTCAAATGTCCTGAATATGTAAATAAGCAGCAGTTTGCTAAGATGTAATGCTGCTTGCACATCGACCGACTCGAACCAACACCAACTGTTAGATCAGTGTGCGCCGTCAGTCGGATGAAGTCTTAAGAGTTTGACATGTCTGGTCGGGCTGGGTGGAGTTGGAGGATTCGCATGCGAAATGTCAGTGTGCACTACTTTAATGTCAATGTAGTTCAGCAAGGTGGCCATTACCTCTCTCTCTCTCTCACTGACAACAGACCCGTCTGTGAACAGCCCCTTTCATGCACAATCTGAAGTAGAACATGCGCTGGAGGAAGCGACAGGTGTCGGGCCGAAAAGTGATCATCAGCTAAAAACGCCTGCCCTCCACAGGAGCTACAGATGTAACGCCCTGTATCTATACATCTACAGCTGCTTTTATCTCAAACAGGCATAACGTGTAAATAAGCATCACTTATCCAATAATGTTAATGTTTCTTGTAATGGAATAATCACAGTTAAAAATGTTTGCAGTTTATCAGGCCTGGCAAAACGTTATTATGAGCAATAAAATTTGCCAATTGTTGCTGATGAAATTTGTGTGTGGTAGTCCTTGTTTATATTTGGAAAACAGACTGTAGTCTTTAATTAACATGATTCACGGCTGGGTTTGGCTATAAATAAAATAAAGAAAGTGTCATTCTTGCAATTATCCTTATGACAATAAATTTTGCTTGCTCTGTACCAATCAAACCACCTTTTTACCAGTTGACATATGTAGAATATTGTATTATTCCACTTGCCTAAAAGACAGGCTATTGCTCAATTAGTCCTTATTAACAGTTGCAATACATTTAAATGGCCAATACAGCCCATAGCCAATTCAGTTTTACACTTTTACAAAAACTGACTCCACCTCACTACTCGCATGACTAAAAGGTTCTCAAGATGAATTGATTTCAGTTATGAGCGTTATATTTGAGTTATGGTTGATATAGCTCACCCAGTCCTTTCAACCTGTTGAAAGGCTTAATACAACCAGTAACAAGCAGTTTTTCACTGGCCAAAAAGGGATTGCAGCCTTGACCTTGTTAAATAAGAAAAAAATAGGCAACACTAGTCTGTCTGGTCACTTCCTGTCTGGACAGTGTGAACTGACAGTTGGTTTTCTGAACATTCTGAAGACTGAAACCAACTGCTAACAACTTCATACCCTTATAATCATTTTGTTGTGGTGTTTACAGATTGTTGCTCTGCCCCAATAATAATAATAATAATAATGTGGAAAAAATTTCTTCTCTAATTTGATAGGTTTTCTGTTTGAGATATGTCGCTGACGTAATGCACAGGCAAGAATAATGTAGTGGTACAAAGGTATATGGTAAGTCTAAATTATAACATCTTTATTTAAAGGATTTGCTCAAAAGGCTGTGATGTACCCAAAAAACTACTCTAATATAAGTTCTAATATAAGTATGGACATAAGTATTGACATTTAAGAAAATGAGAAAATGTCTTTTGTGAAGAAAGTCACACACACACACACACAGATATAACAGACTGTCTTGATCCACTTCTGCCTGCCTTTGTCCAACAAGGCTTCCAACTTTGCCCGGCCACTGAGCGCTCCCACTGTGTCCACACTGATGTATTTCATTGCGCTCACTTTTCACACACATCCCTCACTAAGTAACTACGCTTCCTCCCTGATCCTCTTTCCATCTCCCCTCCTCTCTTTTCCCAAGGAAATAATTAAAAAAGCCCCGCTGCTCTCTCTGATATTTCCCTGCTGACCCACTGCGCCGAGGCCAAGCATGGAAGCTTTTGTTTTATGTGCTTGTAAGGTCTTGGCATTAGGAGGAAGCACTGGGCTTGCCAGGGATATATATCTGTCTCTCTCAAACCACATCTACACCAAACACACATACTGTACAGTGGGAGCCATTGCAACAGCCACAGTTCATGCATTAATCATGCATCCATCCTGGATTATTGCTACACAGGAGGGGAAACATGAGAATAATGTAACATAAATAGCCATTGTGTTACTTGTACCCTCCTGATATCGGATGACTGAACATTATGCTAATAATTACCTTTTCTTTCAGAGATCTTTTCAAAACAATCCTGTCACCAGCTATGTTTTCCATGTTGATCATCTGTGTTTAGCTTGTTAGCATAAAAACCACCTAAATCTTTACCATTCGTCCTCTGAGCACCATGTGCTAAATATCATGACAGTAGTGGTTGAGCTAAGACTTTGAAACTCCAGTGAAATTAACATATTTAACCACTTGTTAAAAGTGATGCAGGAGTGGCTTGAGAAGTATCTAAGTACAAATCTCTTTGCACGTTTTGGATCACCATCATAGGACTGTAGATCATTGTGGGTCCAGTAAACTTTTGGGCAAGTTTCCCTGGATGCTCAGCTTCTGTAGGAAATGAACCGGCTTCCAATGATATGTCTCTTACAGTATGAATGCAGGGCCACACACATACATCAGTGTTGTCATGGCTCCTCAGTTACCCAGCCTAAGCACACTCACTGTGTGTCCAGGCCATCTCTTCCCAGCAACTCAGATCTGCAGGATGAGCTCATACTCAGCCAGTCCAAAGCACTTAAACATGTTCTAATAAAAAAAATCACTATTCTCTGGGGGCCTTGGAGTATACTATATGCACTGCTTATGGGGACCACAGTCCCCCCACATGCAAGGCTTTAGACAAGGATAACCAATATGTCAGACACAGCTCATTTTTTTTCTTCAGCTCTCTTTTGTTTCGATAAATCCAAGATTTTGACTTGGTACTTGTAGCATGCATCAGAGATGTGGAAAATGCTTCAACCAGTGCTTCACCAATTTCATTTAATTGGCTTATTAAAACAACAACTTTTAGGATTCCCTTCATCCTCTTTTATTTATGTCATTCATCATCATTAAAATGCACTGAATACATTTGTTATCAAGATGTAAAATCTAAGACCTTCTCTACATTCTCAATGTAACTTGTAACATTGTCGTGTATGTTTCTACTGTCACTGTCACTAAGTATGAAAATTTGCACAAGTTGTTTCATAAAAAATCTGAAAGTAGTGTTTATTCATATTAGACACACACCTATGATTCCCATCCTGCCTTAAATCAAGTTTTACTTGATTTAAAAACATTTCAGCTACATTATCCTAAAAAAATAGGGAGGGGACATTTTAGAAATGGGACACGCTCACCTGCCTCTGTGAGTGCAAAATTTAGTATTTTGCTCTGACAGTGCTGAACATTATTTGCAAGACGCTTTTCAGTTAGAGTGTTGTCATTTTAAAGACAAAAAGGATTCCTTTGCAGCTATGATGATTTTCACAAAGTTACAAAGATAATAAAAAGTTTATATAGCAGAATTTCTTTTTTCACACTTTCCATCAGGTTGCGAACCACGGCTATGCACCATAACACAGACTCAGTGTTCCTGCTCGCTCAGCCATAAGGCCTCTGTGGTGTTTTATAAGAGTGTTGAATCCCAGCCAAGACCGTTCTTCTGGGACTTCTACTACTCCGAGGGTCCCGTCATGGTTCCTGTCCAAAACTGGCTCTTCATTAACCAGGGCATCTATTAGGACAGATGCACACACACACACACACACACACACACACACCACCTTGAAGGACAAGTACATTTTCTGGCATTAGTGTTTGTCTTTTTGTTAGTTACAAACATGTAAAACCCCAAACTCTGATTCAGCTTTAGGGAAATGTAAATTCTCTCCGTGCATGTGTACTCGAGTGTGTGCAGATTTAATGAGAACCACGCAGCCATGGTGCTTCAGGGGTGGTGTGGCTTGTTTCTTTTTTTTTTCACTTTGAACTCCAATTTACACCACCGTGAAGACTCATGGGGGATTTACAGATTCAGTGTGTTTGAATCTCTGGAGATCTTGAATTTCAGAGTCAGAGGGCACATAAACACGAAGAGCCAATCCTTTTCTAAAAGTTTCCTTTTCCTGCGCTCCACTTTAACTTCTCACCCAGTTCACATGATGCGCTGAATTACAGTTCATAGCCTGTCGTTCTAGCTTTGTGGTGTGGAAGTGCTTTCTGAGAAAATGAAAGTCAAACTGACACACTCTATCCTCCCACCTAGCTGTCAACCTTTCCACCAAACAACCTACTATTGAACATGTCCCTCATTCTGAGCTGGGGAGGGATTACCTTTTGTCATATCAGAGTTGTGAAACATACAAGGCCTCAGAAAATTTGAGCCTTTGTTTTTGGTAATAAAGTACTGTTCATTTTCTGTGAACACAATGTTAGGGGATTGGTACATTCACTGCTCTCAAAAACAAGGGAAAAAGCATTAAAATGAGGGAAATATTACTTAAAATAAGCAAAATTATCTGCCAACAGAACAAGAATATTTCACTTGCTATTTAAGGCCAAAAAAACTTGAAACAACTGAAATTTTCTAACATAAAAGCCGCCTGTTAAGAAGAAATATCTTAACAAGTATATTTTGCCTTCAATTAAGATAATTAATCTAAGATTTTAGTTTTTGCAGTGTTGGAGAATTTTCTGTTCCGACCACCAGAGTGTCAAATACTAAAGTGTGCGCCACTGAAGTAAATTTTAAATTAAATTGGCAGCTATGATGTGGCGTCTTACTACACTTCCTTGTTCTTCTACAAACTTAATTTTCTTTGATGAAAACAGGTCCACCTGGAAAGTGTGAAATTAATTTAAAGCAGCATTTTACAACATATCTTTCACTAGAAGTTTTACCTGAGAGGAACAATACTTCATACTGATGCTTGGAAAAGTTGCATTCATCAATGGAGTCCAATGGAGACACTATGATGTCATTTTATTGAGCTTAAGTCTACTTTAACTAATGCTTTCATGTTATCAAAACCCTGCAAAATCACGAAAGGAAATCCCAACAATTATGAATAGACAGATTATTTTTCTTGGTCAAAAGATTGTAGCTACAACCAAGTTCAGTTGCTCTCTCCAGCAGTAAAGTTCTGCCCAAAGCAAATTTTCACCTCTGCTTCTGTACTTTTGCAGACCTTTAATTTTTCCTCTGCTGTGGCTTGAACATATACTTGGCTCCACCATTCAGAAATAATGAGATCCCAGTGCCAAGCCTGCAGTCAGATCCACCAATCAGAGGTGACCCAGTGACAGGAGAGACAGTCCCGAATCTGATGGTTCAATCCAAGATGGCGGCGTGCCAATGAAACATGTTCTACTGTCCGAATCGTTTGGTGAACTGTTACAGAATGTAAATGACAGTAAAACATAACATCCCCCAAAATTTATATAATTAATTACACACAAAATGACTAATTCACTGATTTGAGATTTTCCTGGAATTTGATTAGTGTGACTGTGTGCTGGAATAACAAGGCTTTCCTGGTCACCGAATCAGTACATCACCCACTACAATATGAAGCCAACTCGGATGAGGACAATGTTGGATGAGAATAAATATGAAATTCACTTTCAACCCTTTTAACCCTAACCCTAACCCTCCAAAAGATGAGGATAATTGAAACAAAAAACCCCAAAAAAACAACACAGAAAGGATTGTCACAACAAATATTATGTGACTCAGTTTTGAAAAAACAAACACACTGTCAGTGTGTCAGTCACGTTTGTGCTACTTTGTCATTGATTAAACGGAGGACACCATTGAATAAATCTTTTAAATGTTATAAAATCAACATGGTATTTGTGGCCTGTTGTGATGAAGAATGGTCTTAAGTGAGCTTGTGTTCATGGCATTTGGCCACTAATGATTCAGTTTTTCAGTAAAACTCACATGTAGTTACAAGTGTGCCAAGGTGTAAAACACACAACAGACATCCTGTTTTCTTGTTCCTGGCTTTGGTGTCTCCCCAGCTTGTCCTGTGTGGGAAAGCTACAGTGCACAAATGTGTTCCTTGCTATAATTACATATAATAGAGTAGGAATGTAAAACTATAAAAGAAGTGACATTTGTGAAAGGTGTAATCCACCATTTTGACCTGCAAAATCTGAAAATGAACAGATGAAGGCCTACAAAATGCCTTTTTAACAACAGAATGGTAAGCTTGAACTATTTTTCACATGAGCAAACAAAAATAATCCCTGTGCCGCTTTGGTTTCATCCCCGGGAAGGAACCTTAGGAAATTAAATGAACATTAAATAATCATTGACTATCTCTGAACTTTGTCTACTACCAGTTGGGGACAAGCACAACATATTCTGACAATATGGCAAATGTGTTAGCAAACACTGGCAAATCTACACGCTGGGCAAACATGGAACAATGTCAGCAACAATTTGAAGTCGTGTCTGTGTCCACCTAACGAGTGTGAATCCATATTCTTTATCCTTTAAGCTCTGTTTTACTCTCCACCAGCTCCCAACGGAAATATCTGGCTTTTAGATGCTAAATGCTCCAGTATGTTCCCTAGCTATAGCTACTAACTTTGTTGTTTTGAGGGCAGTTTAATGTACGGTGGGTTTGACGAGCTTTATAGTTGAAAACAGCTCGCTGCTGAGGAAGATGACAGTTAATCAAAACAGTAAAATTACATGCAGGGAAAACCAAAAAGATGCTAAAAGTTTTTGTAAAGCAGAGGGGAACTAAAAAGTCAGCTGACAGTTCTCTGTGAGTTCATTACTGTGAGTGACTCCTTTCACAGGAGGCCTTCACATAGTAATTTTATCCATTGTTAATATAAATATATTCATTTTAGCATATTTAAGTTAAACACAGCTACGTGTTTAGAAACAGAAGTCACGTGCTGACAAGAATGAACCTATATCTGAATTAAAATCTAAAGACAGATGTGGGTTTGTTTGCTTAATGCCAGGCCGCAGTCAGTCAAATCTCATCAAACCACACCCACACAACACTGATAAAGCAGACTAACTGATCTTCTGTTATTTCTGTGTGGACAACTCCAGGTTTGTAGGGGCTTTAATGGGTGGCAGATATTTTAGTTCAAGCTTGTTGATGAAAAAAGTGTTTTCCTGAATCCGGCATGTCCTGGGAAGGCTCACCGCCGCCTAACTCAGGACTTGTGCCATAGTAAAAGAAATATTTTCATCTCCAGCGGTTAGACTGCTCAGTTTGCGGCCCTAAAATAGAAAATGTAAAATGCTTTGGATTTATAGTCACTTTAACTTCATCACCTCAGCAGCAACTCATAACCCTGGAACATCTGTCTCTGTCTCTGTTTAGAAAAGACAAGTCACATCTCCCATTGTCCTGTTCCTGTTGGGTGTGTGTGTGTACCAGAATGAGACATCCTTTGGCCAGCACTGCAGCAATAAAGCCAGAGGGATGTTGACTCTGTTATTTTATTGATATCTGCAGCTGGAAGACAAATATTGTTGTCTTGCAGGCCTATTTGCTCAGACTTGGTAAGAGAATGTCTGAATCCCTTTTTAATGTTAACTAAGAGAGTCTGAGGCCAACTGTCTGACTTCAAGGCTTAAAAACAACGATGCGGTTGCATCATCAAGCTTAGCTTTCTGTCTAGCCCTTGTTCTCATATGTTTGCTTAAATCCAGCTCTCAGAGGAAATCTTCCCTTAGATACTCTTATTTTTCATAGAGTTGTAATTGACTTGCTCTTGGCTAGTTTGATTTTAATTCCTGTAATGTCTCTTTGCAACCCAAAGAAAGTATGTTTGAATTTAAATGTACAGCTGGAGAAAGCAATATGGATAGTGATAGTAAAAACAACTGTAGAAAAAAGATTTGTTTTTTAAAATCCCTGGTTGGTAAATGACAAGATAAAGGTTACAGCCATGTGAGGCTGCCCTATTCGGAACAAAAGCTGGAAGGGCAGTAAAACGCTTTTCAGATAGGTCCAAGTAAATTAGTAAATATGGGGCACTTCGCCATAGTGCTTTACAACCTGAATTGGACAATTTGGGGTTCAAAGAGATAGAGATAGGGTGAGAAGTTTGGCCATTCGCGAGGAGCTCAGAGTAGAGCCGCTGCTCCTTTGCGTTGAAAGGAGCCAGTTGAGGTGGTTTGGGCATCTGGTAAGGATGCCTCCTGGGCGCCTCCCTAGGGAGGTGTTCCAGGCATGTCCAGCTGGGAGGAGGCCTCGGGGAAGACCCAGGACAAGGTGGAGAGATTATATCTCCACGCTGGCCTGGGAACGCCTCGGGATCCCCCAGTCAGAGCTGGCTAATGTGGCTCGGGAAAGGGAAGTTTGGGGTCCCCTGCTGGAGCTGCTGCCCCCGCGACCCGACTCCGGATAAGCGGTTGAAGATGGATGGATGGATGGATGGGGTTCAAAGATTTGCTCGAGAACATTTCAACATTTGGGTGGGAGGAGCCTGGGGATCGAACAACCAACCCCGTCAATGGATGTCCTAAACCACAACTACTCCAGTGCCACAGTGCCAAAATGTTGGTCAATGATCAGGGAATATTCCCTTTGGATAAATAAATCGGAAACATCAAAATATGTTGTCTGTATGCATTCCAAATGCCCTTTCGGCTAATATTTTACTGAGTAAACATCAGCCACTCGCCTCGCCCACTCGCTTTTCTCAAGCTCTGAACTTCTTGGCACGTCAGGCCGTGTCTCTCCCAACAGGGGCTGCAAAAACAGCATTAGCATACGTAGGAGGGGATTTTTTAGCATTACTCAGAATCAGATAGTGCACACTTGACCGTGACATAATTCTATTTATAATGGCTTGAGACCAAGGGCAGTATAAATGTCATATCATTCTATCTGGGCTATCTACATGTCTGCCCGCAGACCATGAAGAAAGAAGGCGTGGAGGTGGAATGTGCAGCCCTGGCTGGGTGAGGACTGACCCACGACTGGTCATAATGTAAATATAATTATACAGTGGGTAGTTTCAGCTAAACAATCTGATTGGACACTGGTGTGGTCAAGTTGAGGTGGTAATTGCCATTAGTTGCTAACTCAAGGCAGAAGAATATCTGTAGTGCTATGGATGACCTGTCTACTTTCACATTTCTTCTATCCTCTTACACCTTCCTCTCTCTGTGTCTTTTCTTCTTTCCTCTTTTCTTTTGTCCACACTTGCAGAGGCAAAGTGAAACCTGGGCAACACATGTGTTTGATAACATCATTTGAGTTACAGATCAGGCCCTGGTCTGTGCTGCTTACGTAAAGCCGTTACAAGGCCCATTTAGAAAAACAAAATGAGGTAAATTCACCAAAGCCATTTTCTGTTTATGCGTAATTAAACAAATTTCTTCATAAATGGTTAAGCGGGAGAGAAAAAAGGCAGAGATTACATTTTGGATCTCTTTGTGGGTTTAGATCTAATTGCAGATTTACCAGTGGTTGACATGTCACAGTGGCACATATACACGCAGAGGACAATTAGAGGAATATAGAGGACAATTCTGTTGAAATTTTCTGTCATTCCTCTTTGCATCTTTAACACTTTATCTTAGCTTAACAGCAGAAGTCCCAGAAAAATGAAAACAAAAGCAGCACAGATGCAATTGTTTTATAAGGAGGTGAAAGAAAACCAAGTAATGCAAGATTAAAATTATACTAATATGGCTCATGAAAAGAATCAAAAAAAAGGCATACACACTGGAGTGTGAGATTGAAATGTAAATGCATTTTTAATGTGTAAATCTGAAAATGAACTGTGTGTGATATTATCATAGTAATGAAATAAAAGCATTGAGGGATAGACTGTATTTTTAGATTTATTATTATAAATTATATTTTTAACTCTATCTTAAGACAATACTTATATGCCATATTTATGTTGGGAGAGTTTTTTATTGGTCGCTGTAGAGAGCTGATGACCCTGGGATTTACTATCCATATTCTGCGATAAATGGGTCTGTACCACAGCTGTTCCTATTCCACAGTCCCACAAGTGAAACAGATTTGTTAGCATACAAAAAACTTCAGCTCCCATGAAAATTGACCACCAATTCTCTCTACTAATGTAATTTTTCCAACTTTGTAGTCGTAATCTTGACTGTTGGGTAAGGTTTTGTCCTGGGGCTAGATTTTTAGTAATTTATGTTCTTACAAATTCTGATGTGATTTTGAATGAGATTTTCTTCTTCCACCTTTGGAGCACTGCTGCAATTTCCATTTTTGCTTAGGCTCTGTATTTTGTGTGATCCCTTCCTACTCCAACTACACTGTAAGGAACAAAATCTACGGTCCACGGTCTGTGAAGTCCCGCCAAAGCTTAAATAAGGCTTCAGCAGTCTGAGTTAGCCAGATCAGGTGGTCGTCTGCCAAAGTTGTTGGCGGTGTGTTTAGTACAAAATGGGAGGTGGGAGTTTTTCCTTATTCCACTTGAGAATAGAGACTGTCGTACGCTGTACAGATTGCAAAACGTGAAAGAATGGATAAGATTGTTATTTTTTTGTTGTGTAAATTACTATGAACCTCTTGCACTCTAGAGAGTCTTATCGAGTCGCATCCAATCATAACACGACTGTCAAAAGAACCAAAATATCACGCACACTGTCTATCACGATATTCTGTATAAATTACTTCACTTTGTGTTTCCACAACAGTGTTTCCTTGCTGATCTGTGATGAAGGGATACATCTTTGTTGCCATATTTATTTTAGGTTTGCTGCTGGGAAACAACAGCAGGAATAAAACGTGCAGTCTCTCAATGTAGTGAATAAGGACAAACTTGAAAAAAAACAATTGTAACATATTTTCTAAAGAGCACTTCCTCTGTCGCTCCCCCGGTGTGAGCCGACCCTCTGTCTCCAGCTCAGGCTACTGCGGGTTCACGCAGGTCACAGGTGGTTGCATGTCAGGGCGAGCAGCTCCAGATGGATGTCAAAGGACACCTCTCAATTTCACAACTCACCTCTAAGATAAGTCAACACAGGAGCGAGAGGGAGGGCAAATGTGTCAGTGAGGGTAAGAGGAAACTCCCTGTTTTCTCATTGTTTACCTCTGGCTACACTTTTTACATGGCACACGAAAAACATCATCATTTTGTTCCCTTCATGTTCCTATCACTGTGAACAACAAACGGCTGTGGGGTGTCATAGTTTTTTTTTCTAGTCCAATTTCAGTCTGGACCTTGTTAAGATATTGAAATGTAATTGTACATTTGGAGAAAGCGCAGACACAAAAAATGGATGTGACATCTTTTTCACATCACTGTCAGCTCGCATTGGTTGAGGAGTCGTGTTACGTCCTAGAATATATATGAACAGTCATCCGCAGAAAAAAACAAATGTAGTCTTTTTTCTGTCTCTCTCTCTCTGTTTCTCTTACACTAAATTTTAGACGTTTTTCAGTGGAATTCAACCTGGGAAATTCCCTCTTTTGACACTCTGAAAGCTCTGGTTTGTGTTGTTCAGGATAATCAGTGAATTCTAGAGCGGAGCCGAACCTGTAATTACAAGGGAAATTAGAAATAGGCAGTAATTTGTGTCTATATACAGCCAGGCTTTTGACAGGGAGGGCAGGTTCATTCATAACCTTTTTTTGTTATTGCGAGGGAACACTGGCAAGGACGCTGAATATGTTTCATAATAGTACTCAAACATTTAAATCCCCATTCATTATAGCAGACTTGAGTATTTAGTCTGAGATCTAATCCAGGTTAGCAGAGAATGATCACAAAGACAGAATTGAATTGCAATGCCATTCCCGCCTGTCTTTCTTTTCTCACTTCCTACCAGATTACGTCATGTTAGTGTCTAAAACATTGTTCTGTAATAAAGCCTTTCAGTTCTTGAACAAAGCTGCTTAATTCTCTCTTTAGATGCACCAAAAGTTGTGCTGTGACGCTTGTAATCTTGAAGTCATTTGGCCCGAGGAGAATCCATTGCCCAGAATACAGTTAAAACAGATTCGGTCCGTGCGGTTTAGAAAGCTCAAACCATTTTTTAAATGCTCCGTGTTGCTGAATCACTACCAGCTGCCACGGTCAGCATCCTGCCAGGTTAGTCACCCACTGATGTGTTAGCAGCTGGCTTTTACCCAGGCTGCTGCATAGGGTTTGGGTTGCTTGAAATGCAGAAATGATAGGAAAATCTCAAATGGGACAAGAAAGAGCCAGCAAAGTCTTGATGCAGGATATAGCATGCCCTTTATGTGTCCGAAGCTTAGCCATGCTGACGTTACTATCTACAAATAAGATATAAATATCAAATAAACAAATAAATATCTCCATCAACTCCTGAGGGAAATGATCCTCATTTGACATTTGACCCATTGAATATATAAAAATATTGATTACTCCACTTTAAAGGTTATGTGTGTAATATTTAGGAGGCTCTATTAACAGAAATGCAATATAATATCCATGTTTTCAGTGATGTATAAAGACCTTACATAATGAACTTATGTTTTTATTACCTTAGAATGAGCCATTTTTATCTACATGCACCACAGGTCCTCTTACATGTTGTGTCACCATGTTGCATCGCTATGTTTCTACAGTAGACCAAATGGACAAGCGGCCCTCCAGAGCACGTTTCATCAGTACGTTGAATATGTACAAAGAAGAAATACAAGTAACATTAGTAGTAGCAGCAGATGACTGATTTATTATAAGTAAGAAAAGAAGAGAAATGTGGAAAAATGGGAGCCCACGTATTATTTGTCGGTTACCGTAGCTTCTCCTGCGCGCATGGAAAGGGAGGGGTGTACATGGGACATAAAGAAGCATACAGAACTTATTTGTGCAAAATCAAATATTGCAATTACATATTTCGCAAATATGTAATTTGTAATATGCTTATTTTGCTGTCCATGTAGAGTGAACTAGATGTCTGCCTGTAGTCAGAGTCCTTTTAGGCAAGTCCTGCCACTCGGCCGCCATCTTGGCAATGCTTGCGGGCAGCTAATTTGGACTAACAAGACCAGGCTCCTATCTAAATGAATGGGGAGAGAGCCAGAACTGCACTTTTACTGGTCACCGGGACATAAAAACCACATGAATAGAATTGGCTATAAAATCTGATAAAAATCGCTGAAAGAGTTTGAAAACTTTGCCCCAAAATAAGGTTTAAAAAGCATTTTTCCTGGTTATGTTAGGATTTGGTTTTGTGCTGTTGTTTTTCCTGTGTTTACTTGATATTGTCTTGGTTTGGAGTTTTGTAGTCTAGTTTATTATTTTGTTCATTCACTTTAAGTAACTGTATTGTCTCTTATTGTATTTCCTTAGTTCTGTGTCCCAGTTCATGTCTTAAATGTTTTCTCCAGTTCCGTGTACTTCTGTAATATTTTGTCCATGCTTGTGCTGTGTTCTGTTTAATCTTAGTTCAGTCTGTTTTGTTAGTTTTTTGGTGTCTCTGTCTTCCCTGCTGTCTCTCTGTGTCTCGTTAACCTTGATCCCAGTCACCTGTGTTGCTCCCGCCCTGCTCGTTACCCCTGTGTATAAATGTCTGGTGTTACTGTTCATTCCCTGTCTGGTCATTGTCTTGTCTCCCAGTCTCTGAATTTCTGTTTGGATCACTTTATTGTTTGGACTCTTACTTTGGATTTTGATTCAGCCACTGTTTTGTAAGTGTGCTCGCTTTTTGTTCGTATTAAACCCTTGGAACTGTACCTGCCTGTTTCGTGTCTGCATTTGGGTCCACCAACCTCCTGCCTCACCACACACATCGCATAACAGGTTATACTTATACTACGCATGCGTCACCACTTCAGCGCATGCATAGTAAAGCTAAAACAGACCCTTACGTCAGTAGAACCACGCGATTGGCTGAAGTATGATTCCCGCTTTGGCTGCTAAAAGCAGACAATTACAGTAGTTCCTGCTTACTAGCGGGAGGGGTGGGATATGGTTTCCCCATAGAGTTGTATTGAGAATGTGACTGAGTGGCATGTCTCCTCTAAATTTTCTCTGATGTAGTTTATATGCTCTAACAATGCTACTCCATCACATCTTTGTAGTTGCGTCCATGTTAATTTCAGATTCTAACCTAAGAGCACATGAACACACACGTCGGAAGAATGGCCTCACAACTTGGGAAATGGGACCATCCAAGGCGCACATGAATACACCGTGAGCCACATGTTGCAATTCACAATCCTCACCACTAGATGCCACTAACATTTACACACTAAACCTTTAAGGTCAAATTTGTGAAACATGCCCCTGGTGGTTGGGTTTACAGTTGTTGGTTTTACAATAGTTTCTTACAGGGTTTGCACTTTGCAGTGTTATGCAATGTAATGCATTTTAGTATCAGAATTCTAATATAGTATTTAAAAACTGAATTGGTTGGATGGCTAACTCCATTCATGCACAATCAGTGTATGAGTGTATGTATGAATGGAGAAGGAGATGAGCCTGGAGCTTGCTGTGACAGAAACATCAAGATCCTGTGGGATCACAGAGCCAGCCATTCTGATTCTTAAGGACTGTGAGTATTGCTGACAAAATTTGTAGGGATTAATTGGCTTTGATAAGTTTAGACTTTTTTTGATTTCTTACAGCATTCTAATTACAGCAAATCAGTTGGATTTGTACTTATTGCCTTTGAGTCTTAATTCTACACTTGCCATATCACCTGTGGGGAAACTATTTTCTTTAAGACGACCAATCTGTGGAGGAGAGAAATAAAAAAAAAACCCAATACAAAAGGCATACACTGAACAGAGAACTCAAAATTGTCTATCTGCTTACAACATATAAGTAGGCTCCCCTTGTTACGTTTGTTATTTGTTTTTGTCTCGTCCTGCTTCCCAAAAGGTTGCCATGATATTTGTATCAGCTCAGAACACCTGTGTGGGGTGTGTGTGCATGTGTGTGAGACAGCTGCTAGGGGGATAACAGAAGCATGTGATGACAGGGTGCCCAGGTCTAATTAGAGAGGTCTTCCAAAAGCTGCAGCGCTGATGTCAGTGACACTGCAGCTGTGAGGGTCATCTATGTCCACACACACACAAAGCATTAAACCCACCTATGTTACACACCTGGTAGAGGGTGTGAAGTGTGGGGGCTTAGAGGAGGGTGCTGAACTGTCAATCATCTGCTGTGGTTGGGGGAGATTACGTGCTGACTCAGGCAAACAGCTGATCGCCAGCAGTCATTAGCTCAGACTGGGGCTTCCCCACTCACTAGCTACTTGGATACGAGGGCAGCAATACACCTGTACACTATATTTAGACAACAGCCTTCTTTCTTCAATGAGCTGCAAGTTGGAGAAAGGAGATCATGTAACACTCAGCTTACAATTACCTTATTTAGGTTTACATAGCTTCTGAGAAGTAGCCCAAGCATACAGTAGTCAGTGACATTTTCAAAAAAAGTTTCCATTATGTTTTGGTGGAACAATTTTCTCGTAAAATTCTTAGGATGGGAATAATTTTGCACTTAGAATAATAGACATTTTGGAAATATGCTTATTCTCTTACCTGTGGGCAGTCAAATGAGAAGATTTATACCTTTCTCATATTGGGTATTTAAGAAGGCCATTAGCTTAGCCTAGCATAACTGGAAATAGGAGGAACTCCAAAGTTAGAAATTCATATAAAATATTTTATAGTTATTGTTTTTAAATTCCTGTTTTTATACAGATCTTACCAACGAAACACAACATGTTAATGATTTTTAGGGCATAGGATGTTGGTAGGCATCCTTGGCTAGCTTTTCCTCACTTCCTACAGTCTCTATGCTAAGCTAAGCTAATCACCATGTGGCTTTAGCCCCACGCAGACATCCATCTTCTCATCTAAATATTGGCATGAAAGTGAACTAGCATATTAACCAAAATGTGGAATTATTCCATTCAACTTTGACATGCTAGCAGCACCAATCCTTGCGCTGTTAGCAAGTTGAATCATACATACAGTAGTTCCTGCTGCATACTGCCTTCAACTGAATATATTGCACTAGTGGTTAGTACACTGTAACTGTGCATACCATTTATTCCAATAATGAGTAATTATCATTAGCTACCATGGCGAACAAGACAAATAGAAGAACCTACAGAAACTGAAAATTTAAGGATGCTGTCACAGCCACATTCTCATTTCTTCTCAGACAGTATTTTGTTTCAGCCTCCTACATTGTGCCCATCTTCCTATTCCCACCCACAGAAACCCAGACTCTTGGAACAGCATTCGCTACCACAGCCAAGTCTCCAAGGACTGACTTCCTCCAAAAACACAGTAATCTTGTTTGTACTGCCAATTTAGGGGTTAACAACACGATTCTGGAGTTTAGCTAAAGGTCTTTTATCATTCCTCGGCTGACCTCAACATCCCCACGGGGACCTAATGATGACATCATTAACAAGCGTCAAGCGTTGCTGGCTGATAATCCCTGAGATCATGTACTGTAACTGACAGGGTAACATCACAACGGCGGGCGTGAGTGTGAGAGAAAAGGACAAAGATGGAGAGAACAAGACAAAGGGAAGAAACAGCTCTACCAAAAGAGAAGCTTAAAGGGTATGTTCATCCAAACTACAAAGAGTCATCCAGATACTTTGTATCAGATGGTATATCTGTATTTCAGAAATCTATCTTTCAGATTTCTTGTGCCAACACAATTCACTAAAGTTGGAAGGATATGTACCATTATCCAGCATAAGCATTCAGGGAAATAGTAAGAATGATCCATTGACCCACACACTGACCGTTACCTCACAAGACAAAGAGTCTGTAGCCACGCTAGAGGCTCTGTGAGGAAGTCTGTGGCTTTTTCTAACCAAATGACAAGCTAATGAATAAAGAGTAGCTTGCTGACATACTCAAAATGACAAATGTTGATGTTAAGCATGTTATAAAATTTAACATGTTCATGTTAGCATGCTAACATTTGCTAAGTACCACTGGGGCTGATGGGAATGTTAGTCATGGTACTGTTTATTTAGTCAAAAAAAAACACATTTTGGACAATTTAATATGTTGACCTGATGATGGTGATGACAATGCTAAAGGATCACCAAAGTGTACCATCCCAATCCACCTATTAGTTGTCGAGACATTTCACTCAAAAATACAAATGACAAGTCAGGGGATCACCAAAGTCATAATAAAGTATTTCGGCAACAGGAACATCTGCAAAAAATGTCATGGTAATCTATTCAATAGTTGTTACTAATGTGTGACTGATACTGCCATCCCTAGCTATACTACAAGTGTTGCACAAAAGTTAGCAATCCAGTGTATCAACGCACCAGTAAACATGACACTGACAAGCAGAAGAACCATCGAACCGATGGCAAACAGCACTCCTGTCTCAGTTTGTGCTTTTGTGCATCCGATCTAACATCTGGCAGCGCCTCTTTGACTGGTGAGGTGCCAGTCAAAGATGCACTGGACTATGACTTCTCTGGCAAGAATGAATGGCAAACTCCAGGACAGACTGAAAGAATGACACATCATGCCCAAACAGTATCATAACCTACGTAACTGCACAGAGCTGGTGCAAAATGATAGGACAATGTAGAGCTGTGTGAGCCGACTGATTTGTGCAGCCATGTGACTGTCATATTAGGCTAAAAAGAGCTTTCACTAAAAGCAAAACCGAACAAGGCCATCAACAAGGCCCACAAACCCCCCACTGACACTGACTCTCACGCCCCTCGTGATTTGTATGTTTTGCACACATTCTTGCACGTATTCTATATAACTATTCTCTTAAAATGTTCTATACCTTATCAATTAATTTTTTAATATTTCTATATTTTGTGTTTATTGTAATAAACTAGTCACCAAAACAAATTCAAAGTTGTAAACATATTGTAATTGCAAACCTAATTGGCAAAAAGCTCGAAAAGCAACTCCTGTCAGTAAATTTGCTTATCGTATAAAGCCAACATATTGGCATGCCACTTTTCCAGAGACAAGCTAGTTATCACTTTCAGGACCTGCTTCTCTTAACAACTTAACTCCTTCTTCATCATTTGGGCATCTTAAAACGATTTTTTATGAAGTTACTCACATCTGTTATCTTCATAGTGAACAGTTCACAACTTCATTATAAAGTTCTTACTTGTAAAAAGTAAAAAAAGGTGTGTTTTTTACTACCTATATAGTGTCTGAACATATGGCAGCTCCGTCTGAATTTCTCCTCAGAACACTATGGCGTTCATTTCAAAGCACGCTTCCCACTCAGATGGCACATAGGCCTATGTGTTTATGTGCGTCTGGTGAGTGGGATAGGAGCTATGCAATAATACACATATTATCCGTCTCTACTTTCTGCTTGTCAGTTTGTCTGTCTGGGTTAAAGGAGCTACGTGATGAGCAGGTACAAACAAAAGTGATCCATCCAAATGTGAATGTGAAAAGAGATTCAGAGAAGGGAAAGGGTGTTTGGCAGCTGTGGGGCTCACTTCCCTCGTAGGACGTTTGTTTCTGCAAGACACTGAACACCTGTACCTGTAGCACATTTATGAAGACATGAGGTTCTGCTAAAGGTGTAAAGCTATGAAGATGATCAGTAGAGAAATAGAGAGCATATGGTGTCAATACTTTATTTATTGCCTCTAATTATCTCCTTCCTGCAGCAGACGTGCTGAAGCACATGTCTTGATGGTGAGCAGTGAACTTGACTTTTACATGGGCCTTTACTACCCTCATCAGGTCAGATAAGGAACTGCAGCTTAAAACATTGAAAATGTCACATTTATATCAAGTAATTGTCAAAACATAGTTAAACTATGTTTTAAACTACTGTAGGAGTTAATTAATATAATGTACGCCTCCCTTATGAGTTGTTATGACAAAAAATAAAATAACTTTAACAACTATCACCAATCACCTGCTGACATTAATTCCCACTGAGAACAAGGACATGTTCTCCACAGTGTTTTTAAATCCCTGTTTTTTCAGACTTGGTTAGCACCGAGTTTTGCCTCCCAGGCGACATAAATTGGGCTGCTTTATTGGTGTAATTATTGGGGCTTTAAAAAGGATGATATGTAGACACTACTCAGGTCTGAAAAACATTCTACTTCTTCATGGGTTTTTTTATTTTTAGGTTTAAAAAATTCTATATTCTTTTCACAGTTAATGCTACAAATGTACATCAAAAATAAGGTCTTTTTCAAGGAAACTGAACATGGTTTCAAGTTGATTACTGTGTAAATAATGAAGAACTTTACATAGAATTACTTTCATGCTAGAGGTAGACCAATAAGGTCTTGGCTAGACCTATATCAGCAGATTGATTGGTATTAGTATATATGATGCTGTGCTGTATTTCATGCACTGCTGCTAGCATATATACAAAATACAAACCGTTGTTACATTGCATTCCAGTCCTTTCATGATTACGTTCAGTGTACTAATTGGACTGTGTGTATTTTCTACAATGGATTTCTATGACTGCCAACTGAAAGGCTCGTATGATGAGAGGACAGAAAGCATTTGGCTACAATCATGCGGACTCTTCTGATGGTAGATGCATTTTCTCTCCCTTCCTCTGCAAGGTTTGTTATAAGAGCCAGCTGGACACTCCAACAGGTTACATCCTCTTTCATACTCATTGTGACACCACGAGAACTCTGGTAAATGTAAAATAAATCTTGTGATGGATTACCTGTCATAGAGAGATTCAAACATCTGTGATGCAGCAAAGATAGGGACAAAGCTAAAAGTAATAAACTGCTCTTATCTGACCCTGTTAGGACAAACGGTCCTCATAAGAATACATGTTAAATATTGTGTGTTTACACATATGTTTACGCTAGTGTATGAAGTTACATAGCAACAGCAGAAGCCCTGCATGCACAGCAGTCACAAGGCATTAGGATAAAGGGGGAATATCTGTGTCTGGGCCTATTGGTATGTATGGATGCATATGTGCAGAATGTGTTTATGAGCATGTGTGTACTGGGTGCTGCAGGTTACTGACTATACACAAGTGGGAACTGTATAGCAATAAAAGCCTCTTAATGTATTAATCTTAATTAATGAAAGGGTGCGGACTTACTCAAAGCCATGCCAGAGCTCTTTGATGATAATTCATATACAGTCAAATAAAATCAAACATATTTACAATGGTGTAAAGTTTGCCTCATTTGTACGAAAGTCCAGCCCTGTTGAAGCGCGGTTACCAATGTTTACATGTTCTACATTTATTATGTGGTAAGACTTTCTTTTTAAGTGTTTTGTTCTCACTGGCTCTTATGTAACACTATTAATAGGCATGTCCTGCGCTAATACCCAGTTCAATAGGCGCTTAATTGCCCTGAAAATCTGGCATTGTTCCACTGCACTGTGTTCACAATAAGTGTGTATTTTCTCACTCTCATTCTAAACAAAATGGAAATATTGTTAAAGCTAAAAAAGTGTGTATGTGTAGGGATTATTCCTAACTCATTTGGTTTTAAGATATTATTTACAGTAGTTGTTGATGTTGGCCTGCATCAGCATGTAACATACACATCAGTGTGTACCAGTGCTCACTGAGTCAGAAAACCTAATCAGTGCCCAAAATCCAATCCATTTTGGAGTGATTCACTGCCGGCTGACTGGCTTATGTAAATAAATAAAATATAAAATGTAAAAGGACTTCTCTTTATTTAGAAAGACGGCTAAAGCTCACAGAAATATATTGTCAGTTTATTCCAAACAAACTGAAAACATGTATCACATCCTGCGCACCAGAGAAGTGATTCATGTTTTGAATTAGTTTTTCCGGGATGGTTGTGGAAGACTTGTGAATAACTAATGAGTGTTGGAAACATTCATGTTAAGGTTGACGTTTTCAGTGGTATTAACCTCATTCACAACCTTCATTCGCCATTACAATCAAAAAGAAAACTAACATCAGACTTACCTCACACTCTCTTCAACACACACCAATCAGTTCCCAATGTCCTCCCAAAAATCACTCTAAGATAAATGTCTCATGGCTTTCACTGAAATAAAGCCTTTATTTCTTTTTACTGCCATTTGGCTAAAATATATATACATTTTATTCTCTAATCAGTTTAATATCTCATCTTCTCTGTCTGAAGGAAAACATAATTAATCGGATTTGTTATAACTGTGGATAAAAACGTCAGTTGTGCTCTTCTCTCCACACACGAGCCCGGTACAGCAGTTTCGCAGGGAACAGTGTTCAAAAACTAAATTGAAGTGCTTTGTGCCATTACACTCACTGTAAATCGTTCTGGATAAGAGCAATCAGCAAACCGAGTTTTCTCTCCCAGTTGCTGGAACAAAGCAACAACAAACCTCAAATCTCCTGCCAGATGAAACTGCCGAGGAAAGCCGGAGCAGATGTCTGATGGGAGAAATTTCACGAATTCTGCCAAACCTTCAGGGAATTTCAGACAGAAGACAAGAGATGCCAGAAATGAGAAACAGAGAGGGAGATTGAGAGAGAAAACTATATGATACAAACTCACTCAAGAGCAGAGTTGAGTCTCATGTTGCCATCCATAAGAGGTGCTGTTGCTGCTGGTGAGGGCCTGCAGTAACCTAGAAAGCCACTGCAGGGACACATCAGGGAGCTAGTTCATCACAGAATAGCTACATTTAGTCAAAGGAATACAAAGACTGGCAGGTATAAACTACTCGATAAGTCATGGGCACAAAGTAGTAATTAACAACTTATTAATTTGGGGAAGCAAATTAATATTTCAAGGGGATAAATTATTGAACCTTCATTTCCTACAGATTTTCTAAAGCCACTTGGTTTATTGACACTATAATTCGGTGACTTCACTCAATGGGATGGCACCACAAACTGGAAACAACAAATTTGTCTTCTGTGTTTTCTTCTGAGTTAACCACTGAAACGTTCATCTGTGTCTTGCCAACAGCTGGAGTAAAGCTGGAGCAATATTCTATGCAAGGGGTTAACTGAAGCAGGTGAAAACTTCCAAGGTTTTGATTTATAGTTGGGGGCCAGGCTTTGTTATCACCTCCGCAACTCTAGATGCATGTGTTGTGTAGGATCTTGGTTATATCATGCTTTATACTCTCCACAGTAAGTGTGTTTACAGTCTTTCATTTACTTTGTGATACAAAGCGATGGGGAGCTACACTCACTGATTTGTTGAACTGGAGTAAAGTTGTTTAGCTGGGTTTCGTTACTGGATAGGAGACTCCTGCTGTATTTACATTGATTCATACAGAGCAGTGACCACAGTGAGCAGAAAGTTTGTAGTGTAATTGCTTTGTTAGATAATTGTTACTGAAAAGGAGAAGACCACTGTTAGTCTTTCTTTAACGTCTTTAAAGGAGCTTTATGTAGTTTTTCACTTTAATCACATATCAATAAATCATTTTTTACTGCCTAAATGAACCATATGTCTGCTTGGAACAGCCACTATTCTGCGTCTTAAGTCAAGGTATGGTCGGGTTGTAGCTGCATATGCGCTCCCGAGAAGTTGCTAACGTTATGCAGTAACATGCAAAATACTATAGTTTTATGGCTGTCTACAGTACTTTACCAGCTAACACAATCCATAATACTATCCTGTGTACCACCAGTATGTCAAAGTGTTGATTTTAGCCTGCAAGAAATGATGTAACGGTAAAAAGCAAATGTGGAGCGTTTTGTTTATATTAGCCCACAGTGATGCAAGGCAGAGGCTTGTTAGCACGGATCTGTCGTTTACTTCGTAGCTACCGCTTGATTTAGATTTATCGTCATTTTACTGATAGCTTCTCCGGCATCTCAGTCGCTGTAACTTACGTAACCGACATAACATACAATAATAATGGCGCAGGACAACACTACAGAACCCTACAGTAATGTTACTGCGGTCTAACTGCTATAAAATGTGGCAACAATCTCATTTATTAATATTCAATCTAGTTTACTAACTGTTTTGTTATCTAATACATTTATCTCTGCTTACATTGCTGAGCCTCCGGTGAAAGATACTGAAATACCTTTGGTTACAGAAAAGTGGCAGGCGAGCTACGGCCGACGGATCACATCGGCTAAATGCAGTCAATGTAACGCTGTCATGTAACGTGCATGGATTACCTTCACATGAGTTCCAGAGAGCATACCTCCACACACCTAGTAGCAATCTAAAAACCGCACCTCTAGTGGCCGCTGACAACTACATATTGCCCTTTAATGTTGCCTTAACTCTCAACAATGTTCACCAGCATCACAAACACAAGCAACCCCGGCGTGTAGTTACATTTTTGGCCCACATCATCTACACTATAGCTTACAGCGAAACCATGAGCCTATGCACATAGACATTTTTTATATATTTACTCAGCTGTGCAACTTAAAGCCCAAGATTTATCACCAAAATGACATGAACACATTTCCCAATTTAAAGAGGTGGTATTATGGTTATTTTCAGGTTCAAAATCCTATTTAGGGGTTGTACCAGAACGGGTTGGTTTAATTTTCAAAAAACACCATATTTTTTATACTGCACATCGCTGCAGCTTCTCTTTTCACCTTGTGTTGAAGGCTTCGTTTTAGCTATGGAGCGATACATCCTGTCCCTAAATGATCTTTGTTGGGAGTTGCACATGCGTAGTTCCTAGTTAAGGACTACTAGCCAATCAGAAGCAGAGTAGGGCGGGTCAGTGAGAAGTCGGCAAACAGCTTCAGCTGTCGGCTACATGTTGCCGAACATCTTGGCAACATGGACTGGTGAGTTATTAATCTATAACGAAAGTATTTTTCATCCATAAAGTTTTAACTGTGTTCTGTCTCTACATCACAGTAACAACTCGCTTTGGGGTGGACTTTGGACTTTTTCACTTTGTAAACCTATTACATGCACAAAAAAGGGATATAACTCAATAAAGGAGAGGGAAAAGGCCAAAAAGCATAATACCACCTCTTAAAGCATATATTTACGGTAATTCATCATTCCAGCAATTGTGCATATCCTGTTTATACATCTCAATTGCAGATTTTGAAAATTTGACTGACTGTCAAAAAAACTTAAAACTTAAAAACCTATCTCAGTAAAAAAATGATATCGCCACAGTGGAATGTACCCAGACAATGGTCATTTTCATAATCATTAGAACATATGACTAATCCATACAGATGAGTGAATTTGGGGCCGTTTCAGTGGGGGAAAAAGAGCACACATGCTCTGGAACTGTTCTTATGCTACGTGATATTAAAAATGAATTCAAGAAACTTTTACAGTTGTTTATATTGTTCTTGGCTCTTTTTACCATTTAACAAAACCAAGAATAAGCAGTGGGCAGGCACTCTGTACTCCCAGCCAAGCTTGGATGTTAAAGCCAACAGCATAATAGGATATCATTTGGATAAATCCTGGCATTTTGAACCAATGTACAAAAATCAAATGTAGGTTGTTTTAAAGGGGAATGAATCCTCCCCAAGCCTCTGACACGCACGCACGCACGCACGCACGCACGCACGCACGCACGCACGCACACATACATACATACAAGCTGTTGCTCTCATTTCACATTACATAGTGAAATGTTAAATCAGCTAATTATATTTGACAGATTCTTTGTCTTTTTTCTTTGCTCTTTATTCTTTGTTATGATTTTATCAAGCAACTGTTGTAAGTTTGAGGGAGCTGTTGAAAATGCACTGTTTTGTTGTTTAAAGCCCCAATCAGCTCATCTGACATACTGCAGATGTGAAATGCAGTGTTTTCATATGAATAAAAAGCTGCATTATTTGATGAATAATCAATTTCTTTGTCTGTTTATAAAGGTTAGCTAATAAGTGTAAAAGAATTTGTCAGTGCAATTTGAAATGGAGTCACTTATGGACATGCACATCCTCAAAAATGTAACTATACATTGGTGCTTTGGCAGCGAATGAGCTGCCAAGTGATTGGTCAGCTTGAGCTGCTTGTGTTTTCTCCAACAAGTTTCCCATGTCTATGGCAATGGTAGTAATTGAAGACAACATTAAACAAGCCGAAGAAAGGCTCAGTTAACTTCTTATTAACTTCTTTTAAAAAACACACGTGGCAAAGCCATTGCCACAGCTTTCTACCAATCACTACTCTTTATCAGAGTGAATGAAAGGACATAAACACCACCATTGGACAGCAGTAGCCACCTATTTAGTTACATGGGTGTAACATGAGTTCTAAAGTACTCTATTTCACAAAGTAAATGAAAGAATATAAACATAATGGAAATTAAATAAACCACCATATGGCCTGACCATGTATGATCAGTGGCGTGAGGTAGTAACAATGGGCCCCAGTGCAGGCTGTTATTACGGGCCCTTCGGCTACACCGTTACAAAGCACACGTGCACACACACTGCTCTCTAGAGGGGAACCCTATATTGGCAAATTTTCTAAAACGAAACAGACTTTTTCAGGCAATTTCAGTACAATAACCTCCCGAATCACCGATACCAGATTCCTCTTCGACAGAGAGGCAGAGATTATGGTGAATAAGAAAGAAATGTGGCCTACTCATAAATAACACCATGTCCTGAAAACAGGCCAGCTACAGCTCACACACAGTTTAATACCCACATGCACATCCACACAATTAAACAGGTAGGCCTACTCAGCGGCGAGCTGTCCCTGAAATGATAACAGTCTTTAAAACAGCGGCAGCCACACCAAATCCACTGAAAACCACTTGAAACTATGGAGAGTTTCAATGAGAGGGATGACTTTCTCCTCAGTAATCCAGAATAATCTTATTTGGGAGTTTTGCAACCCTCTCCTCCTGTTCTTTTCTGTCCTGTCTCTTCTTTTATGCAACAACTTTTATGTTTGAATGGTATGACTGCTAGCTTGCACGTGTGCTCTGCTAGTGTATTTGGCACATTTTGTGATTCACCCGGTCTCTGGAGTCTTGTCACATGATCAAATAGAAACTAAACGAAAAGAAAAATAGAAAAGATTGCGCAGTTATACACATAGTACCCAACATTATGCATATGTGGTCTATGTGACACAAATATCAAAGAAAATAAGACTAAATTCATTCAGTTGAATCTGTAGAATGTATTTTTTTTATAGTCAGTATACTTTATTCAGTACTTTTACCCCACAAAACTCTGTGGTGTCAGACACCATGCAAAAGGGGGAAATGCACATTTGAGTGTATATATTCCACCTGATCCATAGAAAACATATATTGTGGTGAATTTGGTGTTTACTGATGACTGATAACTTTTGATGCGTTTTTACCATGTAACTGACAAAGTTTTGCTCATAACTCAGCGGAGACACTCCTGTCACCAGCCCCCAGTGCAGCTGCACTGTCTGCACTGTCTATACCTACACCCCTGTGTATGATATCTCTGTCAAATGTTATGGTGGTGCAATTAAACAGGTGAAATCTGAAGTTGAACTAAAAATCAAAACCAAAACCTACCGACTGGTTGGAAGTATTGTATATGATTATAGCAACAGTTGTTATGGCAAGCATAGTATGCAGTTGTGTATTTACACTTCAGACACAGTGTCCAAAATTCACCTCATTGAGTCTTCACCAACTGAGAGAAATTTTCAGTGTCCACCAGCTAGTCACTAACTATATCTGTCTGCTGTCCAATGCGGAGCAGTTAGTGCACAGTGGACTGCAACAATGAGCTGACAGATGCTCATGTTAGCATAAATACAGACTTGATCAGTTGTTAAAATAAAAATTGACTAATTTTCATGTCTAGCTACAATATGTAGACGTGATCCTGTCTAAATAGTTCATGACTCTCAAGAGTTTCAAAGTGACAGTTGGATTGATGGCAGCCGTTTCTGGAGAATACGCAGCGAGTCTATTTTTGAGGGAAGCCCCAGGTAAGGCTGCAAAGGCCTTAAATTAAAGCCCAAATTGACTTGTATACATTTGGCTGACTTTTAGATCTGGTTGCATAATCTTAGGCTCAGGTCCCCAAAAACCCACTGATTTGGCAGGACTCCATATCATAAATACAGAAGTACAGCCATAAACACGAGGGAAGTGAACATTGAAATAACAACACTGCTGTCCCGCTACATGACGTCCATGCTGCTGGGCCGCGGACTCCCCTGTTTTACTTGGACCAGCTACAGCGACACACAGATGACCCTCGAGAACTCTACAGTAAATTACGCGGTGTGTGCATGTAAATGTGTTTGTGTGTGCGCTAATGTCTCACACAATTTCTCCTAAAGTTAAAGAATCACTTCAATTAAAGTCCGTAAAGTGTATAATTGTGGAATCTAAACAGAGTTAAAAAAACTAGTTTTAAAGTAGACCTCTGAACAGAGGTGTACAGAGCTAAACATCTTTTGGGAGAGAAGGGATGACATTTGTTCATTATCACCTCTGCTATGTGAATCAAGGACAGCACACTAGGAGTCCATTTGGAAGGTTTTGGGTTTAGTTTGTCTTGGCTCACACAGATCTGAGATATTTCACTCTCTTGCATTTTCTCATCCCTCTCCTTTGCTTCACCTCTCACGTTACCTTACAACCATTTCTCGTCATATTGCTGCAGCGCCGAACTTACTCTTTTCACACATACTGTCTTTCTTACCATGCGGCAATTGAAGAGATCAGAACACTTCAGGTGTTTTTCTTAACTCCAGGTTTTACCAACAAACATCATCTCACTCAAGCCCTTTTCAGACATAGAATACATGACATTGCAGGCTCCATCTACAGTATCTGTTAATGTTGTCTTCAGACAGAGCTGTTCTTTAAATGCGCTTTAATCAGAAAGACATGGCCATAACAAGAAAAGAGCTGTAAAGATTTCTGGTTGACAGATCTGATGATATGTATCATATAAAAATCTTATTTTGAGAGATCCCTCACTGCAAAAACTAAAATCTTAGTAAGATTAGTTATCTTAACTGAAGGCAAAATATACTTGTTTTTTTGTCTGACAAGATATTTTTTCTTACCAGGCGGCTTTTATGTTAGAGAATTTCATTGTTTCAAGTTTTTTTGGCCTTAAGTAGCAAGTGAAATATTCTCGTTCAGTTGGCAGATAATTTTGCTTGTTTTAAGTAATTTTACCCCAATTTTAATGTTTTTTTTTTCTTGTTTTTGAGAGCTCAGTTTTTGCAGTGCAAGCAGTCAGTAGTGGGAAGTAATGTATTACTTAGTTGCTGTGGCCTTTACATTAACCTGATGACATTCAGAATGGTTCCATGTTGGAAGTTATGTAAAATTTTACTAGATGGTAGAATTACAATCGTAACCTTAACATAAAAGTGACTTGGCCGCTTACTTAGACATTAGACTGACTGAAAATAGTCAATACATTCATGTTGGAAAGCGGTTTTAGAGTCAGATTCATGTAGCACAAAACTAATTGAAAAGCATTTCATTTTTGCACGGAAGCCATCCTTGTTATCTACTCATGTCTTGTCAGTTTGATTTTTAAAAAATGCCAAAAACACACAATTCATGTTTTCTACCAAACGCTTCATTAGAGAACAGAAAGTCTTCCTAATATTTTAATATAAGTTCTCCGTGCAATCCAATAGTCATCAGACATCAGTGAAGTCTGTTAAATCGATAAAACAATGACGTAACTCAGAAGTCAGCCTCTGTCTCTCTACCTGGATATCAGCTTTCAGTACTCACTTTTGGCATCGATTACAGACAGTGCTGTCAGGGAAAGATATTCAGACAGGACATTCACCCTCTGTCCATCTGTCTCCCTCACCATGACTCTTCTTAGGTCTCTCTCTGTATTTGTTTTTATGCCTCTCGCTCTGTCCTTTTCATCATCAAAGGAGTTGTTGTTTATCCCCATTTGAACCTCAGATTCCCAAGGAGAATCCCATCCCACATTATAACTTTTTTTTTTGTTTAACCCCCCTCCTTGGCTTAACATGAGCAGACAGGTCCCTTTTGGTTTGAGGATGAAATTATGGTGTCGAACATATGATTTCCAGTTTCTAGTTGTAAGTGTAATGCTATGTGCTGGTGGGAGTTCAGCATCTGGGACTGTCCACTTGGTTGCTCAATCGTCTTAATGCATTCACATGCTATTTTGTTTGAAAAATGAAACACAGATGAACGATAAATAGAAACCATTACAGAGAAATATAGTGTATGCTATTACTTTTAAGTTCATTATCTCTAAAATAACAGTTCACTGTGAGACAGCAGACCATTATTTACTGTTTTGCTGGTTTGCAGCCAATTTGGACTGAACGCTCCAACACTTCAGTTGCATAAATTATCTTATGTGATAAGTGGTACCAACAACATACTTGACCTTGGTGCTACACTGGCTGACAGTGATGACTACAGGCTCCTGACTTGCATACTCTAAATACTGCTGATTTGGCAGGAACAAGCCGCCGCAGATTTATTAGCTTTTGTTTATATCCCTATTAGTTGTTGCCTTGGCAGCAGCTACTCTTCTGGGGTCCATATTCCTATAAAATACATATATTCAACAATGTTTGCGCTTACACTTCATACAATAAAAGCTGCAACATTAACATCGCATCCAACAATAAAAGTCCATCAAAACCATGCATATACAAAACATTAAAACAAGTAGAGCAATTTAAATGGATTGAATAATAGAACAAAACCACAATAATAATCTCAGTTTATATAAATATCTACATCACAAAATCATCATCAATCATCTTAAAGCTTCAGTGTGTAATATTTAGGAGGATCTATTGACAGAAATTAATATAATGTATAAAACTATACTATTATATAATGAACCGACTTTTAAGAAATCCAAGATCACATCACTCCTGTTTTAGCCTCTCTTCATTGGTATTCAGTACATTTTAGAATTGGTTTTAAGATTACTGATCACATTTCAGGCTTCGACAATAAAGGTTGGCCGGTGGCCAGGGGGCCAGTAAAATATGATGTATTCAATAAATGATTAAACATGTTAACAGTATAACATAACTTATAAGTCTTTGGTTTTGTTGTAACACTGATAATAACTATTGGAGAGAGGGGCATTAACAAGACTTAAGACTATAGGTGACCAGGCTTTTGCAGTCAGGGCCCCTCATCTCCTAAAGTCCCTGCTTTACATGGTTGAATCCTTGTTCAACCACTCAAAACACTAACTTTGTTTTAAAAAGCGCTGTATAAATGTATGTGTATATTTAATATTATTGTTCAGTGGAGTGCTAATTATGTTGCTCTATTCTGGAAAACGGAAACTTTTCCCGCTCTTTTTTTGGGCTGAACAAAAAGATGATACTTTGGCTAATATTGCCTTCTTAAAATACTAAGATACTCCTCTTCCCAGTTTTTGCAGCCATTTTGTCTATGTGACTTCACCAGTGCTTTATCAAGCATGACTCCCAAGAGTTTAGCCTCACTGACTTTCTCTATAGAGGTGCCCTTAATTGGGAGGAGCCAAAAACCTTATTTTTTATTACATAGTTTTTGTCTACCTAGTTTTAATCAAATTTAGTTCATTCTGTATGCACAGTGGTAAACAGTTAATTGGCTTTTAAAAAGCATTGACACTAAGAAACCCCCTTGAAAACCATCCTTGATTCAGAAAAGCTACTATTAAATAAGTAAATGGAAGCAGTGATGTTAAGTTTGAAGAGCCTCTTTATATGAGTTGATGACGGACACGGTGGAAGATAAGTAGTAACAAAAAAACTCTGTATTTAGCTTTATATAAAGAGGCCTCGGTGGATGTAAAGAGAGGATAATGAGCTGGCGCTGAGTTCAACTAAAATCCATCATCACCACCACTCCCTAACTATTAGTCATAACTATCAGCATTAGGTTACATTAAAGCCACAATATACTTAAGAACCTCTGAGTTGCTGTGCTGCTCCCACCACAAGACATTTCTTGTTCCAGGCTGTTGTCATGTTGACGTGAGGGTGCATACACCACACAACTGATCTCAGGCCAGGTGTACTGATGACCAGATTATTCCACTTGGAGAAATCCAAATCTGATTGTGCAGACTTTGACCTTTTTTCAGGTGCAAAAGGGATTTTTGCCCAAACATTTGTGGTGTATGTGCCAAACAAAAGAGAAGGCATGAAAATAGACATAATAAACAGATGATAAACACCAAATTTATTTACCCAAGCCGCAAGGAAGGTTGTGGTTGAGGAAAGTATATGTGAATTAACTTTTAATCTACAGGAATATCAATAACACCAGATAGAAAGTGAGCACACCACACATTTTTCTAAAGACTAACAAATAACTTGTAAAAAAGGAATGATTCTTAGAAACAATTAGAGAAAAACTATTAAATATTGTCAGTATATTAAATGTTGTCAGTTTGATAGTAAAAGCAAACAGATGGTGGAAAGTTGTCATTTGTGTTGCGATAATCTTAAATTTGAACTTGGCAGCAGGCTGCAACTGAACTCAATATTTAGTTTTACGACATTTATCACAATATATTCTATCTATAAGCGCATTAAACATTGGCTTATATAAAGTTGCTCAGTTGACTGTCACATTTTAGGATTTCTTGATATTGAAGCTTAAAATGTTCAAATTGGTGCCTTAATAATGCAATCATTAGTATTATTTACTGAAATTGCCTATCAAAACAGGGTGAATAAGAAGTTCTTTGTTGATTTTTGGATTCTGGCCTCTCTCTACTCAAACATGGCTGTGATGTCATTTGAAAAAAAATCTCTAAAAACATCTATCTGAGCACCCAGGGTAATTTTTTAGCCATTGTTTGTCAGTAAAGCAATTTTGATTAAACCATCATGCATACTTTATTCTTAGTTTGAACACATTTTCTCCTGTTTAAATAAGCTCAATGATCGTCACTCACTGGAGTTTTGACAGAGGGGGAACTTGATCTACACTGCTCAGCAATCTAAGCGGTGATAAACATTCCTACAATGTAATTATCCTTTAAAGAAGAACTCAAATAGCAGTAGCTGTTCCCAAGCCAAGCCTCACACCTCGTCACAGCTCATGCATGTCTACGCATGTGCATGTGTGTGTGTGTTTCTATAAAAAATAGAGGTTGGCAGTGGCAAGAGACTTTTTGGTCATTAATTAAATGTAATTGCAGTCAAACCGAACTGTTATCAGCTTCTCCTCAAACAAGCATTTTGGTTGAAACTCAAGATCCTTTGCTACATTTGGCCCCAGCTGTCCCACTTACACTTTATATAAACACTTTATAAATCCTTCCAACAATGAGTGTCTACACACAACACACACACACACACAGTATCTTCTTGTTCCAAGCAATCGAGGCACTTATTTATAAATGAGGCCTGTCTCAGATTGTTCATGGAGGCTTTGCAACAAAACCACAATCTGCCTAAAGCGAAAAGCCAAAGAGGTAAAGAGCCTCGGCCGTGATTTAACGTTTTTTCTTTCTATTTTTTTTGCCCTTGCCTGAGGACAAAAAACAGTTCAACCTTTACTTTAGGTACTTAAATATGCCTTACTCAAATACAACTCTTGAAAGTTTCAATGCACAAATTTTTACATCAGATGAATTATACTACTGCATTGATATTTAAACTTAACTTTAGATGCCTACAATCCCGGGTAGAGGCAGAAGTGACCAGTAATGACTCCTCAAAAGTGACCAATATTAGAATCAGTGCTTTTTGCTAATATGCTATGTTCACACATTTTGTACAAAATAATGATTTGAATTTCAGAATTATTGAATATTTGCGATGTTGTCACAGTTTTTTTACAGGTTCTAAAATCAAGAGAGTTAAAAACAGTTGCATTTTGGACAAACTACCCTTTAGATGTAATCATTGCACCCTGGTATATAGAATTTTATTCTGTTGTTTAGGTCATTTTTACTATTTCAACTATGCAGCAATATATACAGTACATGCCTACAGTTGAAAAACTATGACAGTATGCCACAAACCAACCAAAAACAGGTTTATGAGAGTTATGTATGAAGGTATCAAATCTCCTGCACATTTGTAGTATTTAAGAAGAACCAATACATTTTGACTTGTGGTTCTCATCATGATGATGATTTTTACTACAAATGTTGCTGACTATTTCAGACTCTTTTCTTTCTCCATGCACCTTGGAAGTAGGTGAAGTTGTACCATATCTCCCGACTCTGCCGGTAAACCTATCATCAAATTAGCAAAGTAAGAGTCCATGTCTCTCAAAGAAAAGAAAAGCACGTAGCTAGGAAGCTAAGTAGCTAAGCTACTTTGCTATGAGGACAATACATCCACAACTCCAGTGATGTTAGCTAGGTTTTAGGTAGAGTAGCTCGATTATACTAGCAGATATCCTTCATTGTACTCTGTGTTTGAATGTTCTGTAAGACAGCTATCGATTTAGTGAAACTTTTAGTGATAGCAATGTTTTATTTAAGTTTTATATAAAATGTGAAATTGACTTGCTGTGTATTATTTTGTAGCTGAGTGGTGAGGCTAACAACAGATGAGTTCTAGTTCACAATAAATGATGTATATACCTAACAGGTATATATACCTAATCTATACAGGTCATTTTCAACCCAGTATTCTTTACAAAAATAAAAAAAAATCAGACACATGCACCTAAGGGTTAAGTAAACAACTGTATGAGCCAATTAACTGACATCACCTTACAAGAGTTCTGGGTATTGAAACTTTTCAAGAAGTTATTTCTTAATGCTGCAGCCATGTGGAGTTTAAAGACACTTTAGAAGACAAGAGCCATTCCTGGAGTCATGAGCATGAAAGACTGCAGAGCATTTGGCGTACAAACGGCCCACCAGTCGACAAGAGTCCCATTAGGAACTCAGCACAACAATGGAGAAAGGAGAGGAGGGTGATGATGAAAAATGGGTGTATGTGGTGGATGCGTTCCATATGCCGCTCTCCTCTCAGACAGGAGCAACAGGCCTGGATCAGGTTCCCCCGTCCCAAATCCCAATCCTAGACCATCAGCAGGAAAGCAGGAAAACTGACCACAAATCAGCATCTAGGGTTTCTTTATCCTCTGCCATAAAGCGTTTATGTATTACATTTTTGCATAGACCTTATATTTCTTATTCAAGATGACATACAAAAAGCATTAGCGTACCGAGCTCTTGCTCAAGGAAAATCTGACACTGTTAACCGCTGGGCCGACACTCCAGACTGATAAGCAGCACGTCTTGCTTTCTCAAATACAAGGTGATCATTTTGCTTGTGTTTAATCACCTGAGTATAATATTCCTCTACTGTATCTCTTGTTTCAGAGAGAGATGGAAAGTATTGAATACAATAGCTCATCCTAACTACTAATGTATACTGGTAGGCATTTGGTCCTTCTTTATGGACTTCTTCAACATCTATCTTGTATTAGTACTTTGGATATGTCTTTGTTTAATGGTTCATTTAGTAATATTTTGGCTCTGATGCAGAAAATAAAGGGTTTGCATGTGTTTTTAAAAGAATGATCTTTCCTCACAGATGATGAAATATCAATTTTGTAAACAGGCCAACGCAATGCAGCTCCCTGAAAAAAACTGATTTGCAATGTCAGTGCTGCATTTGAGTGGGTTGCAGACTCTGAAAAGCTTTAATACTGATATGGGAACGTCTTACAAGTCTTGTGAGAAAACTCTGCGCTAGTGAATCCTTATATGATGCCTTATGACCACAGGATCCAACTGCATTGTGTTCCAGTTGTCCATTGGAAAAATTTTAAAAGTTCAGCGTCTGCTCTTCGGGGGTTAGGGTTAGACCACATTTTTAATATAACTGAGATCTGTTTTACCCACATGTTGAATATTTCACAAGCACATTTATAGCTCGTTTAGATGTGATAACAGATGTGATGTGGTTGTACTTAAATATGACAATCTCGTTTAAAATGTCAACATAGTCAGTTCTGATAATGATATGTTAAAGATGTGAATGGCACCACAGCGCAGCAGTTTGGGAATAAATGTCAAATCTTTTTCTTGTTCTGTTGTCACAATAAAACTGTTTTTCATTAAAAGTTTGAAAGATGGAAAGTGTACCTTTTCCACAGCAGATAATCACAATAGCTGCACTTCCTTAAAGTGTGTCCGTAAGCCGTGATGCTAGCATGCACAACAGCAGAGTCCCTCAACCTGGAAAACATCAATGGAATGCAGCCATTGTTAAATCATATGTAATTAATTACCCCTGAGCTTTTTTCTGCAACGACATGTCAGCGTCTCGCTCACAAAAACAGTCTGTGGGAAGTTTATCCCAGCACTGCACGTTGGCTGACTGAGACTACATGACATCTAAAGTTAAAGAGTGTGCCAACTATGCAAAAAAGCAGTTGCGCTACATCATATAAAGATGGTCCAGGTATATTTTCTGCCTGTAAGCTGCCTCTGCGGTGGACTTGCATGAGTGAAAACCCCAGCTCTGTAGTGATTGTACTCTACTATAGGTTTTGTAATCTACACTATATCCCATCCTGAGGGTTTGGTCCTGTGTGGGTTTGGTACGCCATTGGGCTTTAGCAATAAGACTGCTAAAACAGAGACATTTCCCTGTGTTTTTCCTCCGACTAAAGTCTGAGATATTGCAGTACTGCGGTAAAGAAAATGAAAAGGACAAATTGAAGCAGATAAGCAAAGTTCCAGTTTTGCCTCGCACCATTTGGGATCACATTTTTTCAACCCAGTGACCAGTTTATGCAAATAAAGAACACAAAAAGGGGGCCGGAGATGTGTGGTTCAGATAGCAGACCTCCGTAATAATGGGCTGGTAGCATGATGTATGAGCCAATTTAAATAACATAAACCCTCACTTCATCTGGAAACTTGACACACACGCGCACACACACATGCATATACACACAGGCGCACACACACATGCATATACACACGGGCGCACAATATCCGCGTATGTGCACACCGTGGTGCCGCACATCTGCACTCCACGTGCCTGGTTCCCTGGAGCCACTGGAGCCATAGCTACAACAACTGGGCTACTTCAGTCTATTTGGCCAGTCCACCTTAATCTACATCAGTCGAGCTGCAGGAGCCAAAGGATGTTGGCACACATTGAGAAAGACAGAGATGTGCAGAAATTTCCCTCCTGCTAACCGTCCCTTCAACACATCACATTCCTCCATTTCTCTTTTTTACTTGTAATTTATTTATCTGTCTCACTGAGATAAAAACAAGTGTCTTATTCACATTTAAAGCTGCATTCATTTGATTTTGGGCACATGGGGTAATAACTGAAAACACCACACTGAGATATCATCTTATAAAGCTGTTATGATTTACACATTTAGCAAATATTAGCATTCATTTACTGGAGAAATGTAGGTCTAATATTAATGCTAATTTAAGCTCTGTTTTGGCTCGCTAGCTAGACTATGTTCACTAGCTGTCTCTAACTTTGTCTGTCTGTCGTCTGGTGCTGGGTAGATAGTGTACAGTGGGTTTATCAGAGCTTTTTCTCCTGATGCTAGAAAACAAGATTGATGAGAGCAGAGTTTGCTGCTCCGAAAAAACAAAACAATAGGCTAAAAGAGAGTGAACTGCAAAGTTGAGTGGTTTGTCAATACAAGCAACCCCATTCGCATTGTTGACCTAGAAATGGTTGGTTAATGCACCTTTACAGTGTTAGTTTCCAGTCATTGTGCCCAACCAGCATTTCTACCACTGATGTTTTTAAATGTTTTGTTTCTTCTTCTGTATTTTATGTTTTTACACAATACTGTTTATTGACTTCTTTAGTTAGTCGGTTATCTAGTCATTTTCACATTTTCCTTTTTTGAAAACTGAAATAGTTTAACTTTTAGGAAAACTGGAACGTCTATTGTCTGATCTTTAGTGCATGAAAATTTCCAACCAGTGATCGTGAATCTTTTTTTTTGGGGAGTAAAAGTAAAAACATTTGCTTTTGAATTACCTCACTTTATAATGAAAATAGCTAAATCTAAATTAATTGCAAGCTCCAATCCCAGTTATATGCATATCGTTCTGCTTTTACTGTCTTACTTTTTTCATTTGTTTGCTTTACTTTAAACACTAACAGACTAAGCATGTTGTTGGCACATTAGTGATTCATGTCTCTCTGGCGACATGTGTAGAATCTGTTGCTGTTGTAATTAAAAATCTGTAGTCTTGATGCTTGGACACTGATCGTTCGGCTTTAACCACTCCATTCTGCCATTAAGCTACTCCTTCACTCCCTCCTTTCATCCTTCTGCCTCCAATTTAGTCGCTGTTGGCCTCCATTCCTTAATGGCACCAAACTGGCTGAACACATTGGCACTAGATAATTTGCTGTTGTCAACACTCTTTTGCTTTTGGGAGAAAATCTCTGACAAACAGGAAGTAGTGCATTTCCAGCTAACATGAGCAATGAAACCAATCATCAATGAGAGCTTAGCACCAAAAATGGACACTAAATAAAAAATGTAAATAACTCCAGGATGACCACTTCAGCAAGCATGTACTCTCGCGTTAACACAGTCACAGAGGTAAACACACCTATGTAAACAAATATGAATGTATCTGTAGAAGCAAACTCTCACACTCATACATAGATGCACAGACCATGCAGGTGGCCGACAATGATAACAAACAGCATAATTAGGAACAGGTGCATGTTATAAGGCACTTTCTAGTGCAAATATTGCACAAATGAACACAGAGCAATGAGGGAAACAAGTTTCAGCGATCAGGAATATCATCTAAACCACAACAATTTGCTAGATGAAGTAGCGTCTGGCTGACTTAATGACAGAAAGGTGAGGTCGCCACGCCGAGCAAGGGGAAATGGGATGTAGGAGTAAAAAAAAACCAAAAAAAACACATTCAATACCACTGCCTCTGGAGTTCGTGCCAAGACTAAATGTTCTGTTTCTCCAAATTAAAGCTGTAATTTGAATGAGATGAAAGATTGAATTCAGTCAGTGGATAAGCAAAGAATTGAGAACAGAAGGCTAAAAAACAGCTGAAAAGAAATAAAGATAGTGAGATGCCATTCACTATCATCTTTAGCCTCCTCTTCTTCTGTATTTCTTGTGCAACAACATCGTCATTGCATCTTGTAGTTTGACATTTTGTATGCTCTGTTTAGTGTCCGGTTGCTCAATGCTTTCTGTGGCTGTATGTGCGTTGCGGTTGTATGTTTGTGTAAGTGTATGACTTTTTAAATGTTGTTCTTGCAAGCTTTGTGTTTTTGTGTTTATGCATGATATTAGGCTAAATCATTTTAAAGTTTGACTTACTACTAACATTTTAGAATGTTTTCTCTACACTATCTACACTTACAGAGTTACAGGAGAGGATTATAATATCACCCTCATGTCTGTACATTGAATATGGAGCCAGATCCAAGCGGAGATTAGCTTAGCCTAGCATAAAAACTGGATACAGGGTAGATAGAGCTAGCCTCTAGTTCTTAATTTTACATTTCGGTTTGCATATGAATTAAGCAGACAAGATACAAGGTGTTAATTAGTGAGTTTTAAAGTCGTTGGTAGATATATTTTAAAACTTTTTAAAGCTGTTTCCCGCTGAATAATACCTCCCTGGCTTTAGCTCCATATTCAACCCGTTCTCACTCGCAAGTTGTCACATATGGATGCATGGTCAGAACCACTTGACATCCGTTTTTCACTCTTTGGGAAGCCCCTTACCACGTTAAACATTAGTTTTATTTTGAAAGTCTAACAAGACGTGCTGTATTTTTGTTAACCTGAATGGACGTTGCATATCTATTGTTGTTAACTTCACCGCAGAGCCCTACACGTCCAAACACCTAAAGAGGTGCCCAGGGCTTTAAGTGACGACAAGGGTTCTAGACCAAGCGTTCATACGTGACGGGTCGGGAGTGAGAGTGTGTTTCCATATTTAGGTACAGATTACATGAGAGAGTAAAATTGTTCTTCTCATCTTCTACATCCACACTTCTACGTTTTTGTTTTAAAACAGAGACCTTTTGCTTAGTTTGCACCTCCCATCCAGACTAAAATGGCGAATCCGAAGAACTAAAACGGAGAAGTTTGAAAACGCTGCAAACACCGTTTTCGTTTTAAAACGTTGCGGATGAGGACTGACTTTACCACTGTGGTGGTAAATGGAACTTGGTTTTTTTTAATGAAAATATCAATGTAGCTCATCCATCCATCCATCCATCGTCAACCGCTTATCCTGCGTACAGGGTCGCGGGGCGCTGGAGCCTATCCCAGCTGGCATCGGCCGAAAGGCGGGGTACACCCTGGACAGGTCGCCAGTCCATCGCAGGGCTGTACAGAGACGAACAACCACTCACGCTCACATTCACACCTAAGGACAAGAGAGTCCTTAGGTGTGAATCACTAGAGTCACTAATAAACCTAGCCTGCATGTCTTTGGATGAAGCCGGAGCACCCAGAGAGAACCGACGCAGACACAGGGAGGACACGCAAACTCCACACAGAAAGGTCGTAGCAACCGGGTTGTGGGTTTGAACCCACAACCTTCTTGCCGTGAGGCGACAGTGCTAACCACTGCATCACCGCGCCGTCAATGTAGCTCTTTAAGTTTGCAGTTTTCATATACAATAGTCGTACTCACATATACTCAAGCCTGCGTGCACACAAACTGTGCATTTGCCCACAGTTATAAATTCTTGCCATTTTACCATCATGAAAATGATATATATTTAAAAGCGAGCCAATTCTTCATTTATGGAACGATGAAGCAGGAAGTCCTGTAGTCTGTACCTGACAGTATTATACACTACTACACTCATCAGCTTTGTAGGGACTGAGGAGGATATCCCCTAGTCATCCTAATGGCTCCAGTGAGTATTACTATAATGCTCCTGTCTCAAGTATGGCGATGGAGGCTTAGAGAAACCTGGCTGCTTTAGTCTAAATCTTCACTTTTCTATGTCTCGCTCTGTCTTTTCTCTCTGTCTCAGTCTCTCTTTCCTGTCATTCCCTATCGATGCCGGCCATTTCTCTCATTAGTCCTCTGACGGTATGTCTTCCTCTAAACACTCATTTTCAGCTCACCTTACTGCAAAATGTACTTAAACTATATTTTGACGTTTTTATGAAGCAGAGATTTAGGAGAAATAATTATGTCGAGATTGACCGTAAAGGCAGTAAATCGAGAAAAGGGGGGAAGGCAAATGTGTAGGATGAAAGGCCAGACAAAGAAATGACACACATTTGTTGAGTTGCTTGGCAAGGTTTATACATTCGATACTTCAAATATGCTGGTTTTGAGCTCCTTCATTTTATTTCTCGAACGTTATTATCTCCAGGACAAAATGTGGGATTGTGAGTTGTTTTTATTCTAAGATTTCATAGCTTAATATTATCTGGCTTAAATTTGAATTGGTGTGGAAGTGATTTGTTTTTGTATTACAATTACATAGTACTTGGCATGTATTTATATGTGTCTATATACAGTATATGTGCTGTAAATATATGTCTGTTGTAAATTCTATGGTTATGTTTGTGTTTGCAATGTAAATTATACTTGCTATTTGTTTTGTGTAAGTACTGTATATGTATTTTGTGGTTGTGTAAAAAAAGAAAATAAAGAAAAAACATTTAAAAAGAAAATGGCAAAAAAAAAGTCTTTCAGCATATGGATTTTTCTTACATCATTGTGCCCTCAGTGGGCTTCCTGTAGTATTGCACACTAGCTAAAGGAGCACAGTTTTCCTCCATCCTCAAGACTTGTTAATGTCTTGAGGATGGATAATCTCAAAAGACAAACAGAAACATTTGTCCACACCCAGGTAAAGAGTGTCCCCAGTGTGGTCCATGTGAGCATCCTACAAAGGCTCCCTTTGTGTCCACTCGGTCTAATGCTTTAGCCAAGGTGGGATTGAAGTGGTGGCCTACCTCACTTCAGGCCCAATATGGTCCCTTTTGATCACATCAGTTTTGTTTGGGTCATTGGGAACTACAAGTGGGAAGGTTACAGGACCTGTCCAAGGTGTCTTCCTTTCTGTTCTTCTTTACACTGGTTATTTGTGAATGCAATGCTATGTAATGCTATTACAGAGATTGTAATTTCATTTTACTGTATACAGCAGTAAGAGTTATTTTATGAAGACAAAATGGTTCTTCAGGATATAGGTGTACAGCCTTTGACTGCACTCTCTGAATGGTTGCTATACTGTTACCAGAATCTTCCAATCCCAAATTTTAGACAAATGCTGACACATTGTTGCCACTGTTGCCACACATTTGAAGGCAGTGTGCTGAAATGTGCAGTGCTCTGACACAACACACGAGTGCAGTGTGCACCCATTTTCTTGGCTGTGGGTTTGTGTCTATAAATACAGCTACATTAGAGAGCAGTAAAAAAGTGGAGGAACACTCAGCTAAGTATGCAGACACTTAATAATAATGCAGGTTATGCCACCACAGCAGCTGTCACTGCACTTCCGCACAGGGCTAGAACAATGACATCTTTCAGAACCCTAGCTTTTCTGGTTTGGGCAGTTTGCATCACATGTTTTATAGCATGTGATGATGATTATACTGACCTTCTGTTCCTGGATTTGAACAGAAAATCATTGATGTGACACTTTTGTAATTGTGCTGTCTCCATAAAAATAACCAAAATAAGATGCTACGTTGACCAATATTTAATAAATCAAGTGCCCATGTGGCCTAGCTAAAGTACATGTAGGGGAAGTATCAGTATCATTAAATAATAAGTGAAGCTTACTCCATAATCAGGACCCAAGGAGGTCAAACCCCCCAATGTCTAAATGTAGATACACACCATTTAGTACACTAAACCCTGAAGAAGAAGAGAATTAGTATCTACACACCAGGCTTTTAATTTTAAAGGCTCTAAACTGGGAAATAAAACATGTCCTATATGAATAATTCTCTGTATTGTTTTATTGTAAGGCATCCTAATCAGTGGTTAATCATCTTTTGTGTGTCACTAAGTTTTAAATTCTGTTTTACAGTTTTCTGTATTTTGTTTTACAGTTGTAAAAAAGAAGAAAAGGAAAATATTATGATAGTGGAAGTACTTGACTTAAGAAATCAGCAGCGCAGCCACTCTCACCTTATACTTTGCTGGAAATGACCCTGGCAGCTTTACTGTGTTAAGCCAATAGATGGTGGAGGGTATTAGCTAAACACTTCCCCCTCTCGCATGTACATCTATTTTAGCCATCTTTGGCACATTTCTAGCCAACACACACACATTTAATGTCTTTTCAGGTTTTACTATTGGTGAACATATACCTGGCTGCCAGATGGCAAATTTATTTATCCACCAAACTCACTTTCAATGTAAAACAGAAAGTAAGTATGGCTACTATGGCACAAAAGAGCCATGTGACTTAAGTTTTCCATAAAAGGTGTGGACTGCTGAGAGACACAGGGGTAAGAGAGGAAATATCTTTTGAAGCGGCACAGACCACGGAGAGGATGAACCATCATGTGAGTCATTTTCATTCAATTGCAATTCAATTTCAATGATTATTTTTGTGTCCTGCTCTCTGAGTTTCTGGGTTACTTGATGTAGGTATGGCAAACTTGCCGAGCATCCATGCATTTCCTGTAAATGCAAAACATTTTCTGAAAATCAGTGAAACCACAGAAATGTGAAGAGATATTTGCTCAGATTTAGTGATCAATAGAGTTCTTGGAACTGCCAATTTGATCAGGTTAAAATACTGTCAAGTAACATTTTCTTTCAATTTGTAGCTGGATGAAATTAACATTGCATGTCTGGGTATATAACGTGATTTTCTAACACATTTGAGGTTAAGAATGCATATGTTTGTTAGTTATCAAATGAAGAGGAATAACAGCAAGTTGGACAGTCAGGCACTTTGCACTGCACAACTTTATGTTTGGTATCCAGATAACAGCTGTGAGTCATATACTGTATCTCCTCAGGTCATCTAAATTTCTGCATCAAGGACGATGATATTTTCAAATCCTTCCTAGTCCTCCTGAGAGAAAAGCTGATAGCATTGTGATAAGAGAATATAAATGTGAAAACAATAAGATAATCTGCAGAATGTTACTGTTTACTTTGCACTTTGCCACGACTTTTTTGGATGTACGTTATTTATTTAAATTTAGTACCGACTGCATGTTTACCATCTGTTCTGTATTTTATTTTTCAGTGTTTCATCATGGTTGCAGTAAAAAGAACTTCTGAAATGGCAGGCTAAACATCTGATACAACAAAACTTTTAGTGTAAGCAGGCTCTGGAAAGCAGTTGAGCTCTTTGTGTTGCTGTTGAATTGTGTTGTATTATATGAAAAGGTGTACAAAATGATTTTTTTTTAAAGTTGTATCTAGTAGTTGTACCTTGATTAAAGATTCTTTTCATATTATAGGCACTCAACAAAGGCTCTCAACGACAACTAAGACAAAACATCCAGTGGCCTGAGACTTTTTAGACCAACTTTATTGATTGGCACCTTCTAAAAAATGGCCTCAAGGAGAACAGGCATACCTCCTCATTTGTCTGATCTACTAGAGCTACTAAGTGAACCTGGGAGATTGTATATTGTACAGCATAAATGTTCTGAAAGCCAAATGCAAGTCATACTTAGTAAGCTTGAAGAGATATCTAAAGAAGTAAAAGAGATGCAGACAGACACAAACAGAAACAGAATGTTGTGGGCATTTCTGGGAGGACTTGGCATAGCTGCAGGAGTAGCTGCAGGTTTAGCAGGAAGTGGAGGAGTGGCAAAAATGGCAATAATGGGAGGTACTGCAGCATTAGGTGGAAGTTTAGGTATTATTAAAACAAATGTAGAGAAGGCAAAGATAGAGAAATCAAGTATTGAAACTGTAGAAACGTTGGGGAAGGAATTCATGACGATTGTTAAAAAACTGAGGGATCCCCTGAATGAAATTAAGGAGGTGTCTGAGGAGTTGGAGGAAATATCATCCTCATTAAGGACAACAACTGGAGCAGAGGCAAGTAGAGGTCTGTTGGGAACAAAACAACTTCAAAAGCTTCTTAGACAAATAGCTGAACTGGCAGAAGGGAGCAGAGAAGTTATGAATGTGACTCTAGCCATGCAGAGTGGAGTGGGGGAACTGTTGAACTTAATTATCAATATGACCAGAATCACTCCGACCTTTGAGGAGGATGCAAAGTTAAGTAACTGTATCACTGGTTTAGCGCTGCAGTGTAAGATAACTCTACATGAGTTTGCAAAGATGAGGAATACACTCAATGACTTTGAAGAAATGCAAACTTAATAGAAATGTGTAACATTCAGTCAGAAGAACTGTCTCTCAGCATCTCAACAAGAGACAGAAGTCCAACTGAAATAACATTTTTGTTATTCTTTTAGAAGTCTAAAACATATTTTTAGAAATGCATCATTGGTCTTAGGGAAAATTTCAGAAATGCTCCATTTTGTGTGAGCTGGCTAGAGGGACGTGTTGATGCCTGTGTTTGAGTGACAGCGACTTCTAGGTTGCCCCAACAAACTTGCACTGTAGTTACATGTCATGGGCAGACGGAGTTGTACTGGTGACCACACCTCTATTTAACAGAAGTGGCATTTGGAGTATGTTTACATGCTGTTTAATGTGCTGCAGTTGAGCAGCTAGTGTCTAGCCTGCAACTTGACGTTCAACATGCTAAGGTGCAAGATAAGGTGACACATTTGTAAGTTAAATAAGAAGGACACTTTAGCAGGAAAGTGTTTGTTGTTCAAGGTTTATGACTCTTTTTGACCTTAATTTAACTAGGAAGTCACACTGAGATTAAAACCTCTTTTACAAGTGAGACCTGGTCAAGACAGGGTCAAATACGACAAGGTTAGGTACAAGAGCAAAACACAACCATCAAAACAACGTTAGGTGGAACATAATACCCTACATACTAAAGTTCATAGACAAGACAGCAATATTAGATCATATATTAATTTGGCAAAGCAGCTGCAATACTTTAACCTTCATTTATTATGAATTCTCCAATCAGTTCATGAATGCAGTTTTACCAGGCGCCAGGCTCAGGTGCTGAGTTTTTATTTTTGTTTTCTGTACCTTCTTGTGAAAAGATAATGAGTGTAAAACAGTTTTTTAATTTAAGATTTTAAGATTACTACTTATTTTGGGGTGGGAATAATTAACCATTGTGCATTTTTGTGTTTGTATTTTGTTTTATCTTACACAGATCTCTGTAGTGGTTTAATTATGTTCTTAACGTGTTTCCCTATCTTTAAAAAATGTAAATGATTTCCATCTGTCTTGGTTTGAAAAGTGCTATATAATTAAAGTTACTAGTTAAATTACTTATTTTTACTTACTTTTTTATAACATACATTATAATTTCATGTTTTACAGCCCATTGTTTCACAACGTTTTTTTCCTCTAAATATAAATAGCTGTTATGGGTGTTAATGCATTAGTCAAAAACCTGCATAGTCAGCTGATTATTCATAACACGTCATTCGACCCAGGGACACCGCACCCACAACAATGGAACGATTTAAGGCCTTTCAAGAGTGCATAACAGGAGCAGTGAGCGGTCACAGTGTAAAACTGGTATAGGTATTGTTTTTAATGTTTTATTTACTGCACACCTTTGATGGTGCACCTTTGGTGCTGTCTAATTTTAGGATTCTTATACAGTCATACCCAACCTGTGCAAACTGTCCTTTCACTTTCACTTCAGCCTTTGGACCAAAACTAAGTATTCACTCAGTGGATGGCGAGATGTTTGTAAGGATCCGAGTGAGGAAAACATGCTCATTTTAAAAGAATCAACTTAAAAATTTTATTGATTACTTTTAAGTCTCTTCCTGGCCTCTCTTCCTGCTATATCTCTGACCTTTTGGTGCCATATGCACCAGCATGTACCTTGAGATCCTTGGACAGAGGTATTCTTACTTTTTTTCTTTTTTTTTTTTTTTTTACTGTTCCACGGTCTCAACTGAAATCTAAAGGGGACAAAGCATTTACAGTAAGAGCCACGAGGCTTTGGAACAGCCTGCCAGAGGAAATCAGGGAGGAAATCCTTCTTCAAACATACTTTTATAGGAGAGCCTTTCCTGATTTTAGCTGCTTTAATTTGTTTATCTATCTTTTTGCTGTATTTTAATTTCTTAAGATTCTTAATGCTCTTGTTATTTGTTTGATGAGTTTTATCATCTTTCCTCTTGTGAAAGCACTTTGTAACATGTTTACAACATGTTTTTAAAAAGTGCTCTATAAATAAAGATTATTATTTTGCAGGTCACACACGTTCCAAAAGAATGCACCCTACCTCGAGAGCTGGTGGTTGGAACAGCAAACGTGAAATGCCTTTGCCTCAAAGAGTGTTTTAAGCTGTCGGCCCCCAGCACAGCAGAGTTAGCTGTTCCTAGCATTCCTGCTGACAGGGTAGACATCCCCTGTGGGTGAGTGTGTTGCTTCGCACTAGTAAGGTAATTCTGCCACAACAGCCTGACTGTGATTTCAATCTACAACAAGGTTTCATCAGTGCAATTCTGAAAGGCAAAATTTAAGGAATAAACCCACTCACTGTGTTGCCAAAAGTTAAATGAGAAGATCAATATCAACCTTTATTCTGTGTGCTAAATATGAAGTGAGACCCAGTTAGCTTAGCTTATCATAAAGACTGAAATCAGGCTAGCCTGCCTCTGTCACCTGTGTCTGAAGCTCAGTAAAGAGCGCTGTTTAATCCACACAAAAACTGAAACATAATTAAACGTCAATTTGTGGTTTTATGAGGAGTTACATGGTGGAACTATTTCTTGGCTAGGTACAGTTACTTTCTGTAAATTATTGAGCAGAGGGAGTTTTTTACTGAGCCAGGTTAACTCTTTGCTTCTGCTTCTAGTCTTTATGCTAAGGTAAGCTAACCCACTTGCTAGCTTTCGCTTCATATTTAGGATGCAAACACACACAGTGTGGCAGCCTATTGATCTTTTCATGTTACGCTCTGCATCCAAAATGATGATCTTATTCCTTTAGGTGTAAAGTAGTAATTGTATAGTATGAGATGAAATGAGGCAGATGCTGTTGAAACTCTGACTGGTCCCCAACCAACTATCAATTACAATATTTGTTTTATTGGTGCTCCTGTACCCTCAGCGACAAGAGAAAGAGATGGCAGACCCCCTTCAGACAATGAAAAGGACAGCTGACCCTGCTTCTTTGTGGTCTGAGGCAATAGAGATGCATTTTTTAAAATCATGTTACATTGTGGCTGACTTCGACACCCTCGTCATATGTTTCCACTTTTACTGTGATTGTATTCCTCTTCATTATTCATTCAGAGTTGCAGCAGCGGCCAGCACTTGTAGCAAATGCCTTCCATGTGTCTCTAATTGCCTCAGCAGAGGTATTTAACACAAGGTGAAGTCATTAACACATGGGCACGGCGTCAGATGTGGAGCCAGGCGGCCGTGGGTGAAAGAGTAGACAACAGCACTCTAAAGCTAACGCAACATCCACTCCGCCTGATGAATTAATCTGAGGGCTCCTTGCCAACATGCTGCACATCAATTCTCAGGCAAAATACCTTAAATTCAACATGAACTATAAAGTAATATAGAGGTTACAGACAAGTCAGTCTGTAAAAGTCTCATCATTTTTTTTTTTACAATTGCTAAGTCACTTTTCTCTATGTTCAGTTTTTCAAAACACAATCTTCACAAGCAGAAGTCAATGTGGACTAAACTGTGGATCACTTTTCACTGCTTGTACACAAAGTGTTTTCAATGACCATATCTTTGAAATTTCATCAACTGTTTTCTCACTCCAACTCAATTGCCACCAAAACTCTGTGTATTTACACTCTATTTTACACATGTTTGCATGCTATTGTCAATAGTGTTAAATTAACATTTAACAACTTTTAACAGGAACACTGAGCGCATATTTTCATTGCTTGAGTCAATAACTCCATCTGCTGTTCCATAGACAGCACTGCATCCATCCACTGGCAAGTGCAGTTTACACTGTACAGTATGTAATAAGCAGAATACATTAATACATTAGTCTTGAGTCTGATAAAGCACTTGCACAGCAATGCTACAAATTTTGGTGAAAACATATAGTGAAGGTACATCCTGTAACATCCTCAACCTCAAACCTCATACATTTTTTTTTATTTCTCTGCTGATAATTAATGTCTGGATGATGGGAAAGTAAATAACACACTCTCCAGATTCAAGCTGCACTTATAACAATAACAAGTGGACTTAAAATGAGACTGTACTTTTGTTAAGTGACTGAGTTAATGTGATAAACAAGTTAAGCTTGTGAAAGCTTACACTGCACCTGTGTTGTAAAGTGTTGTAAATTGTTGTGCTCCCAGCCAGTAGCGTAAGGTAGTAACAACGGGCCCCGGTGCAGGCCGTAATGATGGGCCCTTGGGCTCCACAGTTACGAAGCACACACGCACACACACACACACTGAAAGGGAATCCTCTAAAGGCAAATTTGTTTTTATTTCTATTATGTTTTGTCGTTGTCGTTTAACAACTGATAAGATTATATGCTATAAATAACCTAATTAATTTAAAGCTCCTTAAATTAATTTCTTTCCATATTAACCTATTAAATTCAACATTTCACTTTGTGTGTTTCTCCAACTCGCACACTCTGCTGCTGCAGCTGTGCTGTGTGTGCCTAGATGCAGCAGTCTACAGTAAAGCACCATCATGAGATGTTTTTTAGAGTCAGACTGTGTCACTGTGTGTGACTTCTGTATTTGCAAAGTACAGAAGTCAAAGAGAAAGTTAGAAGGAGCGTGACCAGTGGTGTCATTGTCAAAATCCTAAGAAACTACAAACAGCTGAGTGCAGGAGGTGTCCACTGTGCTGACATGATGCAGACTTGTTCAGGCAATTTCAGCACAATAACCTCCTGAATCACCACAACCACATTCCTCTTCGAACAGAAATGTGGCCTACTCATAAACAACACCATGTCCTGAAAACAGGCCAGATACGGCTCACACACAGTTTAATACCCACATGCACATCCATACAATTAAACAGGTAGGCCTACTCAGCGGTGAGCTGTCCCTGAAATGATAACAGTCTTTTAAACAGCAGCACGGCAGCCATACCAAATCCACTGAAAAAGCACAAACTGAAAAGTTACTCACCTGTTTGAAAGGCATCTGAGCCTGCACTGAATCTTTGACAATGTCCTCAGTAATCCAAAACAATCTTATTTAAGACCCTCTCCTACTGTTCTTTTCTGTTCTGTCTGTTCTTGAAACTACTTTTAAGTTTGAATGGCATGACTGCTAGCTTGCACGTGTGCTCTGCTACTCTACTTGTCAGATTTTGCTTTCACCCGGTACCTGGAGTCTTGTCACATGATCAAATAGAAACTTAAGACTAGGCAGCCATTCTCATATTACCCAGCAAACATCACTGCATATATGGCCTATGTGACACAAATACCGAAGAAAATAAGACTAAATTCTTACTGTGGAATCTGTGGAATCATTTTTTTTAAATATTTCACTGCATACCTTAGAGCCTAGCACTTGCTACAGAATTCGGTAGTTTTAACCCACAAATATCTGTGGTGTCAGACACCACAGCAAAGAGGGAAATGCATATTTGAATGTATACATACCACTCGATATTCTTTGAAAATCCCACGTTGAGTAGAGTTGAATGTGTAGTTTAGTGATTAGTCTATATGCATTTTTTATCATGTGACTGACAAATTCCCGACTGGCCGCTCCTATCACGGGCCCCTAATGACGCTTAGCACTGTTTCTTCTTACTGGAAAATGCAATTCAGTCACACCAGATGTCATTGTGCCGCTAGGTCATTTGATAGGAGCCGAATCAAACTCTTCAGTTAGGCAAGCACACCTGTATTTTGCTTCGATCTGTAGTGCCGGAATTTCCTGTCCTTTAACCATGACTGATGTCACAAGGGTGAAACTGATGCACTATTCTAAGAGTTGTGCATCCTGCATACACTTTCTTTTAGTGCTTACTCACATGATCATACCTTAGTAACTTAGTAGCTCCATATGCTAAATTAAGCTCACTGTCTCCTGGCTGTAGCTTCATATTTAACTGACATATACCTGAGTGGTATCAATCTTCACATCTAAGTAAGCCAAAAAACAAATTTCCCTGAATGTCATCCTATTATATTTTTAAAACTAACATATGTATGTACATATATGTATCATTTTCTAAAAGTACTTACATAAACATAAACAGAAACTCCTATATTGCTCACAGCTGTATTACAGAGGGTGCTGTATATCTGCAGCCATGTGCACACTGTCATCGGACCACAGCTGTTAGGTGAAACTCTGCACAAATCTACGTCAGAGGGCTTTCCTTTAAGTCTATCTGAGACCAGCACATGGTTAGTGCAAACATTTGAGGACATCCCACACCTGTCAGCTGTCTCATATACAGTGCATGCGCCAGATGTCACACACAGTACACATGTACAGAGGAACATAATCGCATGCACAGGAAGACGCATGGCCGGTATGTGAGCCATTCACCTCTGCTGCTCTTCACTGCACCTTAAGTAATGGCTTCCTCAGCATCTAATTTCCTTAGTTTAGCAGGTAATATACATTTTAAAGACCATTTTTAACAGTAGAAAAGGATGTTATACAGCATGAAATGCAGCAAAAAAAAACACCCTGGTTTAGCAAATCCAATCATCATTTGATCTCCTGGTATCTTGCTGTTTGCAGTGTTTATAGCTATAATCTATCCTGTGGTTTATCTGACAGCTAAGTGATACAAGAGAAATCAGAAACAGGCTCATCCACAATGGGGCCTTAAACGTGAGTAATGGCCCCTAAATGAGGGGATCATCATTCCTGTGTAACCCCCAGTGAATTTGATTAACAATGGGTGAGAGACCGGGCTATTGATCAGCATGATGATCTTGGGAATTTGATCCCTGTTGTTCGACCTGATTGATTCGAGATCATCCCCGATTCATCTTAACGGAGGAATAAACGTGCTGATTTTGGTGTTAACTCTGAGTCACTGTCCAAACAGTGAGGTGATGGGGCAAGGGGATAGGATGACGGGCTGCGTTTTGTGGAAATGTGCGCATTAACAAGCAGCTTTTGAAAACGCGCTTCATTTGCGTCACGGCTCGGCTGTTCGTTTGCTCTCTCGCAACTGGCCTCATACTGATAACAGACAACTGGGCCGAGAAGCACATGAAGAGCAGCATCGGCGACAAAACATCATAATGGGATAACTTTATTTGGTTGGCCCGCGTAATTGGTCCCTATTATAAAACAACTGTAATGCAGCCACAACAAGCCACACGTTTCCTCTCCGGAAGGTTAATACTTTGAATTTATTATTAAATTAATCAGCTATTATAGACACATATATTTGTATACCACATTTTGCATTACTTTTCATTTCTTCGCTATTTCCTTTTTCAGGTTTTCAGTAATGCAGACACCACCTATATTCAGTATTAGCCTACTAGATGTTTATGAGGTTTCCAGGTGACCCAGAAGGATTTATTGTTATTATTATTATTATTATTATTATTATTATTATTATTATTATTATTATTATTATTATTATTATTGTTATTATACAATTTATTTTGTACATGGTCTTTTAACTGCCTACATTAATGACTTAGAAAACCTTCCATGTCTCCTCAAACATGGCTCTGCTTCCTGATAAAATATACTGAACTGGTCAAATAAACCAAATGGCCTTTAACCTACCGTAACCTGGATTTACAAATGAACGGAAATTAGTCATTTATTTATTTTTTTCTTTATAGCTGACTCTCGGGTCATTTTCACCTTTCCTTTGTGTGTTTTTTTCCCTACCACCTTCAATCACGGCCCAATCATCTCCTTGTGTTAGCTGAATACAGGGGCAACCCTGTCATCAAAGGCAGCGGGTCGCCCTTATCCCCCTCCGTCCCACGGGTGTAGCGCTCAGTTCACTCTCGCCAAAATGACAGCAGGAGCTCTGCGCCTATGGCTCGTGCTCGCCCTCCAGCTGAGATGCGTCATCCTACTCTCAATCCCGCAGGACAGGGGGGCAGCAGGGCGCCAGGGCGGTTTGGGTGCGACGAAGACGGCGAGCAAGAAGCTGGATGCGTTGGTCCATCTGAAGGATTTACCTCGTAGTCCGGGCGTGCCTCCTCACAAGAAGGCACCTCAATTTATGTTGGATCTTTTTAACGCGGTGTCAATCTCCGACGGGACCCCGAAAAGCCAGAAGGATATTCTGGAAGGAAATATTGTGCGGAGTTTCGAGGATAAAGGTGAGTAAAACCAATCAAACTCACCTTAACACGGGAACTACGATTTTTTTGTGATAATGTTGGAAAATATATTTATTTGATTTTAGTCAAAATCTGACCACACAGCAGCACTAAATGTTAAGGAGAGTACCGCAATTGTTCTTCAAAGCAATTACGCACCATTACGCGCGTCTTTTGTCGTTGTTAAACAGCTATTTTTTAAGACTTTGGTACATTAATTTATCTAAAAAATATTTTAATGTGTCACAAATGAAGTGTTTGATATTGTGTCCGCCTGCAGGTCATGCTGGAGAGAGGTTTCACTTTTTCAACCTGTCGTCTTTCGGCAGAGAGGAGAAGATGATTAAAGCAGAGCTCCGCTGGTTCAGAAAGAAACAGAAGTTTTACCTAGGAAAGTCATATGGGCCCCATTTCTATAAGGTAAAATGCCTTCTGTTTAATATTATATACTCATAACTTGTGCAAAGTGCAAACATCACCAGAGACTAGAGAGCAGACAGATTAGTGGCTTTTTATGGACAAAGTTTAGTGAACTAACAGGTTTGTGTCGTGACCTTCCAGGTGGATCTATATGAGGTGCTGGACAGCAGAGTGAAGCCGTGGACAGGGAACCTCATCACCTCCAGACTGGTGCCCCTTTACACTCAGGGATGGGAAGTCTTCAATGTCACTCAAATGGTAACACCCTCCCTATATTGTTGGCATTGTTGTATATTTTATTTTTAGTGTTTTGTTTTGTTTTAAAATAACTCATATTACTTAATTCTTACATTAAGTTTATGGTCATTTCCATGACTTAATGAGCGGAATAAATACATTTACTTAGATCTGTTTGATTGGAGTAAGACATCCTTTTTCACACTGATTAATTATTTATTAGCAGTTTATAACAGCTAAGAGACTAACGCATTTAACCTGCTCAATTATGCTCTGATTGTCAGGTGTCAAAGTGGATTCGCAACAGCCAAGAGAATAACGGCATCCTCGTAGTAACCACACTTCCTTCTGGTAACTGGATGGAGTCAGTTGTGTCCTCATCTAAGCAGAGTGGAGAGCTGACCAGCAGCAATGCCTACCTGGTCATATTCTCAGATGATGGGAGGACAGGAGCATCGAACCAGTCATTCCTGGGTAAGGCAATGGTAGTTGTGCGGGATTCTGAGCATGGGCATGAGAGGGTCATTTAACTGTATTTACTTTGCATTTCAGTGGCATAGTCATTATGTATGGTACCCCAAAATCTTCAATATTAATTAAATTTTTTAAAAAGTCTTATGAAATTAATATAAATATTTATTAATAATTAGCATCTTATTCCTCTTGTAGTATAATCAACTTAAGACTCGCTGCTGTAAAATAGCTTTAAAAGCTGACATTTTGTCTGAATTCAACAAATTCACCTGTCTTAAAGATGGCAAAAATGAAATAAATTAATGAAATTAAATGATGTGATGATATTCTAACCCAGCGTGATCATTTTCCTTTTTCTATAGGTCAAGCCCAACCTGCAGCAGCAGCACCTGAGCTCCACAGCCACCCCAGCAGGAGACGACGAGCGTCTCCAGATCACTCGTCCCACGGCCGCTCCCAGTCCTGCCAGCGGGTTCCCCTCTTCGTTGACTTTGAGGAGATCGGCTGGTCTGGCTGGATCATCTCTCCCCGGGGATACAACGCCTACCACTGCAAAGGCTCCTGTCCGTTCCCCTTGGGGGGAAACCTGAGAGCAACCAACCACGCCACGGTGCGCTCCATCATGCATGCGCTCAAGCTCTCTAGCGATGAGGTGGGAGCGCCGTGCTGTGTCCCCGACAGACTCCAGTCCATTAGTTTGTTATATTTTGATGATGAGGAGAACGTGGTTTTGAAGCAGTATGACGACATGGTGGCATTAAGCTGTGGCTGTCACTGACTGGCTGCGCATCTCCTTCACTCACTGGGACATTGATGGATGGGGAGATGATGGTTAGCTTGAGTCAATTAAAACACTGTATTTTTGTGCATATGTTTAAATATTGTATTATTTCAGAAATAAAACAACTAATTCTCACCTATTAATCAGTGGTCCTGGGATTCCAAAACTTTCCATGAAAGGATGTCCAAATAGATTTACAATAGAACTGAAAAGGAGAGTTGAAATCATACTGTTTTAATAGTCCTTAGTTGAAGACTATTAGTTCTGGATTAGTAATGCACTAGTTACTGCTGGGTGGTAGTGGGAATTACTTAAATTCAAACTGAAGTTGAACTTATTACTGGGAGCCTCATGGACCCAGCTTGAGGTCTTCCAAAGGACCCTGGACCTTGATTTGGTGACGCACTTCTGTCCCATCTTTTGACTACTTTTTGAACTAGCTTGGATGTTAGTACCAGGATGTATTTACACCTGAGCATCATGTTCAGACTGTTGTTTAGACCTCCCAAACAGGGATATGGATTGGGTGATCCAGTCCCACATTCAAATCTGAATGTATTTTTCAAAGTCAAAAAGGTGCTGAAAGGCAAAATTAAAAAGACATGAAATGAATTGAAATGTAAATAGTCAAAGTAAAATTTTTACAGCATGGGTTAGAAACAGTAATAAATGTTGGTTGGATAAGTAGCGGGATGCTGAATTAGAATCCTTGGGAACCTCTAATTCAAAACATTTTAGTAAGGAAATTGAAAGTTTCATTTAAAACGGATCATCCCAACCGACTCTGCATTTTGTCCTCAAGTTCTTATTTGTATATTTGTGCCGAATAGTAAATAAAAACAACTCACAGCCTGTTTACTTTTACTGAACTTGTTCTCTCCTGTCACTACAGTAACTAACCAACAGATGGCGAGATAGAGCTCTACTGGATCAGATTTTAGAAAAACTGAGTCAAACTAAACAAAATGGACCAGGAGTTAATTACCCTGTTGTAATAAACATTGTGGACATTGTGGAGTTTCATTGCTTGCTGAGAGCATTATACAATGAAAGTCACTGTTATCTGCAATTGAATGATAATTGAATCACCAATCTTATCAGTTTTTTTAAAAACAGGTTTAGTTTACTTTAGAATGTAATTAGTTTAGACATATGCTTCAGATGATGAATGAGTGCAGTGAAATAAAAACACTAGTACAATACAAGTCTGTAACAACAGTTGTTTTTTATTGGAATGGATCACAGACACAATACAGCCCTGCTTTATTCTAGTTAGGAAAAAGTCCAATGCAAAAAACTTGCAAAATCAATTCTCCTTCATGTCCTCTGCATATTAAAAACATTAATTGCACTAATGCCAGTTCAAGCTTTAATACAGTATTAATGAAATGTGTGTTGTATCAACCACGCTTAACATGTGTAACTGCAATTTCAACTTTAGCATGCAAAATGTTTTTAAAATTTAGTTGTGTGGACATGTTCAGCAGAAATAAGTAACATACAAACCAAAGACAACTTTTTGAATGAATTCCGTTTGTTTCTGTAATAATAACTTAAGTGACTGCAAACTGTCTGGTGAAAAAGAAATCTCAAGACAATAAAAGGTAATAAATCAAAAAGCCACAATACCTGAAAAGTAGTGAAGCCCCGGATATCACTGTAGATGTACACAAACTCTCAGCATTTACAATAAATAGTCCACATTTACATTCAAGCTTATCCTCACTTAAATACATTATGTACATGGATAGTCCATGTCACTTATCTGTCTCAGAAATTTCACATATTTATCCAGTAACCCACATTCAAACAACAGTATTTGAAAAAAAACTCATTCACTCACAAAGTAATTAGGTTTACACCCAAGTCAAATTCTCTTTACAAAACAGTTCGAGGCCTCGGAAGCTTCATTTTACCTGCTTGTGCAGTTTATGTGTCTTTTGTGAATAACTGCAAGTAAAGCAATACAAAGATCATACCCTTAACCCAAAGGAAAAATCCACCCTGAAACACTTTAACACTGTTAGAAATTAATTGCATATTGGCGAGGTACCTTGCATTTCTGGGTCCATTTAGTTGCTCATGGTGTATTTTTCTTATTCTGTGTATAATAGGCCAGACATCACTTTGAAATATCTCCATCACAGCTACAATGGTTTAAACAGCAGAAGATGTTCAAGGGCTTTGTTCTTGAGTTGCCATCTTGTACCAGTATTCAACAATCAAACAAGGAGAATACATCAATGAAATGCTGCTCGCTTAAAATCCTTGTGCCACGTGTAGGAAATCGCCAACTAGAGTAAAAGAAGACTACGTAGCGTGAAGGTGGAAACACCAAAACAAGAACTTACAACACTTGATCACAAAATAATCCCTGGAATGCAAAAACCACCACCATTTGATGATACCAAACAGCATAAGCGGAGGGTGGATTTTTCCTTTCAAACCGCAAGGCCTATCAGCTTGGACAGTCCAGCTCCTCAGTGCCTAGAAACTCTCCCAACATGTGGTCGTGTTGACTGTACACAGGCTCTAAATATGGATGTCTATCCTTGCAGTGCATTTGCCTCGACCTTTCCAGGTTTCTCTGCTCAAACTCCTCCTGCGTCATGTGAGGGGCTTGGATGGTAGCACTCTGAGCCATGGGAGACAGAGGCACCGGGACAAAGCTGTGGTAAACAACCAGAGGTGGGGTCAAAACCTCCAAGGGGGATGCCTGAGGAACAGCACCCTCTGGCGGCTGGACTGGCAACTGCACATAACTCCCTGTTTCAGGATCAAAGAAAGTTTTCGTCTTGACTTGTATGGGCATGTCTACAAAGAAGTACTGCCCAGAGTCTGGATCCTGCAGGAGCTTTCGTTGGGTCATAGGAAAGGACTGTGTTACAATGGCATGCTCAGTACTGGACTGGCGAGAAAGTTGGCTGGTGTGGCTTGACTGGCGGGATAGGGTTGATGGGTGAGGTGGTGCTTCAGTGCTGTATCCATCAATGCTGTGACTCCTTCTCAGTGGGTTGTCTCTGCTCGCCTTGTCTCTGGCTCGGCCTCTCTGCTGGAGCTCGTCCATGATGGACTTTTCAATGCGCTGTGTCCTCGGATCAAGCTTCTCGTTGACCGATGTATCGGTGCTGAGCCTGCGCTCCACTTTATCTCCTAAGTACCTATCAATGCTTTGTGATCGGTGGATCAGTCTGTCCGATGTGGATCTCTCCCCGATGTGAGCTTTGTACACCGGTACATTACTGATGACCCTATCACTACTGTAGTGTCTTTGCTGTGGCTTATCTCGACCATGTCTGTTGCTGCTGCGGCCTTGCCTTTCTGTTTCAACACTGGGTAGTGCTTCATTATTCGGGTTATTGCTTTCCACGGAATCATGGCTCTGTCTGCGAGTCTTGTGGCTCATGTCTGTTCTGTCCTGGAGGTGCTTTTCACTGTTGTGGCCTCTTCTTTCATGGAGTAGTTGCTCACTCCGGTCTTCGCTGTTCTTGCCATGGTGACTTTCACCATCTTCAATCTTTTCTCTGTGTTTTTTCTCGCTGCTCTTGCTGTTTCTACTGCTGCTGCTTTTGTGCTCAGCTTTGTCACTCTTGTGTCTATCCGCTCTGTGTCTGCTGCTGCTTTGAGACGACTTGTTGGGGGACTTCTGGGCCTCCTCCTTCTTCATCCTCCTATTTGCCAGCTTAATGGCTTTGAGGACAGCCTTTTCAGATTTGGGTAAGACTGCCGGTGGTTTGGGCAGTCCTGTTTGGCTTTCATTACCACTACAGGTTGACCCGGAACGTTCACTGGGAACCTTTGACACTTCATGCTCTAGCAGCACTCCAGCATTCATTCCCATCTCATCAGCTGTGTCAGCTGTGCTGGTTGTTACGCTCTCCATGCCTTCAGATGACGGACTCAACCCGGACAATCTGTCTTCTTCCTGTGGAACAGTAAGGAACCCTCCAGCTTGTGTTTTCTTTGGGTTTTCACTTTGCAGATTTGAAGTAGACAACAGCAGCAGGGTAGGTGAACTGTTTGATGAAATCTCTTTAGGTTTGAAGATGTCATCTTGGATTGGTGTGCTACCACTAGTGGGAGGTTCATTAGTCGGAAGGAGCTCTGGATTCTCCTTTACTTCATGTAGCTCCTCTAGCCCCCTCTCTGAAGCACTCACACCCCCTCTTGGTGACCAAGGTTGTACAGTCTTCTTCAACTTATTACTAAAAGTGTTGTCTTTGACCTTAAATAAGGCAGGGATCCCCATAGTTGGTGAGAACATGTTGGACGGTGACATTGGTGTCTGATTATGTTCGCTTTGATCTGTGGTGCTAGTTTCTCTTTCTTTGCTGTCCTTGTACGGTACTTCTGTCTCTTTTTGAGGAGATTTTACCAGTCGCTTTACAACCTCCGGCTCACTTTCATGATCGCTTAATGAATAATATTCCACTTCTGTCCTGTCTGAATCCTCTCTTGTGTTTTGTGAAATATTCCATGTCACCTCATCAGCCTCCTCCACCTCTCCAATCAGGTTCTCCAGAGAGTGGTAAACATTTGACTCCGTCTCAGTATTTCTGTGCAATGCACTCTCTACAGAGAAGTATGATGATTTTGAGGACAGGCTGGCTTGATCAGGTGGGCTCTGATTGATGCTAATACCATTTACCAACAGTAAGGGCGATATTATATGCCTGGGGATTTCACTGAGAGCCTCTGAATCCACATTTATTTCCTCACCAGCTCTGTTTATTTTGTCAGGATCCTCTCCTGCTAAATTCTGAGTTACATTTTCATCTGGTGTGTTTAAATGGTCTGGTTTTAAAGGAGCCTTCCGCTTCACTTTGTTCATTTCTTGTGCCCCGGAATTGCTGTTTTCAAACGTGGCTTCCCTTGTGGAGCTCATATCTGCTTGCAAGTTATTTGCCTTATTTTCATTTCCTCTAAACTCTGGTGATAAACACAATGTACTTTCAGATTGTGGGGATTTTAAAGGCGAAATGGACTTATATTTATCTGCATCACTTACAGTAATGGATTTTGAATTTACTTTATGTACCACATCGCACCTCTCTTTCTCAGAACTGGTTTGATCAGGCAAACTTTCTATTATGGACCGGTCACTATATTCTTCTTGCTTTTCTGAGCCTGTACTCATTTCTTTTAAGTGTACCTCACCATTTTCAAAATTTCCACCTTTGTTAAAGATATCCTCCTTTGCTACATCTTTCAAACTATCTGTCTCTTTAGTAACACTTCCATCTCTTACAGTCCCTCCCTTTTTGCTCCTAGGAGGAACAGGAGGAGCATCTCCCGTCTTGCCTTCATTTTGGTTAATCAGATTTTCTCTGCTCTCTTCAGATATTTGTCTCACTATATGTTTCAAATTCACCGCATCTGGTCCATAGCTAGGATTATCAGTTAGTTTACCATTAACATGTTTAGCTTTAGTTTTCAGAAGCACATTTAGCTCACTGCCAATCTTGTCCATGCCGGGTAGCACTGTCCTTTCACCTGATCTATATTTCTCGCCAAGTCTAGGTTCAGTTTGTGACAGAATCTGTCTCAAGTGATTGTGGTCTCTCAGATCACCTAACCTCTCTTTTAAATCTTTCTCTTTTAGTGTATTAGTGCTGCCATTTTGTTTTTCCTTGGCCTCTGTCATAGAATCTTTCATAGCTTTTTTACGTTGCTGCACCCTTACATAACTTTCATCACCAGCATTCTCTTCAATTATTGGATTTGCATCCTCCTCTGTGAATTTATTCTTTCTCATCTGCCTTTCTGAGATGATCTCTTCAAGTGCCATTTTGGCTTTGTCATAATTGTCATTTATAAGTGCTTTGTTTACTATGACATTGCTGTCAATTTTTGTGAAAGCCTCCTGCTTGTTCTTCTCCTTCTCTTTATTTGCAAATAGTTCTCTCTTAGCCCATGTGTTCCCTCGCATAGACAGCATTCCCTTTTTAATATTTCTTAGCTCCCTCGAGATCAAATCATTCTTAGCCCTCGTCTCCTCGTCTATGTTAAAAACACCTAATTTGTTCTTCGAGTTCTCAGGAATACAATCGCCAAGTCTTGCTCTCTCTAGCTCTTTCAAAGCATGCAAATCATTAATTATATGCTCACTGTCTCTCATTTCTCTCTGTGACTTTATCTCCTCATCGGCCTCCATTCTTGTGTTCACTTTCAGATCGCCTTCCTCAAACTCCTCTCCATGTTCATCGCCTGTCTCTACATATCTCTGACATTTTATATAATTATTCTGTCTGGCTGAGAACATGTGTTTGCCTTTTCCCTGTTTCTGGGCAGATTCATTTTCTTTTGGTGGCTCTAGTTTTACATCCCCTGAATCACCATTAGTGATTTTGTCAACATTATGTGTTTGGTGTTTGTCAAGAGAGAGCGGAACATCAGATTTAGCAAAGCTTCTCTTGGGAACTGGTGGGGGCTCTTTCTTGACATTCTCTTTTTTGCCAACCAGTGTTGCACTAGTTGTTTCATTTCTACTTTGAGATGAAACGTTGTAATCCTTCTTGTCTATTTCTTTGTCTTTCAGTTCTTCTGTGTCTGAAATGGGCTTATTGATGCTATCTGACTGAGCTGCAGATAGAGCTTTATTTTTGGCTGCAGTAATTGCTTCCCTTGCTGCTCTGATCACATTCATTGTACTTAAGGGTTGTCCACTAGTATCTTTTCCTTTAGAACTAACAGGCTGCGCTTTGAAGTCTTTTTCTTTTATGTCTTTCGCAGGTTTGTCTGTTACGTTTGGTGGTCTTTTCCCTACTGGCACATGTGATGAAGACCGCTCTTTCTCAAGTGCATGGGGTGAACGATCTTTCTTGACATTTAAAGTATTTGGTGAAAGCCCTGTGGTTGTTGGCAGTGCTTTTGGAGAGAGTTCTTTGTTTTGTATGAGCGGTGGAACTTTATTTGTCTCAGTTGGTTGGTCTGTGTGTATAGGAGTGCTCATAGGATATTTCATATCACTGTCAACAGGGCTGGCTTTCTTGTACAAATTTAGAGACGGGTAGTTTTGCTTTTTAGCAGTTTGACTCTTGGTCTTTCTTAAGTGTACAAAGGGGGACACCTCCTCACCAAGACCACTGTTACCTGGAGCCTCCCTTTTAGTTTGCAGTAGATTTGATAACAAATAATCATCTGAAAGAGGTCTGTCAGTATCATGCTTAGTAAGATCAACTGTGGGGTTGCTGTGAGTTTCCAAAACAGGACTGCAAACTGTCTGTCCATCTTTTAAAATGGCAGGAGTGCTGAAGCCAGACGCATTACCCTCAGAGCCAGCTTGTGGATATTTCAGATAATCTGATTGTGGAGAAAGGGTGCCACTATCAGGAGCTTCTGAAGTTTTGAATTTAGGTGGACTGTAACGGCTTTTCACCCTTTTCCTGTTGTCTTTGAGGTTGAAGAGGATGCTAGAGGCAAGTGATTTGTAACTGTCCCGCTTGACTGGAGGTTCAGGGGTCAATTTGGCTTCAGAGTGTGGTCTTAGTGAAAGGTCAAGGGCAGAGGGCGAGAGGACAGCCTGGAGAATTTCGGATGTTTCTGTCGGCTGTCTAGAGGGAATGAGGGGAGTCATCAGGTGGCAGATGCTGAACGGAGTAGATGCCAAAGAGCTGATTTCCTCAACTGCTTTTACCTCCACAGATCTGGCTTCCTTTTTGCCCAACAGAAGACTTTCATCCAATGCCTTTGAACTAGTTCCCCGAGGTGGTATCCCAGGCTGGTTGACTGGAATCACACTTTTTGCCCTGGACCTGTTGCGCCGCCAGGGGGCAGCACTCCCATCCCCTCCATCGGATGAGCACCTCTTCTCAGCAGGAGTAGCTGAGGGCTTTGGCAGGACCTTCGGGGGAGGAGGGGGAGGGATAGGTTTAGGAGCAGTGGGAGGAGGGGGTTCTACTGCTGCTTTCTGGCACAACTGCACCTCTTCTATATGCAGAGTCTCTTTTTTGTGTGCCTCTGTCAGCTCCTTGTAAAAAGGCAAGTCATACCATTTAGGGATATTATCTGTGGTAAGAACTGTGTCCTCTTGGCCAAAAGGGAACTGGTTAAAATCTCTCCATGTTTGGAAAGGGCTAAACTCACTGTGGAGGAAAAAGTTTTTGATGTTTAATTTCCTTATTTTGACAGTGGATTTCCCATTTTTGATCTTTGAGGACTTCCCTGAGGGAAGCTCAACATCTTTGCCTGTTTTGTTTGATGAACCATCACCAGACTGATGTCGATGACGGTTGTTGTAATGTCCATGTGTGAGATTGGTGTTATAATCCGAGGAGAATTCCGATAGCTCTCTTTGGATGCTGCGAAGTGCGGATTTATCCCAGGATTCCCCCTTAGAGTCGGCCATACATCCATTTTTGATTAACATGCCCTCACAGCTTTCCTCTGTGGCACTTAATGCCTTGAGGAAAGATGACATCTGGGATATGTTCTTCTGTTGCTGCTGTTGCCACGGCTGGGCATAATTTTTGTCATTTTTGTTTTGCCCTTGTTTTTTAGATTCCTTATGATGACTCTTTTTAAGAGGCTCCCCCACCAAAGGTTTGTGGCAGCTAAAAGGTGAGTATCCATACAAGAACTCGTCATTGTAAACTGCGTCATCTCCAACGCAGAGACTTCGGAAGGCTCGATCGGTGAGAGTGCTGACCTCGCGATCAGTTTCGTCCATTAACAAGTCAGCGAAGCCGTTGGGGAAGCGATGATGGAGCATGCTCCCCACCCGATGGCTCGTGTGTCTCTTTTCCACACAGCTCATGATATCAACAACTTTCTTTCTGTCTCGAGCATCACCTGTCTTGCCTCCTCTACGGCTGCTGCAGCCCCACAGATCCTTTGGCTCTCTTCCAGCTCAGGTTGACATCAGGTAAGAATATGTAAACTTCCTGAAAGAAAAGACAATGAAATCTGCATCAGTGTTTAAAAGTTGTGGTTTTAGACTAATCATACTTACTCACACAGTAGAAACAGTTATCATTTCAGTATTTCTGCAGTTAATTAATCTGATAAAAAGGTCAGATTATTACGATTACTATAAAAGGTTTTGAACCCCGTAGCTGCACTGATGACCTTTACGTACATAACATGTTCCAGCTTCAGCCATGCTGTCACTGTGCAGGCAACAGACAAACACTTCATACCATGCACTTGGCTATTTTAAGCACAGTTTGCTGCCTTAAGCTGTGAGTACTAAGCGTATTGTTGGTGGCTATGAGAACAGCTCCTAGCCCATTTATTGGAACATTATTTGAACAGATTATCATTTCTATTGTTCATGTGTATGCATGTCAAAGGAAAGACACACACTTCTCATCGATCCCTTTCAAATTCAATTGTATCTTTTTTAAAAATAAATTGAATTCATTGGGTTAATGTATAGGTATATAGGCAGTTCTTCTGCAGTGCTCTAGAACAATATTCATGCAAGCAGGTTTACACCACAGAGTGCAGGAAATGCATGTAAACCATCACATCAGTCAAAGAGCGCCTCAGCAGCAGCTGCTCTACTGTAGCTTACTTTAGCTATCTGGGTGAGGTCTTAGAATAGCTCATTAACCCATTTATATGTCCTGACCTGAGAGCATAGCCACTGACATAGAACTCAGCTCTATCGGTGAAACCATGACTCTCCTTATAAGCAGATGAGAATTGAGGCAAATTATAAACACAGACATTCAAAAATGTGTTCGATTGTATCGGTACGTCAATAAAGCCTTCTGTAACGCAATCTCAGTTGTCAAAAGCCATTCATGTTCCCAGTCAGGGATGATTTGAAGAAAGGTAGGTGTGTTTACAAGAGCCAATAAGACAAATTAATTATTATTATTATTGTTGTTATTATTGGAGCGACCCAAGTAAAATTGCTAGAGCTAAGTGACTTTACTGTATTTTGAGTCTGACTTACAGAATGTTTTGGCTTTCATGGAGACTTTGCTCGCCAACAGTCTTTAAGCTCTCATAACCAGAGATCAGTTAGCAACCACGGTACTTTCCCAGCATCTGCTTGTGTATTTATACCCAAGGAATGAGGTAGCCCAGTTAACTATATAAACTGTATACTGTATAAATGTGTAGCCATTGGAATATCATTTTCCTCACAGATAGTGTAAATATTAGTGTAAATGACTGTATGAATGTGAAATAATTTTATAGCAGTAAAATTCTGACATGCCGAGGGGCTCTTGTGCTCTTGGTCTTTTTGGACAATAATGGTTAGCCCTAATCTAAAATTTAAAGTAGATTATATTAAATGTCTTAATGTCTTTGTAAACATCCATATAATCACACTGCTCCTCACCTTGCTGACGGGTCTTTCATGCTGAGTGTGACCAGCAACAAATCTAGTCCGTAGCATCAAACACAAATCCTAAATGTAATCCAAGAATTCAGTGCTGCATCACCTGCTGATAATAAATTATAGTTAGCGATTGTCATTCGTGGTAAAGAAATGTTTTTTCTTTAAGTTGAAGAACCAAAGAACACTCACCAAGGTGAGTCAACCCCTCGGATCCATGTTCAAATGCATTGGTGTGGCCAGGGTCCTGGTAGCGAGCTCAGAAGATACCAAAATAGATGCACAAGTCGTTGTGGCCAAACTGAGCAGCAACACAGGCCGCAGCAAGCTAGCTCACATTGGAATAACCAGTGGGTGTCGAGTGGCAGGGCAAGACAGGCCAGCAGGATGAAATGGACACTATCATTGGTTATTTTTGTAACTAAGCAGTGAGGGCTGATAGGCTCTCACATGGAACCTCTCTTTACTGTTAGGCACCTCTTTGAAAAGATGACAGGGCCTTCATGTCAATGAGGAAGAGGCATCAATCATTTGAGTCTTGGTGGAGACAGATGGGTATGGTTTACTTACCTGGTTGCCTACACCACTGGCTAATACTTGTAGCTTGTGACTTATTCTGCCTCTGTCACCCAGGTAAACAAGCTTTCTGATTTAGCACATTGCATCACACAACTCAAAATTAGTGTAGGAGTCCCTTAAGTGGAGCCTGGCAGCTGGAGGCAGACGTCTGCTGACTGACATGCCTATAGCAGGGTTGGGCTAATTCTTGTTGTTCAGGCTCTGTTTACAAGGCTGTGTTGTGGACATGAAAGTGTGTGACTGGGTAGTCTAGTTTTAGGACCAATGCAGCTGTTGTTGCTGTGAGATAAAGCTGAAATCAAGAGGACATTTTGTTGACGTGTTGACCCTTTCTAAGTCAGATGAAGTCAATACACGAGGTCACATGTGAAGGTTGACCCTGTACATTCCCAAAGTGAAGTGTTTAAGAAATACTGTGTGGCTCAACTTAGTTTTATACCATCATCTGTTGCATCTGTTTCAATAGATTATAACCCAGAAAAAAAAGAGCTTTGAAAGCATGAAATCACATTTTCTGTTGAGCCTTCCTTGGCCCCGACATCCACATGACTCCATCAAGGTGCCATATTTAAGCCAGTCTATTTCGGTCATGTTGTATTTCATAAGGTAACAGCCTGTCTCTCTGTGGACTACACCTTCCACACTTTAGTTAAACAGTCAAATGTTAACTTCACTTGACTAGTCGTAGTTGTATCTGCAAAAATTGTCTTCTCAGTAGACAAATTTATGCTGAATGGACAAATACTGTAAACTTTCACAATGTCTCAAAGTGCATCGATCAGGTTAAAAATGTCACTTGAAACGGTTCTCCCTTGATATGCAATGAATATAAACATTTAAACACATCATATTTCATTATTTGTTGTATTCCTAAGGTTATTGCACTTGCTGATAATATTTTTAACAGGGAAAAGTCCCTGCATTGTCTGGGGAGATAGACTTACTTGCTGAGCAGTGTGGGAATATCATGTTGTGAGCAAGATACTGTAGGCCTATGTGAGAGCAGCTCCCTTTTGCTGTCTGCACTTAAGTCTTGTCCAGAATAAGGACTGACATGGGCATGCTCGTCCTCCATTAGCCAATATTACACCTTGCACTTCCTCCAACCCTTCAACAACAAATTAAACCAAGTGCTTGTGCCAGCAATCAAGTTATTCCCAATGTCCAAGCCAAGAAGCCAAAACATGCCTGGATGGGCATTAAAGTAAAAGTCAAGGCTAAATCTAACTTTTAAGGTTGTTGTAAACTGTTAAATTGAGTGGTGGCTGTAAAAAGTTTGTAGTTTCATAATTATTTGTGATTGGGAAGAAAATAGTAAATTAGTAAATAATTTACTGATCATGCTTTCTTTATTTGCTATCTTGTCTTACCAGGAGTTGGATTGGAAGATATTCAGTGGTGAGACTGATCCAAAACATGTTAGCTTAGTGCAAGGGACACAAGTGGTTAGCCTAGGCAACTCCTAAGTTCTTTTGTTTATGTGTGTCACTTCTTAGCTAACTAGTTATCTATCTAGCAACTGGTAAGCCAGCATTCAGAAATCAACTTTTTTTTCAGTTTCTTTCTATACAGTTAATGTTATGGATGGGCTGGGCCGAGTAACCAAACAAACTACTCCTGCTGTTGAGTCATTTTTTAAATAATGTAACTTTTGTAATTCATTAATATGTAACGAATGTCTCAAGTACTCTGCACTGTTTGTAAAAATCACCTTGATTTTGTGCAAGTGCACATTTGTTTGTGTATGGAGTCAATCGGTAAATTTCTATAGAAATTCACTCAAACAAATGGGTTCCACTGACATAGTCCATGGCAAGTTTGTAATTTAAGCTGGGCATGCACTGTGTGATTTGAGCCCATTTTTGACTTGATTTTTGAGTTTACATCAACAATTTACTTGTACAGTTGGAGTTGAAATTAAACAACATTTCTAAAATCATATAGTGTGTGCCCAGCTTTAGGCAAGCCCATGTGTGATCTGGGATAGTGCAGGACGAAGTGTGCAAACCAACACACATGCTTTCCACCAGCTCGACAGAGTGAAGTTGTGTAGCTATATTTTGGCAGCTGTTAGGAAAATACTGAGCATACCAATGTACAGCAGCCTAGCTCTCATGCTAATGTTACCAGCTAACAGTTTGGTGCATATAAAATACATGCACAGGAACATACAGTAGAAGTAGAGTAGATGGACTCCTGTCAGCCAAAGTAAGGATTCAGTCTTTGTGCCATTATGACTGACACCCACATGTGTTCTGTTTGGCTGTGAAACACAGGGAGCTAGCAAGCAGCCTGTCTCATGCTCCTTCATGCCCTCTGAGACCTGGGGTAGATAGGCAGAGGGGGTAACTGGCCTTCAGGACTGACAGGCTAGTAAACTCAGGTATGGTAACTCTAGGACAGCTGAGGCAGCCATAGTGTAGAAGGTACGAAGATCCAGTGGCAGAGAAACATTGTAACTTACCACACACATTTTGTTACTATAAAAATCTCATGTCAGTGCATCCTGATTAATTGAGCATTCCAATCAATCTAGTTTATAAAGATATTAAAGGTATTTCCTCGCAGATTTAATTTTCAAAAATGATGCACATGTAAGATAAATGTGTTTTGATCTCTTTGGGGAAAAAAAAAATCTGATTTCTCTCTTAAAAACTAAAGACGGCATAGATTTCAGTCTGCAGCTCCAACATAACATAACTTCACATAGCCAGCCGTTATTTGCCTTTGTGTGACGGGAGTGATGACAGGACTGGATTAACTAATATCCTCGAGGACTGATAAGGCAGGCAGCTGACCAATCAGAGGAGTAACACACTTAAAATGCAGTTACATCATCATCATCATTGCATAAGGAAGTTAAAATGTTAAACATGGTGGAAAAACAACTGCTAAACTCACAATCAACCTCATAGTATGGCCAAGATATCTCACCAAGTCCGAACCAACTGGGTTAGATCCAGTCTAGTCTGAATGCAGAGCCTGACCTATGATTATTTACTGGCCGTAATAAATATCAGTGTTTGGAATGGCAACATCTTTCCGACAAATCTTTCCATCCAAACAACAACATCAGTAACCTGCAGCCACTTAATGCAGGTAGCGCATGCTGAAATCATAAAATCAAATAAATAAAATCAAATAATTGATTTGTGTAGTGCTTTGATTAAAAATTTAAATGTATAAGAGATACAAACAAAAACCGACACATATCTTAAAAGTTACTGCCACAGTTTGTGAAGTACTTGGAACACATGTTCTAGTTACAAGCTTTCATGTAGAGAAAATGGGGCAAACCACTGTTGTAATTATCAAACCACAGGGAATTTTTATTTACCAGAAAAATGTCATTGACCAAAACCTAAATTAGAATTTCTCACCAATGTAAAATGTAAGGGGCCTTGCATTAAAGCTGCTTACAGGACATTAAAAACAAGTCAGATAAATGCGTAATCTTAACATCAGCAAAGCTTTGAAACCCACAAGCTCAGGAAACTGCTCATCATTACATATGAGAAAAGACTCACAGCACATAGGTAGTCAGTAAAGTTTCCATACCACGAGAGATGGCTGCATTTCAGATGTGTGGGTATTTGTCAGCTGTTACCCGGGCTGTCCTCATCACCGGTGAGTAATGGACATCTATATATTGTAGTAAACTGTTCACAACCTTACATAGATGTGATAATAACACCTGCTGTGGTGATGAATTGGATAGGGTTGGGCAGCATGCGGTGAAGTGTTATAAGCAAGTGACCTGTGCGCTTTGTGATTATTTACAGAGGTGTTGGTAAAGACCTTAGATGACAGCAAGGGAATCTTTACCAGTGTTAGTAATAAAGCAATCTGCCCTATGGAGCCAAAACATTGAAACTATATAAAAACTGCTTAGTTTAGTATCTGAATTAAATAAATAATACAATTTCTCAGAAATGTATAATTTCTGTGAAAACCACATATAAAGTAGGCTAACTACAAAACAGAAGTAAAGGCACTGCTAAAACAAGCTAGATAGCCAAGGCTAGTCTTAGCTAAAGGCAAAAGTAAAATACTTTAAATTCCCCCCAGTTGTTGTCTTAAAAAATTGCATTTTCTTTAGTTCTCATGTCACACACAGTAATAATGGGATCCTGGATCCAGACCTGCCGGAGGAATGCAACTGGTGGTTTTAAAATGTAAGATAGCTACTTGCAGGGTGTTGCTGAAACAGAGCATACGTATGCTCTGTTTCAGCAACACCCTGCACCACTCTCAGTTACAGTCATAGCTCAACCGCCCACAGTGCCATGCCATTGTCTTTTGGCCTCTAAACAAGAGCAGCTGAGCACTGAGTGTGTGGGTCAAGGGTAATTTGGCAGTAGCTATATTTTCGAAAACATGAACCAAAAACCATCCAGCATGTTCTTTTTCAAAATGGCATTTCATGGCTGTGCATCTAACTACATAATTGGCGCACTTGCTCAAAATAAGCTGACACATAAAGTGTTTACGCTTCTCAGTACAGAACTTAGCTTGTATTTTAACTTTCGACAAATATATTTTTTAACATGCATTCATGTTTGCCAGTAAAATAAGTGTTTGAGACTGAATTAAACTGGGAACATTTTAAGACTTCGTATTTTCAGTGCCCTGTGGACAGATCTCTTCATGAGGCTGTTGGTAACAGTGATACAAATGATGCGCCCAAACTACCAGAGTAAGACTCATATTACACTAATGTAAAACACTACAACATCCTTTACATGTGGAATTGAACGTTGTGCTTTTAGGTCTTTGGATCATTGTCTACCATGCCGACATTTAGTTCACATTCAAGACCCACGTATTCATTTTAATCAAAAATCTACCATAGGGGTGATTTGTGTGGTTATTTGTATCTCTCTAAAGAAAGATCCCATTTCACATAAATTAATTCATTAAGGCATTTTTAATATACAGTATTTTGTCAATATTTGTCTTTCTGCTCTTGGGTCAATTTTCTTTTGCCAGGAATATTCAAACAGAATAGTGATATTGTGTACGCTCAATAGTGTAAATTGAGTCCACATTCAATTATCATTATTTAATTACTTCAGTGTGCTGAAAACAATCTAGGTGTGCACTTATATAAGGCTCTATAAAATAGGACACACATGAGATATTAACTGATATCTGAGGCAGGTTAACCTGTCTGACCACTCTAACGTCCTTCTCAGTGGTGACAACCTGAGGCTGGGAACCTGCAAAGGTGTCCTTAAGCAAGACATACTGTCCCCATAATGTTTAAAAAGCACTGCAGAATACCGCATGTTCATTAAAGCACTTCGTGACCACTGAGTATCATGCAACTGCTTTTGCAGAATGCTGAAAGTAAGCTTGGTCTTATCTGATCACTGTGGTGTTGCGTCCTTCCTGTCTTTTTGAATAACCTGATTTTGTGACCTTAAACAATAATTACCTGAAAACAATGTGTTTCAGAGTGTCTGCTGATGGGTGTGAGAGGAGATGGAGAAGCCTCTGAAGAAAAAGCAGGTGCGTCCAAAGGTTACAACTGAACTTTAGGTACTTTCAAGTTATATTTTAGCTCAATTACAACGAGTCAGTGCGTTTGGTCGAAACTGTAACACAGACACAATGATATATAGCTCAGCTCAACAATACTTAAAATATAAGTTTGTTGTTTTTTTGTTTTTTTTACAATTTTCAGTTTCATTTCATTTCATTACTTAACACAAGTGTTACCTAGACATTCAGATAGTTCTGGTTTTGTGTGCCACTGTTCTGAGGTCTCTTAATCAACTTGATATCTGACAAATCCAAGGAATATTGATGTTGAGTAGATCAGTGGCTTACAACATCTGGTGCAAGACTGCCACAGGGGGTTACAAGATGTATTTAATGGATAGATAATTAATTAACTGGAGAGGAAAGCATATAAAAAAACATTTATTTCTGTTGCAGAAAGTTATGCTCTGTTTCCACACTGCAAACTAAAATTTTAGTAAGATTAGTTATCTTAATTGAAGGCAAAATATACTTGTTTTTTGTCTGACAAGGTATTTCTTCTTACCAGGCGGCTTTTATGTCAGAGAATTTCACTTCTTTCAAGTTTTTTTGGCCTTAAGTAACAATTGAAATATTGTTGTTCTTTTGGCAGATAATTTTGCTTATTTTAAGTAATTTCCCCCCAATTTTAATGCTTTTTTCCCTTGTTTTTGAGAGCTCAGTTTTTGCAGAGCAGACTCTCAATTCTTGTTTTTTTTGTTGTTTTGACTTTTTTTTGGGGGGGGGTTGTACCTGGTAGGCTTGATGTTGAACTTGCTGGAATCCAGCCTCATCCACTGGAAAGCTGAATCGCTCCTGTTTGTAAAGTGAAAATGCTGGCAATATTTGCATAATAGGCTGCCAGTGTTTTGTTGTAGAAGTCAACACACATAGTGTTGGGTAACATTGACCAGCAGTAACCTCCTCAATGACTCCTATACGTCCAGGATTCAAATTGAAAACACTGGTGATGCAATTCAGTTTTTGGAAAGGTGCATGATACCATGACTGAGATCTTTATATTCCACGAAGTAAACAAGTTGTGAAATCAAACATACCCCGCCCTTTCATCTTGTCAGGAGGGCTGAACACGAGCTGGCATTCTGTCCCATCAGGATATTAAATTGCATCATGCGTGTGAACGGCCGTATGATGTCTGCTGGTTCTTTTCCTTCCAGATGTTAAGTATGCTTTGATCGGAGCTGGGATCGGCCTGTTCATAGTTACCGGTGTCATTATTGTCAAGGTCTGCATCATCAGGAGGCATGTCAGTGATAACAGCACAGGTGAGATCATATTGCAGCCGTTTACTACTGAACAATACACAACAACACAACACTTCTAACATTTCTAATTTTTCCTCTTAGATGTGTCTTTTTAGATTCTTCTAAATTTCTATGTTTATATCTAAATCACATGAAAGTTAGGAAATAATTTGAGACTACGTTGTGTATGAAATATAAACACCGTGGTGTACTGAAGGTTGTCACACTGTTCTTACCTACAGATGGTAGAAGAAGGAGATCTTCAGAGGTAAGATGTCAACATTGGTCCATAATTAGAATAGTTACTGATATAATAGTTATAATACAATCAAACTAAACACAATACTAATGTATCTGTTTTTGTGTTGTTGTTTTTTTTGTCTATTTTCATTAATGGCAATCATGGAAGACTTGAAGATGGACCCTAAATATTTTGTAATAGCACACAAAAAAAAAATAGATTTCTTGTGTTTCATTAGTTTAAGGACACATGTTCATATCAAAAAGTACCAGTTCCCATAACCTTTATTAACTCTCAACCACAGCCTCGCACAACTGCTTTGAGCCATCTCAGCCAACCAGAACATCCAGTGGCAGCGGTATCCAATGACATGCAGTGTTAAAGTTCAGGCGGAGTGATGAGTGAGTGATTTGCAGGATGATGTGAACCCTGCAAAAGTGGCATCTGTCTGAAAAGTCATCAGGTGCCTTGTTGTCCCCTCAGGTTTTGTCACACAAACATCAAAATTGTTCCTCAATTACGTGTTTCATGATGGTTTTCATAATAAATGTCTGAAGATAATTTGTAATAATGGAATTTTTATTCGGCTGTGGAGGTTTCAGCTATTTAAGAGCCTGAATATGTGGGTGCATTTGTGTTTTGTTTCACTTGTGCCTTGAGGAACCCAGGTGTTCCACTGACACACATACTGCACAGGGATTATTTAACACCACTCAGCAGAAAGCGTCTGGACATTTCATACATTTTCCACAAGGGGGTGATATTTACCTCCAAGAAAAAAAACAACTTGGACTTCTTCACCAGCTTCACATCTGAGCACCAGAGGACCCTAGTAAACAATTCTTTGTACTTTGAATTACTTGTATTTTACATCAGATCACTGACAAAAATGATGGGGCAATTAATCACATCTGGATAATGACAATGTCATTATCCAGATGCAACAAGTCCTATTTATTCGACATAATAAAATCTTTTCTATTGTGCCTTGATCTCAGTTTTTTTTTTCATTTTATGGGCCTTTCCCCACGTGCAGGTTCTTTCTGTATTCAAAGAAATTGCTTGTCTCTGTTAGCACAGTGCTGTGGGTGTCGTGTTTCATGGATACATAGCACAGAAGGAAGTGATCATGTATAAAAAAAACCCATAATGTACTTAAAAAGTAGAAAGTAAATTGGAGAGTGCAAAACTGAAGAATCCTCCTACTTTAGTGACATTTTAAATTGCTCAGTTGTCAGATGAATTGTACTGCAGCTGACCAAGCTCAGACCAAGGACAACCCATCCCCCACATGTTTTGGAAACTTTTTGAGATGTATTGCTAACATGCTAACTTTGCTGGTGGAGCTAAAACTACATAAAAAAAAACAACTTGGGATGTGACAGCCAAAGTGATATTATTGATTTAATACACTATATGAGCAGTTGAGCACTGTCTCATCACAAGGTCAGTTTATTAGCTGGTCTGGAGCTTTCAATCATATCACCAGATCTTCATCAGAAAATGGATATTGCCCAGTTGTCACAGAGCCGTAGGACTTGTTGTCCATGTTGGCTGAGGTTCAATGTGTGGAAACCATCTCAAAGTTTCATTGCACTGTTGCTCTTTCCTATACAGCATTCTGGCACTGTTTCAACTCTGTACAATATGATCTATATCATTGTAATTAGGAGTCTGAGTCTACTGCCAACTTTGTGAAACTGTTTCCCCCAGCTCAAAGATGGATGAAGAAGAACCGATAAAAAAAAACCTCTCTAATATCCCAGTAACCCTATATGCAAACACAGAATAATAACTAACAGATGTAGTAATTGTTTAAGTATGTTTACTGCACAGTTGATGAACTACTGCTGCACTTTCTGCCAGATGAAAACTATCATGTTATTTGTAGCTATAAGACATCGCAAAATGAAAACGTAAGAACTTGACTGACTCGAGCAATTACTTCACCTATTTAGTCATCAGTGTACAGCTGCGTCTGTAAAAGTCCTGTTTACTGCCTGCTTGGTAAGCTAATGTTACAATTTGTCTCCATCCTGAGGAAGAATTGTTTTCTATAATCAATATTATTATATTAACAACAGATCAAAAGACTACGTGTTATGTGAAAGGGGCTGCGTGTAGTGATGAATCAACAGGCTAGCTAGCAAGATATGTTACTCAGGAGTTGATGGAGACCAAAACAGAGCTAAGTGGAGAAAATCTTGAACTTTAATTCCTCAGGTGACCATAAACACAACTTCAAATGAATGCTTATACGTTGTTCTCTGTCTGCTGGATGTGTAAATGCTTGCTAACACATTAGCCATAGCGACTTCATGCAGTGATGTTATACTTTTAAGTTTGTTGTGGAGTTTCTCCTCCATCTGAAAAATCAGTTTATGCAGCTTTAAGATACAATTTACATAATATTTACTCACTTTCAAGCCAGTGGTGTGGACTAGCTGAGTTTTGTGCTGCAAAATGTTCATTTTTCTCTGATATACAACATTAAGGAAAGAGCTCTGATCCCTTATTTGGTGAATCCCAAACCACATTTTGCACTGAATGCTGAAGGTCATAAAGCTTTGGTAAAGTGGGGCCTTTTTTTGTCAAGATATCAGCCACGTTTGTCAAACTGTCGCCAGGCTAGAAGCACTTATGAGGCCCTGCAGGCCCTCACCTTTATTATCGGTAAATCAAATATGTCCCAAATCTTCACAGTGCTGCTCTCTGAGGTTTGATAAAAGCCAACAAAGTGCCCCAAAAACCCTGAGCTGACAGACTGCTGTACAAAGATTCACTGTGGGATCCTGTTACATGAGATGTGCCCAGATAGATGTAGACACACACACACACACACACACACACCGACCCACACAGACACAACAATATGGGTTTTGAGGACCAATTTTGCAAGCAGGCTGAGCGACCATACCAGTTTAACACTAGTGGAAACTCTGGAATAAACGAGTAACTTTAACTGCAGAATTCATCTACTGAAGATGCCCACACACAAACACAGACTGCAACCCGGGCACTAGCCCTCCTCCCTCTTTGTCTGCGCCCGCTGTCCTCCACAGCTGGAAGTGTGATTTGCTCGGTGTCAATCTCAGCCCAACACACTCCTCCCTCCCCTCCACCAAGCACAGGAAATTACATTTCCCACTCACTCGCCAGAAGTAGAGGTGTGTGTGTGTGTGTGTGTGTGTACTCACACATGGTCACCTGTCTGTTTTTGTCTGCCCTGCGTGCATGTGCATAGGTTTGTGTGTGGGCACGTGAGCCTGCCAAATGTGTTTTCACTGTGTGTGACGGGAGGGGGGAGGGGTGCGGAGGGAGGTTCTGAGTAGAAACAGAGCGTTCAATGTTTCATATTACACTCCTTGTCTGGGGGAAAAAAGAGAAGAGGAGGAGGAGGAGGAGGAGGGAAACCTGGGGCTTCGTTTCTTCAGTGGCATTTATCTAAGAGTTTATGGAGGCTGCAGCCGTGGAAAATGAACATCTCCTCTGTGGTCTTCGCTCTCCTGACTCGAGCACTGCTTGGAGGTAGGAAAAGTTTATTTTGCTTCTTACCAAAGTGGATGTGGTGGAGGCAAAATTTTTTCCACTGTTTTTTAGAGAAGCTTTGCAGAAAACATTTGACAATCATAGAGGATGTTAGGATGATGAGTGACGTGATGGAGAACAATCTTTTTGGTGGATAAGATTTGTTAGCTCAAACCTCTTTATACACTGTCCAGTTTCTGCTGAAATATATATATAGTTCCAAGTAAGATTGCAAGGTATGTTGGCAAGAAAATGACACGTTTATCAAAGTTGCCTGTGTTTGCAGAGATAAGAGGGAATTCCAAACTGAAAATTGGTGCTTTTGCTGTGAGTGTTTGAAAGTTAAACAGAGCTTGCCGTTTCAGTCCTACATTCATATATGGTGATTTCAGTGATCTTCTGTCAAAATGGATGATTAAATAAACCAGTCTGAGACTTTAGAATCAACATGCAATATAAAAACACTTTTAGACACTCATTTATGTTTCCTGTGTTTTGTTCTGTCACTCAAAACTAAATGAAAGACATCAGTGGAAGAAAAGGTACTAACTTTAATTAGATGCTGAGCTGAAGACATTTTAGTTTAGTGTGTGTGACACTAAAATGCTTGCGTGTCATGAAAAGTGTGGATTGTGAAATTGCCCATTGTGATGGAAAAAAACGTGCGATATTGTCATGCAAAACATGCAGCGGTAAAGTTTGTTCCTCAATATTCCTTCAATGTATGTCGTCACGTTGCCAAAAACAACCACAGCTGTCAGCGTGACTGACTGACGGCTGTTGAGCAACAACAAAGCCACTAGAGAGGTGGACTGTAGGGAATTCTGATATGATATTTTAGCATGCGTTCACTATATTTATTGCTGATTGTTGTTCTTTCATGCTACTTTGGTGATCTAGAGAAGTTAAAGAGAGCCAGTCAGTCAGGCAGTCATTTGACACTTTTAGTGCATGCCATCGTTTAACTTTACGGTGATTTTGGAATTTGAGTGAAATGGTTCCAATCCCCATTTTACTGTTAATCAGAGTATTTCTTTCATCTTAGGGAAAGTCTTAGAGGAAACTTTCCCTTACATTGTTTTACATTGTACAATTTTTTCATAAAGACGCATAAAGTTTAGAGTGTATGAATTACAATTTTTCCTTTACATTTGACACAGATCAGGCACCATACAGAAACCTTTAAACTGATCTGATTTAAGTCAATGTGAGGTGAATTCCAAAGTGAATCCCATGACAGGACGAGCTATCTTTGACCTGACTTTAGTCCGAGCATTGTTAGGACTTCCTGTCCATGTTGGCTAAAGTGTTGAACAGTAGCAATGAAAAGATCCTTCCTGACTGTCAAAAAGGCAGTGGACAAAGCCCGAGATAATGAAAATAATGTCAAGTTTGAACATCTCCAGTTTCAAGATAACTGAGCAAACGTCATCTGCTGTTGAAGACCGTCTGGCTGAGCAAGGAAGTGGACCTTGAGTGGAGATTGTTGGGTCAGCTGCTGATTTCAAGGTCAAGAATCACTGACCTGTTTAAACTGTGATTTTAGTTTTGCTATGATGCTATTTACCTTAGACAAATAGTATAAATAAATCAATAATTATTAATAGTTGAATCAATTTAAAATTACAAATAATCACATGTAAAACCATCTGTGTTCAAGTTTTGAGGCTTAAATTAATAAGCTAAATGAATGTACCACTGACTGTTCAATTAATACGTCAAATAAAGATAGAAGTTATTATAAACAGGTATTAACATACCTCAACATATGAATTATATTTGTATTAAAATTCTCTTTAAAGATTTAAATTATTGTATATTTCTATGTACACGCAGCAACCATGTAGTCCAAAACAAATTTCCTTTCGAGGACAATAAAGTATACTACTAAAGTATACTACTACTACTATTTAGAGTTGGATGATCCATACGCATCATGTGTCTTTAAGTATGTTTGACAGACTATGTCCACACTAAGGTGCATGAATCTGAATTTCGCTTTTACATGTCAAAAATGACTTGAGTCCAGACTGGTGTTTTCAGGTCATTTTTGAAAACTTTGGTCCACAATGAAACACTAAACAATAGAAAAACAGTTCTTTCCCCTTCTTTTGCTTGGCAAGCAACATATTTGTGCCATCGATCTGTCAGTGCTGTCCTTATCAGGTTCAAATGCTTTAACCTGAACATGAGACCAAAATGAAAAAGATGTGTTCTTACCTTTAAAGTCTTTTCTTAGTTAATTTCCGATAAAAATTAACAAATTATACTGCTCTAACTATAGCTGCTAACATTACGTGTCATATGAAGAGGTGATTGACACAGGACTCACACAGAACTTTTCAGTTTCAATTTCAGTTAATTTAGTGAGTTTGAGTTGAGTTGATTGTCAAATTTATTTAACAATCAAAAAGAAATTCAATAAAGGATTCTATACATCTCGTTTTATACTTAAATTGACATTTCTTTATAACGTAGAAACCATCTGCAGCATAACAAATGGAAAGCAAGCCAATGGAAAGACAGGAAAACAGCTGAATGTGTTTAGACAGGTGCCTCAACTCAATCAAAGGGTTGCTGTAACCAACAAGCAGTCAATACTAGAGAGGAGCCTGGCTTTAATAGTCACATGAGTAGTGTTAATACATAACCAACATCCACTTCTCTTCTTCTCTTTTTAGGGGATTGGATGTGATCTGATATGGGATATATAATGTACAATAGAGATAATCAGTCATCCAAACGTATCCAGACATCTTGATACTATATACTGCTCCAAATACAAATTCTGAAATAATGTATAAATCTTGCTTCTCCAGATTTGTGTTCAGCGATCAACGTCACCATCACCCCCTTACCCCTTCACGGTGGCCCAGGAGGGTCAAAATATCACACTCTCCTGTGTTGTGTCTCAGCGGCGGCGTAACACTGCTCTACCAGTGGTGAAATGGACCTTCCTGCCAGCGGGCACAGACCGGACAGAGGACGAACTCCTCATCGCCCGCGTCAACATGAGGAAGGAACGTTTCTATGGCAACTACACAAAGAGTTTCTCATGGCCCAAACTAAAGCTGACGGTGGTGAAGCAGGGGAAGATCTTTGACCTGTTAATCTTGAACGTGTCCGAGGGGGACCGCGGGCTCTACATGTGCCGGGTGCAGGAGTTTAAAAAAGCACCAGAACCGCTGGAAGGCCTCAACAAACTCCACCGCTGCTACTGAGCTCAGAGGTGAGGACTGGACTTTAAATTTAATTTTATCTTGTTGTTTTCTTATCACTGGCAGATTTGCCAGCCAAGCTCTCTGAGAACATCACCCAGCTTCAGTAGATCTTCAGTAGATAAGTAATTTAGGCCAGAACCACCTTAGTGGAGTCATCCCTAAAGTCAGGCGGGGAACAGCTGACACACCTTTGGATGCTCCACCTCAAAATCTTTTCAGTGAAACAATTACGCATGAAAGGGGGCTTTAAACAGTTGGTAGTTTGCTCCTTCACAGAGAGCAGAGGACATGGTCGGCTTGGATTCATGTAAAGTTATAACGGATTCCAACAGCGACATGTTTCTGTGTGAGACATAAATATCAAATCTTTTAAAGAAACCCAGTTTTCCAGTGTTCACTCATATGCTCAGTGTTTTCCAAACACTCACAGAGCATTTTACAAAATGACTAAGCCAGGATAGAGTGGTTCATACCAATGAAAGAGCAGGATATGGATGCTCTAATGTGAACAAACCAAGCGCAACTTCTCACCAGTTCGAACATGTAGACATATTAAGGCAGAAATATAATGCAAGACTAACCTAACGTAAACAAAAATGGCAATTAAGCAAGAAAATATATTATAATATGTTCTTTCATTACGCTTCATTGAAAATCCCATCTGCCATTTGACAAATATCCAATTGTTTTAAATAACTTCGGTGTCAGAGCTAAAGATTAGGTCTTGGGCCAACAAAGGTGGGGAAGCTCTACATTAGGCTGCTCCAATTCATACTTGGTAGGAGAACCCGGTAGCCCAGTTTCTCACAGGATGACATCACTGCTTTTGATGGTGCAGGGCGGGGACTTAACAGCTATTTTCTGCAACCACAACAGAAGCAATGACAAATGCTGTTTTGATAATAGTAAGACCACAGAACGTTTGAGACAGATGCCCGGTTTGTCTGCAGAGATCTCTCGTGGCTAGCAGCATTGAGCTGTCCCTGCTACTGAGCAGCTCCCAGCTGTGAACACATGAAGCTGAGGCTATAGCTGGACATTTCTGAAAAAGAGCATGGATGCCTTCTTAGCTCACTCTTCCTCAGTAATTTAGGTCTCAAAAATATGACTGGATCTGAAGGAGACGTAACAACTCTTTGTGCCACCACGTTTTTGTTAGGAATTCTGTCAAAGGCCTGCAAATGGGGTGATTTTCATTGGTTCATAGACCTAAAGAGGAGACCTAAGGAGGAGAAATTGTAATAGCAGTACACTGAAGATACTGTTTATCCTAATGCAGAAGTTTTGTGTCTCCAGTTGCAGAATTTTCTCTGACCACAACTGGATGATGTCATTCATCTGGCTGAAGAGGCAGTGAAGCGGGTTTACTGAGTAAAAGCACTGTCCTGTTTTTGATTCGGGGGAGAAGAAATGTTATTGGTTAGGCGCAAGTCTGGAGATAGAAGGTTCTCCTGTTGCAAGAAGTTGTGGCTTTGACTGAATAGATGATCTTGGAGAAAGAGCAGAGAGAGTGCGAGGTTTCAGTGCCACCGCTGGCACGTCAGATGTATCACACAACGGAACGGATGACAAACCCACTGGTACCAGATACTGCTCCCTTCACTTTCATAAAACCACAAACACACTTTAAAATCTTTATAAGCCCCCCAACCTTTCATGTGTGTCAGATTTTAATTCTCAGAGACATGAGCAGATTTTTCCCTCGACCCCCTTAGTTACTGTTACAATGATAATATAGGCAGATTTATGACAACTAAATGACAACTATCGCTAGCAGATTTCATCAGCTGCAGCTACCTGACTAATTAAGCTAACATTAGCTGCATAAGTGATGAAGACACCATCCCCTGCTGACTTTCTAATGTTTCCAATGCACTCATTTTCAAATGAGAATCTTGTGAAAGGGCTCTTAACAATGCACTTGATGGCTACATCGAAAGATTGAGGGGACTGAGGCTAATAATTTGAAGAGGTATTTTGTGAAATTGCTGCTTTGAGAGGGGTTTATCTAAAGAAGGAGCATCACAAAGTTTCATCCATGCAACAAGACAATTCCTCTTTTTCAAGCACATTGCTGTCGTGCTGTAAGTGTTCAACAACACTAAACCTTGCTCACCACATTTTCCATGGAAGCGCTCCTACAGGCGGTGACTTTTGGGGCGTGCACAGCCAAGTCTAGGCCAGGGTAGACGTGCAGTCCCTACCAAGAGCTGTTGACATTGGCCCTGACAAGGAGTTTCCCTCCCAAATGTAGAACAGACAGAGTCCAGAGACACTCAGCAAAAATGGAGAGATAGTTGTGCTGAGGAAGGTAAAGTTTGAATGTTTGTCTGCGGTGACAGTCGAGTGGGCAGCTGGCTCGTGTCTGGCTCTTAACCTTTCGTGGTCAGGGATGTGGGGAGCTATTTTCATCCAAGGAAGCGCCAGTCCTTTGTGGATTCAGAGATATTAATAAAAATACTGCAATTATGACATGAATGGCAGTACATGTAGAAAATAAAACTAGATCACAGGAGTGATAGCAGTCCCAGAATACCTCCCTTGTTCCCTGCAAACGCAGCCTTGTGCAATTTGAATATTACACTGGTTATATATATGGATTTTGATTTATTTTCTATTTCAAACTACTATTAAAACAACTAATAACCACCTTTATGTATATGCCCTTCGCTTTGAAATGAAATGAATTTACAAAAATTTGAGACTGATTACAATAAGGACTGAATTTCTTAATCCAAATCCCAAACTGACCCATTAGAATCTGGTTCTGGCAATTTCCACATTTAATCTAACCTATTTATTGAAAAAACGCTCAAAAAGGTTTGAAAAGGACTATAATTGTTATTTTTAAACTATACAGGTAATTATACAGGTATTTCAGATATTTTTTTCAGGAAGTGTCTCTTTTAAGAATAAACTTTAAGGATAAGGACTTTAAGAATAAACTTCAAAGAGTGGTTTTCTGTTGGAGCAGGAAGCATGATAACTTTTTGGGTAGTTGAGGATGTAAAATCCAGGTGAAAATCATTTTAAAGGTGTACTCAATTTAGTAGTGTACTTCCACAATGTTGGGGGACTGATGACTTGGTGAGACTGTAATGCAATGATAATGATAATGCAACTAAATAGCATTCTTTTTTTAAACTCTGTCTGGTAAATGCCCATATCTTTAAAATGGCATGCCCCCAGTTTGTCATGTAGGCTGCTAAAAACTTTACACCTTTAAAATTCAGGGCAACAAATACATTCAAAGGTAAACCATTAAATTTGGCACCATTTGAATGTTCTTAGTACCAATTTGAACGCTTTGAAATACACTGCCCAGGATCTAGGTTGAGTAATTCTAATGGACAGGCCAAAGCTCCAACAACACTGGACAACTGTACTATTATGACAACTAACTGTAACTAACTGTACCCAGTGGACCCGCCAGTATCCACACCAATGGCTGATAGCTAGGATAAGCAACAGCTACACATCTGAAGCGTTAAAACCCCTCTGGGACCATTACTGCTGGTTCCCACTTCACATGAGAAGAAGCAGATGACTGAGACCTAATGTGCACAAATGTGTGCATTTGTGATGTCAAACTGATGGAATTCCTGCAGTCAGATAACATTAAGTAACCAGGTGTTTCCACATCTGTCTCACACACGAACTCCCATTACTCTACTTACTAAAATAAACACGAGAGAGGTCAGAGAGCTTGGTGGAAAAACTGAGGGTAGAGCGTAGTGGACACAGCCTCTTCTTGGCAAAAACAAACCAACATCTTACTTATTCCTATAACACATGTGGGTGACTGCAAGTTAACAAGGGTATTTCTAAAAGGGTACATGGCATAAGGATGTGGGATGGGTTTAAATGTACAATACATAAGATAAAGGAAGAATTTAAGATTTACACTTTCAAAAAATGAAGTTACATTATCAATGCAATGTGAAGAAGTGACAGCTTTGACTTTGATATGTCAAAGACATCTATGTATTGTGTGGTAGATATCTACTGAATTAGGATAATGAGCTAACCCCAGCTTGGCCAGTGTGTCAATACAACTTTGTACCTCAAGAAGCAAAAGGTATAGCTCAACCTACCCTCTTCTGAATTCAAGTTTGTCTTTCACCAAACTTCACAAACTTGCCTTGTTAGCTCAATTTAAAACACACTTTGTTCAAACTCGACGTAAACAAAATAAGACTCACAAGAACTGTCTTGGTAAGTCTTTAATTTACCGAGTGAGATGTAAAAATATTCTGTTTTTAGTCAGACAGAGTCTGAAAGTCTTGCCCGGAGACACTGTAAATCACCTCGGTGCTGTATTCCCTGACATCCTACTGGCCTCCTTTGGTTTCTGACGCTGTGCAGTCCCGGTCTGACAGTGATCAATGGGAGGCTGCTGACTGAGCTGACTAGCTAACGGCAGATGCAGCAGACCTGATGTGATACTGCCTCTTATTTTATCTGGTATGATTTCGACAGATGGAGAGCAGTCTCAATTCTTACACATTGTACTGTTAAGTATTGTAAGAATACAAAACTATGGGTTTTATATTGGCAGCTTCACAGGAAAAAATCTGACATATTGCATTTCTGGGGTCACAAACATAATCTTCTAAGAAAAAACTAAAAGTGGCGCAAAAGGGGGACATATAAATAAGAACCCAACAAAATAGGCCTATGTTGATCGCCTTAATAGGGTCATAGTGAGCATAGTGAGCAAATGCATAGATAGATACAAGTAAAGTAGTAGTAATAGTAAGTAAAAGGGTGAATTATTCAAAGGTTTGTTAAGACACACAATGTTGCTGTGTTCTTAAATTCATCTCCAGTCATTTATAATCCAGTAAATTACAGCAGTGGCTGGCTCAGTAGTGAAGACACAGAGGGTCATTATTCACTCCAGTCCACATCTCTGTATTGATGTTTACAGTTTTGGGTTTGTTGGGGCACAAAAAAGAGCCACACATTTAACATACAGGCAGCAAATGAATGCAACTCTGTTGCTCTGATGAACAAAAAGCAGTTTGTCTGAATGTTTCCACTGTAGTCCAATGCAGTCTTCAGCCTTTCAAAAGTTGCTGTAAAAAGAAGACCTTTTCTAGACAAGGACAGAGGCCAGTTTTATGGCATACAGTACACCCCATCTAACCCATTTCTGATTATTCCATCTGCTGCACTGACAGAGCTACATAGAACCCGAGGCAAAAACACATCATAAACGTCATAGATGTTATCAAGATTTACGCTCTGAATAATTTACTGTGAAGGAAGTGCAAGTCTTTAAATCAAATCATTTGCCCTTTCAAACAAGTGGGAGAAAGTTTTAAAGTATATTTCACTCAAACTGTGCTGCCTTTTTGTGCCAGTATTACTGTAGTTTTACCACGATCCTATGGTCAATAATATCCACTAACGGTTTTAAAACATTACAATATATATATATGCTTTTCACACAAGCCTTGCAAATAACACCCAAATGGCATGATGTAGATCACCGATAAGTCATTATGGCTGTGATCAAACTGCAGACCGAAGTAACCCAAATTTGATTTCTTTGCTCATGTGTGACTCAGATCAGATCTTTTTAAGGCAGTGTGAACAGGTTACATGGAATACGATCTTTTCAAGTTCGGATTTGAGACAATGTCATATGTGATCCAAATCCGATACAGATTGGATTTTTAAAAATACTTTGCTCACAAATTCCCTTTCTTAGACAAATTCCCTTTCTTAGACCTGAAATCCACCTGTTACATGCTAACACTACCTATCCAAGCAGAAACAATAGAGAGAGAGAGAAAGAGAAAGTTGTGGATGTGTTGTTCCAGAAACGGTAATGAATGTCACGGAAAGGCCAGAAAGTTGTGAACATTTGCCATAATTCAGGACAAATGCAACCCCGGAAGGAAACCATGACAAGGAAATGAAATGATAGTTTCCTGTGAAAATCAGGAGGTTTAGCAAGTATGAGCTAACCGGAGCTAACCTCTCTGGCTTCTTGTTTACCTCCGCACGACACCGTGCTGCGTGTGATGTCAATTATTTCTTCTGCGCATGCGGGTCACTTGCATGCCATGGACAGTTCACGCTGGAGTCTGATATGGGCCACATTTAAACAATAACGTGAACGGTCAATCATAAAAATCAGATATGGGAAAATAATTGTTATTGAGCATTTGGCCTGCAGTCCTAACGTAGACCACAGGTTTTTTGCTAAAGACACCTGCTGGAAGCTAACACATACAAACTTTACTGCCAAGTGTTTAGTGAATTTCAGTTTTGCTTTGACATGAGTTGTGTTAAGAAATATAAGTTTACATATAGCTTTTTTTATAATTAAACTGGAGGAAATCGAACAGTCACTTTAATGTCCAATCTTGCCTGCTAGGCTGAGGCTGGGTACTTTAAATCTAAGCTATTGACCAAACGATGTACCAATTGATAGCCCAACTAGTGAAAATCACATAACTAGTATGAAAGACTTTCATCTTCTTTTGTTCACATAATTTCTCATTTGAACTACAAACCTACTTATATTTACAAAATAAATATTCTGCAAAAAACGTAATAATTCACAGCCTTAAATTCTGTTCTGTCTATCTTCCCTTTAAAGATAGTGTTTCCTAACAGGATAATTTAACTCACATATAGTCAGTCAGATGGGGATTGAATCCAATGATATCTTTGAATATAGTTTATTCCTGTTCACCATTTTATAATTGCTTTCATATCACTGTGTGCTGTGTAGCAGAAGGGAGTTACAAACTCACTTTCACTTTTCAACCTATTGTAATGTGACAAATAAATCTGCCTTACATCTTCCCAAGAGAGAAGAGTCTGGGGACTGTGGTGAAATTGTGAGTCACCCTTTTTCAGGGTTTGAAAATACCTTAGAGAGCAAAATAACAGAAGGGAGGGATCTTTTTGGAACTCCAAGCACAGTTCACCTCTTCTTATGGTTGATATCAACATGAATGTAGATTAATATAAGAGACTGATTAGATGACTAAGGATTGGGTTGGTTGTTGCTGGCATTCTAGAGGCATTAAGTTTTAATAAATGTTATCCTATAACAAAATGTGTGACTATACAGAAAAATGTGTGACTACTTTGACTATAGAGGTTTAAACATGATCCAGCATTTTGAAGAGACACTTTTCTAGGATTTAATCTCATTTTTTTTCAGAACTGCTAGCTTGGCAGTAAATATCCCCCTGCTTTATGTGATGTTTGACAGTTTTCAATTCATGCTCAGGCTGCTCCACACTAGCTGTAAACCTAATTTCATGTTTTCTCTAATTAAAGTTGTGAATGGGAGGTTGTCCTAAGTGTTCAAGTGTCTTTAGGTTTTTATCTTTCAGTGAGCATCAACTAGCATCTATTTCCCCATAACATGCAGAAAACACCTTCTCCTTCCATTCACCTACAGACGGAGGAAGTGTATATTTCTCATTTGTTTTAGTGTAAACTTGCTCAAATAGAAAGGAAGTCTCCCTTTTTTCTCAGCCATCAGAAGGAAAGTTTGGGTTACTAATTGGATGAAAGGCATGGCATAGAAGATTTATTCTTCATAATGCAGGATCAGTGCACTCTCATTAATTTAGCTCCTTCTGTGTAGATCCGTTTTGGAATCATCTGAAGTATGTTTGTCAGTCATTCAGCTCACAGCAGAGCCAGTCTGCCTGTGGGAAAGTCTCCAGCCGGCGTGGCGAGCCTGCCTGTCGTCAGCTGCTGGTGGTTTGGGGTATTTCAAGATGCCCTGGTGGGTGTCACTTCACGAGCTTCCTACCACCAGCTCAGCAAGAGTACAGCGGTGTTAAGACTACTGTGGTCAGATGGGGTGGAGAAGTGAGTGAGTGTGTGGTGCGAGTATTCACGTTGAGTATGGGAAACATATTTGCCCATTTTGGAAACAAGCAGCACGTAGCTGGGATTCTCATTACACAGATTTAGTCTACATTCACAGGCCTTTGATTCCCCATTGGTTCTCATGTTGGATTTTTTGGGGGGTATAACAGTAACCACTCCACGCTGGAATGTCCAGTAGGTGATATCTATATAAGATATGGTGAAGCTGAAAAGAAAATTTGAGTCACATCTTTTTTTGATGAGCTTCTCGTAAAAGTTTTAACTGAACTGATAGATTACTAAATCCTTCCCTCAAACATTTATGTTGTTCATTCAGTGCAATGCATAATTGGACATGGCAGGTACATTTTCACTGATAATACTGGACTATTATATTAGGGCTAGCTAACTTTCTCATCATTAACTGGTGAGGGTGCTAACTTTTTTGCTGTTGTGTCTGATGTGCACCATAAGAACTCGTTCATTGTTTAGAAGCCAGCTTTTGTCTTCTTCTGTCTAAAGTCAAGGAGCCATTGTCCCAGGGCGTCCTGGTGGCCTGATAGTTAAAGTTTACACCACTTAACCCCAAAGTCTCCGTTTAAATTTGTGGCTTGGAATGCATAATTGATAAGGGCTGGGTTTGAGGCATCATCACAAATTGCAACTAGGCTGAAAATGTGTGTCTTGTTGTTCTCTATGATAAGGCTAGTTAGCTAAGCTGCTGTGGTCTCAGGCCATGAATTTTATTTATAAATACCATATTTTCAAATGTCTGTAGATCACATGGACTGGGATCTGAATGTTCCTGGCAACATTTTGATGTTCATGCTCAAAAACAAGTCTGAGGCGGGGCATGCAGCCACGGTGTGGCCAGTCAGAATGAGCACAGGTTGTTTTACCAAAGAAGTTTGTTGAGAAGATAAAAGAGAGAGTAACGGTCAGAGAATGGAGGTAAAAGTTTACAATGACGCTAACTCAAAACCAATTGTTTGCTTTAAGGTCTGAGTTAAAAGTCTATTTATCCATTTTCATCCAGTAAAAGTTAAGTTTGAGCCCTTTGGACAGTGATTCAGATACCGGATCAGGCAGGGAGGAGGCCAATCTCGGCTCATTGTCTTCCTACAATTAGCTCAATTTAAACTCTACCCAGCGTGTAATCAGGCGGTAGGGAGGCCTAAGTGATGACTACGAACTTTACATGTTTCTCCTCTCTCTCTGTCTTTCTCCATGTAGTGCATGTCCTACCGGCCACCAAGGCCAAAGATAGCCTGTGGAGCTTGTTTGAAGGTAAGTCGTCATATTTTAGTGTGTTTGAGTGTGTGTGTGTGTGTGTGTGTGTGTGTGTGTATGTGTGTTTGTGGTGAACTGGCACTGTATAGTCCTTGGCAGGCAAAAATAGCCTAACCCAAAGGATATAGTTCAGTGCCTTAAATAGCTCAGCAAAACATGTACTTTTTTTTCTCTTTCAGATTTTGTGTGAAGACTCAATCAACAGGCGTGAGGCTGAAGCACTGTTGGACTAATGTGTGGACATGTTTTTGTGTTTCAGATGTGTATCTGTGTGCAGTGCTGATCTGCTCAGTGGGCCTGCTGTGTATGTGCATGTTCACAGTGACGATAACCTGCCAGTTCATACAGAGGAAGCAGAGGTTAAAAGGTTAGCAGCCACATCAAGTTAACTCGCCACTGACCTTTGGCCTTTATCAATCTGGTTCTCATGTCTCCATTTTCTCTGTTATCCTGTTTTCCTTGTTTTCTCCATTTTTTCTACAACTCCTCATGTTTCTTTCTAAGTAAAAACATACTTTGTATAGAGCTTTTAAGTTTGCATTTTACAGGTACAACAACAAGTACAATAACCTTTGTCTATACCATCAGTTATAACATTTATAAATGTGTTACATCTCTGCAGATAATTACCTCTTGGTCAAAAGCCCTCAGAACAGGTAAGAGTTTAGGGCGACGCAACTTCACACAGAGCCAAAAAATCTAACAAACATTCAAATGTTCTTAACTGCACTGAACCTCTGGTAATCTGGTCTCAATCCAGCTCAGGTGAGACAGTCACCAGTGTGGTCAGTGTGTCTCCTGCTGTACCTAAGAAGGAGAGGAGGTACAGGAAGAAAAGGAGCAGAGACTACCAAGAGGAGATACCACCAGAGATACCAGCAAAAGGTAAATAAAAGTCTTGGGGTACATTTAAACCTACAATTCTAAACATATTGAAAAAAATGCACCATGTTTGTTTCTGTATTTATGTAGATATAAAGTGTCAAATCACAGATGAACCACACCTTGTCAACAAAAGACACATGTTCTGCTTGGCTTTCCAAACATGAATATGTGCTGGTATTAGTGGTCCACGTCCACTTTTTCCACATATAACCTATTGAATTATAGGGTAGCATGTGGAATGTAATGCATCATTTTTTAAGTGAAAGCAAAAAACGCAAGATATTTTGAGCTCCAAACTGTTGATGTTTTAAAATTTTAGTCGGAACTGTGTTGAAAAGAAAAGGCTGCTGTTTGAAACTTCTTAAGGCAGACCTCGGTGATGGTTGCTGTTTTGTGTAACTGACATAAATTTTTAAAGCAGTATTAATTGATTTTTGGCCATTTGGGGGCAGCAGAGCAACCTGTCAACACAACATTTACATAATGTCAGTGTATAAATTCACTATGTGGGATATGTGTCTGCAAACAAGTGCCTCTTACACATCTAGCATACACCAAGCAACATTAGCATTCAAAGCTTACCAATTAACGTGTTATATCTAGTTTGTTTATTGAGTACAAAAAGCTGTGTAAAACCTCAATTCACCATTTTCACTATTTTGACTGTTGGCGATCAACCAGCAGATTCTCCAGGAACTGGGAAAATAGTCCAGCAAATCATAACAGAGCATAGCACATAAAAACATTGTTGTTATATACAGACATGAGAGTAGTATCTTCACATCTAACTTGCTGGAAGGAATTAAATAAGTGTGATTCCCAAATGGTCAAACAATTCCTTTAAATTGCAGGCTATAAAACCAAAACAACAAGCTGAAAGATACTAAAATACTGTTAAACTCAGAAGCTACCTGATCCATTGTTAATATAAAAATACAGACTAATGCAGCTTTAAGCCAAAGAGGTGAATGGTTCTTGTTCATTATTCAAAGCCCCACTCAGAAGACCACCAACTTTAGAACTGAATTTTAGATATGAGAACCAATAAGGGTCTCCCCTTCCGTGTTGCACTCACATATATCTGAACACTACATGAAGGAGATCACAATTCAAGGTTTGGTTCTTGTTGCACACATAAATACATGTATTATACAGATCACAGATAACAGATCTCTGCTAAACCACTAACATTTGTTTTGTCCCTGCAGCTCCCATAGGGGACAAAACACGGAAACCCAAACTTCTAAAACCACAACCAAGGAAAATTGTGTTGGTGAGTGCTATATATTGTTTACTCTAGTCATCATTCTTTATTGATGACAAATAATCAGGAATCTACTTAGCAATCATTTTCTCGTCTAATCTACACATGTAGTGTGTGGCAAACATGTCCTAATGCCTAAACAACAGAATAGGTCAATTGCTAATGACTCCAAAAACAACATATATGACCGTTTCCCCAAAACTGCAACAGATGTCACGTTAATGACGTGGTTAACATTGTGAAATGGAAACAAAACTATTTGGTTAGGTTTAGGAAAAGATCATTGTTGGGTTTTGTGACATGACGGAACGTGACATGACGTGGTTTAACACAGGACAAGAACCTCTGGACTGGCTGGAGTGGCATATATTACTTGCTATTAATACAGATGCACTGGGACCTTTTGCCTAAAATGTACCATACCAAGGCATTCATAGTGACAGTCTACCATTGTTGTTTGCCTTTACCATTATCGCAGTTCCTCATAACCCGGGTTTAATTTTGTAATTGTAACTGGAAAGTGGCTATGTGGCAACTTTTAAATTTTAATGACACATAATGCGGCAAGAGGTAATTGAATTTTGGCCACCTCAACCCAGGAATCCTGTAAGGTGACTGTAATAAAGCAAAATAAAATGGTTGGAAAGGAGAGGAGAGAGGAAAACATCTAACTTTTTGGATTTTCTAGCTTTCTGTGCATGAAATATATGCTAACTGCTGTTTGGGATTCAGTAATGAGAGTTTGACATTAAAATATCTCTCTACCTCCTTGCTCATTTTCTAACCACCAATACCACTTCCCTCCCTTGTCACCTCCCTCTCTTCCACACATTATTTCCCCCTGCCCTCTTTCTCTCAATCTCCACATCTCCAGCCGAAGATACTGGAGGAGAATCTGACCTACGCAGAGCTGGATCTTTTGAAGCCAATTCCGGAAACCAAGGCGACATGTAGCGGCACGGTGTACGCTCAGATTCTGTTTGAGGAGCAGCAGCTATGAGAGAAACTTACACACCACTAGTAACTGTGCCTTGTGTAAAATGTATTGTCTATTTATAGTCTGTATTATTTTGTATTCAAAATGGTTTGTGAAGGGAAAATGTCACAGTTATTGTACATATGATTCCATATGTTCTTTCCTTTTATGAGACCAAGATGCAAAAGGAGATGTTTTGTATACTGGAGTATTTTTCATGTAGAATGATCTTTTGCACCCACGTTTGAATCCTGTGTAGCTTAAACTGGGAACACAATAGAAGACTATGGTGCTGATTTAGACCAGATGTCCATCATGTCAGTCAGAGGGGAAATTGGAGATTTGAACAGGTTAATCTGAGCCTCCCCATTCATATCAATAAGGTTTCATTTGGTATTAGCAACCCTATATCAGCAGGTTAATGTCCTGTGGTGTTTAGTCATCACAGCCAGTGAGAGACAAGTTTGCTCTGGAGCATGTGAAGTGAGCTATTGCTTTGCAAGAATGATGCTGCTATTTGTTTGTGGTTGATTTTAAAGTGAAAAAAGTAGGGAATGCTTATTTGCTTTCTTGTAGAAAGTTACAAAAGGCAGTTGCAGCTGTCATGTTAGTACCTTAAGTACAGAGCCAGAACAAGGAGCTGATTAGCTTAGCTTAGCATAAAGAGTGAAAGGTGTAACTGTTCTTGTTAGCCATGAAAGAAGCTATATACTGTACATAACTTCCTCTAAAACAACACATTCTCACTCCCGACTCGTCACATATGGACTCTTGGTCAAGGCCCTTTGGCGTCGCCCTGGGTACCTCTTTAGTGTCGTTTTTAGACGTTTAAGGCTCCGCGGTCAAGTTAGCAGGGTTTAGCAACAACAAATATGCAATGTGCGGTAATGTTATAAACAATAAACATGCAATGTCGGTTAGACTTTCAAAATAAAACGTTAGCGTTTCAAAACATCAGCATTTTGAAGCGGCGCATTATTAAAGTTGTAAAACGCTGCAATTTGGTTAGGTTTAGGCACAAAAAGTATTTGGTAATAGTTAGGAAAAGATAATGGTTTGGGTTAAAATAACTACGTACATCAGTGGACATGTAAGTTAACTAACATAATTTATGGAATTTAGGTAACTCGCGTAACTTAAAAACATTTAAATGTTGACTTTTTGTTTCACACGGGATACAAACCTTAGTCTCCTGGTTCAAAGCTCGGGTTCTGGCCCTCCACTGTGTTGAACTATGATACTATAGGGATCTGCGTTACAAACCAACGCCAATGGTTCTTGACCATGCGTCCATATGTGACAAGTCGGGGAGTGAGAATGGGAATGAGAATGTCTAAAACCACACTGTTTTAACATCTCAGTATGTGTGTGGATCAGACAAACAAGATACAATGAGTAAATTGGTGAGCTTTAGAAGTTTTGGCAGGTGTATTTTTGAACTTTGGAGAAAACCAGTTTACCATTCCTTCCTCTCTTTCAGACTTTCTCAAGCTGAGCTAATTGCTTCCCTGCTGTAGCTTCAAACCTAATGTACAGACACAGAGATATTGATCTTCTCATGTAAGCTATTTCCCAAAATGTTGCGCTCTTCCTTTAAATTCATAAATACACATTATTCTGGATATACTTTAATAAATGGAAAAACATAGAGAGACTATGGAGCAACAAAATGTCATGTGAAATTGGTTCCTGTGACTTTTCTCACTTACATAAATCACTCTAAAGTAAACAGATTTATGAAGGTGGGACAAAGTAAACTAAAAACATCCGTTGTTATGGATGTGAATCAATGCATTTTCAAATGTGATTAACTTCTAGTGTGTTCCCAGCATTGTCTGCCTCACAACATCTGTGTTCACTCTGTTTTTGTGTGTCAGGCTGCAGTTTTTAATGACCACAACTCCACAGAGTTGATATTTAAGTAGTGATTAGACCCCCGACCTCCCCCTTTACAGGCATGTGAGACCATGCAAGCCCTTTCATCTGGTGCCAGGCTGTTAGCGACACATACACACAAACATGTACATACATACAGTGTGTAGGCTAAACGACCTTCTAGGTTCAAACACACAAAGGCACATATTATAAATCCAAAAGACTGCAAATAATTGTGACACCTGGTCTACAAACAGGGGCAAGCTGAGACCTGTTTTTGGACTATTTCATTATTTCAATTTAGGTCATAGTTTACTTCAAATCTAAAGGTGATTTTGTTATTTGAGATAAGATAAGAGCTAGAAGCCCTATCAGCTGTAATCCCACATACCTTTGTATGGTCTCCTTGCTTTCTCACTTTGCATGAATCAGAGTGTGAAAGTGCTTAGGCCTCTTTTTCCATTTAATGATCCTCTGGATTCATGCATGGAAAAGCAAAGGAGAGTTTTTTAAACAGTGAACTTGAAACCCAGACACAAAGGCACCGGGTCCCTCCCTTCCTCCAAGACCTCCACTTTCTTAACGTAAAGTTATCCACGGAGATGGAGCAGTGGTGGAAGAAGTACTCAGATCTTTTACTTAAGTAAAAATTCCAACACAAAACAACCATTACAGTTAAAAATCCTGCCTTCGATATTCTAAGTAAAAGTAAAGTATACTTAAAAGTACTTGTTCCACAGGAAAATGGCCCCTGTGAGTGTTAAATTATTATATAATATCTTATTATAATATTCATTATTGATACTGATGCAACAATGGATTCTAATCTAGAGTTGGGCCCCTCCAAAGGGTCACCAGATAAATCTGAGGGGCCCTGACCTGACAAAATTCATCTGAAACATTAAAGAGGCCCCAACCAGACACTGATTTTTTTCTATGGGATCACAACCAACAATATTACAGAACCTCTGATTTATTCTTTAAATATGTGTAATATCAGCTTATTAAATGTTTCTTATGTAAAATCTGAATCTGTAAAGTAACAGTAGCAGTAAAAATGACAATATTTCCTCACTGAAATGCAGTGGAGTGGAAGTGTAAAGTAGCTGAAAGTTGAAGTATAAGTACCTCAAAATGCTACTTAAGTACAGTACTTTGGTCAATATACTTAGTTACTTTCTACCAATGAGACAGAGCCCCTCACAAATACTCAAGTCTCACTTTCCACTGAATGCTGATGTCCATGTTTTGCACACCTTTTGTCAAACCTTAGCTAAACCAGCCTTTTCTCTGATAACCAGTACCTAATAGTGGAAAAAGTGAGAGATTTAGTCACTTTAGTAAATGATTTGACTATTTTGTAGAACATTTATGAATTAACATATAGCTGATATTTAATTTAGAAATATGTAACAACTATGTAGCAACTATGGTTCACTTACTATCAGCTGATATACACATGAAATGTATTGGAATGGTGTCAAAAAAGAGTCCCAGGTCATAAAAAGACAAAAGTTATTCATCTGTGTTTGAAAATTTTTAGAAAGTCAGATTGTATGATTGAACCCTCAATCAGCAGTAGGGTGAATTCCAATATGGCCACCAGCCAGGGGACATTTGTCACTTAAAAAATCCCAACAAATACAGTATAGCACAGAGATTTCTAGCTATCACTGCAAATGTATAACCCATATTTACATCAAACTGGTGTGGCTTTGGACAACATTCTTTGTTTCCCTGCTTATATATTACAATTCAGTTCAAACCACTATTGACCTCCATTTCACCATTCCAATTTTCCATTGTTGTTTTTTTATGTATATTTCGGTTGCACAGTGTATGTTATCCACATGAAAAACAACTGAAAGTGACCTTTCAGTGGCGGGCAAAAGTATTGTAAAAATACCCTTAAACTGTGAAATGTAAAGTCTCTTCCAGACCACATTGTCCTTAATGGGAGTCCGCTAACTAGAACCATGTGTGTGAATTGTGTCTCTCTGCTGTCTCCCTCTCTCATTTCCCTCTCTCTGCCCACCACTGACCTCTGCATTCATTAACATTCCAGCATTTCTGTTCTTGTTTGTTTTGTTCATTTCATCTGTACAGTGTGTAAGTGTAAGTATGAGTAAGTGAAATAAATATAAAAGTGTATGTGAGCAGTATGGTGCCAGAGAGGTGTGTTTAGTCATGCTAGTGGCAGAGGGATGTAGGTTTGTCGGTTTGTCCATCACTTTGGTCCGTCTCCACAACTATTAAATGTATTGCCATAATATTTTAAAGGTACATTTTATCAAGAGCCATCATCAGGTCAAAATTATAATTTTGGCAAATAGCTGCTAAACTATAGATGTTAATAAGGCTGAACAAGTAATCAAAATATTAAACAAGTACAATATCGAAATCCATTTTTTCACTACTATTTATTCTTATATAATTAAAGCATTGAGGTGCTATAGAGATGCCCTGATCTACAAATCATACTCTCCAAACAGAAGGGAACATGCTTATTTGGTGCAGGCTCCAGCAGAAATCACATCATAGTTTTTAAAGTTATCTTGTTTGGACACTGCTAATACCTTATCCCATTAACTCCATGAAAAATGTATGATCCTAGTTCAACTGAAAATATTTTGACTGATCTAATGGATTGGTTTAAAGCATATTTGCACCCAGAGCCTTGAACTCTTAAATCCAGCAAATCTTCAAGCTTCCATGTAAGTGTTCACTGTCATCAATTAAAACCAAATCTATACTCTGATCGCAGCTCAGATTCTCATGCTCCAGTTATTTTTCACCTCCATGTTGACACAAAGAGGCAGAGGTGCAGCCGTTAGCAGCCTGGATGGGTGTCAGCTGCTCTTGTGGTGGTGGAGGCGCTGTAATGAGAGAGGGACAGATTTAAATGTTAGGTTGAATTTACTTCCAACCTCCAAATTATTTTGGAATGGAAAAGAGAGAGGAAGCTCACGTGTGTGCGTGGGACAAAAGGATCCCCAGAGGTCTTATAAAAATGTCTCACCCACCAAGAAAACACATGGAGCTGACAGGTCAGTAGGTGACTTGGTTTGGAGGGAAGTGGTCCAATAGCAATAAAATATGATCAGTAAGGTAAATAAAATTGTTTAAATGGGTGGGATTGTTGAAACGGATAGGGAAGGAAGTGTATGGAGGAGGGTTTAAACAGGGAGAAAGAGGTGCAAGAAATTCCATAATTGTATGGGGAAAGAAAGGCAAATAGAGTTGAAGGTGTAGGACAGACTGACGCTACCTTCCTGTCTGAGCACAAAACAGCAGGCTTTCTCAGACGCTCCCTAAAAAACAAACAACTGATGTCACCAGTAAAACAGCCAAACAAAACCTATTGTTAAAGCTGAAACCCTTGCGTGTGTCTGCGCTCGCTCTGTGCTATGCATGCCATCATCTCAACCCATAGAAATACAATGCATAGTAAACACAGTCTACAACCATCATATCCTGTGTGGTTACTGTAATGCATAGCTACCCTGCACGGCCTCGAGGCAAAAAAGATCATAATGAAAGACTTCAGCAAGTGGAAATCACAGGAAGTAGGAATTAAATTAAGACTCGGAACTGTGTCTCATGGAAGCAACTCTGGTCAAATATCCAGTGTTGAACGGTAAATCCATGTCTAGTGACCTCTTCCTCTTTGATCCCTTCTGTAAGTATACAGCACTACTCTAAGGTCCACACAAACCATACTGTTAAGGTCTTCAGCCAGGCCCACTTGGACTTTGCCCATGAGCCTCCGAACCCAATGGGTTTCCAGTCATGTAAACACTATGGAACACACAGGCAGCGTAGGACAAACTGCTTCCTTAGAGGAAGCAATTAACTGACCCCGCAACTATTTTAAAAAGTCTAGTGAGTTTGAAAATATGAAAAATAAAGTCTCTAGTAAGTTACTGAGTTTTAAGTTTCATAAAAAAAACTATGTCCGGTCAAGTTCTTAGAGGAAGACTGGGAAAGAAAACGCCAGGCTTACAGGTCATGTTATTGGATGATAATACACAGCAAAGCTATGAAAATGGGAAGGGAAGATGGTTTGCTTCTTTGCAAGTCAGCCTAGCTATAGTATACTGTTATATCTTGACTATTGACTATATGGACTAAAAATAGTGATGGATGATGCCCACGTTCCGTTGAATCCAACAGATTTTATTATTTAGCTATATTTGTCTCCCACTTTGGTTTCTTTGACAGACACACAGTAACTGATGAGGCATTTTCACTACAAGACGTATTAGTCTGCAGGAATGGGACCATCTCTCTGTGCGATGACTCAATGCTGTTACTGCAGGCCAAGCGAAACTAATGAGAAACAGCCCGTCTCAGGCTCACCGGCTGGCTATCTTTCACCCCTTTGGGTTCCCAAAATGATGACATCATACCACAAGTGGCTTTTAAGCTTGTTAACAGACAGTGAGGACAGTAGTGCGAGTGCAAACTTGTAAATGATGAAGCCAGTGAAGTCAGAATGAGGTTTTCCTGTGGCGTTCGAAAGTGCTTTACTTTGTTTTAGTACTGTTACCTGGCTGAGAGACAAGACACAGCTAATAGGTGAGGGGAAAATTATTTAAGTTTTGTTTTCCACTGGACAAATCTGATACCCGGTACCAGGTAGTTTTTTTGGTATCATCTCTGGTGATGATGAGGTGATACCAGAAGGTGATGTGAAAACACTGCAGACTACTGATGGGTCAAAGAGATTTATTTTAATTTATGTATTTTAAATTGTTTATCCAGAGATTGGAAGATATGGAGTTTAAAAGTCTGATAACTTGGGGGGGGGAATTTGCTCTGCATTCTGGTGGTGTGTCCCAGAAGGCAGCTGGGTAAACAGGCGGTGGCTGGGGTGGGTACTCAAGCAAACGGCCTGACTCCAAGCTGAAACACCCCAAAAAGAGGCGGGGGTGAAAGGTCTCCTACATCAAAAAGCCGTATTTCCACTCTGAGTGCTGGTTGCAAGTAAACAACCAAGCAAAACCACCATCTCCTGTGGAGTTAAGACAACTGACTCTGCTCCTGACTGTTAAAATGACAATTTAAACTTGTCCAGACATCTAACCTTACCCTGGTCCAGGCTGTGAGGACCTCAGCGGCCATAAACTAAAGACATAAACTGAGATCCTCACACACACACACACACACAGAAACACACTCACATGACAAATGCTGCCTCTCCTTTATTTAAAATTCAAACTTTGTGAACAAATAATGTTTCTCATTATAAGCTGTTTTGTTGCTCTGTTTAGTTAACTAATCTTTAGAAGCTATTTAGTGGCCCTCGCCTCTTCAATTTCGAGTAGTTTATAACCCTGTCATTATTGTTTAGGAACTATGTTGAAAAGCTAAAAGTGCTCTTAATTTCATTCCCTTATGTTCATTTACATTCCTGCCTGTGTTTTATGTTTTATACTAATGCCGTGCTGCAACGCCTCCTTATATATTTTCTTGTTAAGAACATGTAACAGAAACATTATCCTGCAGAAATATTATCCTTTGTTACCTAATTCATTTTCCCAGCTCATGGGCCAAGAACTAGAAAGTTTAAGTAGTCAACGTTATCTTCAGTCCCCATTCATGAAAGCAGTGTCCCCCAGAGGACAAAAGAGGTACATTGTTCTTGAACTGTCTCCTTTTATCCTGTATCTATCACTGTCTGCATTTTTTTGTCTTTGTGCTTATGATTAATGTTTCCATATATTATTATTCATAATTTAATTAACAAAGTGTAGTATCACTACAAAAGTGAACTAAGCGTCCATTGACGAGTAAATATAGGTGTATTAGTGCTGAAGAACCAATGCAGGGATTTTGTTAATAAAAATAGTTTTTCAGTGTATGTGATAGACGTTTTCAGAACATGCACAAACAAAGGAACAAATCATTATTTACACCTCTTAATATGAAATTATTGCACTGTATGAAAGCACCTATTAGTGACATTTTGGCCTATCCCAGATGACAGTCCTCAACCCTGGGAATAAAGTGTGTCCTAGACCACACTTTGAGACCATTTTCTAATGGCCTGTTTAAAGCTTTGGCAACCACTGACTGCTGGCATCAAACTTCTGAGAAGTGTCAGAAATTTAGGACTAATTCTCCCACGGTGACTGCTCCAGTGATGGATGGATGATGTGTCTGTGCATACGTTCTTTTCTCTACTCTTACATCATAGCGCTACAACTCACCAGGTATTCATTGCACAAACCTGATGCCAGGATGCCAGAATATTGATAGTTGTACAGTCTGACACAGGCTGAAACCAAGATTTTATTAGTTCCATCTCCACACAGCGTGACATACAATGAACATGCAAGATTGCTGTTACTCCTCAGTGTAAGAGGCCATCAGACATGGGCAGTAGAAACCACCAAAAAAACAAAGGCGCTTCCACTGAGAGTGAGTCTTAACAAAAGCGGTAAAAAAAATACTGTCATAACATTAACTAATAGTCAATACAATCAGGAAATACAAAACAACAGAAAAACTTGTGTACAGTAGGATCAAAATGATAGCTTGTTTTCAAGTTTATAGAAATGTTTTTGGTTACATGGTCACACAGTTTGCTACATTAATTTCTGGCAAGTTAGTGGAAATTATTAGGTGCACTCATGAGTAATGACTGATTGCTTTATGGCTTCTAGTTTAGGCTCTGAAAGACTTTTCTGCAGACACAGTGCCAAAAAACTAATCCTGTCCCAGTCATAATGTTCATCAAATGAAAACAAACACCATATGACTAATTTACCCACCCCAGAACACTTTCTTAAATACCTAGTGAATATTATGTCAAGTCCATGTTAAGCTTTGCTGAATGAAACACGGACAAACATTTACAAAAAGGAAAGGAGCCCTTTGAACTTGAAGCCCTGAAGCAAAGACAACACAACAGTCACGTAGTTGAGAGGAAAAGAAAGCCACATCCATTCAGAGCTTAAATAAACACACGAATGCCGCTGCCCCCGCGGTGCCAGCTTTCCCAAACATGTCCAGCAAGCTCTCACTCATCTCTCCGCACAAAAGCAGCTTTACATCTTGTTTCAGGTTAGAAGGCCTAAACAATAGTTCATAAAGAAGACAAAGTATGCATGCAAGCTGGAAAGAAAGAATCCCAAAGTTGCCGGTGGTTGGTGTCTGATCCTGAATGTGCCACATCCTTCTGGCACCATTTATTGTTCCTTTTCAAACGTTCTGTGTTCTGTAAATGTTGACTTAGTGTGAAATACACAATCTTCTTTTGCAATTCACACAATTCATATATATTATGTTGACACCCACGTCTCATGCACAAGGTACTCAACCATTTAGTCTTAACAAGTTGTTAACATTGTGAAACGGTCCAGTTTGGTTAGATTTAGGCACCAGAACTACTTGGTCAGGTTTAAGAAAGGATCATTTTTTACATTGAAGTCGCCATGTTGCGCTGCCATGTTTCTACAGTAACCCGAACGGACACACTGCTTAATGGAGCACATTTTGTCACTATGTTGAAGAAGAAGAAGAGAAGAAGCACAAGAAGAAGAAGAAGAAGAAGAAGAAGAAGAAGAAGATGATATAGTAGTCTCAGTGGTTGTCTGGATTGTTAGAAGTAAGAAGTGATCATTAGTGAAAGTGAAATTTGGACAAATGAAGGACCACACATATTATCTGTCACAAGAGCCGACGTGTCGCCCACTGTAGCTTCTCCTCCGCGCTTGGAAAAGGAGGGGTGAGCAGTGAGAAAGCCTTGGTTGCAATAAGGTTGCAATTTACTATGCTCACCATTAGATGCCACTAAAACCTTTAAAGTGAACCTTTATTATTGCGAGGTAACGCAACCCTGTACAGTATAAATTAGCAATAACAAATGTGTTTTGAAACATGTTTGTGTACAACGCCGCGGTGGTAACCAGCAGGAAAGAGCTTCAAAATGCTGTTGAGCTGCTGTGAAAGATAACAGGAAGGAAGGAAATGAGTGAGTGAATGAAAGGAAATCCTCAGTGGTAATTTTTTAATGAAATACGAGGATCTAACATAGATGACATCAGCGCTGGGTCTGTTATTATTATTATTTCTATATTTCCTGGTTAGCTGCTGCTATCTCTGATGCCATTTGATGCTTGATTCTGTCATTTGCTTACCATTTTGTGGGGCTTACAACAACCTCACAAACCTCACCTGGAAAGTGGATGAGAGTAGCAGAAAGTGACAAAACGCTTCAGCCGGGACGGACACCTGTACAGAAACTCACAGAAACACTTACATCCCCTTCAAACAGATGCCAATTTAATCAAATGTTGATGAATGATTGCTGGGCCTGTCGTTCTCAAACTCAAGAAAGTCATTGAATAAGTCAAACTACACTGAGCAGAACAAAAGGAAAACAGTTTTTCATTATTAATCTGTCACATATAACAAGCAGGGCTTCACATCTCTAACCTACAGATGTTACTTTAGCAAAAACCTTGTCACTTTATGATGCTTAAAGAATACATTCATATTGTAGACTACCATAATAGATGTATATATGAAAACTATCTGTTAAGCTGAATGTAATCAACCTCTCTAAATGACCACTCTGTTGATAGAAAAAACCTTCAGAGTTCATAAAGTCTGACTAATAAAATCAATATCTCTCCAGTTAAACAAAAACTTTCCCTAAAATGTCATGTTGTTCATCCAGCGTCCAATCAGCTCTTAGCTTGGCCATGTTTCCCATCACGCCTGACGTTCTGCAGCCGGTGGAGAACAACTGCGGTGCCTGGCTCCAAGAACTTGACCGCTTTGACCTTGTGAGGTTATCGTTGCAGCAAGTCGGAATCAAATCAGAAAAAAAAAGGAACTGGCATGCATTGTGGTCGATCACCGGTGATCAGTTCTGCTCAGGCCTTGAATGAGATACTGAAGATACTATGCTTTGGCAGCCATGTTGGTGGTCCTCTGCTCAGTGAATGGCTGATTTTGTTCCTAAATTTATTCTGTGTAGTAGACAGCGGTGACTTGTGGTTAAATGTCGAAGGTTTGTTTTTTTTAAAAAAAAGGAACCAAGAGAATAAGCGCTAAAGACAAAATTAGACACACCCACATACGCAATCTCTGCTCACATTTCTTGTCATTAGACAATATCTGAACACTACCTCACTCAATTAGGTCAGCGCCACTTCCTGTGGTGTGACCTGCATATCTCCTGACCTGTGTTTCACACTTTGAGGGAAATGACTCAGGTAATTTTTCCGCACTTTACAATACCATGGCTGCTTTTGCTCTGACCTGATTGGTGCATGCAGACCTAAAAATAATAACCAGGTCTGAATAATGTGTTAGACAAAAATTCTGATGACAAGAAACATGGTTAGGATTCACTATTAATCAGATACTGCGCTGTAAGCAAAGCAATATTGGTACCTTGCAGAGCTTTCCAAGCAACTTGGCCTCAGCACTAGTGATTCAATTCTATAGATCAAACCACAAAAACACACACAGTGAGCTGACCTGGTTTTATGCAGTATGCTCCCTTTGATGCACAACCAGAACAATAAGGCCTGTGACATGCACGTTTTCCTCTCACATGTTTAAACATGAGCACCCTGGTGTAAATTATTTCATTATTTTGGCGTTTCATCCTTATCTTTTTCTACTCTGTAGCATGTCAAACCTTTAAACCACAACGCAGACTCTGCCTCTCGCTTTCTGTTCTCTGATTAGCCATTAAGGATATTTTGGAGGTACAGTTGGTGGTGACGGTAGTCTTATTGTAGCAAAATTACACACACATTCATTTTCACAGATGCCTTTCCTATCTGTAAGTTAACTAACCTAGTTATGCTATGACAGGAATCCTGACATCATGGATCGGATGCCTTCCTGGTACACCTGGAGACACTTGGTCCCTTTATCAGACCTTGAAAAGGGGCCTAGTTACATGACTTCCATATGGCAAACATCAAAATTCATCCGCTTATTTAAAATTCACAAAAAGGATTTTTAACTTTCCTAAACAACAGAATTCACTTTGTGATACTGTGTGAATTTGTGCAAAGACAGCACCACCTACTGGCAGGTAGGATGTACTGTGTGGCAATGACATCAAGTGAAAGTGCATCATATGAAGTGCACCAATCAGGCTAAATTTAGACAGGTCACCGCTGAGTATCTAATCTAAGGTGCGACTACAGTATGTGATACATTATACTTACAGCTGACAGAAGTGTGTGTGTGTGTGTGTGTGTGTATGAGAGTGCAAGGTAGATCAACGCTGCTGTGTAACTGATGTATGGTATCATAGCCTGGGGAAAGGGTCAGGCAGGAAACTATTTACAAACACAGCAGAGTTAAGCAGCTCAGTATACTGTGTTCTTTAATATTTCTATTTACTGTATATATTTTTTCCACGTGCATTTCATTTGGAAGCAAACCACATGAAATTTCTCTTAAATTAAAAATAAGATTTGTATTCTCTCTATCTGTGTTTACAAATTGTAAATGTTTATTACTTAAAAAAAAATCATCGCAAACAAGCATTCAGAAGTGACTGAGCATGAGGGACATTTTGGACCAATTATAATAGATTAAAATATCCAGTTTTGCTTAATTTTGAGACTTGAAACAAGGAATGGGCTGTTTTTTGTCATAATAGTGAGTCTTTGCCTTGAGATAGGCAGAATTTATAGGCCCAATTTATGAAGATTTACATAGTTTGCAGCATAGACTCCCAATTTACATTTTTAAGCAAAAGATTGCTACATAAATGTCTTTGTTTGGATTTTTTTTACTAATACGGCAAATGAACCACTAAAAAGTCATCTGCAATAGTTCTTATGGTTTCCAGTTAGGTATTTGAAAGACAATATGAAGATTTGAAAACAATTCGTAGACTAGAACTGTGATAGTTAATATTTTTCCATGCTGTTTGGAAGCAGTAAAAAATAAATAACTACAATACAAAATCCACTGCTTAATTTTGCTCTTTTGGACCATGTTGGAATTTTTCCACTGATGCTCATCAAAATAACCTATTTGTGATCAGCATTTCAGTCTCACTTCTTTTATTTTATTTTTATTTTTGCACACCTGACAACCCTAAAGGCATTTACTTCCTTTTACAGTCATGTGTGATTTTTATTTGAAAACCGAACAATCCTAGAAACAGTTACCGTCATTTTTTAAAACTGTCTTCCAACCACAGACACCATGAGAACAAACTGTCCTGCTGCAGCCATAAAGTCTGCTGAGACCAAAGCAGTTGCCTGGGAACAAAGGAAAACAATGTGTGGCCAAGTGAGTCCACGGTGGAGCTGTAAACCACCTGACAGACAGCCACAACATGTCATCTCTTTAATAGTCTAACTAGAACAATCTAACCAGTTTTTATTTACAACTCTCTTCAGTGGCATTTTGATGTAGAGTGTAATTCTCAGACTGAAGAAAGAGACACTCAAGTGACGCGTGTGGAGTCCATTTTGTCTCTTTCCTGGTAGTCAGTGTGCCGGATCCAAGGAAGTGGACTCACTAATGCTGGTAAGAAATCAAAGATTCTAAATGTGAAATTTAAAATGTACTCCGGCACCTCCTGATCTCCTTGTCATGTCTCTGTGTGTCTTCCTGTCTTCTTGTTAATCACTTCTCTTGCAACTACTATTGATCATAAATCTGTTTTAAGCACTTCTCCTCTTCTTCTTTATGTTGTTCTGATGCAGTAGAAATCACATAGTTATTTAGCGCCAGTCAATGCAGTCAATCTTCTGACCAAACACAATCTGACTTTGAGTTACCACACTGTTCTGTTTGTTCAGTGATTACACGTTGTAAATATACTAGAATAAAGCCCGTGCAAATGTTAGTTAATTTGCTTTGTCATGGAGCAATGGGTGATAATGTTACCGGTCTTTTATCTAAGGAGATCTACTATCTACTGTTTCAGCTGGCTGAACTGTGTTGGGTAACATAATCTTGCAGGCCGGTTCCACTGTCAACTCCTGTGTCACAACGCATTATTGAATACTGTTAACTACAGCACCCGCCACGCTCCCGCGTCTCCCTGCAGCAGAATGGCCAAGGGGAAGAAAACCGGACGGGCTAAAAGTAAGGCATTTACCTTGAAAATGGCTCAGAACTGCGTGGAGGTGTCCCTGGATGGTAAGCGGAAGCGTCTGGATCTCAGTTTCAAGGAGATCGCCACAGTGCCAAAGTGCATCCAGAAGATGTATGACATGGATGAACTGGACCTGAGCAGGAACCTGATCAAAAAGCTCCCTGACTTTATTGACCATTTCGTCAACATCAGTTTTCTAGATCTGCACAGCAACTATGTGAGTAGGACAGAAAGTTAAGGAAAAGATGCTTCAACAAAGCATCTCTGGTTTATTTAACTAAAAAACACATTAACACACCTGTACATGCCAACTGAAACACAATTGCCTTTTTTTTTTTACTTTGGCTCACAAATGAAATATATTAAAGCCAGCTGCCAGGATTTTAAGTAAAGTAGCATTGCACCAATCCTTGTACTTGCCACTGAGATTGTGTTTACCATGTAAGGAAGGTTTTAATTTGCATCATGGGAAGTGTAAATTCCAGTGGTTTTGGAGGTTAGCCACACAATGTGTCTCTCTACAGTCCCATATTTGTATATTTAGCGTTTGTGTGCCACTGTATGTTTTATGCAGGGCTGGATTAACCCTCTATAGGGGGTTGTGTATTAGATAGTGATTAGATAGTGGACGTATATTTTATTAGAAATATTTTCAATCCAAGACATCAAAAAAACTAGATTTTAACTCATGGCCACAGAAATATCTAATAATGCTGATGTCATGGCCCCTGTTATTTCTGTTCATACCATGCTTGTTGTGCTGTACACAATAAAAGAACAAATGTGCAATTTATCAAATTATGACAAAGACATCTTGGTGCAAATTGAGGCCCCTGAGGGTCTGGTGCCCAGTTGGTAATTTTTTGGGATAGTGATAAAAAAAAACAACTCCTTTTTATACAGCTTTTTCTGCATTATTTTTTTGTATTGATGTGCACCGCACAGTTAAGGGCATCACTTTGTGTTGGTGGGGACATAAGGGCTCAGAATAGGGGTGTGATAGACTCACCTCACGAGACGTGACGATGCAGCTGGTTTGAGATATTGGGTTCACGGGAACAAGAAGAGAAGATATTTAACAGTATTTTGATTAAATATTCAAAGCTGAAATATATGAGTGGTGGGTCTGGGTGTCCTCCCATCATTTTGAGCATTAAACAGTTAATTTCCTGGATTTTGGAAAAATTTTCTGCAATTTATATTGGAAAAGTCTTAGTTTATATAAAAGGAAACAAAAATCAGATAGCAGGTGACAACTCAGAATATAATGGAATATAATGCAGTAATCAGTAGCCATTTTGTTTTGTTAAAGTTGCTTTTTTTGTACAATGCACGTTTGTTTCTACCATATTCAATGCATGGTTTCTTATTGTGCAAATATACCTTTTATTATAGTTTGTTATTTAACATTTCTTGTTTCTATTTTTCAAAACAATTTTAACACATGCTTTCAAAAAGTTATGGGCACAAAATCAGCAATTTCAAAAAGTGAAACGATGAAAGAAAAAGTAGATTACAAATCAGGATTTTGGTGTCATTTCAAATTGTAATATGTAAACTCTGTGGAATCACTATTCTTAGAGCAATACTGCTTTTGTTGCAGCTGGAGGAGCTCCCTGTGACTATCGGCCGTCTCCAGAACCTGCAGGTTTTGAATCTGTGTAACAATCGGCTGACCAGCCTCCCCGCCGAGCTCGGCCTGCTGATGAAACTGCACACGCTCAATCTGGGTCTCAACCAGCTGGACGCTCTCCCCACCTCCATCGGTGCCTTGAAGGAGCTCCGCCACATCGGCCTCTCTGACAACCGGTTCACCCGCTTCCCTGGCTGCCTTGTGAGGCTGAACAACCTGGAGCGGGTCAACCTGGACAGGAACCCCATCCTCACTGAGCAGGACCTCAGCCACGAGTCACTCATGATAACAGAGAAGCTTTACCTGGTTAAGAAGAGCATCCTGTGTGAGGACTGCCTGAGTAAGTGTCAAATTGAGAGGAAGAAGCTGGAGGATGTTGCAGACAGGACGGAGCCCACATTACTCCATGTACCCACCTTGGAGACCCATGACGACAGTGAGATGTAGAGATAGGTTTCATTTTAAAAAGCACATTCCCACGAAGACATTTCAAATAATTCTGTATTTCGCTGTAAACACAAGCATGTGAGAGGATTTCACGCTGTACTGTAACCTCAGTGGTAAAGTGGCTTTAACTTACACTACAGCACCATCTGCTGTTTTGAAACATAATGTTAGGAGCCTAATCAAACATCCACCATGTTCATGATGCACAAGATAGTGACATTTATGGAGCTGTCATCAATTGCTGACATTGAATGATATGGATGCTTGTGAAGACATTTTTAAATTCTTGTTTTCTGGTTCAACAGCATTTTTAACCAGGAGGCCATCTCAACCTTCAAACGCTTTTCAAAGTTCAAGTTTCAGATTGATATCCAAAGGGCCTCTTTGATGAAGGAAACCTAAACTGGTTTCATTTTTGTGATTTTCTCACTTATGGTTTATGGTAGGACACTGTGTAAAAAAATATTCTCAAAGCAGGGAACTGTGACCAGCATGCAGGTGGGGTATAGTAAATACCATGTACTGCATGTGTTGACAAGCTCTATGGCCTAGAGGGCAGCAAAGGTTACCAGATGAAACGACTATTCACTCAGTACCAACCTTTTACTGCTCCTTGCTGCCATTGATTCTGCATGTTTTAACAGGCAATAAATTATGTGACTTTAATTCCAGTAAAAGTTTTCCATCAATACCCTGTAGGCACCATCACAAATGCTAATGTGTTTATTTGAAAGGTCTTGAATAAAGGCAGTGCTAATTTCTGCACATCATACTTGACTTGAATTAACTTAGGAAGCATCATTTATCCATTATAATTCTAAAGGATGCCTTGTTATATTACTATTCTTTCTACCACATAAAATTTGTTTCCTTGTTTAAATTTAATTAGCAGGATTAATTGTACCACTACAGGCTTTTGAAATAAGTTTAAAATTACACTAAAAACCAGATCGTTTCTCCTGCTAAGCTGACATATTGGAGATATGAAGTTCTTTTCATTACATCATGCATTGAAAATACAACTCTAAAAACCCAGCTGAGTATTACCTACCGAGCACCAAACTAGCTGGTGAGCATTTAGCAGCTAAAGAGCCAGAGCGAGTTAAAAGGAGAGTGAATTTTCTATTTACATTCATCAGATGGCCAGAAACATGATTACAAATGAATGCTAATGTTACGCTGTATTTGCAAAATCAATAAACAACAGTTTGCTAACATGTTCACCATATCAACTTAAAGCTGGGGGAGGCAGCGTTGGCAATGTAATTTTTGTGTCAGAGCATTTGATTTATTGATTGCTGTCGGAATGTAAAGAGAACTTTAACAAATTTAGCAAAAAAATGCTTCAGAAATAAATAAATTGCCTACCCCATCTCAAAATGTGTCAATGCTGTGTTTAGAGCTTGTTTTTTAAGTGGCCAAAAAACAGTTTATGCTAAACATGTCTGTGCTTTAAAAAAAGAGTAATTTCTATTTATACACTCACACAGTCATATACTTTCACCATGAGTCACTTTTCAGGACATATTAGGGGTCAAATTGGAAAACATTGTTTCAGCGGATGGGGGCAATAGTTCCTCTGTTTATCTCTCTCTGTCTTATTACCAGATTAAGATCAATTCTCTTTCACACCTCATTTTCAGTGTCCTCGCTATGTCAACACAAACAGTCAATACAATCTGAAAACAGCAAATAACCTCGGTGTCGTCCAGTTTTTTTCCACATCGCTGGGTGGAAGAGTGCTGAGTAGACTGGATTAAGATTTCAGCAGATAGACTTATTAATAAGTAAGACGCCTGGTATTGACTCAGCCATGTAGTGAGACTGAGCAATGTTACATTAAAACCGGAGAGAAAAACAGCAGAGGCCTACATAGTAAATACCAGAAGAATTTTGCATAAAAACTAAACCTGTGATTCTTTATAATAGATTGAATACTCCACAATTTGAAATGAAGAAAGACGTGCTGCAGATGTTCATGACTAATTGGTTCTCCTACCTGAAAAGGTGTTACTGTTATTGGTTGCTGTAGATGTAGTGTCTATCTTATGGAATTTTCTGGTTAGTCTGTCAGAGTTAAATAAATGTTTGTACCAAATTATTGCAGCTTCATGAATCTGTTCTCGTCTTTACCTCTCATCCATTACAAAAATAAAATCTATCCAGCATGGCTAATGGTAATAAGAAGGACACAGCCACAAAAACTGTTTCCACTTTATCCTTCCTCAACAACCAGAGGTAAAATGATTGTATTTCTATCTGTTTATTCATTTTTAAGTATTTTTCAATGCTTGCTCATCGGTTGGCTTGCTAGCGTGCAGCTAGGCGGGAGGTCCGTTACAGCTGAACAGTTTAATGCTCTTTGGGCAACGCTCCCGGACACATGAACACTATCAGTGCTATTGAAAATCAATTCGCACACATATAGATGTGCTGTCTTTTTCCTCCTCTTCTCCCCCCTTTATTACCCTTAGCTATTCCATCAATCTCTCCATCGTCCTCCTCTCTCTCTCGTACATCACACAGGCAGGCAGAATGAATGGAACAGAACTGCTGCAGAGGCGAAGCAATGTGGCCACAAATAGAATCTAATTAATTTAGATTGCATGGCCTCAGCTCCTTCATTGGCCGAGATGGAAGGCACTTGGACTTTGTTACATTATGAGGAATGAAACCAGGAATTCAAAAAAGCATCACGGGGCCTTTCATTAGCTCAATATTATTCCGCTATTTACATTTGGCCTTTTCCCTGCATTGCTTTACAATTTGTTTTCCACTTGAGGGCAGCGCCACAAACTGTAAATATAGCTGTAGTTGGGCCACCAGCTAGAGTTTTTGGTCTCCATCTTTTTAGTGGCTAAATGCTCTACTATGTTCACTAGCTAGTGTCTGCCCATTTGGTGCTGGGCAGGGAGTGTACATAGAGCTTATCAGAGCTTGTTAGCTGGAAACAGCTGCCTTCTGCTAACGCAAACCAGGTTGATGAGCTTTAATATGCTAAATCTTTTCTTAAGCGCTCACTGGGATGGTAGAGATGGATGATAGTTCTCTGTGTGTTTGTCACTTTTACATTACAGTGACACCTTTCATTGTACACATCCAATAAAAATTTAAATTTAAGCTGCTGTAATATCCTGCCTCACAACATAATGTTGCACCATGTGTTTTTCTAGACATGGATCACACATTCATTTAAAAAGATCTAGTATTCTTGTTTGTGTAATGTTTCTGTTTTTAGCGGCCTTTCACTAACATCATCTCCCACAAGCCCAAGAGGGCTGTGGGTCTGTCAAAGAAGCTTGACAGACTATAAAGTCAATCGAGTTCCAAGCTGTGAAAATGGAAAGATGAAAAGATAACACTATAATAGAGCATGAGTCGAAATCATGGATAAGGGACAAACAGTTACAGTGATATGAGACATAAAACCATAAGAACTAATTTCACTTTCTCAGAAAGGCTGATGGCTTAAAAATGCAGAGTTACTAGCTTTTGTGTAAAAGCAAGTGGAACAGCAGCTGGCCAGGACTTGACATCAGAAATGATGGTTTTATTCTGCTCGTCTTATGGAAAATTGGTTACTCGTTATATGCAACATTTCTAATCTGGCAAAAGGACTGAGTAAGAACATTCTGACAGACACAGACAGACAGAAGGCTTCCATCCATTTTGCTTGTGGCACAGTCTGCTGTCTTGTCAGCTTCTCTCATAACATTAGGGGATGAAGTCATGGCCCTGTGCTAATTGTCAGTGACAGAGTGGTGAGGGAGGGTAGTGGTGGTGGTGGTGGTGGTGGTGGGGTGGGGTTGTTGAGACAGAAAGACAGCAGCAGACAGACAAACGTGAAAGCAGACAGACCTCATGGGAAAACACCTGTCTCTTCAGTCGGTCACACTACTCTCTCAAGGAGCACCAATTTCATTTTCTTTTTTCTAATTAAAGAATGTGTGATGAGAGCTTCAGCCACTGGAGTGTTACTTATTAGAGAGAGAGACAGTTGTTAATGAGAAAAATGTGCAAATCGCTTTGACCAGTATTCTTACTGCAGGGTTTCACCTTGCATATTAGCCATAGCACAATTAAGATTCCCAGGAGGCTTTAAGATGTAAGTACAAAGCAAATTTTAGCATTCTCTTTTTTATACACAGACAACGCAAATTTAGTCCTTGCTGGAAAACTGCTGAGTGTTCACACACAGCGGATTATCGAATAAGCACAACCCACAAATACTGCAGCTCTATGAAGCTTTTGATAAATCAACATTGTAATCCAAAAAACTAAAGTAAAAACCTAATTTAATAAAAGCAGTTTACTCAGAGCTCCTCCCGCGGGTAAATGATTTAGTTGTCAGAACATAAGACCATAATCATCGCTATGATAGGCTTTCGCAACAGAGCATCATGTGAATTTCTCACTCAAGTTAAAAAATTTGGTACAGCCAACAAGTCCAACCTAAACGACAACATAGGTTGTTTCAACTAACCTCCAAATACAACTCATATGAGCGTGTCCTACCATAGCACCCTTCCAGCCTTCCAGGGGGCATCCCACATTATTGCTCCAAATTTGGTGTCAATTGGCCATTCCAAAGCATTTCCTCTTCAAGCTTTCATCAGCTTGTTCCACAGATTGTCTGTGCCAAGTTTGGTGCCGATCGGACTTGCGGCTTTGGAGGAGTTAATTAAAATAGGTTTTTCAGTTTTCGCAATTTAGCGGGGAAAAATATTGGCGGAAATGGGCGTGTCCTATATACCAGGGGATTCAGCTCAATCCCCCTAACGTGTGGATATAAGGTTTTTGATATGCACCTTCGTAGACGTGAATTCCAAGTCCAAACGCTATAACCTTGCTTAAAGCGCCCCCTAGAGGTAGAAGTGTGCGAATTTTTGCACCTGAGTTCATTGACAAGAGTTGGACCTATTGTGAGTTTCACGTCTGTAGCTCTTACTGCTTATGTTCTTTTTCTTCACAGAAGAAAAAAATAATAAAAACGAGAATGATTCAAATAAGGTTCCCAGCTCCATTGGTACTGGGAACCGCAATCCCACTCGGGCTTGGAGCCCTAATAAAAACTTCCTTATGCATTTCTTTTGAGCTGTACTTTTAATATGTCTGTATTATCAAAATATTGTTTTTAAATGTATTCAAAACCCTAAACTACTTTGTGTTTATCAAGATTAAAGATTAAAAACCTCTATCACGATATGTGCAATTTTCTTTTGTAATATTGATCAATAACTGTACACTGTATAGTCGATTTTTTTGAACAGTTAGCATTTAGCATTCTCTTTCTTATACACAGACAACGCAAATTTAGTCAGAAAATATTAATATATACAATAAGGTAGGAAGTACTTCCATCCATCCATCCATCGTCAACCGCTTATCCTGCGTACAGGGTTGGGCTGGAGCCAATCCCAGCTGACACTGGGCGAAAGGCAGGTCGCCAATCCGGTAGGAAGTAGCTGATAAATCAAAATGAATCACATTAATGCATAATCCATATAATCATCAACATAAATCTATATAAATGTACGGAAAAATCAATGACAGTCATCAAAATAACCTTGGGGTATATATCGCCCAGCCCTTGTATTATTGATATAAAGTGTTATGATGGAAATGAAATCTCATTTTAATATAATTATTTAAAAGAGCAGTGTTAATGTCAATACAACCCCTCTGTCGTTGCTGCAGATGAGGCCTATCGCAGTTGGTCAGTGGAAATAAATAAATAATGATAAGTCAACAGTCACACCTTCAACAGACTCCCACTGGTAGGTTTTAGCACATCCCATCCCAGCCAATATGAAATTTTAATCATCCTCAGTATCAATATTTTAAAAGGTTTTCTAAACACTGGAACCTGAGCATGGTTCGTCCTCTGACATTTTTTTACCTCAATGGTGACAGGGGGAAGGATTAACACAATTATTATTAACCATCATGCATTTGCACAAGTTCCATTTATTGTTGTGCTTTCTTCTACCGAACAATGACTATGTGAGGGCATTTTGAGATTTTTCAAGCAATTTGAAAGCAGAAAATGTTTCGCAGACTTAAACCGTGACACAGTACAGTTCCTCCGTCCTTGTCCTTGCAAAACAGGTAGTAGAAGCTGTAATTCAAACACCACGACATTGCATATGCTTGACACTTTCACTTTATTCAGATTATTTTTTCAAAGAAATACTTCCAGGTGTCATTTTCCCCTCCATTTTCTCTTTTGACCATTTTATGTGCACCGGCAGCTACACCAGCTTGGGGAACACAAACACAAGAAATTTATGGCCACCTTGCCAGACCACAAGACATGAACGTGGTCAACTCCAAACTGGGTTATCACCCTTGAAGAGACAGAGGCTTTAACAGTGTCAAAATCACCATAAAGACCATACACACCATAAAGTGTGTTAAATGACACAAAATTGAAATGCTATTTATAGTTGTTATTGTCCTAAACATGTTATTTCATAAAACAAGTAATTTTGATCAGTTATATTCTATTTTCATAATAATATTAAACATTTTGCACTTGTCCCTGAAATTGCTGTCCACCCTTTCATTCTGGACTAACTTTAAGAAACCAGCAGATGATGCTAATGATGATTAGCCATGTTTACATTCAATTGTCATGAGAATTTAAAGTGGACTTTGGAAATGTCACAACAAAAAAGAAAAAAAGAAAATGCAAATTAGGTGCGTTTCCGTCAGTAGCTGACGTTACACATGGCTTCAGATCTTCAGGAATTTGTTTCAAGCGGGCAAGTTGCTCCCAGCCATGTCACCGTACCTTATGGGAATATTCGGAAACAGCTGATCAAACGTGAGTTAAGTGTTTCCATCTCCCATTTAGCGCATTTACTCTTTTTCAACAAAGGCAAAAAAAACACCTCAAGCCAGCGTGAAAACTTTTTTGTGAAACTAAGGATTTTTTGCCATTTCCATCAACTTTTTCTAAAGTGATACTTGAAAACGCAAAAAAAAAAAAAACGGTGATGGAAACTTTTAGCTACAGACATTTACAGGTCACACAACAACTAGTAAAATTGTATTCAGGTTTGCAAATCTTGCATAGTTTTGAATATGTCACAGTTTTGTTTTTTTGGTTTTATTCTCTTTTCAGTCCTTTTATTCTTTGGTTTTCATGGGGCAAATGTTCAGTGCTGGAGTGGGTGACATCATCGTGAGAGTGGAGAGCAGCCAAAAATCTTAAAACATTTTCTTGCTTTTGCAGGCATCATCACTTAATCATGACTGGACCAAAATTGTCACATAATACATGCAGTTGCAAGACAATACGATAGTTTTAGTGTACAATTTGTTTACAGTGGTTTTTGAAGTAGAATTAAAATAATGAAATCATGAAATAACTTACCAGAAATACAAACAGCCTACGTTATACACCGCTACCCCACAGTTACACTGTCTCAATGAGCTCAACAGCATGGTGAGCGGGTGTTGTCGCGCTTTTTCGTTGCGTTGTAAACAACAAATCCATGTTGAAGTCATAGAAATCAGGCTCTCTGTGAGCTCCTACTCCAACACGCACACACACACACACACACACACACACACACACACACCACACACACACACACGCACACAGAGCAGAGTCTGTGGTCAGCAGAGCAGAGAGGCCCTGGAAGTGAGCCAGGTAAAGAAAACTCCAAGATTAATCAGTTGAGACAACTACGCTTGTTACTGTAGGTAAGTGCAATAAAACCTTGGCAAGTAAAAACAGTACTTAATCAATACACCTGTTCAATATTTAAGTATAATATCTAAAAAAAACACTTTTATTAATTAAAAAGAACCAATAAGCGTATTGGTAAACAACTGAACTTTTAAGAGTAGTATTATCGGCGAAATCCTAACGATCCCATCCCTAGCAGCTACAATTAAAAACACATTTTAATGGGGACAATTTCCATGGGACCCACTCAAATGATCCCCTTGTGGGTCCTGGGGACTCATTACAATGAAAACCTCAATCAAAATCCCTGAAGCTGTCGAAAAACTCATCAGAATAGATGGTGGAGGTTCACTTCGTAATTTCCTCAGAGGCTGGTTATTGTAACGTTTATCTTGATTATTTGACATATGTGAGAGAATACAGCATGAGAGCAGCTGAGCAGAGAATAGTAGGAGAACATGTTTTTGGAAGCTCAATAAGCAGCGTCATCAAGAAAATAATCAGTAGATGTCGGAAATCTTTGTAATTTTAAGAAACTTTATTAAGAGATTTTTTATGCAGTCCTCATGATAATGAGCAAAATGAGAATTATCCAGGTGGTTTTATCTATGCAAGAAATGCCGCGAATGAAGCTGCGAGGGAGGCCGCCTGCACAGAATGGATGTTGCAGAATGTCAGTGGGTTTAATTTGCAGGTCAGCATCCAGCTGCAAAATGTCCTGCACAAGGTCCACATCACTGATCACTCCAGTGCCCCATGTTTATACCCAGCTCTGAGAGAGACAAAAACCTTCAGTTGAGACAGCTAAATCACACCTCTCACGCTGTCAGTCTTCAACCAACATTAAACCTGGTACGTCTAAACACCAGGATTAGCAGCAGACACATGATGGGAATGTCCCAAGTCAATCAGGTCAACTCTAAATGGCTGCTGCAAGGTGGTCCACTATTATTATATTTTCTGGTGTTACATTTGTATTTATTTTCCGTTCAGTTTTATTTCAGTGGCAGCTAGCTCTGTGTCAACACATTGGCATAAAAGCAGCAAAGAAGAAAATACTGCATACTGAGGCGCTTTAATAGAGAACACAGGTTCCTCCATGAAATCTCACAGGTCAAGCAGTCCTAAATCCAGATTAAGACATTCTTGGTGGATGAAAAAGCTGTTCCACCCTGCAATACTGCATTTGTGGGGATCTAGACACTGCAGGGCAATCTGACATTCGCTGTTCACTATGAATCTTCTGAAAACATATTTCAGAGACGTGACTGACATGAACACAAAATCTTTTTACAAACATATTTCAGCTTTTTGATCAGTTGGGTCCTGCAAACGTGTGTTATGATCTGGCTGTAGTCCAAGGTTTTCTTCTGCCTGAGCAGAGGCTCACAGGCTCCAGCTACATAATGCCAGGCTTAATGATACTTTGATCTGAGCATTTTAATTAGGGCAAGACATTAACCTCCAGCACCTGCTAGCACTACAACAGTGACAGTATATTACATTACAACCACAGCATGCGGTTGGCTGACAATCCATACGGTACCTGTTCATTGATCCCACTGACAGATGAGACCTTGTGCGAAAGTCAAGTCTCAACATTTTCAGTTGAGACTTCACTATTCAACAAGTGTGGCAGCCAAGGACTTTTTTAAAGTCACACATAGTTTCTTCAAATTCTTTTGGTGATTGGTCTTAGGGGGAAACAGGACCCTGTTTCAATTATTTCTGAAACTGATCTGTTTTTGCCTGGCATTAGCATACATTTTTGAACCTCTGAAAGTCATCCAGCCTACTGCAACTCTGTGTACTCAAGGACACCTTTGACAATCTGCTGTTAAAAATGAATGATTTTCTTCAAATAAAGTCAGTCCCTGTCATGTGAGACCATGTATAGCCTTGGGTACGTTGGGAAGGTTATTGAAAGCACACTGCCTTTTGGCTGACTTCTGAAAATTAGCTTGTAGTAAGTAGCTTGTAAATCTGTAAACCTATGAACACAACGAGCCTGTGAGCACTTCAGGCCACCTAATCAGGCTGTTTGTCTGCTTTTTTCAGCTCAAAAAACAGTTTCTGGTCACCACCGTGTCCCAAGTTTACTATCATCAGATCACATATAAAGACAAAAACTTAAAAACCAACAAAATAAAGTCCAGTCTTATATGCTAATGCTTCAGGGTTTTGCAAAGATTAAACACAATGCCAAGTTACACCTGAAGCACATACAATTATTTTCCTTGAAAGATATGGTCAGTACATCAGGAACCAATGTTGCACTTGTCAAAAGCAAACTGTTCTCCATGCAAACTCCACTTGTGCTCCCCAGAATAGAGTGAGTAACCAACAGCCAACTGTGCAACAACACAATCCACAATGACCACATATCAATGGCCCCTGTGAAGGGAATCTGCAGCAGGATCTCTGGAGCTCTCTGTAGAGACAGAAAAACAAAACATTAGATTCTATTTACCCTCTCTGACCCATATTTGACGTCACTGAAGATGCTTGATACACATACACCAGGCTCAGCAGCAGAAACAAGACAGGGCCCACTGGAGTATATGGGTTTGACTTTTAGTGGCTTGTAGTGGTGCTCTAGTATTTCCTAAATACAGGTCTGTGTGTACAATTATAATTGTCTCTAAGTGGGCGAGAGCTGTAACCAACAGATTTACTTTGTGTCCTAACAGACTCATTCTTGTGAGGACCCAGGTAACTACATACACAGAGTCTATTATTTCCATTCAATTTAAACTCAGAAAGAATTCATTCTACAGTATCCACTGTGGAAGTCCCACTTTGTCCCACTTTATACTGTATTGGTGACAATACATTGTGGCAAAGAAGAAAATACAACACAGGGCAATTTAATGATTTTTGATGAGAGACAAACATTTAGGGACAAAAACAAATTATGTCCTCTCCGCAGTGTCTAGTGCCTCTACCTTGTGGCACTAGACACACAAGGAGGGGTTTCATGTAATTTCATTTACAGTATGTACTCTGCCAATATTGTTATTGATTTTCAATCCACTTTTTTCATGTTTTCTTAAACATATTCCATCAAATTTCTAATCTGGGAGACTTTACCTTTTTGTCTACGTAGTTTGACAAACATAGTTTGATACTGTTGAGGAGATCGATAGTATTTTCTGTTTATGCCACAATAAAGACAAATCAATTGGCATATAATTCAACTTACCAGACAAGTGGTATCCCAGCTCCGTAGCCGAAGCAAACAGTTGAGTTAAAAAAATTCTGGTTCATTGACAAAAAAATTGTGTAATACAACATATACTTTTCATTTTTTAAATATGTTAGTGGTAGACACTATGTTGTTTACATGTTGTGCCTGCTGTCAAGAGCAACAGCAGACTTCTGAGAAGATGAACACCCTAACAGGTGAATTCTTAATGCTGCCTACAATTTTCTGTTTTACCTTAAATATTACTCACATAACACATAAAACTTAAATGAAATTACATTATATGGAAACCCAAGTCAGCAAAAATGTGTACAAAGTCATGTGAAGGTGTGAAGATATGTGACATATACAGTTTGTTCCGCCTAACTTTGTTTGTGAGCTTTCTGATAATCAGAGAACCTGTTATGTTTATTTTTAAGATATCTGTGCCCATGGCAATACAGTCTGGTGTTCATACAGAAATAAAGTAGCAAAATAATTCAACGTTTGTTGCTGCCATGGTGACATATTTTTCATGTGCATGAACAAAAATACTCCGAAGGTTTGTCCAACATCCCACTCTGTGATAACAGAACAAAAGAGAAAAAAAAGGATCTGGGTCGTACATTCAGAGGGAAACAACACCCAGAACCACACCCAGCATGTTGTGTCCAATTCGCTTTCACCCAACCTCAGTCATAAACCAAACACTGCCACTGAAGGCTTTTTATTGCTGTCTCATTTTGGCTTCTAGTTGTGATTGTGTATGTGTATGTCACTCCTCCCTCGCACTGCTATATGTTGTTTTTTTGTCAGTGTGTGTGTCCTTTCTCTGTTTCATTTCAGCTTGTGTGACCCCTATCTATGATCCTGTCAGCCTCTTTTTGGTTTACTCCATGTTTTGTGCACGGTAGATCAATCTTTGCTTTTGCTGCTTCATTTGAACTGCTTGTTGGCTTGTGTGTGTTTTTATGTGCATGTATGTTATGTGAGGGCACACACACACACATACACACCCCTCCACCCCCTCTGCGTCTTTTCCCCTCTTTGCTCTGTAATAAGAGCAGCTGTGGTTGACGTGAGGCCAGCTCTGATTCAATTGCAGTGCAGGACTTAAGGCTATTATCCTCTGTACTGGAGGAGGAGGGAAGGCTGCTGTAGCACAGCTGCTAAAACCAACAGGCCTGATGCTGCTTTCCAAAGCGGATTGAGACCCCCTTTACATCTCACATTAAAATGCATCTTGTATCCAGATTGTTTGTAGATTTTAACCTGACAGTCTGCGACAGGTACATATTTCCTCCTACATAGTTGTTGCAGGTCTAGCTCAAGCCATTTTGAAACCCTAGCCTGCTCCTCCCCCATCGTTGTTGACTCAATTTATTGATATATTATAATATTACACTTACTACTACATGCTAAGTGGCTCATGCCAGCCAGAAAGCTAATGTGCGCTGTAACCATGACAATGGAATATTGGTCTCTTGCCTAAGTTATGACTTTACATCCAAAAAGTTATGCCCTAAGCAGTTGTGTTAAACCAGCTTATTTAGCTACATTCAAATGACTGTGTCTTCATTTTAAAACTAAAATGATCTCCGTCTGTACTAAAACGACATGAAAAACGCCATCAAGACCATCCACACATAACATGTGACCATTCCCGTGCACTGGGCATGCACGTGCCGATGTAAACAGGAAGCAGATTATCTACTCCGCTGTTGCAGAAAATTTGGCCATAAAAGCTGCTAGCAAAGACGTCAAGGCCAGCACTGCTTGTAATTCGTTATCCACGTTGCATCCGGTACTGGCAGTCCAGGCTTATTTTCTTCTGGGGAGGGGCCATAATAGGAGTCTGACGAATCAGGGAAGGATACGCTATGACCCAATCAGGAAGCCACATGTGAGTGTCTGCCTCACCATTTTTAAAGTTTTAAAACAACTTTTCCATTTTGCTAGGTGTAAACATAGCAAAAGAAAACGCAGTAGTGTGGATGTAGCCTTACATACAAATGAACTAGAAGTTACTATGCTTTAAGTGTACTGTAGACCATACACATAGCTGGTGCATAACTGTTTTTACTAATATAGTGTTACAGCCATTAGCATTAGAATTGCAGCATTGCCTCATATTCTAGGAAGGCACAGTTATCCAGACAGCTGGCTTGCCATTGAGATTCATATCATTCAAACTGTATCTTAGTCTAGCAGCTATCCTCATGTACTAGTACTGTTACTTTTAGTCTAAGTACTAATTTTACTGGAGTAAAAATATAGTACTATTTATGTAAAAAACTCAAATAGTAAAAAAAAGTAAGTCAGTTAAAATGTACTCTGAGTAACTGTGTTACATTTTGGAAATTATTTTTTAATTGAAGAACACCTTTAGGATACACTAGTGTTTTGAGGAACAACATCACAGCCACAATCCGATTGCCATCCAATCATGCAAGATGCATTTCAATGCATTTTAATTTAATTTTAATGGTGTAAAGGGGAAGTAGGAAATTTATTCATCAGATATGAAAAATGCAAATTAACAGTCCTTGAAAGTAGAATTTCATGCAGGAACTTAAACCAGGAAATACTCAGATTTGAAAATTGAACATATTTTTTTGTTTTAACATTTGGTTATTACAATAAAGAAATGTAACATCCATACCACAGGTGTGATAACAGTTCACATTTTCTGGTTCAGCCTCTTTTTTGAATAAACGTTTTGATATTAATGGATTTGCATGGAGACATTCAGTGTTAATTTTGTCAACAAAAACTGTGACGAAAAATGTGATGATGACCTAAAAACTAGAACTATGACTATAGGCTATTACATTTTTGCCAACAAATAAAAATGAATCAACAATGTGAAAGATGGACGGGTAAAAAATTAGTACAGTCTTATACAAAAACCTTGTGTGAATTCACACACTGTAGATCCTGATTAACATTAGCTTACCTTACTCGCTCTTAGAAGGAAAAGGGCAGATGTGGTACACAAGACAGCGGTATCAACAGAAGTTGAGAAAGAAAGTATTGAAGTTTTAAGTCAAGTGTGTAACATTTTTATAAGCTATGCAAAACCTGAATTTAGTGGCTTTTAGTCAGATTGGTTAAACAAGTGTACTCAATGTTTGGATAATCTAAAGGACATCTTTAGGAAGCTAGGCTAGTTAGCTTTTAACAAGGCTGTCGTATCTATGTTGTTTATTTTCAACATTATGCTTTGAGTTAGCTTCTGCCTTATTTATGTGGTATAACAAACACAATTACTAACATGCTGGCGTATCATAATAAACTTTTCAATTTTGGGTCCGAAAAAGTCAGCAAATTAGCTTCAGGCTAACTGCACTCTGGCTAGTTGAGGCTAGTTAGAGTGCAGTCACAGCTAGCACGTGCCAACAGCTAGTGCAAGCCAACATTTATTTTAAAAAGGCAAGCTAATACTAATTTAACATAATTAAAGGCTGTGGATGTAACATTAACATTGCTATCCTATCATCTGTTGGGTATCATCAGTGTTTCTATCTTGAGTTCAGGATTCATGTAGGCTGACAACCAAAGTAAATGTTTACTAATGGAATACCACTGCATTAATGTTAACTGATATCTTAGCTGCTCCTCCCAAGCTAAACCCACACAGTCAACAGTATTTTTGTGAACAATCAGGCCTCGCAAAAGACAACACGTGTAACCATGGTAAAGCACACAACAAACATGGTGACAGCTGGAGCCTTGGGATTCTCAAAAGACAACAAAATTTAAAATGGCCAAAAATTTACTTACACAAATTACACAAAAATCTAAACAACAAAATCAACATCAGATGCCAAAATGAATGCTGGTGACATTTTTCCTCTTAAATTTAAAATTTCCCTTGCCACCAGTGACACACTCCTACACACTTTATTGTGTTAATTGCAGGCCACTGAAGCTTGGGGCGTCATGACATTGTCTGTTCGAAAGGGAATAGTATTCTTTCTCCCCTGTGTTTTTGAGTTGTGCCACTGGAATGCCTAGAGGATGTAATTACGACCTACTGTACGGGCAGGGAATTTCCCACGTCTGACTTAAATTGAAGACAGCATCGTTCTTAGACAGCCAGGAGTGGCAAAGACAAAAATGGTTAAGGAAAGTAATTAAGGATAAAAGAAAAGAGACCAGAGACTGACGGATGTGTAGCAAAATTAGAAGGGGATTGTGGTGAGAGAGGTGGAAGGACAAGGAAGAGAAGAGATTTTTTAAAAAGAGCTCAAACGTTGATGTAGCAAAAGAGGCAGGAAGAAAATGAGAGAGAAAGCAGAGGAAGGATGGAGAGAAAAGAGTGATTAAAGAATAGAGGTGGAGACAAGCTGAGGACCTCTACAGCTTAATTATATGCAGAACACCCAACCCCCCTCCTTCTTTTTTCTCTCCTTTACAAACATGCAGATCCTGATGAAAAAGCACTGAGTGCAGAAAAGGACACTTAAAACCAGGCATCTGTTAGCTGGTCAGGTCTGTGCTCTGCCGGTGAGAGACCCTGCCCAAAAACCTTGTCATCCATCTACCCTAGGCTGATGTACCGCTATGAATAATGTAACAGGGAGGGGTGGAGGCCACTGGGCGTGTGCGCAGGAAAAGAAAAGGGGTAGGTTCTCCTCCTCCTTCACCACCCTCTTCTCTTTCCATTCTCCTCCCCTCCCCTGTTCACCCAACCCCCTAGCTGCCGGCTGCACTGCAGAAGGTCAGAGGGAGAAGAAGAGGAGAGAGGCAAAGACCCAGAAAGGCAGAGGGAAAGACAGGGGTGGGGTGCTTGGATGTACATGACCATGCCGAGAGGAGAGCGTGTGGACGAGCGATGACAGCCATGCTAAGCCCAAAGATCAGACAGACCAGGAGAGGTAGGACACGGTTTGTTTGCTCTGCCTTCACATCTACAATACCTGCCAGCTGCACTAGCCCCTTATTCATCTATAAACTATGTGGTGACACATCATGTTATATCTGACAGGGACTAAGATGGGAGATTATCAGATCAGAGGATGTATTAGTGACGGAGTGGCTTTATCTGGACATTTTTCTGCACTTTTACAAATACATTGCATTTTTAAAAGTGCTTTTCATGCCTATAATTCAGATTTTAATCAAAAAAATGTCTACAGAAACACTTTTTTCTCCACTCCATCTATTTTCCTACTGCAGCCACACATTACTAAATGAAACGGAGGGTCTGCCCACGCAGGGAATCTCTTGCGTACATTAGCATTCTACTACAGCTGGCCGATGCTGCCAGTGTGAATTCTATTAAGAGGAGCGAGCAGCATCTCTAGTTTCATCACTGCAACGCTCAGCACTATCACGCTGCCGTCAGCTGCTGCTGCCGAGTGTGTGTGTGTGTGCGTGTGTGTGTGTGTGAGTGCGCACACTACTACATGTGTGTATGTCTTCGTGGATGGATGTATTAATATGTCCATGTGTGCCAGTGTGTGTCCTTCCTTCCTTGGCACTAATCTCCATGACTGCAATTATACAGCTGGATCTGATTAAGAGGAAATGAATAGTCCCCAAGAATGGGAGAGTGATGTGTATGAAATTGGCAGCAAAGTGGATTAAATCTGTGTTTGCATATATTAAGACGGCAGAACAGATTCAACTGGCCTGAGGAGTAAAGTGTTATTCACTGTGCATTTTGTAAACTATATCTTAATTGATTACATCACGTTTAGGCTGCATCAAGTAATCTTAACTAACATGATGTTTTAGCACTATAGCATGAAGTGAGAAAGGGGGACTCAAAGACAGAAAACATGATAAAAATGCAAAATGCAGCAGTCTTGTTACATTTGAGGAGGTGGAAATACCACTCATCCTTGCTGCGTTCCGTTTAAGACAGTGGAAAATTGAAGAGATTAAGGCGACGGTATGATTCTGCGTGAGAAGCATTCTCTGCATGTCTTCTGTAAATCAGTGCTCCGCCGCTGACGGCATCACATTTGTTGCATGAAGCCCATGAATAAACGGGTATGTGACAGATGTAGCAGTGTAGTAGAGGGTCAGCTGAGGTTAAAGTAGGTTGAAAAGGGGGCTCAACACTAACAAGTGAACATATCTGACTGGCAAACTAGAATGGCAAGGATGACTCTCAAAATATGAATCAATAATACAAACGTGTTTGACTTATATTCTATTGATCATTCATGGCTGCTGCATTCATGATGCGAGAAGGTCAGCTGACAAGCTAACTAGCAAGATATAAGCTGTCTCGTTTAACTTTGGAAGGTCATTTGACAACTTGTCTATCTAATCTAAAATGGCTAAATTGCATTGATTATTCAATTAGCAGACCACAAATTTAACAAGGTCTCAGTATGTCGTCCTCCTCTACACTTACCTCTTTAGTCACAAGGCTCCACTTAAAAGAATTCTTCGATCATTTTCATTATTTATTTTTTCTTGGCATTAAGAGTTAGATGAGAAGATTGTCTGTACACTAAATATGAAGCAAGAGCCAGGAGACGGTTAACATCCTTTATAGCTCCCTGATTAGCATACTGTATCTTGCTAATTTATTCCATGCAAAACTTGTACTTTAATTTTTCTTTGGACATGGTCCAGTGAGTTTCTCCAAGCAGGGACCGTCATACAATACAATCAAGCTCACTAACATCTCTCCAGTGCTCCTAATTGTCTTTTTAGTAACAATAAGAAAGAAATTAATGAACTCAAAAAAGATAGAATAAATGAGATCTCTTCCATTTCTCCTATTGTAATCTCAATTCAGTATCCATTTGTCTTACCTCAAAAACTCAGTCTTTCCTTATCTCATCTTTTCTCCTACGGGGGTTTTAGGAGCAACAATTCAGATTGAAGTGATCTCAAAAAGAGATACAGTTGAGATATTAGTGCTGTCTCAAGATTTAAAAAAGACTATTCTGAGCAAAAGATTTTTCCTCTGATTAGCTGTTTCCACCTGTGTGCTGTCTTTGTGCTAATCTAAGCTGATCTTCTGCTGGCTCTAGCCTCATATTCAGTGTACAGACATGAGAGTGGCATAATTTATTTTCCTATTTAACAAATAAAAGCAAATAAGCTTATTTCCCAAAACGTCTTCTTAAACATTATTCACCCAACTGATTATTTGGATCTGCCCCTGAGGTGTAATTAAATCAGTGCTTTGCCTTCTTTCAGAGTGACTCTTAGCTCTTAATAGGAAATTTTCCTACAAATCTAGGACGCCAGTGGCCACGTTTATTATAATCAGCAATATATGCTCCATAAAAGAAAAGTCTGCTGTGCTTCAGCACCTGCTACAATGAACGTCATACTATAGCTGCAATGCAATGGGGCGATTTTTTCTTTGGCTGGCACCAAGAATCTACTAGCAGCTTTAATTGCCCACATATCAGCTGCTCTCATTCTCTTGCTGTGTCTTTTTTATCTGCGTTACCATGGTTTTTATGATCAAAGTCCTGCAGTGTAGCAACACTCTGACATCCTGCCTTTCCATGGCATATGAATGAACATTATCTCGACTGTGAGCAAGAGGATGCTGCATAGATAAAAAAAATTCACACACTGGCACACTCAGGTAATGAGCATGTGGAGATGATAACATACACAGAAATGCACAGATATGCACACACACCCGCTGCTGCAGATCAGTTCCGCTCCACTGCAGCTTTCGCATATGGGCTTTATAGTACTGGCCACACCTCCAGCTTGTCAGGGAAGGCTGCCACACATGCACACACACACTCACAATGGTTAACACATTAATCAGCAGTGATAGGCTAACTGGAAGTTACGCACTGATGCACCTGTAACTCTCTTTGCCATTTTCCACGAGCCATAAATCACTACACAAGCAGATTAATGAAATTGAATTCCTCCAACATGCCTCTGCGCTTTCTTGTGTGTATGTGCGTGTGTGTATGTGATTTAGCCATCAGTGTAGTTTGTCTAGCTATTGGGGAGTACATGCTAATGGGTTCCTCTATGATGTATCCATTTCCGATGATAAATATACCACTGAAAACTGCATTATGTGACACTATAGGGGCCTAGAGTGTGTGCGTGTGTGAGAATGTGGCATCAAAGTGTCCCTTCATGTGCTACACTGTACCACTTGTGTTTTGATCTTTCAGTCTGCAGACAACCATTTGTTCACATTGTAACATTTGTACTTAGATGTAATAGATGTGAGTCCAACTGTTTATGGACAGAGTGCTTTATTTGCATTTCTCATTTGATTTGTCAATTACTGTGACAGGACACCCACCATAGGCAATTTGGTTGAATCTACAGCTTCTGGTTGTGTGGATTAGTACAGCCCTTGCTTAATGCAGCCTTTTTAAAGGATTAGTTTACCCTAATTACAAAACATTTTCTGTTGGTAGTATCTAACAATGCTGATAGTGGTGGCTCTATTTTCCAAGGTTTTGAGATATTTGTCTTTGATGTTTGATCCTCCACCTGAGTACAATGGGCGTGAATAGAACTGAGAAGTTCAAATTCAACAGAAAAAAATCTTTCTACAGCCAAGTATCTCTAGGAATTACGCTCATATTGGATGATTCCTCTGCTCACTATTTACATCCTGTGCCAACATTCAGTGCCAATGCAGGAAGTAGTGTTCTCTTATCCACTGAGGCAGACAGTAAGGATGTGGAGGTCAGAGTGGTGGGGGAGAGTGCTTTAATATGGCTGAACCACAGTAAAAAAAATCAGCAGTTCGAGTGAATACTCATATGCTGTGGAGACATATGCCACTATAAGCTACTGGTTAAAATGATGTTTTCACCAGAAAGTGGCAGTAGTGAAATTCAACCGCACATAATGCGAAATAGGCAGTGCTACAGACTTCATTAATAAGCCACTACTGTCAAGGCTCATTGATAAACAACTGTAACAGGCGAGCTAACCGCTAACACACTAGCAAGCAGGTAACATGCTAGTGCTAGTCAGTCACAATAGCTGTCAGAGCTTCTTTCTATTTTCTCTGTAATATGCCATTTACTCTCTTTGTTTGCAAGATTATATCTGTATACGCTAGCTTAACTGTCACTTAGCCAGCTCTTTAGCCCAGTCTCTAATGGGACATTACATTTTATCAGTTTATTAAAAATATGTATTAGTATTACCGACTCCTGCATCACTGTCTAAAAACCATGCCTCTTTTTTAAATCAATCCAAGCTGTGCAACACAGCTAATAAGTTATGATAGCTTCACTGGGCAGCACTGATCAACAGCGCAAGTTTCTTTAGGTTTAACTCCATGTGAAAAAATTACAGATTTACTTCGCCCTCAAAAGCAGTTCAACTGATTGCTATAATTCTATTCAAAAATGTTGCCGTTTTAAATGTTGGGGTGTCTGGGCCTTAAATCTGTCAGCTGATGTCTGTATTTCCTTTGGCTGTAACTTGTAGGTGAAGTTTTATAAAAATGGTCAACAGTATTAGCACAAGCCCCACCGCACCAACACACACACACACACGTTAATGATATCATGTATGAGCTCATGACTGAATGAGTCACCAATCCATCTGGTACCTAGATATTCAGCTCCATACCCAGAATCATCAATGACCTTGAAATAACATGACACATGGACAAATTTACATACATTACCATTTACCATTGTGTTTCAAGTCATGGTAAATAATGTGGCCATACTGTACATCTGTGCATGGAGTCAGGCATGATGACGAGTCCCTATTATTTGAGCCCTTCCCTAACTACTGTGCGTGTGACAAGATATCGCGTCACAAGATCTTGCAAGATTAAAGACGAATTCTCATCAGGTAAAAAGATGTCTCGCAAGACTCATGCAAATGACGTTTTTCACACCCTGTGAAGCCACATTAATTTTCTCATGCTGTGAAATACAAATGTATAACTGATAATCAACTCAGCCCAGGTGATGCCACACCAGCTTACGCCCTGATAGTAATCAACTGCACAGTCCAGACAGCTGTGATGAGTGGAAACCTAACTGGTAGAGTTTTGCAATAACTGAAGCGCAGCCTGCTCTGTTAGGGAATGTGAGCTGCACTTTATCAGAGCTGCTGAAGTTAACGTGTGTGTGGATTTGTGGTGTGATTTCTGCCTGATCAGAAGTGTTTGCGTTACTTTCGGTTTCACGTGCAATTTATACACCCAAACTGCGTCGGTCAAACAGTCTGAGGGGGATAACGTTACCACCAGCGAATCAAAACGTAATGGACAGCAGAGTATTGGGCAGGTAGACTTCTCATTAAATGATAACGTTAGTGTGGTAATATTATGACTTTACACTGGACATGTCAGAGAACACAGATAGCCCATGTGGGAGAGATTCATGCAGAAAATCTGCTGAAACACAGGAGCTATTAAAGTCCCGGAGTTTCTAACTGAATAAAAATGTAATTGTTATTTATCATTGTGGTGAAAAGGTGCCACAATCACATTTAAAGAGGTTACTTCCCCAAACAAAGACGCAAAGAGGAAGGGAAGACTAAACATGAATCAGAAGGGATAATATTACAGGAAAAAAGTTGCAGAAGAAACACAAGAAATGACTGAGAGATGCACTGACTTATATTCTTTTATTATCAGGTTATAGATTGTGAATGTTCACCTGCCTTCTGAATTATGTGTTTCTCTTTATTTAAATAAAATAAAATATCACCATAAACTGGCATGGAAAAAAATGTTCAGAATGCAGGAAATAAAGGGTTTAATGCTCCACATTTGCATATAATTCAGCATTAAAGGTTTCTTAAGTGTTATAATCTCATCTCAATCTTAGGAACCCAATCTCGTGTCTCGTCACACCCCTACTAACTACTGTCTACTGTAAATGAATGATCCACAATCACACTCTCTGTTTGAGTGAGCAAACTCTTTTCAGAATTGTAGTTGATAGTCCAATAGACCATAGAGCAGCCCCACCCAAGCCAAGGAAGTTCTGAATCACTCTGAGCAGAAGGTCCAAATTGGCACAGTGGCTAGTCGTGCTTGACGCGCACACACACAAAAATCAGTTGTTGTGACTCAGGCGTGAATCATCGGCCAGTGTATGTTCCACTCCTGTGATCCAGACAGCTGATGTGTTAAACAGTGGTGCTTTATGCGAATACTGGCATGGCGATGGAAAGACATGATGGACGTGGTGAGGAAAAACAGAGGGATGAGGGAAGACAGGACAGCGAGGGTTATTTTTAGCTGGCAATTTGATGAAAGAAGTAAGACAGCAAGTCTGGGTTTCTCTGTTGATAAAACATTAGACCCTTTGCATCCATGATGTATACAAATTAATCTGTACCTGGTGGGTGTTCTCACACTGGTGAGAAACGGGGTGCTAGGACTTAGATGTTGATGGTGATCACACAAGTACAATCCTTAAACTAATTCTAAATTTATGAATAGCATCAACTTGATAGACGAAGTTGGGAAGCCATTGGTTGGGAAAACCCAAGAATAGTATCTTGACAGAAGGTAAAGAGACTAGGGTTTTCTAGTGATAGACATACATCTGAGCATGATACAGTATTTGATGTTACATATATGATTGTAGTGTTATAGTTAGTAACCCTCGTGATCGTAGCGGTTGATTGGAGGCAGGAGAGATGGATGGAAAAAATAAACATTGAAAATTTGACATGGCGAGGTTTGATGCTGTTTTTATTTAAACACACTGTAAGCTGAAATAAACGACTGTAAAGCATTACCCAATTGCAAAAAGCAAATAAGACTGCTTTGCATTGCTTAAAGTGACTCTCAACGACAAGAGAAATTGTTACATTTTAAGAATAGCTAATGAAAATGTGCCTCTAATCCAAGACTGTTTAAATGAGGTGCCAGTGGTGAGAACAAGGATCCTCTTTTGTGTGTGTGTGCGTGCATGTGTGTGTGTGCGTGTGTAACATGCACACGCGCTCTCTGTATTAACAGAGCTTTGATTCAACAGGACCAGCGGTGCTGAACGTAAGGAGGGAGAGATGAATTAGAGCGAGTCAAAGTAAGAAACATGGAGGGAGATGGGGGTGAAAATACACAGCTGGAAAAGGCTCGCCATTCAGCCAACCAACTTCTACCATTTTTTTATTGCCATTATTTTTCAAGAAAAACCAGGTGAATATTTTTTTTTGAAGTACTGAAATGTTCACTGTGATATTTGTTTCACACGTGAAAACGTATTTCCATATGTCAAAAGTTAAATCCATTTCACGTATGAAATCCCCTCACACAAAAATTTTGGATTAACATGTAGTTTAAATAAAAAAATTGAAAAGCTATATCTTTTCTTTAACAAATATTCAGTCCATCAGTCATTCAACACATCTCAACAGGCTTTACGGACTGCCAGGAAGGGCTGCGATGCGAAATCAAAATTATGTGAGGCCTGTCCTTTAAGCTATATGTATGCTGGAAAGAGAGAGAGAGATGAGACAATAAAAAAGAATAAACATTGATTTTCTTCCCACCCTCCCCATTCATCCATGCCCTTCTTCCCTCTGTGTCGTATGTACATTGATCATTTCTGTGTGTGTGTGTGTGTGTGTGTGTGTGTGTGTGTGTGTGTGTGTGTGGCACAAGAAGAACACCAGCAGGGAGGATGTCTGCACAATTGATTTCTATAAATTATACATGATCATCAAATAGCATTGCCTTGTTTGCCTGAATATACCCTTCGTGCTAGCTGTGTGGCTCTGTGGGTTTTTCTCATCTGTGTATGACCCTGAAATCTTTAGCCAGTTTTTAGCTGTATAACATCAGTTATCTTCAACTGATGACACATGCTTTTTATTTCTTGTAGGGAGATACCTCATGGTAATAGAAAATACCACACCAGAGTCAACATGATCCTTGCCAATGGTCTTTTATGTTTACACACATCATGCTTAAGTGTCAGCTGATGTAATAGTATGAATCACTGTCAAAAATGAAACATGTCACACTTACTATTCTATTTTTCTCCCCCCACAGCTGATGTCATACAAGGACAATATGTAGCTCAGTGGAGACAAACCTGATGTCACATTGAAACACATCTAAAATCTTACCATCCCATGCCTTTTAAATCTGTCCTTGACTGAGCTCAGGTTACACACGTTTGTCGCGAATGATTCAGGCAGCCAGCCAGTCAGTCCCACGAGGTCCTATTATCTCCGCTCAAAAGCCTCTGCTATTCTGTTGGGTTGTGGCAACCCACAATAAGTCTCTTCCAAAGACCTCTGAAACGGAAGGGGGGGGATCCCTGTCACCTGAGGCTGTGTGTGTGTGTGTGTGTGTGTACTCACTCCCTACCCCCACTCCCCTCCACAGTCTCTATTTTATCTGCTTTCTGTTATTATTTGTGCCTGCTGCCTCTCTGCAGTCCCACTCCCCCTTCCTCTAAAGAGGAGGTGCAGCCTGGGGCAGAAGGTTGCGCATGTTCATGAATGAAGAGCCTGGTGGATCATGTGCATGCATACAGCATACAGAATGAGGGATAACACAAGCTTCTGTTGGGGAAAAAATTGAAAAGGCATGAGCCAATCCAATGGAGGGAATGTAGTAAATCCTCTTTCACCCACCCGACCTCTCACTGTGTGCCTGCTTGTGTATATGTAATAAAAATAAAAATGCTTTATGTGTGTTTGCAGCCAGGTCCAAGAGCATGGTGATGGGCGAGGTGTCGCGGGGCCCGTGCCGGCCGGCCTCCCCCAGCCTCCAGGAGGGGGCGCTGAAGGCTGGCTGGCTGAAGAAGCAGCGCAGTATCATGAAGAACTGGCAGCTCCGCTGGTTTGTGCTGCGCTCAGACCAGCTCTTCTTCTACAAAGACGAGGAAGAAACTAAACCACAGGTAACACTTCAGCCAACGTGACTGTGAAAATCAACCCGAGCTGAGTCACTTTTACATAAATACATCACGAGTTCCTTCTCTCCGGAGGATTTTTCCAGGCTAATGAGTCAGACAGCACTGAAAACATATATTTATGTTCGTGTAAGGCTGAGGCACCATTAGCAGCTATGTTTGATGAAAGAAGAAGATAAATTATCATCTATCAAAAGGAGAATGTGAGAACGGTGGCTGTAGCTCATCAGGTAGAGCAGGTCGGCCATCAATCATAGGAACTGGTGGCTGGCTTGTCAAAGCATGACACTGAGCCACAGATTTCTCCTGGTGTGTGCATTTGTGGACAACAAACATCTGTCAAACACATGTACAACAACAAACCACAAACAATTTTGCTGTTACTTTTATAGTTAAATCCCATTTTGTGATAGCGTTATTTCACTGTTAATTGTCTTCTCCGAAATATTTTCCTTTCTTGTAGCATCCATAACTGCAGTTAAAGGTGAACTCCAGTGATTACACACTTCCAAGTCTGTTTACAGGTCTTAAGAGGGTGTCACAGAAGTTTGGAAACTTGGAAATAAAAATCTGGGGAAATGGAAAACCTGGGGTTGTGGAGTTAGAAAGAACTAAGCTTAACAGACCTCTGTAGCCCACTCTTCATCTCAGCTCGAGGCTAGCACCTGAAGCGCTACATTAGCCACTACTAGCATGATGCATCCAAATCTCCAACCAAACCGTCAGATGTCGAGTAGTATTATGGGTAATGTAGGCTCCCTTCTACTACATCGACTTTGATGCTTTGTTGTACTGGCCTTTAGGAGTCCAACAATATTATAATGCAATGCTAAATTGGTGGAGTACAAATTTACCACCATTGGATGGTTTCTTTAACCACTGCTCTCAAAATATGTAGGAGATGTAATACTTAGATAATGTAATGTTTTATAAATACTGTCTCATAAATAGCAGGTGAAAGTATTTTTAGTAAATTACTTTTTAGTAATTGTAGTTTCACCAACAGAGAACTCTGTTGCATGCTTTAAATTAATTCTCCGTGTCACTTTTGCTAAGATGGGACAGGTTTGCTACATTTTGGGTAAAGTCAGCAGGTTTCCATAGGCCTTTTACACAGCAGACATTCTGACTTATCACAAGTGTTAGTAATTGCATTAATGATGTTAACTCGACTGTAAGTCATGACAACAAAAGCAGCTAAATGTAACAAACATGACAGCAATGGTACAATTTTAATTGATTGGGTATTATCTTAAGTAACAAATATTGTGAAGTCAAGAAAAGTCACACTTTCCACTTACATAACAGTCAATGGAAGATCCCAAATTCCATTTCCTACCTCAGCAGTTCTCCATGCACAGAAGCTGCCATTGAAAAGCATCTGAAAATCTAAATTAAACATGGCGTGCACTGCAAAATGATCCGGGATGAAAATGGCTTAGAGTAAACAGACTAACTACAAATAATACCAGTATTGTTCTTTAAGTAAACTCTACCAAAATGGCAATGGTGAGTCACTGCACTCACAGGACAATTTAGTGCATTAGTACAAACAGCAGAGCAGCATGTGACGCCTGGTTTCTTCCTCCATTAGTGCATCATAAAAATATTTACAGAGTAAACCCTTAATTGATCCAATTGCTTCTTTGACAAGGGAATTCTGTTGTGGCCAGGTGCTGACTCACATTTTCCTATTGTAATTATCCCATCACTGAAGAGTTCACAAACAGCACCGTAGTTGGTCTGGACTGACCTCACACACCCACACACACGCAGTCATATAAACGATGCTGGGATGCACAGTCAACGTAGCTGACAGGCTTACATTTATCGTAACATGAGGAGCTGATGTAATCCAACAACAAAGGGCGTAATAATCATCTCTTTTCATTCCTGGCTGAAATCTCAACACTTTTATTGATTTCTTCAGGCTTCACTTTGTGTGCGCAGCTCACGGCTGAAGGCTTTGACAGACTGTCTTTAATCAGAGCTTGCCAATACCCATCCAGCCTACATTGATTGGCAACTCCCAGTAGATTCAAGTCACACACGTGGCCTGATGCACACATACACCCACACATATAAACTCAGAGGAATGCACACTCACACACACGCACACCCTCCAACTCAGAGGCAGGATGTGTTAGAAAGTGTGTCACTCAGGCCTTTTTTTTCTCCCTCTCATCTTCTAATCGATAGGAAATCCAAGGCTGGGAGTGAAGGGGGGGTTTTGCTGGTGTGGGGGTGGTGTAGGCAAATTGCGGACCATCCCCCCTACCAAGATGAAAAGATGTGATAATTGGTGGAATGGAAGGCAACACTGACACTGGATCTATACAGGTTTTCTTTTCCTTTTCATCATGAGGGGATAAAAATCCACCACAGAACAAATGAACTTCACTTATTAGACAATAGATTTCTGTTGCTCCAGGACAAACGCATGGGTGGTGGCTCAGATAAAATGTCATTTTGAAAGTGGTGACATGTGAGAAGCTTGAATACAAGTTAACACTGAAATGGCAGTAAAAACAAGACTCATGGGTAAGTTCTGAAACTGAACCAGAACAGGTAAAAGACGGTTAAACTGTGGGCCGTAAAAAAAAACGAAAAAACAAATAAATGAGCTCAAAAAGGGGCAAAACAGCTGAGAGGGACTGTAGAGTTGGTGAAAATTCTCTGTGGGTTCATCACCATGACCAACCCCTTTCACATTAAACGTATCATTTAATCCACGTTTAATATGAAAATATTAATTAATTTAAATTTGTTGTAAACAGTGTGATGGCCGTTTTGAGAGAAATATTTAACTCAAGACTTTCTTGGTCTGAGTATTGGACCAAAATTTCAAAAGGAAATGTTTTTTTATTTTATTTTATTGATGGATCTACAAAGTACATTCAGTCCAAGGGAAAACATTTCCAACTAGGTCCCACATGTCTATGATTATGGACTAAAATTATAAATAAAGTTCTGTGGAATTAAACAGCTGGTGATGGACATTAATGTTCTCACAGGATGGTGTTTCTGAGCGTTGAGTCTGATGTGGTCAGGTTTTGTCAATGGTTTACTGCAGCTGCTATGACTGGGATCCAGTCTCAACTCGGGTTTATATGTGAGCAGGCAGCTGTTGCAAGACTCGGTCAGAGCTTCATTACATGTGTTAAACAAGAGGAGTCTGAGGTGTTTATGTGCCTCAATTTAAGACCTATGCACATGGTACCAATCAATGGACAGTGTGTGATGTTTGTGTGCTTTGGCACTGGTGGAGGACGTTGCCAAGGTGAGATGAAAGTGAGAACGAGTCATCAGAGGCCGGGGCTGGTGTTCTGGTCCAGGATCATGATTGGCATTTATGTGCAAACCAGGTTAAACTGGGCGTGTCCACATCTGTTTGTGGTTAGTTGAAGGCTCATGCCTGCACAGTTTCATATTGATAGCAACAAAACATGAGCTCTACTTTAAAGTTATTCTAATGCCAAGCTAAGAACTAAGAAAGGACTATATGATGTCTGCTGCATTTTCAGCTTACACTGCTTGACTGTGTGATTTGTGTTCTTGCATTACGTGTTACCTCTTCTTATTCATTCAACCCTGGCCAGCTACTCCTGTTATTCCGAGCACATAGCTCCCTTGGGAAAACACCCCCCCAATAGTTCTTGCCCTGCCCCTGCGCTCCATCCATCCACAGCTCCCACCTCTTCCATTTGTTGCCATGGCGACTAATGTTGGCGACAGCCCGGCCCTCTGGCTGAAGCAATTTGGCGGACTCCTCTCCCCGTGTGATGTAGGATGCCAGTGTGAGGATTAACGGGGCTGACCCACAGATGCTGGCATCTCTTCACAGCTCTCTTGGCCTCAGTTCTTGGACCTAAATGGGTATTGATCGGGATAATGTATTCTGATAATCTGTGTGAGTCCCTGTTCAATCACAGGAGTAGCTGCTTAACATTTTAGACGGGTTAAGAGTGGAGCCATAGCAAGGAAGGAACAAGGGTAAGAGGAAGTCTGGAAGGAAGAAAGGCCAGAAGACACTGAGAAGGAAGGCAGACAGGCAATATCTAATTGGATTTTTCTGATAAATATTGCAAAATTATGATTTAAATTTTTATTATTTACCAATAATAAAACCAGAGGTCTGCATTTATGGGATGCACAGTATTAAACAAGATTACTTGATCTACAAACGTACCTAGCCGCATACTACGCATTGCTGTCATACATGGAGATGTTTTGGAATGGTTCATTAAACTTAATACAGATACTATGTTGAACACACAAACTCACAGGATGGTACGAAAGCGCGTAAGCTGGGAAAATAACATCAGGTGGCTATAAATGAACCAAAAAAAGAAATTTCTGCTATTTTGAAGTCAATACATGTGAAATCCAACATGGTGCAGGACATTGCCTACTTTAAAACGGTCGTTTCCATTTAAAAGGTAGAATGTAAGAAGAGACAAAGGATGAACAGATGATGTCATGATGAAACAAAAGAAGAGCCAGGAAAATAGATTAAGAGGACAGGGAAGGAATGGAAAGAAGGAAGGACACAATTGCATCTATTTCAGCCCAATGTTCAATATTTGAATGCCTCTCTCTTGGTTTCAGGGCTGTATACCTCTGCAGGGATGCCAGGTCAACGAGCTCACAGCTAATCCGGACGAACCAGGAAGACACCTTTTTGAGATTGTACCAGGTGAGAGATCCACTAGCTCCTCCCGTTCCTCCTCCTCCTCTACCACCTTCACTTCTTACCCCTGGTTCAACTGCACTTCTCTCCCAAAACACTCACCAATCACACGACTGGCTACAGTGAACATTTCCGTACTTTTTATGTACTTTGATGTTGGTGGTATACTTGTGAAATCCAGCTGGTATGTGATATTGTCTAGCTGTTATTGTATGTATTACATTTTTCCTGCTCCTCCTCTTCATCTTTCAGTATAGCATATGTTTCCACACTGTACACATTGCTTAGATTATGAATAATCCGAGCACAAAGTGAATTTAATAACTTCCATGGTCTGATGTGAAACATGTCAATGTGGAAGTGGTGTTTATAAATGCAGATGAAATGTGAGTTAAATCAAAAGTATCATAGTATGGTTGGGAGATCAGCGGTCATCATATATGACATTACAAAGAACATGTGTGTAACCATACTTTCTGGATTGGGTAGTGTTCTCCTGTTGTTTGGGCCTGTGTGTAATAAGCGGCTACAATTTCTTCTTGAATAATCTTCTTTAATCAACACCAAGATGCATGACAGTACACACACACACAACACACACACATCGTAGCACTTTTCACTATATTCTGACAGCTTGTAACATGCTTGTCTCAGTCATGTAAATACAGCCAGTGGTGTATAATCACAAATGTACATTTTTTGGTGAATGGTCATGTCGTTGAAGGCCAATCGTTTTCCTAAACTGGTCACGGTGGGCCTAATAATGGAAATGGGTGACACCATATTTGGTCCAAAAACAGGAGAAGTCCTGCATGGTGGGGTACATTAGCTGTTATAATAATTTTCCCACAGTTTGCCTCTTAACTGAGGCATACTTAAAGAAGCACTTTGTGAAGTGTAATATTTATTAACTAGTCTAAAAACACACAAAAGCAAAGATTAATGAGAAATATTATAAGAGATAAATTATACATCACATGTTTTTATTTGTGATCATGTTCTGTAGTCAAACAGATATTTTTTGCCTTATCCAATACTGATCTGTGTTTCTGATTACTTTTATTCTCTGGCTGCTATCCTGTATCCGGACAGCAGAGAGCACTGTTAGCCAAGGATTAGTTGCTGTAGTGATCGCTCTCCTTGTCTCCCCTGACATGACCTCAGAGCTGCTGACATGTCAGGTACCAGTATTACATTTCTAGCTCCAATAAAGGAAGCATCAGAAAGTAAATAGAAAAGAAAATGGCCTCTTCCATCATCTCAAGCTGCTCTGTGGCTGCAGATCTCAGGACTGTTAGTGAGCCCGTCATGCTTCACATGTTGTTGAACCCATACAGAGGGTATGGTTAGATTAACCTCACATAGCCTTTAAAGTTTTTACTTTATCAATACAACACTTACTTTCATGTGTCTTGAAGTGTGTCAGTATGTGTGTAGATGTGGTGTTTTACTCTGACAGCACTATTCACCAACGACACAAGCATAAGTTTAAGCTTAAAATCAAGTCCTACAACGGAAACTGCAAGACAGCAGCTGAGCTCAGTAGGGTCCATCCTTCTGGCTCCCTGTATCACTCTGTCATTCCGTGAGTGTTTGCTTGGAGGCCTCTCCTTGTGTTTGGAGTGGCCGACAGGCTCATGAGTCTCTTGTGTGTTTTGTTTATGGCCAGTTAACATAGCAGAGGGGTGAGAACCGCAATGAGTATGAGTGAGGAAAGCAGTCGTGGAAGTTGGGGCGGGGCTTGCAGAGACAGAGAGAGACAGGTAGGACGAGGAGGAGGAAGGTCGGAGGAGGCCAGCACATATGCTTGACATGGGGAGAGATGTGTTTCAGATTAAGAAAAAAACACACTAGAGCCTTTTACTAACTATATTTGTTAGGATCAACAGTAGGAGTCTGATTGTATTTCAGCATGATCCAGATCAGTCTGAGATAGATTCTTCGCCTTTTCAACCCCCCCGTGCTGACCATATGTTCTAACGATGGTGTAAATTAGATTTGTTAGCTCCTTGGGGAGAAACACACAAGTTCCTTTGCTCTTTCTCTGCTCTGTAATCGGCTTAGATTGATGAAGGCTTTATCCGCTCCTGTTGTATGAAATGAAAAGAGATTTTAGACTTCACGTTGTGTTGAAAAAAAAAAAAGTAACGCTTCACGGAAGATAGTGCTCCCTCCCTGTCGACAGCTTTTCCTCATGACAGCAGCCGCTTTTTACCGAGGACTACAAACCCGAACTCTTTGGAGGAGAAACATGAACACTCTCAGCCCACTCTGCCAAAACACTTACCAGCAATGAGCTCAGTAAGCACTGATTATCTTTGACACTTTTTATGCTTCTGTTCACTCCTTAAAAGGGTGAACACTACAACACACAATTAAGTAAACAGTACTGTGAGTCTTTGCTATTAGCCACTAAAAAAACTGACTCTCAAAGACGTCTCAGCCATCATTATTGGGGAGAAGATCGTTTCTTAAGGGTTCTTTGATGAGTACATGAGAGTTGGCAATTTGACCCCGCATGTCAAAATGTCCCTGGGCAAGACACTTTGGGTATTTCTTGTCAAGATAATGCTATTTTAACCATCACATTAGGTTAAGATGTAATTTCACGCCACAAGCTCTGAGAAACAAATTCGAGCCACTAGAAAGGTTTAATATTTTGTGTGTAGCGCACCGAACGTGTGTGTACAACAGGGTGTCATGAGCAGTAGTAGCTTGGCTTTTGCTACCATACAAATGGAAGAAAACCACACATCTAAGAGGCAAGACTGATAACAGACTGATAAAGCCTCGATTGGAGGTCAGAGCTGCTGAGTTTCTCTCACTTTCAGCACTCTTTTGTCCAATGTAATAGTAGCCTTGTCCTTCAAGGGAGCCCAGGGACCTTGGCTGGTAATCTGGGTCATGTCATTGACTGATGGGCTGTTAGACTGTGTGTGTGTGTGTGTGTGTGTGTGTGTGTGTGTGTGTGTGTGTGTGTGTGTGTGTGTGTGTGTGTGTGTGTGTGTGTGTGTGTGTGTGTGTGTGTGTGTGTGTGTGTGTGTTTGTGTGTGTGTCTCCAGCCACCGGGTAAATGCATTGGTCATGTTTATTGTGGAGATATGGAGTATACCCAGCCCTGTTGGAAAAGGTAGATACAAGACAGATAGCAGCTGCATGATGTTAAAGCGTGTGTACATTCTTCCTGCATTGTCACGTTCAACACAACACAGTTATTCTGGCTGTCTGTTCTTTCCTGAATCTTAACTCAGTGGAAGGGCAAGAGACACAAAACTCCACCCGCTACTCCTTGTAATTTCCTCTTGGCATTTGAGTGAAGTAACAGCAGTAGTTAAGCATGCATGCAATTAAAAATTGGACTCCCACCATGGTTTTTTTTTTTTAATCTGTATGAGCTCCAGACAGAGCGAGCAGTGCACCCAAACAAAGCCGATTCAACAGTCATGTGCTTTAGTCTGAAATGAGCTTGTCTAAAAGCCCTATAGGCATGAAGGAAATGGGCAAATAACTGGATATTTTAAAATATTCTTTGTATTTAACGGCTGACTCGAGGTTATAAAGCCCTCTTTTGTGGCATTGTTTAAGCAATTAAGCCATCTAGAAAACAGTACACACTTACAAAACGTGCCTGTGCAAATTTGACAGCTTCTGCTAGGTCATTAATGTAGATTAGTTCAGCTCACACACTTGCATGCACAAACACACAAAGGATTTTTCACTGTCCATACAGAAATATCATTTTTCCAAGAAGCAACTGCAAACCCACGTCAGAGTTCACACAGTTACTGTTACCTTTACCCTATGACCTCTGTAAAATTAACACAACTGTAGCCTATATGTTGGCCACAATGTTAATCCTCATTGAGCCTGATTTTTAGCCTGGTTTTGTTTGCTGGCCTTAAAGAATTGTAAGATCCATATAGGGGGAAGTAAGGTTTAAATGAAAATGTCACACTTCTTCTGTTAGAAAGAATTAGATGAAAAGCTTGAGAGTTTAAGCCTGTACGCTAAGTAGCAATTTTACCTTTATTTATTCAGGCCCTGATCACATGCACACCTGGAAGCTTCTCAGTACAACTGCAGCCTGGTCTGCTGGCCACTAAGCCTTGCTCAATGGCACTTCAGTAGTGGTAAATGTACTGGGAGGGCAATGCTCATGCTGGTTGGGGGATTGAACCAGCAACCTCCTGATCACAAGCTCACTTCTCTAACCTTTGGGCCACCACTGCCCCAATTAAAATATGTAATTATCTTAGCCTAAACTGGAAACAAGAAGAAATAGCTAACTGCATCTTACATTTCATTTGTGTATGAATTAAACAAACAAAATTTAAAGTGTTAATTAATATAAGTTAGAGTTGAAGGTAGGACGATTTTAGCTTTGGACAGAGCCAGGCTAGCAGTTTCTCCCTGCTTCTAGTCTTTGTACTGAACTAAGTTAATAGCATGCTGGCTAGCCGTAGCTTCATATTTACTGTACATGCGTGATCAATCCTCGCATCTTACTCTCAGCAAGAAAGCAAATACTCTCATGTCCCAAAATATAGTGTTGTAGTCAAGACTGCCCAAACCAAGACCAAGTCAAGACCAAGACTTTTAGGGGCTCAGACCAAGTTGAGACCAAGACTGAGGGAGGGGGGGACCAAGTCAAGACCAAGAACAGTTCCCCACATCACATGACACACAATAAAATGTGGAACGAGATGATAAGTACTTCTCAAATGGATCTGAAAGATCCACATTCCCATTAAAACACCCACATAAAAATACTAAGAGCTGAACGTCAACGTAAGTTTCTTTATTCAACACATCACAGGGAGGAGGAGCAGTTGTTAACTGTAACAACACATTTTTAATTAGGCTTATTGGTTACATTTGAAGAAATACGTTATACATCCAATCAAAGTTAGGATGTTAACAAACACTTTATTGATATTCCCAAAATTATGATCTTGAAATAAAATCCCGAGTGCTCAATGTCCGAGACCGAGACAAGACCGAGTACAACCAAGAACGGTCTCGAGTACTACAACATTACCACATTATTATACTATTTTAATTTTCTTGGTGTAACTTCAGCATGCCTTGAAGTAGTAAAATGCGACATCAGTATGTTTGGGGTAATTTAGTTTATCTTGTAGTCTATTTTATCTGTAATTTGGACATATCAAAGTGATTTCACACTACAGGGGGGGCATCATATCCCATGTGGAAAATACTTTTTCCCTAAAAAATACATTTGATTAAATACAAATTAATTTGTCAACTGTTGCTGTTTATTTTATAATATTCTATAAAATATTATTTTATGTGTCAGCAAATAGACATTGAGCTTAGGTGGGGGCTGTCTTACCCCACACTACCCTAATAAACACAGAAATACAGAAAATTCCAAGAATGTACACTGATGATGCTAGTGAGTAACCAAACCAAAAAGCACATTTATATTGAACTCATTAATATTCTTGGGATTTACAGTATGAAGTAGAATACAGGTAACTAAATAAGATATGCTTAATGAATTTTCATATTATGTGAGGTTGTTTTACTGTGTTTAATTCAGGCAACTTCCCTGAGATTACCTGTCAGTCTAACAGAGAAGGCTCGGCTATCATGGCTTTTCTTGAACCTTGGAATGATACAATTTATAGGTGGAACATGCAGCATTTTTTGTCTGCCACAACCTGTAGTACATTTTGAATTATTAAATTTGCTAAGAGTAACTGGGTCTATAGTATATTTTCATTGTAGGTTACTTAATAAGAACCAATTACAACCACCAGCTCCTGCTCGGTTAATATTTAGAAAGTTATGTCTGTGCTTGTTAATCAGTTTAGATGAAGATATGGCGCCTGGAGAGTACACTTGTCTTTAACCATGTCTCATGTGTTGTTACCATGTTTCATTTTGTCTTTTAAAGAAAAAAGCTTTTCAGTAAACGGCTGAAATTAAGAACATGGAGTTGCATAGATTAAGTGGCATTTTCATGAAATAGACAGAGAGACACACACTTGCCGTGGACCACAGTGTTTTACCTTGTCAAATATATTTAGAACAGCAAACAGAAAGGTTTTCACAAACTGGTCACAGGTAACAGAAAGTGGCGTACCTGATTTTGCACACATTATTACTTTCATACAAAATGAGAAGACATCCAAAGTCTGTATATATTGTGTCTCACAAAGATTGATTGGTCCTGTGTGTTTTCCTGCTGTGTGTGTGTGTGTATACAAGTTTGTTTGGCAAAGATTGAAGGACAGCCCATCTCCCTGCTATTGCACATGCACACTCAGAGAGAGAGAGAGAGAGAGGAGAACAGAGAGAGAGAGAGCCTTGTTACACTCCTCCTCAGGGATTTGCTTCTCCCCAGGGGGGCCGAGGAAACGAACCTGCTGCCCACACTGCTGAATGAAAGAAACAGGAAGAAAAAGAGTGAATGAATGGACAGAATAAATGAGTGAAGGGCAAGAAGTGGGACTCGTTTGACAGATTTTGTTAGCACTGGCATCGAGCATGCTTCACTGGCAGGTTCTGGCCATCAGTGCTACCTGTGTACTGATCTGCGTCCAGACGGACTCAGTTGTGGCGAAGAAGCCGCTTCATGCTGCAGCTTTAGGCCAGAGCCAGTCCCAGCTCCAGCCTGCGCCGCTCACTCAGACATGGGCCATGTCTGCTGCAAGCCGGACAGACTGAAGAAACAACATCTCCAAGGTAACCAGAAATGCTGCAGATTTTTAACTCGGCTAGTGGAGCACTTGAGCAGCTTTGAGACTTATGGAAGCGGAAATCTACAGTATGTTTGGAACAACTTCTTATTTATGGCTTTTTTGCATAATTTAATTGCATAATTTAAAATATGCTGACTCCTGTTCCTGACCTATTGTAAGAACAAGAAGAACAAGATGCATCATATATTAAGATTATCACATATTTAAACAAAATCTCAAAAGGATTATTTATTTTTAAATGATCAGTGAGGCACAGATAGACAGCAGACCTACTTCTGCAAAATGCTTGAATGCGAAAGTGGATAAATTGTATCCATGCCAAGAAGTGTATTTTTATTGGGTGATTTATTTGGGTGAATAAACTAACAGCTTACTTAGATTAAAGTGCATTCTTTTCTTTTTTTTAATATGTTCAGCTGAGCACAGTTACTGATACAGTATGACTGTGGGAGCTTGTTGTGTCCACAGCAGTGCATGCTGGATGAAAAATGGCTGTAAAGGCCAGGTGGTAATGTGTATTTGGTTGTGATTTAGTATTCGTGCACTCACTGGGAGGTTATGCATACAGTAGGAACCTTTAATCAGGCCAATACTGCGTGAGTATTTTTTATTGTTTATCCCACGTATTCTTTTCCCAGGATTTCTTGTTCTTTCTTGTTGTTCCTGTCACCGTGGTGACTTGTGATCATGAGTATTTAAGTGTTACTGGTTCTTGTAAAGTGATCATCTGAGAAATTATGTGTATTCGACAATTGTGCGTGAGTGTAGGGTTCAATGTGCTGTGCCGTGGTCCTGAAACGCTGATTGTCTATTGACCAAGCATGAGGTTGAACACGTATAGGTACAACAATATGTGACTGTACTCCACATGATTGTAGATTCATGTAGTTGTATGCATGTACGTTTCATGTAGTAGAACCTGCGCTGTAAGCTATAATACTGGCTGGCAGATTAGTTCTCAATGGTTGTGTACAAATACACAATTTTCTGCTAGTCTTGCTCTCTTTCTGTTACTCTGTCTCTCTCTCTCATATATAATGCCAATAATAAGCAGCACAGAGGTCATATGAAGTTAATCCCCAACCAATTCATAGCAAACAATCATCAGTCACATTATTAATAGAGGACATTGCCTGAGGGACAACACACACCAACACACCATGCAGTGTATAAACTGCATGACTGTTTGCTAGGCCAGAGGAGTGGTTAGAGACACTGCTGTATACAGTTGCTGAGTGGTCACAGCTCTCTGCATGGCTGACACCAGCATGAATACTTAAGCAAGTGCTTAAGGACCCTCTGAGAAATTAACTTGAAATATGACAAAGATTTAGATGAGAACATCAATATTTAGTGTACGTTCATTATTTTTGAGGTGGCTTTTTCCCTCAGGTATAAAATTGCTGACAGTAGCAATCACAGCTACTTATTCCAGCAACACTCGCTGGTATTTCAGCTTGTTTTCTTTTTTTCTTTTTTTTTAGGAGGTTTGGTATTAACTCCGTCTCTTGTGCATTCAGTGGCTGGGGCTGGAGATGCAGGGAAGCAGCTATCCTCTACCAAAGAGGAGGAGGAGGAATGCCCAACAAACTATCTCAAGGCTGCTGAATGTTAACAAAATAGTTGGTTCATTTTTTGTTAAGATAACAACGTTGGCAGCCATTCAAAGCAGCTAATTGAAAACAGGAAGGTAAACAATTACAAACAATGAACCGGTTCATGTTCAAAGGTGCATTACATTACCTGACTCTCTTCTGAAGCTGACTGCAGGTATCTCTCTTTATGTTGCCAGTTTAAGAAGCACTGTAAAAAACTGTCTCTTTCCTGTCCTCATCTCCCATTCAACATTCAACAGTGTCTGCGAGCAGTCTGACATTTAAGTACCGATGCTGTAATTGTAAAGAATTCTAGCCTTGGTTCTTAAATGTCAGACACTCGAAAGGCATAAGCTTTTCCGCACGCACGCAACATTCAACTCTCGCAGGCTCGAATGTCAACCTCTGTGTTATGATCACTGCGAGGAAATCAAATCGATCGCTGGGACTCTGAGAGGAAAAGCCAGTTTAACGCATGTCTCCGCAAGCCCTGCAGCCAGTGTTATCTTAATTCCTTAATTGATCCAGAAGGGATCTTTGTACTCATCCATGCAGGCCTGGTTGTTCAAATAGTTTTGGTGTCTGTCAGCTATGTTGTGCTTGATTTTAAGCGGTTGTGTGTGTGTCTTATCAGGCCATGATTAATTGAAGAGAAAGTATTGGATGCAGCAAGGCTTCTTAATATCTCTTCTCTATGTCTTTAATCACACTTTTAATTGGCCTCTTTTCCTGAGGGCAAACTGAAGCACTCACTTATTACCGTCATTATTAGATTACTCATTATTATTCCCACAGACACTGTGCGTGTGCATAAATGAGGGCAAAATATCAAATAACGCTGTATCCACATTTCACTATTTCCAAGACACTGGAGCACATCTGAAGAGAGACCACTGCGTGTTTTTCATCATGACAGTGTGAGTTTGCAAAGCTGGGTGACAATGGCACTTAGCTTTATGGCACCACTGTTTATATTTGGATTCCCTTCTCGCAGCTAAATGACTGTGACAACAGTGACTGTGACTGTGGCAACAACCCCATCCGTCACTCACGGCTCGGACAGTCGAAGTGTTCTCCAGATTATTGAAATGTGTAGAAGGAGAAATAGTGTACTCACAAAGGCGATGGGGTCAAGATAATAAGACGTATTCGCTGTCTAAGGTGTTTTTTATGTAGCAGCTGATCAGGTTTCATTCAGATGGCCAGCATTCTGACATCAGACATTAAGCGGTAGAATAATTTTGTCACAGCTCTAATGTTTATGAGGTCAAAAAAAGGTTGAAAACAAAGGCACTATTTCTGCACTCTCTAAAAGCTACTGTGAGCCACACTGTCAGCCAGCTAAACACATCATATGGAATGGGAACTGGTGCCATTCATTGTTAGAGGACAGAGATTGCATAACAGTACAATTTTGCCATCTAGTGGTGAGAATCCTTTATAACACAACCTGTTGTTAACCCCAGACACAACTAACTGGGCAGGTAAATGGTTGTTTTTGATTTTTTTGTAATGAAATTCAGGCATCAGTTTGTGAATTAACTTAAATACTGTGTGGGGCTGCTACACCTGTTGAACCATTATGCAGGATTCACAACTTTATTTTGATATAACTATCAAGCTTATGCAACTGACTGTCCATACACGCAAACAAACTGTCGCCAATATGGCTGCTAAGTTAACCACAATGAAGTACACTGTAACAGCACAGAGCATGACAGCAAAAAAGCAAAGGAAAATGAAAAGATAAAATACCTGTTTGTTGGTATGCGTTAATCAAAGAGTCTGCTTGTTACATATTCACACATGCCACGGACATTAGCACACATGCCGAGCTGTCTTAAATCCATACCCACTAAAATTAATTTTCCTCATGACAGACCTGACATGTTGTCTTGGATTTGTTTTTATTTGTCCCAACTTGAAAATGGACTAGTTAGTACCCTTTTTTCAAACTTGCCCGCACAGCCCAGTTCAATATCTGCAAACCCAAATTAGCTGCCACAGTGGAAACCTGCTTGAGGGTGCCAATACGCCGCCCTTTCAATAAGGTGGAAGCCTGAAAGAAACATAATCAATACCTGACAATGAAGCTTAATGTACAGTGTAAAGTAGAAATTAGGAACTAGGGAATTTGGCAAGTGGTTGAGAGTTGATGTATGGAAAAACTAAAACACATCTACAACATAAGCATGCCACTTGGTTAGTTCTTAGATAAATGCTGGTGTTCTTGAAAAAAAAAAGAATAATTTTAATCTAAAATGTGCTCACCTTTACATTTCTACATTTACTCTCCATCTTCCCCCTCATTTGTCCATGCAGGTGGGACAGGAGAGAAGGACCGGGCACCAATCAGCCATGAATCCTTCCTGCTCATGGCAAACTCCCAGACAGACATGGATGACTGGGTCAAGGCCATACGGCGGGTCATCTGGACGCCATTTGGTGGAGGTAAAGCCAGGTCTTTGAACTGATACATGATCGCTTTTTAAAGCAGAGACAGATTTTAGCTTTTATCTTATCTCAGACAGATTAAGCTCACCTACAGAGTTTTGCTTATTAAGAAAGAATAAAGATTCTGTTCATCACCGTGGTTGAAAAGTCTGCAACCAGCAGTTCTACTAATATTTTATTCAAATTTCTTCGCAAATACCGAAAGGAGGTCGAGGCCTTTCCTACCAAGTACCGTGCTAGGAAGTCCGTGTTTCCTTCACCCTATTGGCTCCAGAAAACTTGCAAGAGGTCTTGAAATAAGATATTGCTGCTGAAATTGGAAAAAAAAACTATTATACTGTGTGAGCTACAAACTTGAGCCCAGTCATGAAAAGTGTCACCTAGCCCTTTCTTTAGCCTGCAGTTAATTCTCACCCTGGTGTCTCTATTCCTGGAGTCCAACTACTGTACCTGACTTGGGAAATGTGATCAGAGTTTGCTGTCAATCTAAACCACTTCACCGTTGGTTTTTCAAATTCAAAAATAGAGGACAGTGTGCGTCTATTAGGTTTCTTACTGTGGTGAGTAATAATCATCAGAGAACAAATGTACTGGATTCAGTTTAGCTTGTGAACTTTAATCCAGTTAAGATGAGTTTCCTTTACTCCTAAAAAGTCTATTTGTCCTCTCCATGCAGCAGTGAGCCTGTGGTTAATTCTCACCCTGTCTGCTTTAGTCTGGCAGTCTAACAAGTGTACTTGACAGGAAGCCAGAAATATAACCAGGGTGTCTGGGTGTAAACTGGGACGTAAGGAGCAGCTGAACAGCACGGTGTTGGGTTACAAAGTAGCGGTATATTAATAGGGGGATGAATGTAGGATAACACACCAATGATATACTGTATGACTTTAGTGGAATAAATTGTAAGCTTCCTTTTTAATTAGCCGGGTTTAAGCACTGTTGAAAGAGGGGGACCAAGGGCACCAAATACTCGTGCCCTGTAAGTCCCTTTGGTGTTTTATTGGGCCAAAGTGATTTTGTTAAATTCTTTATTATGTCTGACAATTACATAAAACAGAAAAAGGGAGTTAATGCTTACATTTGAGAAGGTGTAAGCTAAACATATTTGGTATTTTTACTTAACAATTTGCTGTTTAAAGTTGTCAGCAAGTGATTTTCTGTTGGTCAATTTATCGATAATAATAGAGAAACAGAACTCCAAGATGAGAGACGATCCCCAAGGTGACAGGGATGAAATTTCATCTGAGCGACTCGTGTTTAATTTTAATAACTTACTGAAAATTTTTTGTATCAACACTGAATCAATTAACCGTTGAACTGCTGAACCCAAGAATTATGATCCGACTCTGTAGCTGTACTACACCCTCTTTAATCTAACTGTTATGGTATTATGGCACATTTACTATGATCTGTCAGGGCCCCAGTTTGTGCCTTGCATGTTTTACCATTACATTCACAGAGCTAAGCATCCGACTTCCGAAAAATAAATCTTTCAAAAATCTAGAGGGTTGTTTAACATCACTTCCTGCTTTATTGACAGCATTTTATTATTTACTGTATGAAACAAATGTTTGTGTTCATACACACAATTATATTTTTCTTGTGTCATACTAAATTATATACAATACACATATATGGATTTTTCAAAGATTGTCTGGTATTTATTGTTTAGAATAGTTGACTTGAATGAAATGTTATATAAATGAGATGCACATCCAAGAAGTAAATATCTGCGTGTCAGCTTTATACAGCAACAATTTATCAGGACAGTGTATCTGTTAGTGCCTTTTCTGGCCCCTGGTGGCCAAGACTCTTGTTTGTGCAGCTTTAATTTTGAAAATTGCTTCTGGTTCAGCTGTGCATTTGTAGAGGATGGAGGACAAGGCACAGTGGGGACAAAGTGGGACGCCCCTATTCACAGATGTAGTGCATTTTCTCTCAGAGACTAGACAAGCATTAATATGGAGGTACTCTGTTATTCGCTGGGTAACCTCATGCTGGCTCATGTGTCCAGCCGCCCTCTCAGATTCACGAGGTAGGGGTGTCTGTCTCTCGGTTGTCGGTCCAGAATAGATCTGTCGCCAACTTACAGACCTGTCGTTAACAGCAGCCTTGCGGTCACAGCACACTGACCTCCGTCTGCTGCTGTTTGTCTGTACTCCTCCCTCGCTTTCGTTCAGGAGTCTGTAAATGCAGAATTCATCTACCAGCTGAGTCTAATGCCTGAACCGGAATGGATGAACTTGGTGAAATGTGGGTTTGGGATGTATGAGAAACGCTCTATGCTGCTCTGCAGCTCCTGTTCTGTCAATTACTACGATTACTGCGAGCTGTCTGCCAGCTGCGACTGCTACAGCCAATCAACAGGTAATAATCAGCAGTGACCAATGAGCCAATCAACTGCGTTTAGCCATCAAGCTGTGCTGCCATTTAGCTACACCGTCATTTTTCACTACTTTTAAAAATGGCTTATTTATAAAGGGGTGTCTCTTATATACTGTTTTCCAGTGGTGGAATGTAACTAAGTATGCTACATTTGTTACAATTTTGCCATGCTTGTACATTTTATGTTACTTTTAAATATTATATTTATACTTTTTACTCCACTACATTTATTTTTACATTTATTTATTTATACTTTTTACATAAAAAACCCATCAGGCTTATATCATATGATGCTGAACTGTATAACCAACCTCCTCAGTAGTATACTCAAATTGGCACAGTGTCACAGTTTCTAAAAAAATGGCTCCACATTGATGCACTTCAACCTTGTTGAACAGAATAACATAATATTCTATAATTATATAACAATGTGAAAGGAGCTATTCTGCATAAGGAGCGCTTTTACTTTTGATGCATTAAATACATTGTGCTGATAAAACGTGTGTAAATTTATTAAGGTACCCTTTGAATTCAGGACTTTTACTTGTATTTTTCACTTGAATTTTTAGATCATGGCGTTTTTTTTCTTGAGCAAAAGATCTAAGAACTTCTTCCATCATTGTTGTTTACATATTTTCAGTGGATGCATAAATGAATAATCTGATGGGCCTATACAGCACAAACAAGTAAGCATTTTTCTTCTCTCCCCAGGGATATTTGGACAGCGTTTGGAGGACACAGTGCAGTATGAGAAGAAGTTTGGCCCCCGGCTGGCCCCCCTGCTGGTGGAGCAGTGTGTGGACTTCATCAGGGAGAGAGGTTTAGACGAGGAGGGTCTCTTTCGGATGCCAGGGCAGGCCAACCTGGTCAAAGAGCTGCAGGAGGCCTTCGACTGTGGCGACAAGCCTCTGTTTGACAGGTTTGACAAGTGTTGCCTGGAGCTTTTTGAGAAGTAGATGGTAGGACTTTCACTAGACCACTTTTTCTCCCTGTCCTCCCTTGTAGTAATACAGACATCCACACGGTGGCATCCTTGTTAAAGCTGTACCTGCGAGAGCTGCCAGAACCGGTCATTCCCTTCTCCAAATATGAAGACTTTCTAACGTGTGCACAGCTTTTGGCCAAAGATGAGGAGGAGGTATGTGCAGCATAACCCTCTCTGTGTGTCTTCATACGTGTGTGTGTCTTTAATGTTTTATCCCCACGGGTAGAGACTGCTTTTTGAAGGTTAAGACTTGGTTTTAGGGTTCAGGTTACAAAAAGGTTAAGGCTGGGGTAAGGATAAGGCATAAGGTGAGGCATGTAGTTAAGATGGTTACAGTTAGGGTAAGGGGCTAGGGAATACATTATGTCAATGAGATGTCACCACAGGGATAGAAGAACAAACATATGTCTAACAATTGCTCAATTTGTCTTTTATCAGGGGGTCCAGGAGCTTGGAAATCAAGTTAGCACTCTACCTCTACCTAACTACAATCTCCTCAAGTATATATGCAAGTATGTGAGGAACAAATGTCATCAGTTTTCAAGAATGATGTCAATAAACACTGAAAGGAGGTGTTTCTGCTGTCGTTTTTAACTTTGATGTCTCACCTTAGATTCCTTGATGAGGTCCAGTCCCACTGTACTGAGAACAAGATGAGTGTCCAGAACCTCGCCACAGTATTTGGACCAAATATCCTTCGACCCAAGATGGAGGACCCAGTCACTATCATGGAAGGTATGGATGATGCTCACTGATGTAATTCATGTTAAAAGTCACTGGAAATTAACTGGAAAGTCTATTAAACATTTTACACCATAACCTTACTTTAAAATATTATATTTTTAGCATAGATACACCAAACACAATTATGAACCGCAACGCTTTTCATTCATTCATCATGAGCTGAATTGAACGATCTAAGACTTTCTCAGTGTACACAAAAGGCCTGTTTCTCTCAAATATTGTTCACAAATCTGTCAAAATCTGTGTTAATAAATAAAATGCCACTCGAAAATGTTCAGTTTCACTGTATTAGGGGGGGTTCAGGGGGGTCTGGAAACCAGTCAGTATCTGGAGTGACCACCATTTGCCTCACGCAGTGCAACACATCTCCTTCGCATAGAGTTGATCAGGTTGGGGATTGTGGCCTGTGGAATGTTGGTCCACTCCTCTTCAATGGCTGTGCGAAGTTGCAGTCAGGTCATGATCCCGATGAAGACGACTAGCATGCAGATGAGCCTCCCTGACACGGTTCCTGACCATTTGTGCAGTTTGTTAATGGTTATACAAACCAATAGTTGCAGCAGTTGTCCAGGTGGCTGGTCTCAGATGATCTTGGAGGTGAAGATGCTGGATGTGCAGGTCCTGGGCTGGTGTGCTTACACGTGGTCTGCAGTTGTGAGGCCGGTTGTATGTACTGCCAAATTCTCTGAAACGCCTTTGGAGATGACGTATGGTACAGAAATGAACATACAATTCAGAGGCAACAGCTCTGGTGGACATTCCTGCAGTCATCATGCCAATTGCACAATCCCTCAAAACTTGCAACATCTGTGGCATTGTGCTGTGTGATGGAACTGCACACTTTTGAGTGGCCTTTTATTATGGCCAGCCTAAGGCACACCTGTGCAATACCCATGTTGTCTGATCAGCATCTTGATATGCCACACCTGTGAGGTGGATGGATTATCTCAGCAAACAAGAAGTGCTGACTAACACAGATTTTGACAGATTTGTGAACAACATTTGAAAGAAATAGGCCTTTTGTGTACATAGAGAAAGTCTTAGATCTTTGAGTTCCGCTCATGATGAATGGGGGCAAAAACAAAAGTGTCACGTTCATAATTTTGTTCAGTGTAAATACACAGTTTATTAAACTTTGTATGTGCAGGATAAAAACTGGACTGATTCCACGGTAAATTAATGACATCCTGTCTGGCTGTAGGCACCTCTCTGGTCCAGCACCTGATGACAGTCCTCATTAGGGAACACAACCGTTTGTACTCAGGGAGGGAGCAGGAGGGACCCATTTTATCCCATACAGAGCTCCCTCTCCAGGGTCATCAGCTACAGGCTCATCAGCTTCAGCATCGCAGCCTGGGAGCCTGGATCTCAGAGGAAGACCTACAGAACTGCTCTGCCTCCAACCCCGACCAAGAACTACACAGCAGCGCCTCATCTCTGGATGCCAAACTGTGTGCAGCTGTCACTCCCACCCAGACACCTAACCTGAACCCTGGACCAAAACTGGGGTCTCCATCTGGGAAAGGGGAGACGGTGGTCAGCCCGAGTAAACAAGCAAAGGCCATTCCCTCCTGGAAATATACGTTCAAGAGCTCCTCGGCGCCTCGTTCCCAGCCGCAAGCCAAGCAAAGCAGCAGTGGCGGCTCTGTGCCTGAAATCACTAGTGTATCATCTGGTGGTGGCGGAGGTGGAGGTGGAAGTGGAGGTAACTGGCTCATGAACGGTTTGTCCTCCTTGAGGGGACACCGGCGCACGTCGTCAGGCGAGCGGTCTGCCCGTGATCGTGACTCATCCGGCTCCTCACAGAGACTGTCCACCTACGACAACGTCACCTCTTCCTCCAGCATGGGGAGCGTTCCAAGTGTAGCCAGCACACCTTGGTCCACTTCCTCCTGCGAAATCTCCGTCCCTGACTCAGGAAGTGAGCCCTCAGCTAGCCAGAACTGCAGAGTAGGGGGTGAAAGTGGGGAAAAGGGGGAGTGGATGGAGAGCCAGCAGGAGATTGACAGAGGAAGGGAGGGAGGGACGACGACAGACCCAAGCTCTGAGCAGGACAGTTGTGAGGCCATGGAGCTGTGCAGCAGCAGCGCAGCCTGCAGCGAGAATGGAAACATGGCTGTGGCAGCCATGGTGCCGTCCATTATCATGTCTGAGGATGGAGACGGGACTAATCTGACACTGAGCACTCTGGTGGAAGGACTGAAGGACGAGTTGAGGAAACAGAAGAGTGCATACGAGTCCAGGATCCAAAAGTAAGTCTGTGTTCTGGCGGTCCCAAAATTTTGTGTATAGATTGTCTTATGGTGCTCTTATGTTGTCTAGTAAATAAAATACTCAAATCTAACTTCCAGTTTGGAACCACTCTGCTGTACAAAAACAACTAGCTACATTTCTTTTCACGTGGTTAAACATGTATGTGCTACTAAGCATTATCTATTATATAGTTCTGGACCAGGAATACATTTACATTCACAAGCAATGGGGAATACAAACAAAGTGGACCCAACCCTATCACGCTCTAGTCCCCTAATGGCTCAAGCGTCAAAAACACTGGCTCCTACATTTCCCATAGTGCAACTAAAAAAGCATTGTTTTATTAGACCGTAAATGACCACATCTTTCAAACTTCATACACCGCTTTTGTAACACAAGCCTTGTGTTAAATTAAACCCTCTGAGCCAAAGCTAAGAAAATAATCCCTGATGATGTCATCAGGGCTTATTTTCTCAGATTTTATAAAGTTCCTCTAGCGCTACAGAGGAGCTTATACAACTGTTATAAACTGGCACAACTATATAGCAAGTAAAGGGAACATTAGTGTCTGTTTGATCTACCAGTCGGAGTCGCCTATAACAAATGTCTTCAAATCCTCCAGAGGGAGGCTTTAAGCAGTAAAAATAATCTTAATGCTGCGTCGTCCTAACAGTGGTACCCTGTAATCACAATTTCCCTGGTTGGATTCTGTCTTGGGGTCTTAATGTATATAATTCTCCCTCTCTCTTGAACCAAAACTATAACAATGATTAGATTCCAGTAAAGGTAGGTAAGTGAATTTTCTCGAGTGAACCGGCCTTTAAGATAGTTGCATTTCTGTGAAAAAACTTGCCTAGTGCAGCGTTAAATTTTGTTGCACTGCAACCAAAGCAATTTATAATGTAGCAAAAGAGTAAAGGTGATTCAATGACCTTTGCTTTCTGTCTGTGATGTGCTGCCTCCCCTCAGACTGGAGCAGTCGAGTGCTGCTCTGAGTGCACAGATGGAGCGTTTGGAACAAGAGATGGAGCAGGAAAGGAAGAAGCAACGCATGCTGGAGATCAAACTACGAAACTCAGAACGGGCACGGGAGGATGCAGAGAACCGCAACCGGCTTCTGGAGAAAGAAATGGAGGATTTCTTTTCCACACTAGGAGATCTGGCCCTGGGTGCAAGGACTAGTGACATTTGATATGCCAAAGCCACTTTGTCTGTGGCCAAAACTGTCAGGGTTTATATTTCAATTGTTGGGTGTCTTTCAAGGGCTTGCGCCCTCCTCGGTGCATGAGGGTGTTCCTTCAAAAGAATAAGAAAACAAGAAAAGAGGAACTGGCCATATATGTGTACATTTAGAAAAACTCAAAAGAAAATGGAATATGGAGATGACAGAGGAAATTCTTAAGGAAGCAAATATCAAATTGGGACTCTCTGTGTGGTCCTTGTCAGAATCATCTTCAGTGAGCACTGAGTGTTTTTTGGCTTCCTTACGCGGGCTTGAAATGGAACATTAAGATAAAAAGATTGTGCTTGTGTGATTACACGCTCTTAATGAGTCCAGGGTTTGTTCAGGTGCCTGACTGGTGGAACATAATGTAATTTCTCTGACATTCTCTATACTGGAGAGCACTGACTTCTTCAACCACTACTTTACAAGGACATTACGTGAATGGATTTCTTGCTGAAGCTGCAAAACTTGTTAGAGATGTTAATGTTACATGCAGACAGCTGACTGATATTTATCTTTATCTAATACTTATCTATAAGGAATAGTGCTACATTTTGGGAAATATTTGCTTTATTGCCAAGAATTAGATGAAAAGTTTGATCCTACTCTAATGTCTGTAGGACATAGGTGTCATTTATACTATAGGGACAGCTCTCCACCACTTTTTCAAAGCATAATTTGTAAAAAAAAAAAAAAATAAAAAAATAAAGTTCTGAAATATAGCTTGCAGTTGAATAACAAATGAAAATGCCTTTAGAAAGGTTTATTTTCACATTAAGAAAACATGCAATGCAATTAAAATATAGAAGAAACAAATGTGCATTGTCTAATAAAACCCCCACAACTTTAAAACCCTGTTAACGGATGTTTTCGTCAGATCGCCTTTTGTGATGTCTCACAAGTTAAGTGTTTCTTTGTACCCCTAATCTGAGCCTCTATGTCCCCACCACTTTTCAAGACAATGACGCCCTTACTGTAGGATACATACAGTAAAGGTACAGCTAGGAGCCGGTTAGCCTAGCTTTAACACAGAGACAGAAAACAAGGGGAAAGAGCTAGGCTAGCCCTGTCCAGGGTAAAAAAACAATAACAACTAATTAACATGTTGTATCTTGTTTGTTTAATTCTTAAAGAAAACTAAGCTGTAAAACTACAAGCTATGGTTTTTTGACAGTTCTAGTCTTAAAAATAAATAACTTTTCACTTTGGCAGTACTAGGCTATGTTTTCTCAATGGATTGTATCTTTATGTTAAACTTGGCTTATAAGAACAGCCGTAGTAACATAATGTTTTATTCATATTTATCCTACAGACATGAGTGTGGTACCGATCTTCTGGAATCTAACGCTAAGCAAGAAACAAGTTAAAACTATTTCTCAAAATGTTAAGCTATTCCTTTAACTGCAGGGTCAGTTCAACCAAATTTAAAAATAACATATTTTCTCACCACTTGCCTGTAGAAATTGTTTTCATTTTGGCCAGGTTTTGAAGCTCTGCGAGTTATCCAGGGTAACAGGCTTACTTCTTCTGAAAAGTGTAATTTTTAATGCTGTGAGCACCAGGAACAAAATTCAAATCACCTCCATTTTATTAGGTTTGGTGGCTGAAAACTTTTATATATCCCAAAACCTGCTCAAATCAAACCAAAAATGTTTGCATGGCTAGACAACACTAGGGGTAATTAATAAAATATGTTGGGCTTTTAAATCTGGGTGAACTGACCGCTAACCTTTACACTGGTAACTTTAGCATTAGTTCCTCCATTTGCATTTATCTATGTGTCATGTGCTTGTACCACAGACATGTTTTACTGTGGAATCAAATGTTTAGAAAACTTGTCCAAATAGTTCCTTTTGGAGCAAAACTGAGGCAGTAATAGGTGGAACCTCTGCAATAGCTGCCTCTGTACTTTCCTTTTCCTCAGGCCCTTCCAGTGCCTCTCTTGTCACCATCTACATGGTTTCCATTTGATGGCAAAGCCTCAGTCTTCGGTTCACTCCGATCTTCACAGATGTCAATATACCTTTAATGTACAGATAACACAACACAACAAGTATTCGAGCATTTACAACTTAGCGCATGCTGCCTAGGACACAGGACACGTGGCTCAGTAGGTGAAGGCCTTTTACAGTACACAGTAAATACCAAAGCTGGACCACCTCAGCTATTCGCTCATTAAAGATCAGAATGGCCTGCCTGGAAGCCATGGTGATTTTGGCACATGAAGCTGAACACTGCCCTCAAAGAAACAATGGAATTTCCTGGTTGTGCCTTCAGGGAAGTGTTTTAAATAGGAAAAATATAGTCTTGCTTGCTTGTCCAGAGATGTAGTGCATATATTCGTGCATAGTACACACAGTGGCTGCATTTTTATTTTTTTTTATATGGCAACAAACTGCTGAAAATGAATAACTTGATCTCCCTAGAAGGTGCCAATTCTTGTGAAGGTGAATTGTGAATTGAATGGAAGTTCTGAATTAAGAATGTATCCTTGTAGTGAATGTAATGTGTTGTTGATAAAACCAGCACTACGAAGAAAAAACGACTACCAGAGGGGGAAAAATTTATAATCATTGGTGGTGTTCAGTTCATCCAGTTCTGCAACCCACATTTTGACCCCAAATTTCTTACTTTGACTTCAAATCTTGGTAATACTGGACACGTGATGTATTATGGGATGCATCACACAGACCTACATCAAATTTCCAAAATGAAGAGTTGCAGTTATCTTTTGTTGAGAATTGCATGTGGTTACATTGTTGAAAATGTCTTTTTTAGAATGTCCAAAAGGGATTTAGGTGACACCTACTTCTTAAAGGGCCTGACAAACAGTATAATTACAAGTGAAAGTGTGCTTTTGTTTGCGACAATTTTCTTTTCTATATTTTATAAAGAAACATAAAGCCAATGTTATTATAGCCCTCTTTAATTGCACACATTTACAAGATAATTGTCCTCTACGGCCTTTTGACTACCACTACTACAGTTCACAATATGAATCTATTGCAGGTTCTTTTATTTCATCAGTGTCATTTAATTCCCTCTATGTATGTCTCATGAGTAAAGCTAAATGTTTCTTATTGCTCTGCTGATCATCTATGGTGCTTATTTATTATGGATTTCCACTATTGTAATGAATGGACATGTATGGGAATAAAGGTGACAAAGATCATCTGTAAGACTTTAGAGAACCTGAGTTTTGGGAATTTTTGAACAAATGTCCAAATAGTAAAAAGGACAGTGCAACAGTGTCTCTTCGATGTTCTTTTACACAACAATGAGGCTCTATGGCACAGAGCAAAAAGCTTGTCAGGCTTTGGTAAAACAGCCAGTACTAGTTAAATGCATTCACTTTTAGTCAGTAAATTTTAGCCAGTAAAAAGACATACTGGCTAAATAAATAAATAAATAAATAAATAGATAGATAGATAGATAGATAGATAGATAGATAGATAGATAGATAGATAGATAGATAGATAGATAGATAGATAGATAGATAGATAGATAGATAGATAGATAGATAGATAGATAGATAGATAGATAGATAGATAGATAGATAGATAGATAGATAGATAGATAGATAGATAGATAGATAGATAGATAGATAGATAGATAGATAGATAGATAGATAGATAGATAGATAGATAGATAGATAGATAGATAGATAGATAGATAGATAGATAGATAGATAGATCGATCGATCCTTTAACCGGGAACAGCAAAAAAGCCATTGCAGGGTGTAAATAACTGAATTAAGCAATGAACTCTGCTTTTTAAAAATATTTATATTTACCACTAACCTGACACACTGTCATCAATCAAATGTTCAAATGAAATGGCACGCTGCTTCACTGTAGTATTTAACACTTTGTCAGCTGTTAAGGGCAGCATCCTGGTCATAAATTTAAAAAAAAAATTAATATTAAAAATATTCTTAATTTATGAGGTGCGTCATTAGTTTTGGTTTCTGAGGCTGGAGGAGATGTGGGTTTCAGGCACGCCCTTCAGCTCCTTTGAAAGATACGCCTTTGGGTTTCAGATCCTCTTTTGGCAGATCTAGCCTCTGTATTGCATCAGTGCTGACTTCATCTTGCATAAGCAGGTGTAAAACTAAAAACAAAACAAACCCTCATACCAGTAAAGACATCACAAAGATTTAAGAAAATTCATCTATTTGCCGAAATAAAAAGTGGAGCCATTAAATTTATGAATTACCTCCTGTGATAGGCGCTGCCAACACTCAACCTACTGTATTATTCTCTATGCAAGGCTATGAATGTTGATGGCTTGTTACTACAGGAAAGAAGAAAGACACACAACCATAAATCAAACTGTATTTCTTTTATTTGCAGTACATGTTTTTTTAAGATGTGGCATCATCAGATCCCAGTGCATGTATTCTAGTAGTGCACTTCTTCATTGCGGTTTTTGGGAACTCGCAGATCCAGGAATTCTTAAAACTACTTGCATGGCTGGATTCACTAGCAAACATTACAAACCAGCACCATACATATAATGATTTCTTGTAGGTATTTACTCATATTTTTTGTGTTTATTAACATTATTGTCCTTACCACATTCCAAATCAAAATCTGTTATCCATGTTGTGACTCAAAGCACTTCCTGTCTCTGCGTCAAACCTTGGCTAACAGATTTGTTTGGTGGGTAAGACTGATTACGTAACATCATGACTATAAACAAGTCACAGAAATAAAAACTGATCTTATTCATAAAAAAGGAAAACATGGATTGACAGTACCAAACATTTTCTTTACCTTCAGGAGACAGCTAACAAAGGCTAGGCCCATCACATACTACTAGCACAGTTTGCTGAAGGTATTGCACATTTAGTTTAAAAACAAAAACAAAAAAAAAAAAAAGAACAAAAAATACATATAACAATTCTCTTACTTCTAGGTGAAGTATACATAATGTACAAAACTAGAAGTCTGTTGAAACCGACAAATAGTACACTTTCAAATAAATAAATAATGGAATCTGTTATTCACACGTCTTCGATAGCTAATTCTGCAGGCGACTAAGTATATGCAAGAACTGGCAGAAATTCAGCGTGAGGTAGTTCATCAAAGCCGACTTAGATCAGAATGACATTTTTTGGAGAGATGCAGTAATTATATATAAAAAAAAGCAACAACAACCTAAAAAGATAAAGAAAAAGAAAACAAAATACTCAAATTAAAGTCCCTAATGTTGGGCTAAGAAAATTAAGAGCACTTTAGACAACAGTGTTTTTCTGATTAGTTTAGCTAATTTGACAAATGGGCTAATATAACAAATGGATACATACCACTTATTTCCCCTCTGCTATTACTGCCTTCTTTACAGATGTGACACTTGAGTTCAAGTTTTACTTGTCTGTCAAAATACTCCTGCACAATTTTTTTTTTTGCTGTTGCGAGTCTAAAAAACCGACTGCAGATTGAATTTAGTGGTACTGTACTAATCTGGCTCTGCAGTTGCTACCACTGCATTTTACTAGCAAATTCGTGATTCTCAGTGATTACCAATCCTTTCCTTTTAAATTCTGGTGACCGCAAAGAGAGCAGGGGCCCCTGGCACCAGCTGTTCGTAAGTTCAAACTTAGCCTAGTACGTAAGTGCTTATAAGGTGGAGATTTATAGATCATAAAATTAAAATTGGTTGCACCAAATAAACTAGATCATACATAGAGATTAGTGTTACTAAATATTTGCACCTGTTGCGTAAGTGACAAAGCTAACATTACCTTGCTAATATATCAATTTTTAACTGTTGCGTAGCTTAGTGATAAAGCTAACATTTACTTGCTAATATATTAAATGTTAACTGTTGAGTAGTTCAGTGACAAAGATAACCTTTGCTTGCTAATATATTAAATGTTAACTGTTGTGTAGCTATATTGCTATATTACCTGTTCAAAGCGAACACATACAAGACATATGGTCAACACTCTGACCATACACTTGATAAAATGCTGTTTAATAATGATGTAAACTGGGAAGTGTTTTCAAATTACAGATTAATTCTACAAGTAAACACAAAATACCTCAAATTATGAAACTTTATGCCAATAATGGTAGACTTAATGACCACATAAATTGAGCCTAAAAACCTAGTGACATATTTCTTGTATTGAAACACACATTATCGCTGTATGCATTTATAAATAAAACAAAAACAAAGTCATACCTACATTTACAAAGGACTGGCTGTTACATTTAATATATTTATAGTTTGGCCTACTAGAACTGTAAATTTTGGAATTTATGCATTGCTAAGGTTTCTACTCACTAAGACATTCCTTAAGTTGTAATGGTGCAACATGATTTAATAAATCTCTAGTTTGAAACTAGAAAGTTGTTACTAATAACAAGGGCACACACACATACTTAGTAATGGATTTGTGAACTGCTGGTGCAAGTCCAGAACTTAAAACAGAGAAGGAGACATAATGCAGGATAAATTGAGAAATCATGCCATTAAATAAATGGTTACGTCTGTGGTTAGCCTTACATATTTGGCGCACCAAAACATGCTGCGTAAGTACAGTACAGCACAGAGCAACTGTACAAAGACAACCTTTCTTGCAAACTTTCTAGAAAAATGTCTTTATCAAAGACCAAGACAATGTTAACTTGTTTGGACAATACAATACATCCTAACTCTGCCTCTTGTAGAAAAGAAGTTTAGTTATGCAAACATTTCTATCAGGCAGAATGTGCTGCATAAACCTCAACAGGCTGAGCAAAAAAATTTTAATTGAATATAACATGGATTTTTGTTTTATTCATTCATGACCATGATATTCATGATCTTCAGCCAAAATTCACAAAACTTGCCTGGATAGCTTTAAGCTAATATGGGTCGTTTAAACTTGAGAAACTATGGTTCAAGCAAATTTTCAGCTAGTACCACAAGTGTTACATAACTTTTAAAATTAAAAGGTAATTTGCCAGAAACACTGTAGTTGTTTGGCTCTGCCTCTCGGATATGTCTTTATAATTAAAGCATCAACTTGCCTTCCAACAGAAAACAGTATCCAAAACCACCACAAAATACTGACAATAATTCCGTTCACTCAAGTTTCAGCCAGTAGTTGAATTTTGAATATGTCTATTCAGTTCATTCTTCTCTCTTACTATCATAACATTAAATTAGTACTCAAAGAAAAGCCAAAAAACTGCTATTAACCTATATTTTGGTTGCTGTCACTGCAAAGAAACACTTCTTTTTACTTTGATGAAAGACCTTGATAAAACTGCCTTTTCTTCTGAAATGACTTAAACACATGCTTAAGCATCTCAACATATATGCATATCACCTTCTTACCCTGCAAAGACACCACAGTCTCCTGCTCAAGGGTCAAAATCAAAACAAGTACAAAAATATACAATACATTTGTGAGAACTACAACCCCATCATACATCATTGGTTTGATATGGAAACTACTGTTGTTATCCAGACGCCATAAAACCCAAGACGTAATGAAGACACTTCCTCCCAGGTACTCAGGAATGAATGACAAACAGGCACTTTTCCTTTCAAAGCAAAATCAAAAACGGTCAAAAAGGGCACTATTATTGCATACCGTAAGAATAATTTGTTTTCTTTTGACTCTGGTTGTTTGTGCTGCTGTTTAACATGCTAAGTTTCAGGTGCTTTGAGTTTTACTTTGCAGGCAAGTCTGGTACACAAAGTGTGTGGCCATCTTTTAGAAAAAAAACACTTTCAAATTTCCAAATTCACAAAAGCACATTACTAATAACAGGATCTGGTAGTAGGAGGGAGACATCTTTTCACACTGTTCCATCAGGCTGCAGAATCACTATCGCTCCAAGAAACCCAATATCAACACGTTCACATGCGTTCTAAATATCACAATTCCCTACTTGACTGAAGCACATTCGACTCAACACCGTCACCGATTTTACAACCTCGCACAACTTTACATCTCAACAGAAAAAACTCCCAAAGCGCGACAAATAACATTCTCAAGTCCTGAACTTGTAGCAATACCTCGCTGTCAAGCAAGCCAGTGGAGAACATAAAAGAGCTCCGTGTATCGAGTCCAAAGCAATACCACCACTCCAGTTCCATAATGTCACACAGCCTGTTGCAGACAAGAGGAAGAGGTACTTCACAGGACTTAAAAATACACAAGACAGTCAGAAAATTCCATGTTATCTTGCGGGACTTTTCCATTAACATATATTATCAATCCCTTAGCTTAAATGTTGAAGGTAAAATTAATCACATGGTGAGAGAAAATCATTTAAAAAATCCTATCACGTCTTGGAAGTGAAGAATGAGCAAATTGGAAAGCTTTTGTTAAAAATCTTACAATGTAGGAAGTAGTAGTGACTCACAAGAAAAAAAAATGAAGTAAATCTACATGAACCTAGTTAAAAAAATTGGATATGTCGTATGCAATTAAACCAATATCCATATTATGTGAGACAAAATAGATAAGGGGAGTACTAAGACCATACATTTGTCAAATCAATTATGTTTCAATGGCTCACTGCAAACTTGTATCGAAGATAAAACTACATCTACCATAAAATCTGTACAAACTCAATCTACATTTATATGGCAAGTTGTAAAAGCCGTAGCTTACAGGTGAAACAAATGACTTTCAACAGAAAAAATAGATCACATTAAAACATTGTACAGATATTTTTTTAAATTCTCACTGTCGGTTAATATAAACCGGAACATAGTGAAATCATAAAAATTCTCTTGTCATCATCGTAGGTTTCTGAAAAAAATAAGAAATGCCACAATAAATTACAGCTAGGACTCCAAAAAAAAGAAATCCTAAATCCAAAAAAAAGACTAACCGTAATTTAAAAAAGACAAGAGATCTGTCCTTTCAGAAACAAAAATATTTCTCAAACAGCTAGCAGGCTAATTGCTACACTACTGAAGATAAGCACAGAGAGGAGGTTGGGGAACGCAAATGCAAGGGGTGGGGCTAGGAGCCAGTGTCGGCATGTGGTCGGGCGAGGCCCAGGACCAGGACCACGAGGAGGTGTAGATGATAGTCATCTGCAGCAGCCCAGGGGGCCGGTGGCTGTAGAAGCAGCAGTGGCGGTGGTGGCGGCGGCGGCAACAGCGTCAGGGCCAGCCGTCTCCAGGCTGCTGTCGGTGTCGGTCAGGGTCGGGTCGGTGGACATGGAGGAGACGTCATTGACGGAAGTGGAGGAGGACGTGGAGGCGTGGTGCTGGTGGTGCTGCTGGGGGCTGCTGCTCACTGTTGCACCTGTGCTATGGGAAACAGGAAAAGACCCGAGGCCATCAAAGTGAACGCGCTGCTGAACTGTAGTTAACTGAGTCTAGGTAATGCAAGTGAGATGGTGCTCTTTTACTTTGTATTCAGTGGTGTGTGCTACGTTTCACAGTATCATCTAAGTTGTAATGTAAGGTTTGTACATTTTACCTACAACCACAGTGAGATTACATGATCATTTTCCATGCCAGGTGTTCAAGGAAAGATTAGAAAGCGGCAGGGACTTTTGCCTATTGAAAAGTTCCATTATACAAATAGTTAACTATTAGATATACTAAATGTATTTTATGTAGTTTACAATGGTTTTACGGCATGGCCCCATTTGCTCCAAGATCCACATTTTGAACTCACATCAATACATATATCATAACATCACAGCCAATGAGTGACTCACAATGTTCATACTCATTCATATAGTTCATGACAATGTGTCTTGTTTCTTATTTAGGGGAGATTTGGGGTCTCAAGTCCAACCCACTTGCATGTCTTTGGACTGAGAAAACGACAGGAATGCAGAAGACATTTTATTAAATATGGATAGGCTTCTTGTACTGATGTCATTGAGCAGACATGCTGCACCACATCATGATAACATTTTAGGGTAAAAAAACACAAAACAATACATCTGGCAACTGCTTCCATTTACTGTTTTCACACACCAAATTAAAAGTAATTAAATTAAAACAAGTCTCAGAGGACTTACATAGACACTTTTTTGTGCAATTATATTATGCTATGTATATTATGCTGTATAAATATATTCTGCTTAAAAATGCTGTATCCCTTTTAGATTTATGCCAAACCTAAGCAGGGTCATAACAGACCATGTAATATACATCTAACTAGGCAAGTAAGTATGCTAAGTGAGTCACTCTCCTGCCAACGTACAGTATGATTCCATTAGAGGAATTACCAAAATTTAGTAAAAAAAGCACAAAGATGAGCTCCAGAGTGTACAGAAAGGTTATAATGACATGAAATGCAGAGCTGTAACAGTGCACTGGTGATTATTTTATGGGCAGGGGGGGTTGCATGTCACAATCTTGTTTCCACATCTTCAAGAGGTAACAAGCTCCCTTTAACATGCAATCTCTCTCACACATACCCAAAGAGACACACGAAACTCCACTAACCTATGGACGCCGGCTGTCCCCTGATGACACCATTCTTTGTCCTCTCTTCCCAGTCCAACACTTCTTTGTATATCAACTCTGCAACAAACACCAAACAATCATCACACACATAGTAAGGAGGAGAGAATAAAGAGAGGGTGACGGAAGCATCACACAGCGACCCCGTTAGAAAACATCAGAGAGCTGTATGCGGTTCACTAATGCCACTTTTTTTTCTCCAGAGTTTTGTGAAGTTAACTCATTATGGCTACTCGATTATGGCAAAAATCCTAATCACGGTAATTTGGTCAATATTGAGATCACAAATTATTTAACGCTGATTATTGATTGCCTATTGGAAACATCATGCATTTTTTGAACTTTTAAAATATCATGCATTACCACAAAATCCTAAATAGGGCATTAAATAAAAATAGTAATCCAACATTATTAACTTAAAACAGCATCTCATTATTTTACAAGGCCCAGGTAAAGCAACACACCTGGTGTAATAAGAATAAATAATGTGTAACTAGCTATCAGTACAGGAAAAGTCCACAAGCTGCTAGGTTAATTTATACAGTGTAAAGTGCCACAGGCTTAAGATAATAACGGTGACTAGGAAGTTGTAGCAGTTAAAACCCCTGCCACCGCTGTCAAGGAAAGGGGTACACTGGATTTATGACACAAGACAAAATAAGTTATTGCAAACCGACATGTGGAACAATCAACGTTTTATGTTGATTATCTTGTTTTTGTGATCACTGTAAGCCAAAATCATACACTCAGCTTGAAATTTGTTTAATTGCAAAGCCCTACTACTCCACCATTTTGTTCTTCGATCATTTTCACTATAATCTGTTTTCTACTACCTGGGGAACTTAATAAATGGCCAATTTTATATGATATACTATCGAAGAAGAGAAAGATGTGTGTGTGTGTAATCCAGAAACACCAACACGTCACACTCCAGGTGTGAATCTCCTGACTTTGTCAACACTCTGTAAGCGGTGAGGAGGAGGAGGAGGAAGAGGTTTAAATGGAACATCTGCATGAAGGAAGCGCCTATTCTTCGCAATTCATTTTCCATTTACATGTAGCATTTAAGTAACATTATTTGTAAACCAAACGTCATTTCTGTGTGATGCAGTTCTATGCTGATGATGCTACACTATATGCTCCACTGAAATCCAGTAATAATCACAAGTCTCATACTTTCCTGTGTTTATACTGTATGCTAAGTGTTATCTCTTCCACAAGCTAAACAATTTAGCATATGTATATAAAAATACCCCAGATTGATACTTTCCAGTATAATATTGAATTTTAAACAAGAAAAAAATATTTGGATGCAGACAATCTATAATCTATAATTACATCTATGATGTAACATTTCAGGCAGAACATTTATGCAACATGTGCCTCAATTCTAGTGTAACATTAGGACCGGCCATCAGACATTAGTGCATTTATGAATTTAGACTATGCAAAGGAAAACATGCATATCAGTTAGAGAGTGAAGATTAAATGTCCCACAGGCTGCAAAGCACAAGCACAAACCAAACATTATGCAACACACTGCAAAATGCTAAGTACTTGTGACAGCTTATCAAAGAGGAGAGGAGAAACAGAGGATATTTCCTACCTTTCCACTCCTCCACTGTGTGCTCTCTCTCATCCAGCTGCTTGTCTGTGATCGCGGGTGGTGGCTGGAAATAGACAGACAGACAGACAGACATGTGTTATCTATATATTTCAGGCTCAATAACAGATGCTCATTATTCACACACACACTCTTTAAATGATGTTATGATTCAAATTTACAAAGGTCCATTTTGCATTCTTTAGTGATACTGCCATTTACACAACCTGTAGCTTTTGCATGTCTATGTTTGTAACTATGTCTAAATACCAGATCTGAGTTTTTAGTAATTTGCCACTGTGAGCTTAATGCATGTTTTTATTCAAACTAAGCACTACAGCAGGCCAATGATGAGCAAAACTCAACTAGAGAGGAGAAACTCAGCAGTAGCACCCAGCTCACTCTGAAAACCTACTGACTCAGCTAACTGATGCCACAAGATAGAAAACCGCTGCATTAAACCTTCTTCACATTAAACCCACTTAATGCTGAACTGCTTTGGAGTGCACAAGCCTTTCCAGAAAAATGCCACAAACCTATAAATTCAGATGTATAGCACACGCTGAGCTAGAATAACCCAACTCAAAGCCGGCCGTGGGATAAAGTTAACCGTCTACGGAGATCTGATGCATTTATGCAGTGCACAAATCTGCACTTTCCAAGGCTGTGCTGTCAGTTCTAAAGAGTCCTTTCATGACAGAGGGGATGGGAGGGAAGAAAGCAACAATTCACTTCATCTCCCAATCTGCCTGATAACAGGAAAAATCTATTTGCACAGGCTGAGTCACTGTGTTTCCAAGGAGAATGTGGTGGATTGACACCAAACCATATAGACAACATAGCAGTGGGGTTTTACAGTTTGTAGTCCTTCTACCTAGATGGGAGTTGAAGACATGGATTCTTTTAACATCTTAACAGGGGATGCAGTAGCTGAGCAACATTAGCTTTCTACTGCTTTTTCATGTGTGCATGTGGTGAAAAATTATATAAGAGATGTTTGTATTTTTCCTAAATGTACCTACATTTCAACAGCCAGCAAAACCTTAAAGGCCTCCTTCATGAACACAACATTTTCTGCTAAAGTTAGAACTGTTTTGGTTATTTCACTTCAGAGATTTTTGTATTTGTGATTTTGTCTGTGCTCTTTTTACTGGATTGGATGTGGACGGGACTCAGCTAGAAAAAGGTGATGTCACATATGTTAGTGAACTAAGACATTTGCACGGCTGGTTTGCTTCTGTTGTAAGACCACTCTCAAGCAAATCTGACAAAACACACACAAAGTCCTGCAGAAGCAGATTAGCTCAGTTTTTAGGTGTTAAATTCTTAATTGGTATTTATTACAGAGTACATACCGCCTCTACTTCAGTTGGGTCATACCACACGTTTATATAAGGGTGCTGGAGAGCCTCGTCCACTGAGATCCGCTTTGACGCGTCTATTACCAGCATCTTGGATAGTAGGTCTCGGGCTTGGCTTGCTGAAAAGAAATTGTGCCAGTAAAAGAGAAAATGAGTGGGAAATGTCACATTTGAAACCAACCAGATTCCCATTCCATAGTCACTTGCTAATGTGATGCATGTTCTGCCCAATCAGGATGTTGGAACAGGACACAATACAGCAGGGAGGGTCCATTCAAAAGTGCCCCTCCATTCAATAATGTGTTTTGATTACTATTCCTTGACACGTGTTTATATTTCGATTATGTTGAGAACCGTTCATCAAATCAACCTCACATGTGGCGGTGTGTGTTGTGCTGATATTGACTACCAGCTATATTTTGGTTTCCTAACATTAACTTAGCTCTCCTTTTTATTAGATGGGCTGCTTACATGCTTGCTGATAACTTTTTAAGTTGGGTCTCCGACATTGACAGCATTATGTTAGACAGATTTGTGCAGCTGTGTTCATGAGAGAGAGAGAGCAAGAGAGAGGGACAGGTGAGTGAGAAAGAGGGAGGAGCAAGAGGACGTACTGCGCAAACGTGCTACGGCGCTGTGCAATCAAATACGATTTTAAATAGGGCTAGTAAAAAAATAAATCAAAAAATAAATCTGTGGCGGTGAGCGCTGATACTGTGGCGGGCCGCCACAAATAAATGAACATTTGGGAAACACTTTAACATTATACTTTCCTTTACTCCTTCATCTTGTGGATATATGTTGTTTATCAAATGGTCAGAAATGACAAGAAAACGCATATATTTCAGTCATAAGGTTCATTGCCTTTACTGTACACGTACCAGCCATGCTTACTGTCATGCACAGTCACCCCCCAAAGGCAGGCCCATTTTGAGACAGGACAGGGCACATGACACATTCAGAATGAATAAACTTCAAATAAACTTTAGTACAGCGCGAGCTGCTCTGCAACAGTGAGGGTGGTGTACGCTTGTAGGGGCGGGGCTTGATATACGTTGATATAAGTTGCAACTGTTCCCAAAAAATCTAAATTGTTACATCGTAGCAGGTGGTACGGGAAAACATCAGGAAGAAGGGTGCAGTTCTTCATAAAGTAATGGAACCTTACTTAAAACCCCCCTCCAGTGTATTTTGACATCTCTATGACATTTCATATTTTTCTGAGTCATTTCCTTACAATGTTGATTACCCACATATTTCGGCAAATATTTTTTTACAAATAGCTTAATTTTGTGCTCAAAGTTCCAAAAGTTGCTTAGTTGTTAAAAGGGGTTGGTGACGTATGACTATAGTAATTCCATAAGTCATACGTCATTCTCCAAGCTTGCGCAGGCGCCACTGTCATGCCTCGTTAAAAAACTGTCACGCTGTCACACCTCGTAAAGTCAGAGCATCAAGCCGATAAACATCGTTGTGAGCTAGCTAACCAATTTATCATGTAATTTACTTAGAACTTACAATAGGTATGTTTCTCTGTATCTCATTGTTGGTTTGTCTTTCTAGTTTAGTTAGCCAGGTGTAATTAGCTAGCATAGTTACTGCAGAAAGTTGGCTAACAGAGGATCTTCATTTTATTTTTTATTTTCCTCCTCTTGGTTTAGTGTGCTGTTCATTTTCATTATGGCATTTGTGCGTAGGGTGTTGGACAGATGACAGGAAACGCATCGCACTTTCACCTGCCACCGTCTAATATACAGTCTGCAACACGCATTTTACTGACGGCCATTTTACCAATGCGTAGGCGGAGACACCCCCCACACCCCCGCGGTAAAGTAAGCGCACCATAAAACATAGTGGGAGTTATCGTGTGCAGTGCATGACAGGACCACTGCATGATTGATAACAGCTGATACACGCACATTAGTTTCTGTCATGGGTAAGTAATAGCTCCTCCTGCCCGACAGCAAAGTGTACTAAACTTTACAGTGTAGTGATGTTAACACAGCATATCGTTAGTGAACACTCCAGCCGGTCAGTTTTTGGTTGTCATGGTAATGTATTACGTCCGACTATTAACCACACCCCCATTCTCTGTTTGAGAAAGAATGTTAACCAAAAACGGCAGTTAAAACTGGCTGGAGTGGGGCTTTAACTCTCAATTTTACTAACTGTAATTTTCTCATAAACAATATTATGTTCTCAAAGCGTTTTATGTGCAACTTAGGTGCATAACAAACGTCTTGCGTACTTGTGCGTCCTCGTGCATGATACAAACACTAAAAGGTACACAAAAACATTGCTTTTTAAACAGAAGCAGCAGGAAAAAAAAACTCTTTTTTTTTTTGAACATTAACCTTGTGTATCATATGTTCTGTCTGGAAGCCTTGCCAACATTGGCTATCAAAGCTTTCACAGCCAAATGTGAACACTCAATGCATGCAGTTTAACAGGAGTACTTCAGGGGAACACACTGTTGGCACATGTTCCTGCCACCGTAAATTAACAAGGACAGAAAAAGATGAGCTCCTTTTTTTCTTGCCACATCTTGCAACAGCTCCACGGCGCTTGCTGCAAGTGTTCCCGTCATATTCTCTCCATTTACACATGATCACGCTTGAGGTAAATTCCTCTTCACAGTAAACAACTTGGTCCTGAACTGTCAGTCTCCATAATAAGTGTTTAATCTAAGGCAGCAACTGAAAAGTGATTTGTCACTTGGGCTTTGCTGTCAGCAGATGTTTGTGAGGCAAATGCAGAATGCCGCTATATGGAGGAAAAGTTCATCTTTCTGCTTTGCAAGTGCTTGCTTACATACTCTGAGCCATCTTGGACCTATTATATTAATCCTTCAATTACAAAAAGCCATTAAAAACTCACCCACGATAAATAGAACTAGCTTTAATAAGTATTTTGTTCACATTTCAAGCAGTAAAACTGAAGCATATTGTGGCATAAAAGGCATGGGTCTTATTCCTTGCACCTTTGGGCATGTGATAAAACAAGAGGTACAAATCTAACTACAGTTCTATGAAATCTTGATGACTGCCAGGGACAGTGCTAAACACTGGATGTTATCCGCCTTGTGCAGGTCGAGTATTTAATATCAGTCACATGTGAGCTGGGATGATGTAGGGGGTTGCGTATTTAAGCTGGTGTCATAATGAAAGATGTCACTTCAGAATCTCGCCAACATTGACAAAGTACTCTGGCTGTCATCCAAAATTCATAGAACCAGAGTAACATTTGTAACTCAGGTTATACTTCATACTTTCTGACCAGAGTCAGTCACTGTCTCTGAGACAGTGTTTCAAATTGGATGATTATTACCAACATAGTCAAGAGGAATCCCACCGTACTGGGAATGGCCTGAGTGTTCCTGAAGCACAGCTGAAATCTCAAGAGGACCCCTCCTAGCGTTGGCAAGGAAGTGGATACACTTCTGGTAGAGTGGCCACTAATATTAAGCGGCAAAGCCAGTCCTCTTGAGCTATATGCCTCCTCACATACTTCAACAATCCACATGGAAAGCCTCTATTTAGACGGGGCGTGCCCTCCATCGCAAACTAACCAAATCCAGCAGTTACCTTTTTATAAAAATGCCATTACCAGAAGACAAGTAACTTCAGTTAATAACCACTTTAGCCTCGCCTGCTCCAGAGGGTCAAAATTGGGCAGATTAAGGGCTGTGTCTTAGGCAAGCTACAAGTATGCCCTTGACGCACTTCCCGTCCGCTGGGAACAGGTGTTGGATGCATGGGTGGAATTCTCTACTTATCCAGGTCTGTTCTCACAGAACTGGTTACAGGAAGCCCTTTTAAACAGGGCACCCTCATCCCATGCTTACGTGGTAAACATCCTAGCCGACTGCAGCCCCACTGCCAGGAGCAAATATTTAAATTTGGCAAACTCTGAGGCTAGCATGTGGACTTTAACTGCCAAATAATCCACTTCCTTGGCCTTTTTCCTATGTGTAGCAGTTTCAGGTAGGGGGCGACTATGCCCACTTGTCACATTTGAAGCTACACAGATGGAGTCTGCTGGCCTTCAAGCTCCAGTCCTTCTACCTCAGCTAGCTTCAGTTCCTGCAGCATCGCTCTTCTATCAAACTTAAGGCGGTAAAGTTCACATGATTTAAAGCACTCGCTAGCCTAGCTTCAGAGCTGGCAAGACACCTGCGTTAGCCTATTAGTAACTGCTGGTAAGAGTACTGGAGAAAACACCTGTTTAACATCCAGTGTTAAGCATTGCCTCTGTCAGAAAGAATTAAACAGAACACCAATTTACAATTGGTTCCACTTCAGGCTGGATGATTTCTGCACCTGTATTAGATAAACTAAGCACCAAAATGGTTTTATCACTAAATGCTAAATAGCAGGCACTAAATTTACAACCTCACACCAATTTTCTCGTGCCATAATAAACCTTTACAAGATTATTTTCACATCATAGGCAGTAAGAGAGACGACAGCATCTTTACCTTTCAGTTTGTTGTGTTCAGAGTCTGCAGGAAACAGGACATCGGGGAAGAGCTTCTCAAAGCTGTAACCCGCATACCGTGGCCTGTTCTCCACGTAGGTCCTCACTGACTGGTTGAGTTTCATCAGGAACTCCTGAGACGGTGTCCCCAGCTGTTCGATCACCTTATTCCACTGGTCGATATCTTAGGGTTACAGTGTTAAGAAAAGCACTGGGCTGGGTTTGGTCAAAAGATCGGCGGTTCCAGAGTTGGGCTGGGTAGTTTTGAGAAATATTTTGAACTAATGAACGTTAAAAGAGAGCCATCTGTAGTCTCTATGTCTCGTACTACTTTGTTCTGGCTTGGCTATGTTCCTAAAATACTTGTGTGTAACTGCAACTGTGCTGAAAAAGAAAATGTCAATGCTATTACTTAACAAGGGATGTAGAAAAAAGCACACCAGACCAGCTGTTAAGTGATGGCTTAAGATTATAGAGCACATTATCGGATGAATTGAGGGAAGATTCTTTATATAAAAAAATTTAAGTCTTTATTATCCAGCTACATCTGGGCTGGATTGACCTGGTGTATAATATTTATGTATTGGGGAGAACTCCTTGCAACTTGAGAACCTAGAGGGATAGACTTGTGCAGAACTGGACATAATGTCAAAGTATGTTTTATTCTTGCTTTAAAGCTCTTCATGTTCACATAATGCCCATTTTATATAGTTATTCATTCTTTCTTTAAAAGTCAATTAAAAGAGATTTTTTTTAGAAGAGAAAAGTAATAGAGGCATTCACTGCTTTGAGGAGGGGATTATCTTCCTGTTCACGTGCTAGAAATATTGCAACATAAAAAACTGCCAAAAATATATAATGGCTTATATCTTTGCAGTTATGTATGTTGTTGTAAGTCTGCTTAAATAAATGGGATGAGAAACGTTAACTGCTCCTGGCAATTGCTACCTCATACCTAGTTTCTTTTTTGATTTAAATTAAAAGGAGCAAATACCTCCACCACTCCGACACAAAACAGCTAACACGGACACAATGTCAGACTGAATGCTCAAGTGAAAAACAAAAATTACAATTCACTCTCATTATCAGGCTAGGAGAGCCTCAGCGTGACCTTTTATACCAAAAATTTAAATCTTAAACAACTATTGTTATTAATTATTACTATCAATTATTATTATTTTTCTGGATGTCAGTGTCCATTAGCCAAAAGCAGTGGGCAAATATCAGCCTTTTTAGAGGGCTAAAATCCTGCCACTGTTTCAATCTAGCCTCTGTTTCATTAGCTTTGGTGAGAGAAAGTGTTTTCTCCATTCAGATTTTTTTTCCCCCACAAAGCTTCTAAAAAGAAATATGACAGTTTTATGTTCTTTCATATTACTCAGTTAAATGACCTTTAACAAACTTTTTTAGCTTCTATCTCTGTCAACGTTGCTACTCTTTATAGGACACTTTACACTAGGGCTGTGCAATACCGGCTGAAAATAAAATCTAAAAATTAATGATTTTAATTGATATTTCCACCTTCTTCACATATGGGATACTACGGGAAAATAATTCAGCAAATTTGACATGCTTTTTAGCGGGTTTTTTATGGCTGCCGCTTTCTTGTGCAACTTACAGTGCCTACAGAAGGTTTGGGAAACGGTGGCATTTCCCAACCATAATTACCAAGGGTAAAGTGAAAATCAATTTCATTTTTAAACATCGTCCTAAACCATAAATTCTAATTAATAGATAGAATCAATTTATCACCAAGCTCTAATACTGCAAACAAAGTGCAACACCCAACATAAAGCTTTCTTTTTCAAGCTAATGTTACACCAAGCTTACCTCACCAACGTCAGCCCTTAGCATATTAGAGTATTAAGCAACTCATAGTTGCTTTATGTAAAGTAATAAATTAGTATTTACATTTACAACACACTGATCGTGTTGAGAAACATAAATATAGACTTTGTGTTCTACGCTGACTTACCCAAGGGAAAAAAAAAAAAAAAAAAAAAAACACACGGTCATATTTGTTTCAGGATACATGCAAACCAACTATAACTGCTAAATAAAACACCTAGATAATGTAAAAGATTGTTTTGATTCATTTACAAAGAAAAGGGTTTAAAAAGTGGGAGAGACCATTTTCATGACAAACGTTTTTACATGCAACAGCAGGTAAACCACGTGTCATTAACTAAACCTGTTATTGTGCTCATTAGCTCACTAGTATGGCTTAATGTGTGACTTCTAATGGAATAGAGCCATCATTAGCGTCGTTAATAATAAAACTGCCTGCCCTGAAAAAGGTCTTTTCCTCTTCAACTCAGTCGCTGAAACAAATGAAAGTCACCGCTGAATACGATCACACCATCGCACACTGAACAGGCACTGTAGATCGGCGGGTTTTCCCCATTGTGTGCAAAGACATGAACAAGATGTCAGACAAAAGGATGAGACAAGACGGCATTTTGGGGTTTGGATGGAGGTTCAACTTAAGGATACGATCAGTGCCTGGAAACAACACACTACCCCGGACCATTTCAGCCATGATGCAGCCAACAGACCAGACATCAACTGAAAAATGAGATGACAACCACCAAATTAGCATGCAGGACTGAAAGACAAACAGAAAAACTGTAACAACAAATGAACAAAAGGGAAAAATTAAAGAAACATGACGTGGTGCCAGGTGATGTGTGTGATACATGACAAAAATGAATTGCATGCAGTTGAGTGCACTCTCAAACCCAGGTCAGTGTCCCACAGGGATAAGGGAAATACTCTTTTTGGCCAGAGTGGCAGTCTTACTGATCAAAAGTTCAAGATCATTTCCGCATTAGGTACACTGAATTGAGAACCATAAGCTTTGAAAAGTGAGACACTGACTCTCAATGTCCTCTGAAAATGCTTTGTCTCAACACCCTCCGTACCCTCACACAACAACAATTAATTTTTTGTGACTGCTGCTATGGCATCTACAAACACATAGTAAGCAGTCTGAGGACCGACAAGGGTATTGTTTGCACTTAAGTTCTCGACAATGGAAGAGCAAACTATTAAATTCTATTTCAGGTTTTCCATGTGACTGTCATGCTTTAAGCAAGAGTGCTGCTGCTTCGGTGAGTGAGGAGGCAACGGTGTGAGTTTGTGTATCTGTAGGAAGAGCAGGTGGGTGGTTGCAAGTCGGGGTGTCAGGCAAAGCTGAGAAATAGAATTTCTATAGTTGCTCAAAGCATATGAGACTGAAGAGATGAAAGACGTTTTGTGCTATGTTTTGTTTCACAAGAAACGCCAGACACTGCTGCAAGCAGCTCAAGGATACAATCCCTTCCTGGAAAAAGGATTTTGTGGCGAACCATTTCTGCCATAATGCAGCCCACAGCCCAAATATCCACTAATATGCGCAGCATAAAAAGGAGGAAGAAGAGAATAAGCAAAAAAAAAAAAAATGCAACATGTCAGCAGGAAAATTTAGGGTCAATGTTTTTGGTCAAGAGGATTAAGCGTGAGAAACTATTAGTATAAACAGATTCTCCTCGGGTTTTATTATAGTGGGAGCATTATTGCTATATATTAACCTCATGATACCGGTACAAAAGGGAACATTTTATTCTACGAGTGCTTTAAAAAACTGAGATTTGCTTAACTGGCTGTTATGCATCCCAATTTATACCTAAAACTCCAAGTATCTGCTACGCTAAAGGAACACCAGTCACCGCTCTATCAAAGGAATGTTTCAACGTTTTGGGAAATGCACTTGTTAGCTTAATGCCCCAAGAATTACGTGGATTGATACCACTATCGTGTCTGTACGCTAAAAACGAAGCCAGAACCAGGAAACAGTAAGCCTAGCTCTGTCCAAAGGAAGAAAAAAAAAAATCAGCCTGTCAGCATCGCCAAAGCTCAATGACTAGCACATTATATTTCCTGGAATCGCCCCACCAAGACATAGTCTGAACCCTGTAAAACCCCAACTTGTGGTTTTTGTACTTTGTTTTGTGTACGGATTAAACAAACAAGATATAACATGTTAATTAGTGAGGTTTAGAGGTGCGTGCTGGTAGGTGGAATTTGATTTTGTTATCCCCTGCTACCAGTCTTTATGCTAAACTAAGATTATCGTCTGCTGGCTCTAGCTTCATATCATAATGGACAGATATGAGAGTGGTATCCCATCTTACATGTGGCAAATAAGTACATTTCCCAAAATGTTGAACTATTCCTTTAAGATCGTCTTCCAGAAACTGTGACACGTTCCAAGCAGGAGCACCAAGTGAAACTGCTAAAGCATGCACAAGTGGCATACTGGCATTATTAGCCAGGCTATAAGGAGCTCAGGACAAGCAACCTCTTAATAAAACATCAAACACATGCTAAAGCACTGCTGGGAAATGGAGGCCCCAGACAGGAAGTTTCCCACAAAGCAACGATGCCCAACATGCCACTTCCCCCACACTGAGTGTGACCTTAACAGGAAAAAGGAGAGTGTGTGTGTGTGTGTGTATTTGGGAGGTGCTGTCAAAAACGTCTCAGGGGGGAGGGCCATGCAGCAGGCCAGGCAGCAGCTTCTAAGCTCCTCATTGGCCAGTCACTGTCAAGACGCTGCTTTCCTCCACTCACCGTTGGCCTGATAGCCCATGCCCAGGATGACTTCAGGTGCGCGGTAGTAGCGGGTAACAACATAGGGAGTCATGAGGAGGCCAGTGGCAGCTGTCCTGGCCAGGCCAAAGTCCAGGATCTTCAGCGTGCAGTCAGACTTCACCACAATGTTGCTGGGCTTTAGGTCCTGTACAGAAAACACAACACGGAGAACCTGATGAAGACTGAGGCGCTACTGTTGTGGTATGATCTGGTGGTGTTCTGCTCTGAAAGGTGCAAAGAAAGAAAGCGTTTGATGTTGAGAAAAATTGTAGAAAAAGACATGTTGAGAAAAAACTAACAGTTGGTGATCGTTCCCTCTAGTTGGAGGAATTTTACGGGTGATCCGTGCACTACTGCAGCTGTGGGCTCTCCGCACCACCACGCAACTTTCTACATTTTTCCATCTCACGGAGAAAAGAAGTCAGGTCGAAAAACAACATTTGCTTTATTGGCATGAATGTTAATACAAGAGCATTGCCAAAACTAAGGGAAAATACAAAAAAAATCATTTCATATAGTTCGATCAAATAAATAAAATAAAATAATTTTTATTTCTTTATTTTGGTTAAAGATTAATATTATCTAATATATTGAATTTCTCTATGTCTTCTATCATTACGGCTGTGTCTCCTTCTCGCAACAATAACAGCAGCCATCTCTGCACAAAGCCTGAACCAGCCTGGTGGTTTGCGTCTTCTTTTCAAATGTATTAAATACAGATGCTGTTGCACTCACATTAAATTGCTTTCAGGCTTAGCTAGTAAATAAAAGGCTACATTATTAATAAGCCATCATGCGGCTCACCTAATGCCGTGATAATGGATCGCAGGTGGAAATATTTACAATCACGATGCTGGCTCAACGTCGTGATGTCCAGTCATCCATCGTCTATCGGCCCAACCTTAGCCCCAAACTGCATATTCATTGAGGTGAATATATTTATTAAGTAGTAAATGAACAACAGGTAGTATCTTGCGCATTTGAAAGACTTCTCTGCACACCATTAGTAGATCAGCTTACATGTTAATTTGCTGGTGATGTCATGTCTGCACACATTTTCACTGACGCAAACTTTTAGAAAATCTGTCCCAAAGTGTTTGTTTTGTTTGGTCCAACTTTTTATTTGATCCTCATTTAACTGTTCACTGATTTCTGTTTGCTGCATTATATCCTGAACCGTTTCATGTAAATCACCTGACACCTACAGAAAGAAAGGGGAGAAATATGACATGTACTAAGCCACAACTCTAATTGTTACTGGTAGGTCTCCTTTCAAGTGTCCTGACAAAAACAGAGCTTTTGAAAAGCAGTTTGACTTGCAGAGAAAGTTGTTCCTCTCTTCTGAAGCTAATCCTGACAAATTAAACGGACATTATCTGGCTGGCACTTCAAATTTCCATCCGGTGAGGTGACATGTCATAAACAAGACTAACTGCCTGTGGCTACAATTTACTGACTGGCCGTCTGCCAATACACTTAATACAACAATGTCAGCAGGTAGATTTCCCTTTTATACAAACCTTCAGGAACAAATCAGGTAAACAAAAAGAAAAACAACGCTGCAGTACTGAAGCCCCGATTCTCTACAAATAACTATATGCAGGCATGGTCCCTCCAGCAAGAGCACTGTGTCTTTGTTAATTTGAACTTGTGCTTATATGTTATAAAGAACCAAATTAAATTTTTGCAACTAAAATCCCTCCAGGTTAATAAATTGTTGGAGGTACACTGAACTTACCAGGTCTTCGGGATTGGGATCTCTAAGCTCTTTTAGGGAAAAAAAACGAGGACCTGTTAGAACCTATTAAAGTCTCAGTGACTCTCTTAGGGGACGCGGGGGCAATTTTGTACATTTTAAAGTTAAATGCATTAATTTGATGCAAAATTGAGAGGCTATTTATGAAGAACTTTGCATTCTTGTATATAATGTTTTGCTATAGTTAACTATTTAATCATACACAAAAACAAATTTATTTAATGTTTTTCCAGCAACTCTAAATCAACTTTAGGGAAAAGTAATTTAACTAAATTTATCATGTCCGACCCAATTTGATTAATAATGTTGTATGTGGTTCTCGCATCACGCAACATGAAGACTTCACAGGCTCTCTTCAGGTAGGACTCTTATATTGCAACCATAAAGGATTTAATACATGTGCATTCCAAATTCAGGTGCAGCTAGCTTAATCGCCTTCTCACAAACAAGTGACAGAAACAGACCGCTAATGTTACCATAGTTACCTTAAAAGAAAAGAGGCTGTCTTGAGTCGGATGCCATAGTGTGTGAGCGTGCTAGCTTAAAGCACCGCAGAGCAGCGCCCACAAAACACAACTTTAGAGGTCTGTAATGTTATTATGAGAGATGTAAAAATATTTTAGGTTCATTTTGAAACTATGCTGCAATGAAGCATGGATTGTAAGCTGGCCAACTCAGTACCCTCACCTCTCTATGAAGCTGGATCACTTTGTCTTTCTCATGATCACCACCTGGTTGGCACAGAATACTACAAAACCTGCCATCAAGGTAGCCAAACATGTCCAGGAGGCAGCTCACTAGCAAACAATAAAAAACTAATTTCGCCGTCATAATCATTATCTTCACTTCTTGGCAACGAGACCATCAAACTTTGCGGCTAACGCCTTGAAAGGCGGAGAAATTTATTCTTTAGGGAGGGTTTAGTATCTTCAAAAAGACGAGAGCTCTCATCACAGACACAAGGCTCGCAAAAACAAGAGAGCTGAATCTTTGGCGATCCATGACTCATACTGCATCTGTTGCACTTGATGAAAGCTTTGCGTGCCGAACCGCGTTGATGCGAGTGGCGCTGGTTAGCTCTGCCTGTGGCTCAATTAGTTCTGGCTGGCAGAGCAAGAGGAGCTCTGCTAATCTACTGCTGCGCCTCTTACTGAGGGTGACTGACAGAGTGCCATCAGAGTGTGTGTGTGTGTGTGTGTTTGCACAGGCATACAAGAGCAACCATTTGTTTATCGCTGCTGGTGCTTCAGGGTGCGTGTGTGTGTGTGTGTGTGTGTATGTGTGTGTTGTTTCAAAGTGAACAAGCACCTGAGTGTATATGTGTGTGGAACCTACATCATCTCTTCTGTATAACAACCTGTTTATGTTTGCTTGTGTTACCTGGTGATTTCATTTATATCTAAAGTGTCACTAGATGGATACACATATTCACTGTCGCCACATGCCGTTTGCCCCTGGCTACAGCTGCATATCAATTTGAGCGTGCGTATGTGCCAACAATACAACACTCGGGCCTACTATCTGCAGCTGAGGGACGCAAAACTGTTATGCATGTATATTAGAGCGCCTGACCCTGTGTATGATGCCGGCGGCGTGCAGGTGTTTGATCCCACACAGCATCTGGTAGAGCAGGTAGGACAGCCTCTCGTGGTCCAGCTCCATCTGAATCACCTGGCACAGGTTGGCATCCATCAGCTCCATCACTAGATACCTGCAGGGAAACCAACAGAGGGCAAAAATAATCACACAGGGAGGTGAACACACACACAGAGCTTTCATACATTCACCCGTTGTTATTACACATGGGACGCAGAATATTCTTGACTTGTGTGACCATGTAATACACATCAAAAATAAAATGTAATACGATCAAAGAGGTTGCCGAGTTATCCGAAATATTAGATGCTGAAGGCTGAAGTTTCTTGGCTATTTCAAGCAAACCATTTGTTATACAATTAAGCCATAACTGTATAACCTACTAGCTAAATTTTAATATAAAGCTACATTTTGATCTCTTATCTCCTCACCCACGCTGCGCTTGTTTTCTGTGGCATTTAGGAAGTGACAGTAAGGGTTCTCCTTCTCAAAACCGTGATGATGTTATGTTATCTGGCAGCTGTTACATCATCAGTCCCTAAAATGCTCCTACACTGAGGAAGGCCCTTCTGACAGATTTTTATACAAAAAGAAACATCTTGGTGACAGAGTGCGCAGCTTTACGCCATAAAAAGCACCACTTCTGCTTGGATGATATTTTGTATACACAATATGTAGTTAAGTGAAAATGGGTACAATACACTGTCAAAGGATGTTTATGTGCAAGGCTGAGTGTGTGTACACATGTATATGCTGAAATTCATATTTTTAGAAAATCATGCGCTCTGCAGTACAAGTATGCACTCAGGTATACACACACACACACACACACACACACACACAGGCAAATGGAGTGCTCATCCTTCATCCTCTAACTCTGTGTTTGCGCTGCAACCCTCTGGCTATGATTTGTCCAGTTTCCTTTTTAGCTCCAATCAGGCAGACACAGCACTGCGTGTGCACGCGCACACACACGCACGCACACACACACACACACACAAACAGAGAGCTTCTAGAGGATGGCATTAATCATGTTTGTTCCCGTCATACTCTGTGAAACCATCACTTCCCCCACATCTCAGTTTAGTATTCCCCTCTCTGAGATTCCACAGCCAGTTTCCACTCACACGGACGTCCTGCCAGACTCGCAAACACATCCCATCCAGGACGCTGCATATTATACCCTATATGTTGGTCTTATTAAGGAAAGCGTCCACCCAAATGTGGAATATGTAAAAGTTGGAGTTGCTAAAAAATTTGTATTTGGTAGTTTCTATGTTACTTTTATGTGACATGTCAGTTATTTTACCATGAAACTTTTCCACCTGATGATCCACTGACTGAAAATCCATTGACTGAAGCTTAAACATTTAACCTGTCCACTTGCTGTGATTACAGGTGTTTATATGTATTCCTTGAAATGAATCTTCCTGTACTATGTACCTGTAGTAAGGCAGGATTAAACACTAACCATGGATCTAGCTAAGCCGCACAAGCCCCCTAAAAGTCCTCTAAACCCCCAGCATGCTTCATCCTGTATTGATTTTACAAAGAAACCGTGAGCAGATGTTATCTCGCTCAGTAATACTCACACATCTTGGAATTCTTCCAGTGTCTTCTGTGGCGTGAACACGTTTAACAGGCCGATTATCTGCCGGGGGGGAAAAAGCACCAGTTATTACTCTGCGAGTCCGGAGGGGAGATGATGGGTCGTAATGAATGACATCACCGCCACCACCACCTCGGCATCCCTGAACCGAGCAGGGTTCATCTGAAAGGCTCTGACAGCAGCAGCTGGATTTGTCAACACTGAACAGCCCCTAATTTAAAGCACTACATAAAAAAACAAACATGGAGCAGCAGCAGGGAGGATCTACAAGACCTCTGTTTTAAGGTCACCTGTCGATCAAACAAGGTGGGCAGCTTCTTGGATCATTAAATCATTACTGCAGTAAAAGGGTCGCACGATGGAGATGAACCGCTACAGGAATGTCACTGATTAACTTTACATTATTTTGAATAACAAATGACCAAATATAAATATTTAATCACCTGCAATGCAGCCTGATTTGGCCCCTTCACAGGAAAATTATGTTCAAACTGATTTAAAGACTAAACATTTTCCAGACCTTTGCTCCATCCAAGTGTCTTCTGTTATTTATATTGGAAATCTACTGCTCCCACAAGCTTGTACATTACATTACTTCTTGACTGATCTCAACTCTGAAACAACGCCATGCATTTGAACCTCTATCCGCAGGAAACACACGAGACAGGGAATGCGTCACGGCTCAAAATTTGCCAGCCCCTAATAGTGACATTGATGAAGCTAAACATGCTTAAAAAGAAGAGATGTTTGGGCCCTTACGTTCTTGTGGTTGACACATTTCATGAGCACCAGTTCTCTGTAGGCCCGTTTTGCGTGAGTTTGATTCTGAAACGGCCGGCTCAGCTTCTTGATGGCGACGTTCCTCTCAAAGTTGTGGTCATACGCTGAACTGGGGTGGAGAACCAAAGCAAAAATTTACAAAATCAACAACAACAACAACAATAATAATATATAACTCTTCGCACTCTTTTAAAATGGTAAACATTTTCGAGGACACTACTTACTAAGTCAATGGCTAACATGTTGGCAAACAGCTGCACATCCAGCAGACACGGAGCAACATTAGAATTGATTTGGACTGACCTAAAAGTTGAATATTCACTCTGATTTTAGCACAGTTTCCACCGTCTTTAAAAAAATATGCACCGCACTGAAGTTAGTTTTAAGTTGGATATTCGACAGACATCTGTCCACAGTGTGCTCTTCCACAGGTGAAGGTGTTGCAGGAAAGAAATTTGCATTCAGAATAAACAAACGTGGAAGAGAATGCAGTTTACTCAGAACTGGGGAAAAAGTAAGGAGGACTCAGACCATGCAAACAAGGAGGAACTCATACCTCAGAGAGAAGTCTGTTGTATGGGCGAGGGACACAAACATACATTCCTGCAAATCCTCCAGCCGTGATTTGTGCGTCAGGTAACGTTTAATAACTTGCCCACGGATGCTCGGCTTACTTTCTACTGACCCAAGACATGCTGCTGTGCTGATCTGGGACCATCACGTCCTCTCATGTTAGCTTTGCAACAGCAAGTAGGGACAGTTTGCTAAACCAGAACCTGGCGAACATTAGTTACATTAATTGCTGTTTTGTTTGTCACTCTATATCGTGGTATTTGTCACGGTATTGGATTTCTCCAGAATAGTTTACCACACCTTTATGATGCAGAGAAATCTTATAAGTTACTGTTGGAAATTCCAACAGTATGTCGTAATAAAAAAATGTCTATATTGGAATACGTATTGTTACTGGGATATGAAACGCATACTGGATATTGAGATTTTAGCCGTATCACACAGCCCTTATCAATAATGTGATAAAAATATATATTTTATCTAATTTTATTTACATCGCTAAGTCCAACAAAAAAGGTTAGAAACATCTTGCAGCACTGCGGAGTTGTTTTATTGGACTGTATTTCACTGTACAGAGAAGATTCATGACTAAGGGGAGTTCATCCTGCTTAGCTTCTGTTAAAGAACTTCACCTTTAGGTCATAAAAAATGTGATCCATCATCCACAGTCACCGATGCCATTATGGCACAACTGTTTATATGATAAAATATCATCATATACAAGAACTAATGCTGGGTTTCAGATTAAAATGTGTTTCAGCACTGACACTTCCCTTAATCCTCTCACGTCTGCAGCGATCCACAGGGAACACAATACCATACTGCTCTGTCAACAAACACTACAGTATGCATCTATTCCCGTGTCGTATGCTGATATAACATCTGATCTCGTCAACTTTCGGAGCAGACAGCGGCCAAAGACTGCGCACTGCATCAGTAGCTTCCATCAAATGTTTTCTCAGGTGACAGTCTCATTGTGGAAAGTTCAATTCTGCAGGTTCTACCTTCTCTGACTGACAAATTATTTTGGCTGCCACGGCATTCGTACATAAATAAGGCTGTAGGATCACCTGTTTTATTCTGAGTGTCTGATTCATTTCTAACCAGGTTTGTAGGTTTCATACTGAAGTTAGGGGAAATATTACTGTAGTTTAACGAGAGGTAAGATGAAAGACTTGGAAAATAAATACTAGGACTTTTAACCATATCTCAGAGTTTGCCTTGTTGTCATGGGCATGGCTTGGCAGCCAGCTCTATGGCAACCAACTAAACACCATACAATGATGAAGACCATGAGATAAAGTGGAACACGAGTTGATTTTATGTTGTCAAACTACTATTTCCAAGACCAACACATTTCAACAACCAGACATGTGACCCCCCCCCCCCTTCTTTGACTCACCAGACAATTCCCTGTGCTCCGGATCCGATGGGTCTGAGGTTCTGGTAGCGCTTTAAAACCATAAAAGTTGAATCGCCCACATCTATACTGTAGTACTCCTTTTCACGCTTGTTCCGGTTCATGGTGAAGCCTTGGACAAACGCCGTGATTGGGCATTCAAGTGGAGCTCTCAAGACCTGCAGAAAGACAGACGGGTTGTCATTTTTATTTTTTTTTTACCAATACCCAAAACATTTCCACTGAACTACAATGCAGGGACTTCCAAAACACTAATCAGTCATTCTTTGTGCTTTCTAAATCGGTAAAAAGTGATGTGATTTTGTCGATTTTGTCAACAGATTTAGGCGAACCCCTATTCTTGTCAATGTAGGATGACATATTAACAGATCCAGCAGACATGGAGCAACATTAGAATTGATTTAGACTGACTGAAGTCAAATATTCACTCCAAGGGTTTACTTTTTCCAAATTAAGCATAACTGAATTTCGGAGCAAATGTCCGAACTTATGGCAGTATCAAACTTCACACTGTGCATCAAGTGATTTCTAGATTTGTGGCAAACTAACATTTAACATGGTGGGTAATCAGGAGCGGCCTGCCTAGCGCCAGCATCCAAAGCAAGGTGTTTAGGACCGCAGCCAGTGAGACTTCGAGAAACTGCTGATGAACCGCTCATACTGTAGATCAGTCTTTCAAAAAGCCCCACCCTGCAAGCTGTCTGACTCGGAAAACAGCCAACAGTTAATTTAATGAAACACTATTAGGCTTTGTCTCGGTTGTAAGACACCTTTATCAGCATTTCCTAAAATGACAACAAGTCTTATTTATTCCTTTAAAGAATTGTTGAGTCACTAGTTGTGATGAAGTACATCAATGCTCATGTGTGCACTGTTTACTGCCCCTTTAACCTAATAAAAACCTGGAGTAACTCTTTAATATCAGAAACTCAAACCAGCCACCCTTTAAGTCCTCAAGTGAGGTTCATCATTTATAATGACTACTATATAAAGCCTAAAGAGGTCTGGGCGGTGGGAGTGATGATCCAGGCAGAGACAGAGAGGAAGCAGGGTTTCATGCTGGCTCTGAAGACGATAAATCATTAGTGGAATTTGGAACATTGCGCTGAGGAGGTCCGCTTTGTGATGATAGCTGTGTGTTCTGCGGACCGTGACATGACCTCTAGATTTCCCCGACTACCATTAAACCTCCCCTCCTTTCCTTTCAGTGTCCGTTAGCCTGCAAGCCTCTCTCTTCTCCACTCCGCTCCACTCATCTTCCTATTCTTAGGTACACGGCTCATCAAACCTTCGCTCTTTGTCTTCTGTTTTGCTTTCTCTTCTGTGTGCAGGGGCTGCAAACTCAAGTCACCATCTGAGTTAAATTCAACTCACTTTCCGAGACAAGGCTAAGCCGGGTTCAGACAACAGACACGCAGGCAAGACCAAGACCAAAGCAATTCAAATCCTATTCAAAGATCAATTAACACATCACTTGCTTGCTCTGTAACGAAGCGCGCTTAGTGGTAAGAAGACAAAGGTACAAAAGACATCAAATCAAACTCAGAAAGAAGCTTAAAGTGACCACTAAAATCTTCCCCTGTGCCTCCTCCTCTCCTACACTCGTGTTTTATCCTTTCTGCTTCTGATCTTGTCTCCTCTCTCTCCCCTTCTTCTCTATGACTCTGATCGTCTTCTCTCTCCCGCCGAAGAACCTTGACAGCAGTCTGCAGCAGAGCCACGCGCTGCAGAGGTACAGGGATGAATAAAATTGTTGACAAAACAGTCTGAACTCTGTGATTTTATCACAGAGACATACTACCAAATGCAGGTACAGAAACACAAACATATACATGTCGCTTCCGTAGATTGAAAAGCTCACTAAACAAAGTCACTCAAGCAAACAATTCATTCAGTCAGATTTGTCATGTGATGATGACGACACAGCCACTGTCACATCATGTGGCACTACATGATTACATTTGTCTGTTTCCATGTCCATACGTACTCCACCCCTCACCTTACCCTGCACCCGGCCTTATGAGGTCAGACCCCACAAACCAGTTATCCCTGCTACGGAATCCCAACCTAAAAGGACTTCTTTCAAAATGTGTTTAACAACTTCGCTTCTCATTCGCCCCTTCACGCATCCACCTTGGGGCACTTGCACTTGGACACATGGAAAGGAGGAGCCGGCCCTGGGATTAACAGACCCCTACCTAAGCCCTAACCCCAACCGTGGAGGGAGGCTCTAACTGGAGGGAAAGACAGCAGACCAGCTGGGCGTGGTTTTCACTATTTGAATTTAGCACACAAAACGGCACATGCAGCTCAATTATTAAATTAAAAGCCCCCTCATGTTTCAGTGTTGTGGAAAACTTACTGACTCTCATTGTGTGTTCCCAGTTATACTGGGAAGTACGAATTCCGGAAATTTCAACTGGAACGCTTAATTTCAAACCGGTTTAAACATTTTTACATGGGCCCAACCCTAATCTCCACCACCTCTGCTGTTCGCTTAGCATCTGAAAGAGATCCACAGTCATACCTACCCCCTCACCTGTTGCCCGCATTCCATTAAACCAGATTTCACTGGCCTTCCTGCTACGTAAAATACGGCACGTCAGCACGATCAAATGAAGCCAAGTTGTGTCACTGCAGTTGACTGTTTGGTTAAAGGTGTGTGCTCAATGCAGGTGACTACAGAGATACTGCAAACATGACAGCTTTAATAACCTTGAGACACTATGACGATGCATACCATCAAAGTGATGTGTTGCCACATCCAATTCAATTGACTCTTGCTTACCGACAGGCACCCGCACCTCACAGAACATGACTTCAACCCCTTTTACAAAATGCTTAGACTGATCCACAGAGCCGCAAAAATGCCAGCTTCATTTGTCAGTGGGATCTGGTTGCAAAGGCACCAGAAATAACACATAAGCCGCATGTTGCACGCTTTTCATTTGGTAAATCAAATATAGGCATAGTGTCATGTTCTACCAGTTACAGGTTGGCCTGCTCAAACACTCAGAGTATGTTCTAAGCTGATGTTAGGCTTCAGCGTGCGGTGTGATGTGGTTTTCGCTCCCATATGAAGAGAGAACAGCACATATCGGGGTTATTGTGAGACTGGAGGATCTGTGGCTGCATGTGAAAATGGGCTGTGTGATATGACAGTGTGTGTCAGGCTGTCGACCCTGTTCAACTGTTAGGAGGCAGATTCATGTGTAGCCCCACGGTACACAATGTTATACAAGCAGGGGCGCACGCAAATGAATGAATGCCTTTAGCTTAGTGATCAATCGTGCATGTTTATATTTAGATGTAGCAAAACATTACAACTACATTTTATCTATCTGAATATGTGACACCTTCAGAAATCAAAGGTCTATTGATAATCCTTCAATCATGCTCCGACTGAACAAAAATAAACATACTGAGGCAGCTTTATCGCAGATTTCCCAGCAACCACAGCTGGTATACTGCCATCCACTGAAAATCACTGGCTGTGAGGAAATGATGTCTCTGACAACAGACAAAAAAGGACAGATGAGTTAACAAGTGTCAGATATGGCGTTTGCACAGGTGAACACACATTCGCTCGGCAGTCCTATCCAGATTCACACCGTCTAAACCGTCTCCCGGTGATCCGCCTCATGTTGGCCATTAGAGGTCTGCTCTTGTTCACTCTGAGTGCAGTGACTTCACCGTCCAGATTCTTGAAAAACAACAAGGTTATCTGGAAGTTATCTGGGACACCAAGATTTAGTCCACCAGCAATTTGGGAGAGTTAGATTTTATCTTTGAACTGCTCAGCCAAAGCAGTGGCTGTCAATAAGAGCCCATACAGGCGCACTGAACTGAACCTCTTCTGTTTGTCTGGAGGGGACGATTTGGGGATCAAACTTCCAATAATCTGAGCGCAACCTTAGCCGGACGTGCGGAAAAAGGATAAAAGGAAAGGCACTTTGCAATACTACAGCCAAGCCTCATTCACTCCACCTTAATATATCTGTTCCTTTTTTTTTTGTCTTGACACGGTTGTGTCTTGTAGGTTGTTATTGTAATCTTGTATTAAGCACCATGGGCCTTGAGAAACGGCATTTCCTTCATCGTCTACTCCATATGTGGACAAATGTCAACAAATGAACCTGCTCGGCTTCTGGACCGCAGTCTGAAGAGGAGACTAGCGCTAACCGCCTTAACTTTCCCAGCAGCTGGAAAACGACAGATTTTAATAAACAGACACACAGTGACCTGCACAGTGCATTTATTTTTGGGGCGGGCCATTAAAAAAAAAAAAAAGGTTGATGTGCTGCAGCGACCTTTAGAAATGTTGAACTCACTGTAATGCATGAATGGCTATGATCACTAAAGAGTTAGTTCTTAGCATTACAGGGTTGGGTGATGTCTGTCTACAGTGAAACATCAGGATGAACAATGATATTTGGGGGAGGTGGTTGTTCAGTGATCTTGTTCACATAAAGAGTGGTGTGGGTTTTGTGGGTGTTGCTGGTGTGTAGCGTATCCGTCCCTGATTCAAAAACTACAAGTCCCACATCCAACAAGCCGCAATGCACCAATCACTGCAGAGTTTTCTGTGAAAAGCTGTGTCGCACATTTTTACATTTTTTCAATGTTTTAAAAAGGATTTTAAGGCCCCTGCCAAGGGTCCAGATACCAGGGTCTTCACTTCCATAGTCCTCCACTGGTTTCCACATCATAACACACAAGGAGAAGGAGCACACACACGCTCAGTTTTCATAAATACCTTGTTAATAAACTGTGTTACTTGAACACGTTTTCTTGTTTAGGAAGCACATGTACTCCTTGGGGAAAGTTTTCTGTAGAGCTCTGCAGGGCATTTGGGCTGGACATAACATGAACTACTAACAAAGTTCATAGGGATTCTTGGCCAAACCTGAAGCCAAATATAATGAAAAAATTAGCCGAATAACACCGAACAAGTGCATTAACATTTCTTCCATTTATTTTGCCTTTTTTTTTTTACCACTGCATAAATGAAATAGTGAAATTGTGCTTTTTACTCATTGTTTCCCACAGGATTTGGAGAGACTATGGGGGGCAGGTCCAAGGCCCAAGAGGGTCCGGTAAAGTAAATTACATGTGTCCATTTACTTTTAATGGACAAATGTAATATGTTTTATTCTTTCTTATTTCTATCCTGTAAAGACAGTTTTAATTTTGAAAACCGAACGTTGTCACATGTGTATCTTCGCGCTAAATTCATTCAAGTCCGACCCAATTTGATAAATAATGTTGTATGTAGTTCTCACATCGCGCAACATGAAGACTTCACAGCCTCTCTTCAGGCAGGACTCTCATACTGCAACACTTGTCTTTGTAAAGAGAGAAACTGACAGGATAAAGACGCTAACCTGCCTGTCTGTCTGCTCACACGGTCTCATTTCTGTGGATTTACCATAAAGACTTGAATACACGGGCACTCAAAATTCAGGTGCGCCTAGTTTAATCGCCTTCTTACAAACGAGTGACAGAAACACTCAAAGCGGGTCAGACCGTTTGTTGCCTTTTCTAAGAAGTCAGCCACAGATGAAGTGGATGCGCTAGGAGATAACTGAGCAGGACAGCATCTGCAAACAGTGATTTTTGCATCTTTCTCAGACACTTTAAAATGCTTCCACACTGCTGACATGTCAACGTAGTTTAAATTTCTTCTCTCTTTTGACATATTAGGCCGAACACCAAAAGTGCTTTTTTTTTTTGCTATTTTCGGCTGATTAATTTCAATGGCCAAACATTGTGAATTTTTACAAACAATCAATCGATTGACGTAAAAAATAATAAGTTTCAGTCCAATACAAAACACTTCAAAATGAGCTCCACCTCAACAGCTACAGCAGTAATCTGCTGCTTCACATGAATGCATGAGCAATAATAATCTCATGATGTAAGTCACATTTTTAAGGGACATTTTTCTGCATTGAGTACTTTTACTTTTAATACTTTAAGCACATTTTCCTGATTATATTTATAATTTTACTGACGTAACATTTTCAATGCAGTGCTTTTACTTGTAACACAGTATTTTTTTAAAGCAGTATTAATTCCTTTACATAAGCACTGATAACAGATTGTGATTTTCTCATTAAGAAAATTCAAAATTCAGTTACAGTGCCTGACAACGACCTAACAACCAATCCCATAACAGAAGTCATCCAGCAAAGTGATGGCCGGGCAATACTTTGGCTACTTAAAGCCCCACGCAGTGGACGAGACCGTACCGAACACGGTTAGGTTTCCTAAAGTCTACCAGTAAACAGATGAACGATGTAACTTTCATGCTCTTCACAAAACTCTGCACCAACAAAGATGATAAATGCCAAAACCTAAGTTCACCACCTAAATCATCACCACCCAATAAAGCATGCAGCGTGTGAGCGCACAGTCTCAGACACCAGCAGATACACCCATCCTCTGGAGCATGAAGCAAGGCTCTCAAAAAACACCCCCAGTACAAACACATCACACATGCAGTTGCCCCTTATTAAAAGACATGGTGCCGATACACAACAAGTTGGAAATGAGGAATTTTAACTGATGAACATTACTGACCTTGGCTGTAAATGCTTCACATGCTGATATCTTTATATAGTTGAGATCATTGTACATTCTTGTACAATTTACTAATTAAAATTGATTTTCTGTGTGCAGCTGAATCTAGTGCCAGGGAATTTAAGTTTAAGGGACTTAAATAAATATGGACTGCTGTGCTGCGTGAAGTGTAGGCACAAAACATATCTGCACAAAGATAGGAAAAACAGCAAATGAAATATTACTTCCTGAACAGAATTTGAACATCGTCCAAAAGATTTAGAATGACATGTTATGGAGAGGTGATTCATTCTCACGTAAACTATGTTTGCACTTACCTACGACTGTTTAAACTGTGGCCTGCTCCTGTATTTGTGTTTGGGCCAGTTCTGGCCGCCAGGTTAGAGAGGGACAACAAGCACATGCCACAGTGTGGCCTGTCTGTCTACATCAAATATTGACTCCACCTATCTACACTAGTTATGATATACATCTTCGGGTACTATACACTGACCCATTAACAGAACGGAAGAGAAAATGATTCACCAGTCAATAGGCTAATACTGTTTTAGTTTCAAACAACAGAACCTCCAGGTATGAATGTGAGCTCATCTTCTGTTAGCCAGGAGCCATAAGCTCATCACTGCAGGCTACCTTGCTCCTTTGGTGCAGGAATCAGATTTCTTGGTGCTTTTGGCTGACCACTGCTGTTCTCTTGGCACAGGTTCTTTAGAAAACCTCGTTAGCCATGTGCAGTGCAGTGTGGGAGCTATACCACCCAAACAGGTCTATAGAAATGTGTGAGATAGAAAGCTTAACCAAGACTCTCAACATTATACACACACACACACACACACACACGCACACACAGCAACCTGACAATCTCAGCCTCGCCTACCTTTGATCAGACAATTATAATGAACCTGATAATTAACATCACAGATGATTTGACAGATCACAAAACTTCACAAATGATCGCCTGGCTCGATAAGCTTTTCTCACTAGATAGAGTCTGGTACACGTTCACAATTTGATTGTAACAAAGATAAAACCAACTGCAACATTATGCAATTGCCAAGTTTCGAGATTTGCATTAACCTTTTAGTTTGCAGGTCAGTGAGGACATAATCATAAAAAACACACACGGGCTTAACCTTTGCATATAGCCAGATATTGATGTACCATTCTTCTCGGAATGTGAATAAATAGAGATTCTGCTATAATAACCAGTGTAAACTGATCTCTGTTCAGTTTGCAGTGCAGGAATTGAGTTTGCACACAAAGCGAACAGAAATATAATTTCCCAGCAGTAAATATCAGCAAACTGATGTTAGCTATAAAAACAGGGTGTATTCAAAAGCGTCAATATGGGATTCCTGTTTACACAGAAGATGTTACCGTCTGTAATTGACCACAGACTGGAGGGTCACTGCGTTTAGGTTGAACCTTTTACTAGTCCGGTGGCTGGAAACACCACCCGGCTCTCACTTTACAGTGTAAGCAGCACTAATTTGTGTACAGCACTGATACGGAGAGGTTGCCGCCGTGTGCTTCCCAATGTAGCCACTCAGTCTGGTTGCCTTTTACCAGTTAGGCCAGACCTGTCCTGCCTGCTGTGGTGGTCACCATAATATTGTATTGTTAACACCTATTCACAATTGCGTGTGTGGCCACATTTTTGTCTGTTCCCATCCCCCAACAGTTGACAGTAACACGTCTAACATGTCTCATCGGGAGAGAAAAAACTCCTCAAATGTCGAGCTCACCCCTCTCCGGTTAATTCCAAGTGTCGACCCGCAGTCGCCGTTTGCTGCCTGCTGGAGACACAAACCCGAACGTTTTGCAGAGAAAACAGCTCTTCAGTCCTTTATTCCCTCCGGATACACTGTCGTTTCCGTCACACTAGCAGGCCAGGATCATCGCAAAATATATGTGTAGCTTCTACGTAACCTAATCTGTGTGCTTCCGTGACACAAGCAGTTTCTGCCATTTCATACCAACGTCGTCGAAAGCTTGCGATGTTTCCTCGGCTGCACAATGAGATGTAGGGGGTCGTTCAAGACCGCCTGCGCGTTCCCGGCAGCCGCTTCGACAAAGCGGAAGGGACCGTTTCGCAACGTTTTCAAATGACACAAGCGGGTGATATTTTACTCAGATTTGCAGGTGTATATTCAAAAATGCGTTACAATACATACATAAATATATACAACCTAAACAAATGTTATATAAACGACTTTTTAACCGATGTAGCATTTAAGTTGTTTTTCTATTTACTGTTAAATTGCAATAAAAGTGGGCACTCCAATTCTTGTATACATACATTTTAATAAGTTATAGGTTGGCTAATGTACCCTACAACATATGTATGTAGTACAACACTGCAGTGTCCAATTTTATTTGGTACATACATTCAGTTGCCAGTTTATTTAACTAGCAAATGTAATGCAGTTTTATACAATCAATCATGCAGTAAATTATACCTTCATAGGGGTTAAAATATTAAATTTCTGTTTTTCACAGGGGAACTAAAATAAATATATATTAATAAGGCTGACAAAACATTAAAAACACTTCTTCAGTAGGCTACAATGCCATATAGTTCAACACCACATTGTAGCATGCCAAAATGACCATCAACAACTCTCTAAAACAGGCTAAACATTATAAACTTCATGAAGATGAGAATTTTTTTTGCAGAGCTGCGGCATTAGACTGCATTAGTTTTAGATTTGAATGAACATTATTTGCATTGCTATGCCAACAACAGTAATCAACATGGGTCACCGTATTTCAAACCCAATAATCAGCACAGACACCGTTGATGAAGGAGCATGCCAGCATAATCATCCTGCACATAAGTGTTAGTGTCAGTCACAGAAATGAGCCATCTTTATTCAAGTCAGAAGGCATAAAAGTACAAATAAATCAAAATAATTCACTGTGGGGGCTTTTGTTCATGACAAGCTGTCCTACCAAGCATGTGGACCACTTTAAAACCTACAATATATGTTAATGTTGCAATTATAAGCGTTGAAATGTCAGGATACTCAATTTTTAAAGTAGTGGAAAGTTACTTGATGCTACCTTGATTACCTAGGTGCAAGTTGTGTACTTCCGTTTTATGCGACTTAAGAGTATATACTGCTCCACTAAAGGCAAGGCAACTTTACCTGAGAGGTCTGGATGGTTCATAACGAAGCAGAAGATCAGAAATGTATTTTGGCCCTAAACCATTCAGTGCTTTATAAACTAACAGCAGGATTTGAAACCAATTCTTTGACATACAAGAAGCCAATGTAAAGACCTCAGAACTAGAGGGATGTGATCCACTTTTTTGGTCTTAGTGAGAACTCGAGCAGCAGCGTTCTGAATCAGCTGCAGCTGTCTGATGGATTTCTTAGGGAGCCCTGTAAAGACACTGCTACAGTAGTCGAGTTGACATAAGATAAATGCATGGATACCTTTTTCCAGGTCCTGCTGAGACATAAGTCTTCTAATCCTTGTTATATATTGATAAAAGACAGCTAAGGTTAGTAGTTGCTTTTCAGATTTTACATTAAAAAAAATATTCAATCAATGATGTCCTGCTGATGAACCTGTTTTCTGTACCAGTGTTTAAATATTATCACAGGTGTGAAATCCAACCCTTAAGCTTGTGCTGGAGGCAGCAGGTCACATGTAGGCGTCACCTTGAAAAATCTTCCTCAGGTCAGTGTGTTAATTATTCCTTGGGCTGTAAAGAGGCGTAAATCCTGGTTACGTTAAAGGCCTCTCTTGAGGATGAGGCTGAAGATGAAATAGTGTGAAAGCATATTCTGTATGGTGAGTATGTGGACAAGAAAACAGTGCAGTATTGTAACATTTGAGAATGTGGATTCATTCATTTATACTCTTAGACGACTACATTACATTTCAGAAGTCACTTTTCACTTCACACCTAGTTACATACACCTATATGACCTAGAAATGTAATAGGGGAATTTTTCCAAATGTCACATATTTAAATGGAGAACTTTTGAATATTTCTATATTGTGTTTTTCTAACTTTTTTAACCTTTATCATCAGGCCAAGTGGAAGGATACATGGCATGTTCCATGACATCTGGTTATTCACCAAGCCGTGTGTACATGCCAGTCCAATGTGTGTTAATCTATGTAATCTCATAGAAAGTGGGACAAATAATGTGTCACTTGTGGTTGAAACATCAGATTAACACAGTGCAGCCTACAGTGGATTGGTCCTTTGCTGCCCCATCTGCTGTTAGCTTGCCCTGCAAATCCAATTATGTTCTTAAGCTCCGTCGTCTAAAAATAGTTGAAAATGAAGGAAAACGCAGAAACAACACATCAATAGTTGTGAGCGCAGAGCAAGTGATGTTATGAAGCTGATGTGTCCTTTCTGTGGAGACAAATGATCTGTCATGAGGAAGTGAGGGCGTGTGACAAGCTGCCATGACGGACAGTAGCACTCGGACGAGGGAGAGGTGCGTGGAATGGCAGCAGTGGATGCATAAGAGGAAGAAGGATTAGGTGCAGAGTGGCTGGATGTCTGAAGGAACATAAGAGGAATCTCTTCAGATACCGGATGAAATAAGAGGTAGGCTACATAATGTGTGAAAACCAAAGGATAATGTTTGAAAATTACTCATCAAAGCACCTGTTCAGACATCTGTGTTTGCAGACACAGTGCTGGCTGGGGCACGAGGTACAGGATATTCTCTGTACTCTGCTGCTGCAACAACTCTGTTTCCGTATGGACATAATAACATAGAAACATTTAATGAAACTGAATGGAGGCACTGTGTGTCAAAGCATTTACTTAAACTGACACCGAGTAAGTTAGAAGCAGGAGGATGTTACTGAAAAAGAGCCAGCATGTTCATGCAGGATTTCTCTGGAGAAATCAAGGTAACAAAACAGCTCAAAGTAACAAACACTTAAACCTGGTTAACTCGCTAGACATACAAAGACTTTTTATTATCTGGTGGGGTAAAAATACCTTTCATGATTTTAAGACACAGTTCTTATGGTTGGTTTTTGTAATCAAACCATTTTAGTTATTTAGTTTCCATTATTGCCAAATTAACTGTTACACGTTGTTATAATTTACTTATATTAAAGTAACAGGTCTAGACATTTTGACATGTCACTGTAGGAAAAGCACAATAATGAAACAAATGTTGGCAGAATTCCATTTAGCTGCTTCAGTTTCAGGATCCTTGTGTTGTTTATGCTGTTTCACTGTCAGACAGTCACGGCTCACTGGGACACATGAACAGATCAGAGCTGTAAAGTTATTAGTAACACCTGTTTTTTCTACTATGAAGTCAAAACGTTTGCTGTGAAAAAGGTCTATACAGATTGTTGACCTTTAGGATAGGCCATCTTGAATTAAATCAGAGTACCTGATTAACAGAGCAGGGTCACTTGGCAATCTGCCATGTGACCTGACATACCACGGTAAGCAGGTCTGCTTTCAGTAAGTGTTTTAATTCTGTTAATGTGTCAGAAAGGTCACAGAGTGAAATGTGTGCCTACACGTCTTAACAGCAGAAACGCTAGCAGCACCAGTTACAATATTACATTCAATTCAATTAAAATAAATGAAAGGAAGTTAAAGGAAGTAAAGTGATCAAGGCGGAAAACACCAACAACGTGCTTCCGTTTTGACTCCTCTTATCCTCTAATATGAGAAAAAACAAGATGATTACAATGAGATGCTTCCTGGAGGCTACCACACCAACATCCGGACGTTAATCTGATTGTCAGACAAATAATGAAACACAGGTTGCTGGGATTACGGAGAGCCACGTTAATACCTCTAAGTGTTATTTTAATCTGGTTATTCACCTTAGCAATTATCTCATGCCGGTGGTTTTGTTAGTTGTAACAAATTAATACCACAATGGCTTGATGCTGCAAGAAAATATTCAGTCAAAAGTTTTCTTATTGAGATGAGTCATTGAGAGGACAATTAGCTGTCAGCCTAGATTTTATCTGCCGTATTCCATCCACCATCATGAAAGAGTTCCCTCAATTTGCAAACTTCCTGTTTTGTGCCATAAAGCAATAATACTGAGTTCCTTTCTAATCACTGAATAGAGTAAACAGTGCTGGTTTTGTATTTGTTTATGGTGATTATAGTCATTCTTATACAGACCAGTAAAAATATAAAAACTCTACAGTTAATAGTTGCTCTAAGAATGTTATGCATAACATTGCTGAAGTGATGAAACACTCTGGAACTCCCTTGAATTTAACTTTAAAATATTTAAAATATTGCATTTTTCATTGTGACATGAAATGACACTATGGTCCATTATAAATAAATACTGTTTTGTTATTTCAAAAGAAAGGGTGTGTAATATGACATCTGGTAAACCTTAATCTCCTTTGTCTGTTACATATGCATTCAAAGTCTTCTATTTTCCCATTTGCGAATTTGACTGTGTCATTATGCTGCATATATTATGAACTACACCACCATATTTGGCGGTAAAGCCTACACTACTACAACTCAACTTGCTTCCAACTTATATCAGTTTAAGTTGTAAGCCAACTAGGGCTGACGTTATGGCCAAAACTGTTATCACGATAAAAAAGTAAAAAATCATTCAATACCGATAATTATCTTGATACATTTTCAGTTTAAGAAACAATTTACACATCTGAGGTAGAACAATCAAAACAGTTTTAATGATAAGCTATTTTTTTCAACACATATAAAATTAAGTTTAATCTTTTTTCAGTTCTTTTTCTCAACAAAATAAATATTTCAAGTGCTGATTTATTTGTGATTCAAATGAAATAAATCAAACATGTAAATCAAAAAACAAACTACTGCACACTGATCTGACTTACTACTTTATTTGTGAGCAACTCGTTTCGCCCATTGCTTCTTCAGGCTCACACAGTGAAATGACTAGCACAATCCATGCATTACATGACCCCCACAAACACAACATCTTATACAAAGTGTCATGATATAAACGGCAAGATAACAATATGTATATATATACACACCATAGCCTGACATTCCTGCCTTTAGCATGTATCCCTCGAGGGGAGGGGAGGGTATCCACATTCAGGAAAGAAATGCAAGATAAAAGAATTAATTAATTGTCTGTCTACCCATGTTGTCTATGTTTTGAAATGTCCATGTGGCTTAATGTATGTGGGCCAAACTAAACGGAATCTCAAAGTGAGAGTGGCAGAGCATGGCAGCCATTACAAATGGGAACATGGATTATGCCATTGCTAGAACATTACAGAGAGAGAAAAAATGGTTTGGCCACTTCCCTTAAATTTATTGCCATTGGAAGATTGAGTACTAATCCAAGAGGGGGTGACATGATCAACCAACTTTTGAGAAGGGAAGCTTTTTGGATTCATGAATTGAACACAATTGAACCTCATGGACTGAATAAGACACTAGATTTGAGCCCATTCTTGTAAAGGTGATTATCATATATCTCTGAGGTGTTTGTTTTTCCTTCAGAGAAAGTTTAGATATTGTATACCCTCCCCTCTCCTCGAGGGATATATACGAAAGGTAGGAATGTCAGACTATTTTGCCTTATGATATTTATGAGGTCTTGTAATGTTGTAATTCTTGTAACTTATGTATGTTTAATTTTTTTTAAATGGGGTGTGTGTATATATATATATATATATATATATATATATATATATATATATATATATATATATATATATATATATATATTGTTATCTTGCCGTTTATATCATGACACTTTGTACAAGATGTTGTGTTTGTGGTGGTGGATTGTGCTAGTCACATGACCTGCACAGGATCTACTTAGCACACCTGTAAGTACTTTTGTAATTTCACTGTGTGAGTCTGAAGAAGCAATGGGCGAAATGCGTTGCTCACAAATAAAGTAGTAAGTCAGCTCAGTGTGTGGTAGTTTGTTTTCTGATTTTTCATAGACTTATCCTACTTATCTACCAGCACCTCATTGTTGTTGCTGTGCTCAGGGAATTTTTTGTTTTTGTAAATCAAACAGTTATTGAACATTTGTCATATTGTTATTGAAGAAAATGGTGATTATTGACGCACTGGATAAGACACATGCCTTTGGTGTGAGAGACCTGGGTTCAAATCCACAGTGAGACACTAATGTGTCTCTGAGCAAGTCAATTAACCCCTTGTTGCTCCAGAGGCATGCGACCTTGTCGCTTTTTTTTACATAAAAGCATCAGCTAAATGTAATTATCGTTATTGTTATATAAACCCAGCCCCAAACCCAACCATTGCAAATATTTACTATTTTCATCAGTACTGAGAGATTTACAAGAACAAGAAATGCTACAATGTCACTCACACAAAACATAGATTGATGTCCCCAAATACCAGTTTTATTAGGATCAGCTGTATTGGCCATGGCAATGGACTCAAGAGCAAGTGTACGCTCATGTCTTCTTCCTTGTGACAAGAAAAAGTGTAATACCAATAATAGTACTGACTGCTGCTTTAGGCTTAGCAAATGAAACATGACTTATGATCTAAGAATGATACAAACCCATGTTTTGTTTTACTCAAAAGCTATGCTGTCCCATTTATTCATTATTACCTGGTTATGTTAGATTTAGATTCTCGTCCTTAGATAAATCTCACTTAATCACTATTCATTATACTTTTTGCAACCTTTTCAAGGCATAATAAAGGAGATAATATAGAATTTTACTTACATTTTACAACGTAACTTTACAGTTACTATCATAGACGTAGCAGACAGAAATAAGGGGTCATTGCCTTGTTAAATGTATTTGGTAGTGACTGATCTTGCAGTGCCTCCTAAACGTATTTAAAAGTATCTAATACTTATAGAAAATGCTATATTTCTACAACTGTAAAATATTAAATGGTAACAAGATGTGGTTTTTACTTATAATATGAAATGCACATGAATTACAGCGCTTGTTTTCACCTGAACTAGTAAAAGGTTCTCATCAGTATGCCGGCAGGCTATTTTCAATTAACAGAAGCTTCTTAAGGTAATTTACCAAACCAAAAATCCTTCGACACAAGCGCTTATATGCTTTAAAACTACCAAACACTAGGCTCAACTGAACAGACTGAAAAAAAATCCAACATAACAAACAACAAAAAAACAAATACATTGTGTGTGTTTTTTTCACTAAAACTGCAGCTTTCTGTGATCTCATAGTTATTAATATGGTAAAGACAAAATGTGAAACTACATATGGTCAGTTTTTGATAGGAAAAGTATAAATAAAATTAAAAAAAACAAATAACAGACATGTTAATTCCACTAATCCTTAATCTTATCTGTCCTCAACAGCACTGACCTCTGACCTAAGCGTTCACTGAGCCTGACGTACAACTCAGTAGGATTCTTGTCCATTAGCGCAGTCTGTCCGTCTGTTAAGAAATGACGCTATAGGTGACCTTTTATTTAATCAGGGGAAAACCAATTGAGAGCCAAGCTCTCATTCACAATGGTGCCCTGCTAATACAGACAAAATAAGATACACAAAACAGTGTGAAACCAACCTTCTTATTCAAAACATAAAAATATAGGAGCAGTGATTAATTAAAGCATCTTTAAACAGACTCTTAAAATGCTTCTAACTTCTAACACTTAAAGGAGTCCTTAAGCATATTCCAACTTTCAGTATTCCGTATTCCAAATTCTGTATTCATAAATTATATATCTACGATAATGCAATTCTTATGAACGATTATGGTATCCCATATTACAGACAGCTTTGTAAAAAGAACAAAGGCTGTGCTGTTCCTTTTGAGTGTTAAATATTGGCCATCCTACCTTCTCATAGAGGATACCACGACGGGTTCTAAACCTGTAATGTCACCTGTACTAAGATAATGTGATAAATAGTTTTAAGAGATCATTTTTCAACTCCTCCTGTATTGTACCGTAACAGTGTTATTCCTATTAACAGATATTATTTGTCAAAACATTCTGTGTTTGAATGCAGATACATACTGCAGCAATAGCACATTACAGGAATACATAACCTTTTCCCTCATGCATTATACAGCAGTACAGTCTGTTGACCTGCGGCTTTGAGTCACTGTTGTGTGTGTGTCTCCCAGCAGGATGGGTACATTTGTGACCCTGGCAGAAGTGCTGGAGGCCCGGGGTTCACCACTGGATGAGGATGAGGTTTGGTGTCTGCTGCTCGCCACCACTGAGGCCTTACTAGACATTTCCCAAAAAGGTAACACCTTACCAGTCCCCCCCCAGTTCCACCTAATATCTGGGTTAAGGGCTCTTTTCTCAGACAAGCATTCAAGAGCATCCAGGCAGAATCATTTTGAAACACCGTGCTTACCTTAACAGCGTAAGAGGACGTAATACCAACCCACTGAGTTGGTAAATGTCACCAGTTTCTGTTCTGTTCAGGTAACATGTGCAGTGTGCTGAGCCCAGGCTCGGTCCTGCTGTCAGCCAATGGGAGTCTGGCCTTCAAGAGCTGTGCACGATATGAAGACGTGGCCTCCTTCACAGCTCCCGAGGTCCAGCAGGGTCGCGCTGCCTCCACCAGGACTGCAGCCGAAAAGGTCAGAAAGCTCGGACTGGTTATGAGGACTCCTACTGCAAAATATCAAGATGTTGACATGTGGTTCAGAAGCTGGGGTTTGGGAACCTCAATAAAGGTTGCAAGATAAATCTGATGGGTCATATGATTATTAATGGATAGGAAAGAATCAAAAACACAAAACTATGTTTATGTTTATTCAACATATTACACCTGTTTTGTTGTGAAACGTTAGTTTTATCACTTCACGCTTCTAAAAAGTATTCAAATTAAACTCATTTTTTAAATGATCCAACCTCTAAAATGTAAATGATTTTCATAGCCATTTTTACTATTTTTTCCGTGATTGCATTGTGCTGTGTTTGGTTAGGAGTGTAATCACATGGCTATGTATAATTGTTTTTAGTTAAAAGGCAGAACTTGTTAGGAATCAGCAAATAGCATAAGCTCCAAACAACCACTGGACCTAAATAATTTCCATGTTCTGCTGTCCTCAGATGGTTGTGTACTCACTGGGGATGACTCTTTATTGGTGCGTTGATTATCATCTACCTCAAAACCAGGTACTTCCCTTTTCTGTCTCTTGCTAAACCTCATTCTTACGTGTTCTTAGTACTTGTACTTGCGCATCAACATGTATCTTTGCTGTCACCACTCAGCCGGTCCAGCTGAGTGCAGAGCTGGAGGGTTTGCTGCTGAGCATGTGCGAGGACATGGTGGTCAGGCGGACCGACCTGCTGACGGTGCTAGAAAACTGTGAGCTTCACCACAAGGCCTCAGTGCTGCCTCCTGCTGAACGGCTCATCAGGCAGCTGGTAGAGGATGTCTACAGAAACTCAGTGAGTGTTTGATTTGAGCGCCTTAAATGAGGTTATGTTTGGTTTAAAGTTAGTTTTTTTGTTTGTTTGTTTGTTTGTTTACTGATAGCACCGACTCCCTGCTTGTTTCCTTGAGCTGGACAGTGATGTCTTTGCAGGTTGATCATGTGTCCATGGCTGAAAATGGATCCCACCTAACAGACCGCAGTCAAGCGGTCAGGGAAAGATTACACAGTAAGAAACAGATCCTTTTGTGTCAGATTTAAAATCCAATTAAAACTTTGTTTTTTTCTCTGCTACAGCATACACATCTGTAAATTACTTGTCATGCGTTCTTCTGTTCTGAAATCGCTCTCACTCTCAAGGCACTGCCAGCAGCTAGTTACCTTATCTTAGCTTAAAGACAGGAAGCAAAGGGAAACAGCTAAACCGGCTTTGTCCAGAGGACAAACTCTGCCCATGGCTAATAAAATCTCACTAATTTACACATTTTGACTTTTGTACTGATTTAAAAAGACCACTGGACAAAGCCAGACTCAGCCCCGATATTTTGTAGCAAAACGTTTCTTTAAATCGAATTGGTGGTGCCTTTAACACCCTGTTGTGTATGGAAGCGCACTGCAGTTCACTGCCTTTTTAATACGGCTGTGTTTATATACACATCACTACTGATTGGGTAACACCTTCATCACACCCACAAAACAAGAGAAAATATACCTCAAAACCTGTTACGCACTATAGCACACCTTTTCAAGGAAACATGTGATTCAACCTAGAAACCGTAGCCAAGCGGGGCAATATGTTTTGAGATCGAATGTGACCCAGGTTAGCCGTTTTCTATGGGATTAGAACAGTCTCGTAAATGTTCACAAATTAATGTAAAGATACGTAACTTGTTAATTACAATAAATGCAGAGTGACTTGTATCTATGAATCTGGACCTGTGCCTCTAATTTACATCTCATATATCATCATTTTTGTGCAAAACTTTGTACTTATTTGCGTTGACACTGTTCTTCTTTGTGTCACACACAAAAAACTGAAGTGCAAGGACAACCAAGCCTCTCGGGTTTACAAATCCCCCCTGGCACAGATACAGATCTAGATTTACAGATAAAAAGTCACTTTACATGTATTGCGTTTTACCAGTTACGTATCTTGTTTGTCAATACTTATGAAACTGTTCTAATCCCATAATTCCCCTCTGCTTCCAGTCTTTATGCCTCCCTAAGGTTACTGACTGTTTATTCTAGCTCCATATAGCATACACACAAGAGTCGTATCAATCTTCTCATCGAAGTCTCTTTAAAAAAACCTAATAAATGTATTTTACAAAATGTCAGAAATATGTTTTAGACATTTTACCACAACAAATGTGAAAGCTATAATATTAGCGCATGGACGTGAGGATTACATACCAATTTGTTTTTCAGGTGGCTCTTCTAGTAACTCAACCTGGGCACTGAAGAAGAAGATTTCTAGAACATTCATCGGAACATCTTATTCATGCGAGGCCACGGGGTATGAAGTCACTGTCCAAACATATCTTACACACCTTATAACAGAAGTTTTTAAGCACACACTTCACTGTCATAAACCCGTTTACATGTTTGAAGCACAGTAAGATAGACAGAAAAAAACATGTTGTTTACTTCAAAATAAACTAAATTAAAAGTTTGATCAGTTGCTTAAATGACAAAAACAATGAGGAAAGAGAGACAAGTAAAGACAGTGTTGGGAAGACAAAACCCCCAGAGGAGGCTTCTGCCATGAAATGAGTGATGTTTCTTTGAATCATCTTTTCATGAGTGACAGATCTTCCCTCCCCTCTTACTGAGAACAGAAAAACTCATTTTCCCCAGGATTCCCTCGGGAGGACGACACAGGGAGAGTTACGGCACCTGGCAGCAGCTGAATCACAGCCCCTGCACTCCGTACATGGATGGCAATCATAACGCCAACTCGAGATCCCCACAGTTCGAGTCCACAATGAGTCTGAATGACAAGAAAGCGAAGGTGAGCCAGATTATTATATAATGTTACATTATATAATAATAACGTAAAATCTTGTGGTGGGGAGTTGACAGTATATTTCTTTTTCCTTGTCCTCTGTTGCAGGACATGGGTCCTGAGTTTATTAGGATGTTAGATGAGCCGTTGATTGTCTTGGAGTTGCCTGGATCCATTGTGGTGAGTTCTTGAAAAAAGAAATAAAATTCTGTCATTGTGAGAGTTTGATTATTTCTGCCTCTTGAAACTTTTAAACTTTGTTAACAACCATTTACACAACCCCTAATGCAAACAGAATAAAGCACTACTCTGCAACTGTATGAGTAACTTCTCACCCTAAACATATTCAGAAACCAATTTCCAACCCTGTTTATGAGAATTTCTTTCAGAGCAGCCACTAAGTTGTTTTTTTTTCACTTTGACAGGTGGAGCACTTAACAAGGTTATACAAAAGTGAATATTGCCAGATTCTGCGTCACTCACTTGCTTCTTATGCATATTTGCACTATGGTTGGCAAAATAGCAAAACAATGTAAAAGTACTTTGTAAAACGCCTGCATTCAAAACTTGTACAAAAGCTCTACCATCAAAATATACCTAAAGTACCAGAAGTAAAAGTATTCATTATGCAGAATGGTCCATTTCAGAATGATGAATAAACATTCAGAATAAACATTATACTACTGGATTACAATTTTTAAAAATACTTTATTTTAGGGTTTTCAATTAGGCATCATAAACATCACAACTTATTCCCCCAGAAAAAAAGTAGTACCTATATAAATAAAAACAGAAAAGCAGAGTAAGGGAGTAATTACAGGATTAACCAAAACAATAGACTCATTTGTCACAAGATATCTCAGCCTCTATACCTGGGTGCTAATAATGCAGCACACTTCCTGGAAGCAACAAGAGCTACAGTGATAGATTTTCTGGAACTTGAATAAAATTCAAATTCTTAATGTTTTCTAGGAGACAGAGCCCTGAATCTAATGCATCAATCATTTTAGTTAGTGTATCACACAAAATACCAGCAAGTTGTAGTTTTAGTTGCCATGGTTCCCTCTACAACGCCACATCTGAAACAAATATTTGAGACTGTAGGATTGTATCAGTGTCATTTGTTTATTGATGAAGAATGTTATAGTCAATGGATTATATTTATAGATGCATTAACATGTAGATCACTTAATACATAATGTTGCAGCTGGTAGAGTTGGAACAAATTTGAATGGCTTTATACTGGTAGCTTGTGAATTTCCCCCCAGGGTCAATCAATTATCAAGGTCATTTATTTATCATTGTGCAACCCAAAGTTGTACAATGAAATGAAAGATAAAACTATATAAGCCTGTTTAGTGGTTGAGTTATTATTATACAAATATACATACACGTACACGTAATTGTACAGTGCATTTTTTGAATTTGCGTCTGTTATTTAGTTATTAACTAATCCCTAAATGTCTTTTCTCCATCTCACAGTCAAAGAAAGGGAAGTCTCCAGTCACTCAGAGAGAGCTGAGTGTGGTGATGCCAAATGGTCAGAGCATCCTGGTCAAGTGTGAGGTGAAAACCAGAGGAGGAGACGTCTTCGACATGATTGTGGCTCACTCAAACCTGATGGAACATTTCTACTTTGGCCTTGCTTATTTAGACGGTAAAGAGCTTTGAGGATAACGAGTGAGTGAGCGAGTAGTCTGGCAGATTGACCTACTGTGACGCAGAAGGAATGACTGGCTGTCTTTCTGAAGGGCTGTCTGATTGTCTAACTGATTTAGACTATTTTCACACAAAGCATGTGTGTAGTCCAAGGTGGGTTATAATCAAGGGCGACTAGATTTGGTTGAAGATATTTGAAGAATAACCCACCTTGGATAACTATGACTTGGATGACATCATGTGTGGTTTATTTGAACACTAGAGCATTTTGAGTTAATTTATTCAGGTGCATGTAATTTACATCCTGGTGGGAAAACATGAATAAATAAATCATAGGGAGATGAACAGCTGCAGTTCAACAAGCAGTATTTACAGTAAATTATTAGCAAAAAACACAAATAATGTACAAATGCGAGCATGGAGCAAGGTCAACAACTTTTTGGTGTGACCACACCCGTTGCATGGGACTTGGAGTTGTGTAGGAAGTCGTACATTCATATGATATATTCATATCGCCTCAAAATTTTCCTTGTTCTTTTCTCTGATCAGATAACGAGTTTTTCTTTGTGGAGAATGATACCAAGATTTCCAAAGTTGCTCCGGATAGCTGGAAGAAAGTGCCTACCACCACCTTTGTCCTTTTCTTCAGGATTAAATTCTTTGTCAATGACATTTCTCTTCTTTTGTAAGTATTTCTCTTTCGTGCGTTAATACCAAAAAAAAAAAAAAAAAACCTCCAAAAAAGACACGAGCATCTTGTGAAGTCAGGTCAAAAACCTTTTGAATGTGTGCGTTCTTCTCTATCAGGCACAAACAGACCCGCCACCAGTATTACCTCCAGCTCAGGAGAGACCTTCTGGAAAACAAGCTGTCCTGCCATGAGGAGACCGCTCTGTACCTGGGAGCTCTGGCCCTGCAGACAGAGTGTGGAGACTGCATGCCTGAGGTTGTGCACCACGGATCTGAAGAAAAATTAGTTGTTATAATCACGCTGATGTTGTGGAAACATCAGCATCTAAGGTTAACTTAATCCAACTAGAAATTGATTTAAAGGTGCCACATATAGCGTTTTTTAAACATTGACATATTGTTTTGTCACACTAAGTGTTGAAATGGTGTATGATATAGTATAATTATTGAAAAGTAATTATGGAGGAAGCAGATTTACATACATGCAGGTGTTTTGATGAGCGTCATATCATGCAATTCTCCCTTAAGGCAAAACGCTACAGGAAAAAAACTGTTTTTACATGCACTGCTCAACATAAAATTGATGTTTATTTTGCTATTTGCATATGTAGATCACCTAACTTCACCAAAAGTTAACAAGAGATGGTACCTCATTTGCATATTTAAACATTTCCGAAAACTTGTAATGCAAAAAATAATTGTCATAATGTCAGTAATTAATTGGGTAAGTTACATGATGATATGTATTAGTTGAAATATTTATCCTATTCACTTTTAGTGTAGGCCCTAATGGCTACATTTCCCTTAAAACCTGGTGATTTGTCCTTTTTTGTGTTTGTTTTCTTTTTCAAGGCTGAAATATGTTTCTTCTTTAAACTGTCACATTTTACACCTTTAAAAAAACTACAGCTTTTTGTAGTTAAGTTTCTAATGCATTCATTCTCTAAATAAAAGCTTTTGATATGTTGTGTTTAGGTGTACGGTAGGACCTACTACCGCCCTGACCAGTATGTCTCCAAGAGCGTGATGGAGAAACGTGCCCTGCCTTACATTCAGGGGGAGCTGCTACGACTTCACACCAACAACGCTCAGATGCTCGCCGATGAATCAGAGCTTGAGTTTCTCAAGGTAGCAAGATATTTCATAATGAAAATGAATATCTAGTGGTTTGCACCTATACCACTATGACTTCTCTAGTTTCATATGAATTATGGTTACCACTCTATTTATGCCTTCAGGTGTGTCAGCAGTTGCCTGAATACGGCGTGTTGTTCCACCGTGTGACGCGTGAGAAAAAGCCTTTAGAAGGAGAGATTACTCTCGGGGTTTGTGCCAAAGGAGTCATCGTCTACGAGGTTAAAGATGGCTGCCGATCCACTTGTCAGAATTTCTACTGGAGGGAGACAGCTACGATCTCCTCTAATGTGAGCGCAGTCATTTTTTTTTATCATTTAATCCAATCAAATATTAATGAAAATGAAATTGTTGGTAGTGGCATTTGTTATTTTTCTTCGTGTCTTATCTTCCTTTGTGTTCCTGCAGAGGCGTAAATTTGTAGTAGAGTGCCGGGGCAGCAAGAAGAAGTACACCTTCATCACAGAGCGATCCAAGATAGCCAAATATCTGTGTAACCTCTGCTCAGCCCAGCACAAGTTTAACAATGAGATGAACTCTCGCCAGCTCAGCCACAGCCTGGTCTCAGGTCAGTTACTGCGCCACAACTATCGCCCAAGTTGGCTTTTGAGTTGTAGAACTCGTCAAGGCCTATTGCCATTAGTGAAAACCCACTCTGCTGTTTGGTGACTTCTCTTGCTGACAATTTCCATTCATCTGTGTTTCTTTGCATTCCCCTGCAGAGGATAACATCGTGCAGTATGCGGCAGCGTGTCGCGCTCAGAGCAGCCGGCTCAAGTCCATCTCCTGTTCAGAGATGCCACGGGATGACAGCGGTCTGACCACGCCTCAGGATGAGTCCCTGAACAAGCTGTGCGATGACGTCGCAGCCAGGCTCGAGACCCGCATTAAACAGCAGCGCCTGTGCCTCAATGAGCAGAAGTACTTTGTTTGTCCTCCAAAGCTAGCTCATGCTAATTTCAACCACTTCTTCTTCAGCTTATTACAAACAAACCGCCGCAGCAGATAAATCACTTCCTGTTCTCAGAGGACAGAATTGTGTAAGATCAGTCAGTCTCTACTATCACTATCATTTCTGTGTTTCTTCTGCAGTACCTGCTCCAGCAGTCAGCGCAGCAGCACTGGCATGCGTTCCCCAGCCTGCTTTCAAAGGAGCGTCTCTGAAGCGCCTTCCAGCTCTCCAGCAGCCAGAGGTATGATCAAGCATACTGGTCATTCTTTCTATCTGATGGCTAACATGTGACATATGTTTTATGTCAAGTCCACCAATCCAACAAACATGATGTTAGTGGTAGGAGATTGCCAGTTGACCTATTTTCACTTTTTGTGGCCATCAAATGTCCTTCTTTGCCTACAGATGGGATTTTGTTTCTTGAATAATTCAGTGTTGACCATAGTTGTGGGATGGTGCACTTAGAAACATTATTGCCATACACAATGTGATTTTGATTAAATGTGGACAAATGATGCGTCTTCGTATTGATTCATTGTACATGTTAGGAAGAAGCCAAGTTTACCTTTTAAATGACTTGAGGTTTATGTGTTATTCCACTTTGTGTCTTACAAAACTAGGGCCACCGTCAGAGAGAGAGGTCATTTGTATTTCTTTAAAGAAAGACCCGAAGCTTGGCCTGGGTAAGCATCAACAGGGAGACTGTTTTTAAGATATTTTCTGACCCCAAGAAGAATTTGAATCAACTGTTGGATGCTCTTTTTCATTTCATGTACAGCAGACGTGCACTAATCTACCGCCAACAATGGCTATAACTAATATAATCCCATTACCTTTATTTTTTTACCTTTATTACCTTTAGTTTGTTCGTACTATGTACATTCATGCTACTGTTTCTGTTTGAATTTGAGTGCCTGTGGTATTTTCCCAGACTATCACAGCACTTCAAAACTTTCCAAGCATAATACATTGACAAACCTCATAGGATAAATGTTTAAAATGTTTTAGACAATGTAAGTGAATGAATAAATGTTTTAGACCATGTAAGCACACTCACAGTAGGTATGTGAATTGATGAATAAGTCATGCACTTACTGAAAGCTGTCTTCTTGATACATCTGCGGGATGTGTTGATACAGGTATAGTGATAGTGGGAGAGGACGCTGTGGGGCATTATGACTTGGGCATCTTTGTTGCTTCCATTGTGCCTGGTGGACCTGCTGATAAGGATGGACGCATCCGACCAGGTGGAGGATTTTATTTTATCCTTAGCAAACTATTTAACGTTGTGCGTGAATGTTTCCTTTAGAAATCAAACTATGCATGTACCAGTTCAATTTTCTTTCTTAAAAAAGCCATTGATTTGTTCTGTTTAAGTGCTTTCAATCATTTTGCAAGGGTAGGTGAAACCTTTCAAATGTTGGATACCTCATTTTGAAGAAGGTGATAGGTGTTTTGCTTTTGAATTCACCCAGCATCTTCCTCCATTTTAAGAAAATGGATGCAGGGAATGTGTAGTGCAAAGGTGAACAGAGAGGGGCTTTGGAGTCACACAGAGGTGGTGGGGAGGTCTTCAAACTCCACTGTTACCGGACACCAGCACCATTTCACAGTGACCTTTGCCTGCAGGTGGTCGCCTGATCTCTCTGAACCACATCAGCCTGGAGGGCGTCACCTTCAGTGAGGCAGCAGAGGTCATTCAGAGCTGCCCCGAAGAGGTGCAGCTCATTATCTCACAGCCAAAAGGTGCTCTGTATGTATGTGTGTGTGTGTGTGTGTGTGTGTGTGTGTGTGTGTGTGTGTAATGACCCTGTGGTTTTAACCCCTGCCCTCTTTTGTTTGCGTGTAATGTTAGTGATTTAGTAATTCATCAACATGTAAAAATGAGATTTGTATCTTTCCTTTCGTTTCTTTGTATTGCATAGTGCCTTTTGTGCCTCGGTGTTCTTTTTTGGTCTGTTATATGCAATAATATGTCAAAAATGTGAATATTTATATACACTTTTTTGTCTTCGGGCAAAATGTCAGTTTATATTGACTCATTTTGTTCTGAAGGGCATAAACAAATTCCATCTTCCACCTCTCATCATACAGTATAAAACTTCAGGTTCTGATGTTAAAACACATTATGGTCCAAATTAAAAAGGTTGTCTGTCCTTTCTTTATATTTTAAATGCTAAAACAGCACACGTCACTATGATTTTGATTATTTATCAGTCAATATGATGTAGCTACCTGGGCAAGAGTAAAGTTTGTATTCTTTCAGATTCAGATCAATTAAAAAACACTTATTTGCATTCTTGCTGAGAGTTAGATTGATACCGCTCCTGTGTCTTTTCATCACATATGAAGCTACAGCCAGCAGCTGTTAGCTTAGCTTAGCACAAAGACTGGAAACATTGGGAAACAGCTAGTCTATTAAAAACAACCTAGCTGCACCTCTAAAGCCAAGTCCTTATTGGCAAGTCACGCCCAAGCGAAATGACTGGTTTCACTATCAGAATTTGTTCCATTCAGTTGATAACATTTGAAAAGTCTATAACAGGCACACGTATATAATTTTACCCCCATTCACGTTAGCAGAGGGTTAAACCGGAAGTTAGCCTAACACAACACAGTAGACTCTGTAGTGCTTTCGCCAGCTAGCGTTTGGCGGTGTAATTGCAGAACGACGGGGACACCTGCATGCATGACTATTTGCGTAGCTATGCTGTAGGCTATAGTTTTATTGAAGACTAAGTTATGTGTCTCCTCTATTAAACATTTCCGCTAAAGCTCAATAAATAAGACATTATCCAGCCATCCAGCCATCCAACCATCCAGCCATCGTCAACCGCTTATCCTGTGTACACGGTCGCAGGGATAAGACATATCTCATTTTTAAAAATTTGTATTATAAAAAGGAAGTGTACAGTAAAAATGCTGTTTTACTGGAGCCCATGTGCTTGGCGGGAACCAGTGTAATGTCATGTCTCATTTGTTTTATCTACACAAAAACAACAACTAGCTGTTTTCCCCATTCAGTTTTTGTGCTAAGCTTAAAACTGTAAGGGAGCAGTATACTATAAAAAAATGCTTGTCAAATAGTCAAGTAGACTCAGAAATCCACTTACACACTCTGATTATGTCCTATTATGGGGGTCTCTGTCTGACCAGTTTTGTTACTTTTGGACAGCTTTGCGGAGACGACAAGTCAGAGTTTGACCTTCTATCTCTGGCCATTTTTTTTCATTCCTGACAGAACTATTTTGCTCACTTTGACTGCAAACAACTGACTGTAACACTATGAATGTCTTCCAGCAGAGACTGTCTGAAAATGTGTGGGGTTATTCGCATATTCAAACAATATCACATCTCTCCTCTCTCAATAACAGCTGGCTTTGAGTGTAGCCGTTCAGAACAGCTATAAATCCATTTGAAAACACACATTACAGACATGATGTCTGTACAGTAAAGTGAGATTTTGATCTACTCATCTATCTCTGGGCAAGAGAGTGAATACAGGTATTTCCCAAAACTATAAAATCCACATGTGCAAACAGAGAAAACCTGAGAAGAATAGTTTGTTACTCTCATGATGAATGAACATTATCAAAATGTTCAACTTCAGTATTTTGACGTATAATCTTTTAGTTGTTTTCCACAGTGCCCCTCAGTCCCATCAGTGTGCGCTCTTCCATGTTGAGGAATTACGAGTCCCAGACAACGTTGATGACAGACGGCAGATCAGGAGACGATAGCTTGGATGGGATTGATTCGGTCACAATGACGCCTAAGACCGGCAACAGGCTTCACGTCCCGCGAGAAGTACGAGCCCTAGGTGCACAGGTAAAATCATGGTGATGGTATCTTTTTAAAACCTGTTAAAGGGTATGCATGGTAAACTAACTGCTTAGCTGGTAATATTGTACTTGTGACTTAAAAATATCTGACCTATTGCCCTTTGTATACTGCCAATCATCTGTAGGGATGCATGGATCAGTTAGTAGGTGTGAATGCAGTCAGACATGGTGAAGTGAGTGTTGTTTCTGTCTGCGTTGCTTTCAGGACAGCTGCCCTTCATCTCAATCTCTAAACTGTGTGGGACAGGTGGAGATCACTGTAGAGCTCAGAAAGATATCAGGAAGTCTGGGCATCAGCATCTCTGTGAGTTTATTTTTTGTAAAAGTTGTCGTTGTGAATGATGGAGCCTGAATGTTACATTACTGTAGGCAAAACTACTGATGTTGACAGCATTTAAAGTTGTCTTATAAGAGTGTTTTAATAAAAATCAGTTGCATCCAAAAATAGTGGTTTTGGTGTCAGTCTCCAAAACTCAGTGCCAATGTACTCTAAAACCCAATCTGATTAACAGCTGACAAGATTAGAGAGAGAAAGAGGTTTGTCCATGCTACCTCACTCACACTGATCACCGCTGCACTATAAAATGTGGTGCAACAAACAGTAAAATAACAACTTCAGCAAAATAGGTTATTTGCACGCTGTTTTTCCTCCTACTCATCAGTATAGCACTGATATGATCTGAATGAAAGTTTGTATCATGAATCATTCAGGGTGGTGTCAACACTAACCTTCGTAATGGAGGAGTCTACATCAGAAGCCTTGTTCCAGGAGGGGCTGCTGAGAGAGACGGACGTGTACATACAGGTATTACAGCTTAATAATCAAGCTTAACAATGCTAAGGTCTGTGCTTGTGAAGAACAACCTTTTTAACCTGGTTTTGGATCTGTGGGCAGTCATTTGAAGCTTCCCCAATGTAGCCATTTATTGCATTTATTGCTTTCTTATAATGATGAAGCTCCATACAGATCTGCGTATTTGCTAAACATATCAGTGCACCCCTAATCTGAGCTCTTAAATGTCCCCACCACTTTTCAGCATGAAGTGAAACCCTTGATCACAGGCATACAGTACCAATAATGACTAGTATGTTACACATCACACTCAGATGAAATTGTAAATAGGACAACAAGCAAAACAACACAATGTAGGGTACAAATTATGTTAAGTTGTCTGAATTGCTTTATTATTAGCTAAATCAGAGCACACAGTAAATTACTATATTTAACACTACCCTCGAACTTAGCTTGTGTAGTGGACCAATAACACTCACTGAAATTCAACACATTATTTATACATTATTTCAAGAGAGAAAGATTGATATTGCATCACAGAAATACAACACAAACACATCTGATGTAGCAATGTAAAGAGCTGAAACAAGTAGAGGAGGAAAATATAATTACTGTAACCTGTTTATTTGTCCCAAACCTTCTGTATTACAGGTGACAGACTGTTGGAGGTGAATGGGATAAGCTTCCGGGGCTTCACCTACAATCAAGCTGTGGAGTGTCTGAGTAAAACTGGGGAGGTAAAGGGCAATATGTAGCTGGCTAAAAAAAAAACAACACACACATCTGAGCTTGTCCAATGCTTTGCTTTCAGGTGTACTTTGTGACTAGTGCTCCTTATCAAAAGTTAGCATGCTAACATGTTAAACTAAGATGGTCAACATGGTAACTATTATACCCGATACATGTTAGCATTGTCATTGTAAGTATGTTAGCATGCTGATATTAGCATTTAGCTCAAAGCTCCACTGCACGTAAGTACAGCCTCAAAGGGGCCATAACATGGCTGAAGATTCTTATCCTGCGTCTAAATTCAGATACTTGTGTTAGAACCAATCAGGAACCTCCGGGTCTGAAAAGTGAAGCCAGTGCCTTAAACTTGCATTCTTTCCAACAGCCAGCAGGGGCAACTCCACTGGTTACAAAAAGATTTCCATAAGAAATAATGTGACCCAACTTCTCACTTGATTTATTCAGTAAACACTCTCCTAATGAGTTTATGGTCTCAGTCGCTAGTTTTAAGTCTTCTTCAATACAGCATGATGTTCATTTAGTAAATGATGGTCCCATTTAGAGGAAAATTGACATTAGCAGGGGATAATTTAGCGGGACTACTCGTTTTTGACAAGTCACAACCACAGCACCATGTCAACCATGCTAGAAAGACTCCATTCCACTTCACTGTGTACATTGACCAGCGCTGTTGAAAAAGTTAATTAGGAGTCGGTTGTTAATTTTTCCACTAAAGTACCTTACTTACCTTACTTCAGTTAAATTTGAATAAAAATGAATAACAATGAATGTACTTTTTACTTGCATTTGTGTGCACCTGTCACCGCTACAGCTTCTGCCATTTTCAAGTTTTTTTGCTATGTAGCCAAGATGGCTGGCATTGAAGGTGAGAAGTGTAGCTTTTTGACTGTTACAAGTGTCAGTGCCAAATCCGTACTGTCTGCCGGATCCGTTCTGCACATGCTCAAAAGTGGTTCTGTCAGTCAAAGAAGGTTACCGCAAATCTGCCTATTCAAAATGATCCAACTAAATCTTTCAAATAATGATAACAAAATGCTTTTAATTAAACTGTTAACTATGATGTAATAGAATTATACTTAAGATATTAAAAACCTTATTCAAAAGTACATTTTTAATTTCTAATAATGACAACAATCTAACAAAGGAGCAACACAAAGGAGGCTAACCGGGTTGATATGTATACAATCGCTGACTTAGGTTTAGGCACACACCCCTGTGATGGTTAGGGGTAAGGTGTTTAGGAAGCAACACCTTTTATACCAGCTAGTATAAAAGATCTGCAGCTTCATTATACTAAAGCTAGCTACCTAGCTAGCTACTAGCGTTTCTGGTCTGCCCGGTGCGTCTCATAAGGACTCGGAAGGGTACCTTTTGCATTCAATAATGCTTTGTCATCCTTTCTGAAAGCGTCAGCATTTGACACCCTGAGATGAGAACAGACAACAACACACAAGTAATTTTGAACAGGCACATTTGTGGTAACCTTCTTTGACAGACAGGACCACTTTTGCACATGTGCAGATAGACTGGTCTGGGGTAAAAACGGAGATAACGTGGATTCATCTACTGCAACAAGGGAAAGATATCAACTACTGTAGTTTTCCAAATATTATGTATTATATTATAAAAGGACAGCATGGATTTGGTACCTACAACAAGGACACTGTCCGGGTAGCCTCATGGTGCGCTGCATTCCACTCTCAATCTTCGTCTCCCCTTTCATGCAGTTTTCTTGTGTTCCTCTCGATCACTTTATTTCCCTCTTTTCTCCTCTAGGTGGTAAACTTGGTTTTAGAGAGGGAGTTGATGAGCCTACCCAGGGTTTCTCTCAGTGCAGACACCAGCAGCAGCAGTGTTTCCAATCAAAGCATCAGTCCAGCTACCAGCCCACTAAGGATCAACAGCCACTCGACCAACAGTACTCCTGCAAACACGATCTCTGACCGCCCTAGGGACTACAAATTTGTCAATGATGGTAGGAAACCTCAGCATAGGTTTACACCCATGGACTTTTAAATAAAATGCAGAAAATACATAAAAGTGCTCCAACAAGCTAAGAAAGGCCAATATCTCTTTCTGGGAACTGCTGAGAAAGAAATTGCAGAGAGCATTTGTGTTTTTGCAGTCTTTCCATAATAAATACAATTTTGCCAATATATCGATCTGCAGTTCTCTAAGAGAACGTTATGTCACAAAACCTGCGTGTACTCGTTTACTCTTAAGCTGTTTTGTGCTTCAATAGTCGATCATGCTAGTCTGGCTGCTTCAAGGCGAACTTTCACACACTTCCTTCTCTTCATCCTGATCTTCATTATTGACCCTGACCTTTTTCCTCTTCTTATCCAACTGGCAACCTCACCTAATTCTTCGGTCTGTCCTTCTATATCTGGCAGGCATCAAAGACAGGATGATCCTGTTTTAACTTAATACAGAGTCAATTGTGTCCCTTTTAGAAGTTATCATCTTGGCAACCATTAACCGAAGACATGTGATGGCAAAATGGCCGATATCCATTGACATCTAAATCTACAAAATGTCCCTCCTACCCATTTCTGTACAGACCTGTATTGCTGCTCATTGTATGTACCTTTATGTATATATCTGTCACTGAATAAAGTTACTGAACTGAATTTTTAATCTATCAAAATGGTTTTATAAGTGATTAATTTTCTGTTGCCTTTCATCATGTCTACAGAAGGCTGACGAGGACATGCAAGTAATACTTCTTTTATATTGAAATAACAAGACTTTATTTCCTGTGATGAACAAAATTATTATTCTGTGATCAAGAGAACCTGTACTGACCATATTTGAGTTGACATATTTCTATTGGAAATCAAAAGAACTTTTAAAAACGATCTCTGCAAAACCAAAACAATAACTCTTGAATGAATCACAGTTTCAGTTTCAAAAACTATAGTTTGCTTAAAAGAAAAGTTTGACATTTTGGGAAATGTTTTTCTTGTTGAGGGCACATAAAGGGCACACAAAATCCTGATACCACCCTCATATCTGTGTGGTAAATATACAGCTACAACCAGCAGGGGTTACCTTAGTTTAGCACAAAGGCTGAAAACTGGCTCTGTCCAAAGGTAACAAAATCTGCCTATAAAACCTCTAAAGCTCACATATTAATTCGTAATATCTTGTTTGTTTAATTTTTGTACCTGTAGACAGAGCCAGGCTAGCTGTTTTGGCATGTTTCCAGTCTTTATGCTAACCAGCTGTTAGCTGTAGCGTTACATTTTGGTGTTGATGTTCTAGCCTGAGTAAGAATGGGTATGGGAAGACTTATTTTGGATAGTCCGCCTACAGATTGTTTTTAGAGAATTTGTAACAATTTTTTTTGTTTTGTCTGTAGATGTTTAACAGATTATCAGTAGAGTTCACGACAATTCATGAGCATAACCTTGACAAGATGGGTTTCTTTGTGCCCAAACCTAACCAAACATAGAAAACGATTTTATTTGTGAAACAGTTGAATTGTTGACTCTCAGCAAGTATGCAGTTGAAATGTTACAAATATTCTATTAATCATTTCCCAAAATGACAATTTTTTCTTTTTTAAATTACTGAAAGTAATGTGTGAAATGTAGAACAAAGAAAAACTATCCAACCTTTCCAGCATACCTGCTCCAGATTGAGGCGACGATTGCAAGCTAGTTCAGACAGACGACTTTTGTCTGCTGCAACTGACATAACCTTCTCCACTGAAACAAGCTGCATGTCCAACACAAGACCCAACCTTCCACCCTATCATGCACATGTAGGCTCTGAATGTTATTTTCCCTGTCGGAAAGTTACTATTGTCACTCCCCAATCCCAGTGACCCTGCCTTGTATTGCTCTTGGCTATTAGATCGCAATGGCTATTTGTACACGGGTTAAATTCTCTTAGGGCTCTTACTAGTGTCTATAGTCACTTGTGGATTTCTTACTGTATTGATGATTTATTGATGTTTAATATGTTGTTCCTTGAATGTAAGTCGCTTTGGATAAAAGTGTCTGCCATATGTGTAAATGTAAATTGAGATGGCAGCCTACAATACCCCCCCCCATCAGAAATACACTCATCAATTTCAGAAAAGGAAGTGCAGGGATTTGATTAGGTGCAGCAGACCTTGAGATGATCACTATACCATGGCATCATCTGACAACCTAGCCAGACCAAACACCACTGCAAGCAATGCAGTCGTCCTGCGGGAGATCGTCAGCCTACTTTGATTATGCACTCAGAGAGTATTTTGCTAGCAATAACATTAGTACACCCCCACAACGCCAGCCGATAAAGCAACCTACAGGCTAGCCAATCTACCAACAGATTAGTCCCATGAGCCTGGATGAATTAGCTTATGTCATACACTTAAGACTCAAGCTTCATTAGCTATCTATAAATTGATCTGTGTAAGCAAGCAAGCTAACGTTTGCTAACATTAGCCAGCTAAAACTACAATATCACAATATATTTTACATGCTTTGCAGTAATGTTAGTTTTGACTTTGGACTTTTGAACTGTGTTGGACTCTGTGTTATGGGCGGTGTCAGTAGTTTGTTGATATTTGTTTGTACTCAATTTCTAAGCCAACATTAGCTAGTGTTGCACACTGTTGGAGCTGTAGGGGATTGGACGAAAAAGCACTTGGGAGTGTGCATAAATGTCACGACCTTTGGATTTTCCCAGAAAAAACATCCCGAGTCCCTTACATACTAAGCCAGAGGCTCTTATAGGCAACTAAGAAAGTCAAGGAAGGTCTTATTTTTTAAGTTGCGTTACAATCTGTTCACACATCGGCAATACAAAGTGATTGATAATGTAAATTGCTTCACGTTCTTACCTATAGCACCTTTAAGTTTAAATCTCAACAAGACAAAACTAACTAAAATATGCATCGTCCAATGAATTTTCTAAAATAAAAAAGATAATGAGCTCTATCTTTTCTCTTCCCTTCCATCCTCTTCACCCATCCACCTCCAATTCCTTTTCATCCCTGACCTCCATACATCTACGTCATTTTTCACCTCATCATTATTCCGTTACTGCCTCCGTCTTCCCGCCTCCAAACTCTCAGACAACACCCAGGAAGTGACTCTAACTAAGAGTGCCAACGGCCTGGGCTTCAGCTTCATAATGTGCGAGCTGGACCCCCCCACTCAGGACTTTAGCAGCCTGGTCCGGATAAAGCAGCTTTTCCCTGGCCAGCCAGCCCAGCAGTGCGGCAGGATCCAGGAGGGAGACGTCATGTTGGCCATCAATGGGCAGTCACTCAAGGAGCTGTCCTATCCAGTATGTGCAAATTTCTAATTAAGTTTTTTTTTTTTCATTTTTGTTTACTAATCTTATTAGTAATGATTTGCTTGATGTGAGAAGACTTTAATTTAATTATGAACTTAAATTCCCTATGGAAAATATTTTGTGATGATTTGCATGATGATGATGTTGTTATTGCCCTTTCATTAATATCATATTGTTGCCTATCTTTAATGCATTTGTATAGTTACATGTAATTTTTGCAGGATAGAAAAGCTGGTTCAATATTCTGACTATATTGCACATAAATATGCAGGGATATTAATTTGACTTTTATTTCAACTATTGTGGGTTATTTTTCTCTCGCGATGAGAAAATGTTGTTTCGATAGGACAAGTTTCTTCACCCTGACAGGAAATACTGATACATGCACCTTTTTGTAATTGCATGGCATGAAAATGGTGCTTTTTAAAAAATATTCAAGATCTGCAGCTTCATTATCTTAAATTATAAAAGTTCTCTATTCTTTCTGTAGAAGGTGCTAAAGTTGTTCAAGACTTCACCACCTGAGGTTCGACTGACACTCTGTCGGCCTGCACCAGGTACACACATACACTCTAACCTTCAGATGTACACATTTGCACCCACCTCACCTAATGTCCTCACCTGTTTGTCTGTTTTCTGTAGGGATCCTTCCTTCCATTGATCAGTTTACTGGGACATGAGTAATGTTGCAGTGTTACACAGCATCAGCATAGATGGATGTTCAGGACAGCACTGTGCTTCCTGATCAATCAGGAAGTGGTGATGGAGACTGAGGACAGAATGAACAGTCCGGGTGTTCTGATCAATGCATTAATGATTTTATCGATGGACTCTAAAGCTGCAGAAAGGTCAGTGATCTTCCAAAGTGTGACAGAAGGTGATAAGATTTGACACATTATGACCTTCTTCATTGCCAGCCAGAAAGAGTTTTATTTATATCAGATCAGATAGGTACTGTTGTCATATCAGATTGTATTGTCAGCCCGGAATTGACTAGATATTTCCAAGCAATTTTGACGCCTGAATGCAGATTTTAGAGTATTTCATTTTAATTCATTCACTTTTGTGGAGAGAAACTGTTGCTGCCAGGAATGCGTTTGAAGCTGTTGCTATACTAAATTTTCCTATGTGCCATCAAGAGTGAGAACTCTGCAGGGGTTTTACATAAACACAAAAGCTGTTGATTTTACTGATTATTTGAATTTATTGAAGAAATATCCAATATGATCATATATCAATAGCATTGGCTCTTTTTGTGGCTGGTTTTGCCTTGTTGGTTCATGGCAATGTATCACAGGATCATATCAAATTCAAGGGCAGAGAGAAATTCTGCTGACATGAACTTTTACATGATCTCAACAATATCTTGTCTAAACCCAACCACTTTCTAAATTAAATCTAAAACCTTAGATCTAAACATTTTTTAATCTAATGCCTTTATGTCGGGTCAAAGAACCTCTGCATATGAACCACAAGCAATCCAACTTTTTGTGCCTGTTCATCTCTCAGCCACAAGGTGGCAGCATAGTGCTGCAAGTGACAACGCTTGTCCTCTTTGTATTGCAAACAGTGATCATCCCTGCTGCAGTTCTCACTTCTCAGTTAAGAGCATTTCACGGAAACACTAGGGAAGCTAATTCCGTGATTTTTTTCCTTTTACTCCTCCACAGGAAATCCAGACAAGTCATTTTATCAACACCAAAAGAAGAAGAAGAAGAAAATTGTGAATTATATCATTAAAAGAAATTGAACATTTTCTGTGTGTTGGAAATTTCTGCTTTGAGCCCCAAGTTCATATTGCGTGTTCAGAAATACAATGAATACAACCACTCATTTTCTCACAAATACAAAAGCCATTAAACTGAGTTTGACCTAATATAGATGATCCACCCCCAAACACTCATTTAGTATCCTGACAAACCAGGCAGTATGTGCACACACACTCACACACACCTCCCTGGGTGAGGAGCCAGTAATGGCCCCTCGTAAATAAGGGTTCCTGTATTTCGGTGAAACCCAGTAGTGCATCTGGATCCCATCAGAGCTTGTGTTCCCTTTGCAAATGATCCCAAATGTTTCTAATTATGCCAGTGGAGTCGGCACGAGGCTGTGTGAGCGCTTGTGTGTGTTTCCGTGTTCGTGTAATCGCCCTGACGGACACGCACACCCGTACACTGGCCTCTGTTTATTCATGGACAGAGTAACAGAGATGGACAGCGTGGTCTTGACCTCTGCAGCCTTTCACTTAGGTCACTGCATGTGGTGATGACTGATGAGTGAAAGATGGGGTGGAGATGGCTTTTCTCAACCAGTCTTGTCTGAGTCGTGGAATGTGCAAAGAAATTTAAATGTAAAATCATACAACCATATGTGGAGTATATGAAGTGAGAGAAAGCTTTTGTTGAAATTCAAAGTTGTATAGGACCTTCCTTACATTTGGATTCATGACATTTACATATATGTAAATTGTTTGAATTTCATTTCAATTTTGCATACAAACCAAGTAAATGTGATTGTTTGCACTTGCATTGTGTTGTTACAACTTGTAGGTGCGTGACTGCACACACCAGGGAACATTTCATTAAGCGCTACCAGAGTATTTATGGTGGACTTTTTCTATGGTACTTCACCGTAGACGAATATGCTGGAATTAAGCCACTGTTAACTATGCCAAGTGCTGTGTGCAACTGTAATGGAGGGCAACAAAAAAGCCTGATTTTGTGGGAAAAACCTACCAGAGTTGCTGTTTCAGAGGTAAGTTATTTTATCCCAGTCTTCTGGTTCTGTGAATCATTTTTGAAAAGTGTACAGGTGCTGCGTGTTCACAGCGCAAACTACCAGATTTTGATTGTTTTATTGTTTGTGTAGAGAAAGAAAACTAATAATTCAAGTTCATGTAAAACCTTACATTTCTGTTTGTTTAGATATATATATATATATATATATATATATATACATATGTATATATACATATATATATATATATATATATATATATATATATATATAGATAGAGAGAGAGAGAGAGAGAGATAGATAGATAGATAGATAGATAGATAGATAGATAGATAGATAGATAGATAGATAGATAGATAGATAGATAGATAGATAGATAGATAGATAGATAAATTTTGATAGATAATCAAAATTTGGTAGTCTGCGTCATGAACACACTATGAACACTTCACAGCCAATCAGTGTGTTATATCATCTGTAAATGAAGGACTCCACCGAGCAGAGTAGATTTACAGGCCGAGCATATATGGTACCTACACCGGTTCCCTTACAATCAAAATGATGGCAGACATAAGAAAAAAAACTGAGATTTATTCATCTTGTATCATGCCTAACTTTAGTGGATCATAACAAACTGAAGCCCGGTCTCGTCTTAGGGAGTAAAATGCAGATGCTTTGAAAAAGCCTGACAAAGTGCCCTTCAGCGTTGGTGTGAGATGCTTTGGGTTTTTTAAGTAACTCCAATGCAACCCATCCACCATTACAAACTTACTTATTTCATTCCAAACCTAACCAAAACCATGATGTTTCCCTAAATCTAACTGTTGGGAATATTTCTTAGGTGTCTTGTTGTAACAGGGAAAGGTAAGACAGGTATAGCTTAGAGTAGTTTAGCGGACCCCTAAGTGTTTATCTGACATTTATGACTTCAGGTATTTCTCGCATGTTCTTGTTATGGTCAAGATGACAACAAGAGACTGATTAGTTAGAGACAGTAGCTCAGACATCAAGCTAGTAGACATCAGTGCTTCTCTGGGAATCTTTCAAGGTTGAGCCATACAAGAATGTTTACAAGAACTCGCTGGCTCCACAGATCAGGGATGGATACAATGGATAGTGAGAGATTCCAATATGGCAAAGCGTTGGAATCTAAACATCAGATAGATTAGTTGTTCTAGGTGAAGGTGACCTAATAAAGAAACCTACAGGCACTAGGGGGAAGACAGGAATATAAAAAGGACCAAAAGATGTTATACTTCAGATTTGGTGTTGGCATTGCTTGTGTTTACACGTTGGATGCTGACACTTTTTCTCCTTGGCCAAGTATCATTAAACTTTGCTGTGTAAAACTTCGTCAGTCTCCGAAAACCTTCTTCACGCCTGACAGCTGGCTCACCACAATAATAAACACTAACCAAGTAGTGTTTTATGCCTAAACATAACCAAACTGTATATATCACATACAGTATTAAAAAGCCGTCTCATACGGATGCTGAAGGGTACCTAGTAGATTAAGACTTCAAACTTGGAAACTGTGTGAGCCTCATTTGAAGCCAATTAAAGCAACATTATGTAAGATTTGTTTTTTAGTGCGATTTGGTGTGCCGACTGTTTCAGAGTGTAATTCATTCCTGTCATACAGAAGGACAGCTGTACACATGCATTTATTATGATTAGATTACATTACCCTGATGAACTAGCAAGTTGCTAACTTTGCTAACACAGGCAAACATCAAGCAAGGGCAACAACACAATACACTGCAATATCACTTAGTACTGCAACAGCAAGCAAGCCAGCTGGACATCTGTCTTGCATCCTTTCAGCTCATTTCAGCAAATAAAAGCCGGTCCAATGCTTACACTTCTCCCGGTCTCTTGCTCGGTCACTCTGTTGTTTTCTTTTCCTCGCTTCCTCCTTCCAACATCTTCTTCAGTCTCTTCGAAGCATCTGCCATGATATCCATAATGACAATACCAAGCTAGCTTCTTCATAAGAACTTACATTGTACATTCCAGACTTTTTGCTTCTTCTTATAGATGCTTGCTGAAGATCTGTGTTGACGCCGTAAACCATTACGCTGTTGTCGTGAAGCGTTCATGCACGCTATGAAACTATGTACGTAGCTTATGCTAAATAGCAAATCGTAACGTAGCTATGCTACTACGTCACTTCATTTTCATTTCATTTCAATAGAAAGTTTTTATAAAGCTAGCTTGCAACTGAACTCACACTGTTTTATCCTGGATGTGTGACAGCATGGGCAGTTGCTAGGCGATAAGTTGAGCTTTGTATTTCTGCTACCAATCAAATAAAAGTAAACACATGGCATTCGCCAATCCACTGCTGTTTTACCCATTTTCACCCGTTCACCCGACACAGGACAGGAAGAAGAAAACACACTTACAGTAGAAGGAAACTGTTTAATTTGAAACTAGGAAATTCTACTTTAGAAGTACAGTTTCACAAAAAACGGGACAATTCGTGTCCTGGGAAAGAATATAAATTTTCCGGGGCTATCGCTCAAAAAAGAGAACAATCCCTGGAAAACCAGGACGGGTGGCAACACTAGTGGTGATGCGTCAGCAGTCAAAGGAGGTACCACCAACAAAACTGTAATACTTGTACCTCAAGTACAATTTTGAGGTACTTTGCCTGAGTATTTCCACTACATTTTAGAGAGAAATATTATGCTTTTTATGTCATTATATTTGCTTTACAGATAGAGTTTCTAATTACTTTTCAAATCAATATTTTATATTATATGCTACATTTTTAAGTAACTATAAAATAGCATTGTCATAGATTAGATCACCAACTTTAAACTAGACTTTAAAATCCTGCTTACATGAACACATCAATAAATCAGTATTAATATTCCAATAATACATGTAAAATATAACTTTAAATGGGGACAGTTTGGTACTCTTAAGTACATTTTGCTGCCAGTACTTGTTTACTAAGCAAGTTTTTAAATGCAGGACTTTTACCTGTAACTATGTAATGTAGTAATGTAGTATGTTTACATTTTTGATTACTACTTGTACTTAAGCATAGTATCTCAGTACCATTTCCACCACTGGTTATGGGGCACATAGTGCCAACATACACACATACATACAAAGATGTCTTACTGTCTTTATAGGGACATCTCATTGACATAATGAATTCCCTAGCTACTTACCCTAACCTTAACCATCACAACTACATGCTGAACCTTAACCCGTAACTAATTCCAACCTAAACCTTAAAATCAAGTATTTAAACATTAAACAGCCCTTTGAACTATTGGGGTCCTTTTTGATTCCCACAAAGCTGGTGGGACTCCACAAATATAGTAAATCCTGGGTTTTGGACCCCAAAAACACACACACACACACACACACACACACAAACAGATCAATTGTTTCCAGCAAAAAAGCTTTTCAGAGCCTGTGGTCGGGAAAGTAGAGCATTAACAGCTAAAGAGCAAGATTGTTCTCTCAGAAGCTGGTGTAGAGCCAAACTGAGCTACAAGGAGAATGAATATTGAACTTTAATTCATTGAATAATGAATACCACTTTGCTCTGTGTCTACACAATGTTTAAATAGGCAACTGCTTACTAACAGCCAATTTAACTTTATAAGGTAATAATGTGCCAGAATTGTCCAAAAATCTATTAATAATAAATTTAACATTTAACCTAATCATTTATTTCTGAGTCAAGGTCAACTTTGTTTCCACTCACAAAGTGTTACAGACAAACGCAGGGCTGTGACAATTCCCTGCCCATATACTGTTTTACATGGTAACATTTACAAAGAACAGCATTATACAGTGACTGGAAGTCGAACAAGTGGTCTGGTCTGACCTCGTCCTTACCTTGATGTAAGCAAGGAGAAAGTGACATATAAGAATCTGGCTCCTAAAACCATAAAAGTTGCTGATTATTTCATACTGTGTGTCCAACACACGGATGTGGATAAATATCTCTCCCCAAGATGTGGAGTCACATGCCAGAGCTCCATGACCCCCAAAAGTAACTTAAAAAACACCACCCAGACTAATGGGCACAGTGATGCAGTCTGGCAGGCCTCACAGACCTCTCTCTCTTACTGCATTACAAGGCATTGTGAACGATTCACATTTTCCACTGCAGCCACCGTGACGCACGGCCCTGTCCAGGGGCAGCAATGGATGCTGGGTGATTGCATGCGTTGGGCCGTTTGCCTCCGTCTTTGATGTCACCTCTCGTTCAGCCATTTTTCCCAATTAAATTGATTGTGCTAATGTGTAAAGTGGACCGCCACGATTAAAGGTAAGCCGTGTTGTTTTTGAGAGGGGCCTCAAATCCATCACCATGGCTGCAATGCCAAGCATCCAATGACACAACCTCTGGGCTTGGAAAAAGCCCTCCAGTTCAGTTTGAAACGTGAAGGGGAAATCATCAAATATGACTTATTACTGGCGAGTGGAAAAGGATATCCTAATTATAATTATATCCTGACCAAGATGGTCGATATTTAAAAATGAAAACAATGGTAATTGCACATTTTGAGGGAGCAGTCAGCCAAAGAATTCCACCTTTCTTGGGGAGTCAAAAAGGCAGAGGACGTTGAAAAGGTAAGTGAGGGGACGTCAGTGAAAAGGAAGCAGTCAATAGAAAATAAAAGTTCAATACGTTGAATAGATAAATAGAGGGTGAAGGAGTAATTGGATGTGTATTTGTACAGAATGTGCACACACATACACTTTTAGGCAAAGTGAGAGAATCAAAGGAAATATGAGAGTTATAAATCTAGCTCATAATGTGTCAACATTGCGCAGTGTGGGAGGTCGCCCCGGGGAATGATGCCTAACACACAAGGGAGAAATTCAACAGCTCTTTCAACGGAAATCCTCATTATACATCTCCACTGCTTTAGGAAAGCAAAACAACCTGACAAGAGGACCATGGAGCCCCGAGTCGGAGCCTGGGCTGTGGCTGTCTCAGTTCATGAGGTGGAAAGGATCTTGAAAGATTTCCTCATTTTGACAACAGGAATCTGATACTTCATGTGTCAAAACTTCCCCATAGCACAACAAAATGTAACAATAACATAATTTTGACAAATTATGTTATTGGGGGGCCGATAAGGTTTCTGATTGAAGCCAAAGGTTCGGCTATTTCTTCATTAAATGAGATTTACATCTTTCCTGGTCTCTTTGAAACAAATACCCAGTACGCCCCAGCATAACACATATTGTCAGGATCCACCTATCCTGTGAAAGGTGACTGTAATGTATCTCATGCATATGCTCTTAGTCAGAAACACCCTTTTCACACTTGGTTACACCCATTTACATCTGGCAGCCACACACTTCTACTGCGAGCTGAGGACCTCCATTTAATGTCGTGGTTGAGAGACAATCGACAAGTAAATTCTGCTAACAAATCTTTATCTTGGACACGCTCTGCAGCAAACAAGCTTATCACATTCAAAAGATATAATCTCTGTTGCAATTATAATAAGCTGTTACAGGGAATGCCCTTGTCACCCTTAAAACATTCCCGTTGGGGTGTGAAGCCATGCAAAGGACAGAACAAATCCCCTCCGCAGACGCGACGTCATACAGCGTAAGTGACAAGTAGATTACAGAGATTTCATTACAACACATAATTTTACCATAGCCTGGAGGCAGACAGGTGCCGCTCCGTTCTTGACCTGATACGCTCACAAAGTCTTATGCAGGGTTCTGCACTCAGTGAGTCCGTGGAGGGAATTCATCCTGTGTGTGCAGCTTGAAGACCACGTGAATTACTGCTTTCTTGAACAGTTGGAGGGGGCTGAGTGCTTGCATATCAAGATCAGCCAGTGGGGCAATGCAGCGATATGATGTGTGGACATGACCGCCTCCTGCACTAGCATCTGGGCTGCATCTTGGATGAGTGTGGCTGAATGAGCTGACATCTGATTTGAGACTCAGGTTATTATTTATAACCACACCAAGGTTTCTTGTAGTTCTGGAGGATGACACCATGACTTCCTCCATCAAACGTACAGCTCTTTAAGTGAAAGTATGAAGAGTACTTCTTGACTGCACCAAGCCTCAAGTGCTGAGCTTTCATATTCTGCTCTTCACTGCCAGGCATGCAGTCCAGATGTGAGTGGTAGAGGAAGGAAAAGAAGTTGAGTGTCGTAAGGATTATGGCTTCTTTCCACATCACTCGGTATACAAGTGCAAGCCCCCCTGGACTCCAGCAAAAGTGGATTTCATGTTTATCAATGATTAACAACACAAGCGATTGAAATAAAACAAAAGATCCAGGTTAACGAAATAGCCTTGCTTGCATCATAGTGCTTTCTTTTTTGTTTTGGCCCCCACGTGAATCACATTCATACAACTTTATGTCTGCTCCACATTCAGTACAGACCCACTGTAGTCTGCTGTATCCTCAAAACTGTGTAAATTTTCTAAGTAAAAATAATACAGTAATAATCACCAATAGCTAGCTACATAAGCTGGCTAGCTTGCCAGCCAGTGTGATGAATTTTACTTTTATGTATGAAAGAATTCAGCAAATATTCAGTGCAACAAACTATGGTATTTGACTCCACTCATTGATGTTTGGTCAGCCAGTGAGATTATAGTATTGTAGTACAGCTAACATTAACTAATTACTAACAGCTAACATTTACTAATTACATAACTAATTTTAAAGGATTACTTTAAATCAGACAAGCAATGATCGAATTGAATGAATTATGTCAATATATTCAAATATCAGAACATCGTCTGGTGTTACAAAATGCAAACCCTGCAGTTCCTCGAATGGTCACTTGAGGCTGGCTCAAAATTCCCTGTGTGTGTGAGTGTGTGTGTGTGTGTGTGTGTGTGTGTGTGTGTGTGTGTGTGTGTGTGTGTGTGAGTGTGTATATAGCTCAGCCATTTAAATTGAGCAGCATTTCTTAATGGTGTAAAGTAATATGCAATGTAAAGTGATAGCTAAATATTTGCCAAAATTACTTTTACAACATCAACAGATGAAACATTACTTATTTATTTGAGAATTTTTATGCTTTGCCTCATTGGGATGAGGGATTACATTACATTTTGACAGGTAGTCACATGACTCATTTACTACAACTAAACTACAAATCTGCCTGTACTCCTGCCATCCCTGCAAGTAGCATTCAGAAAATGTCAAGCTTGTAATTTACACAAAAAATGAATTTATATTATGGTTCAGATCTCTCAAGCCTTTTGGTTTCCTCATTCCCTTTAGCCTGAGCCATTCTTGGCAGGACCGTACCAATGGTCAGTATTCTTGGGTTATTTTGAAACCATAAACCTGGTTTTTCAGCTCTCACTCAGCACCTTTTCCTGAAGAAAACCATCTGTGCAAAGGCTCAAACAGCCAAAAGGAAAGAGGCTCAGTCTCCCTGCAGCGGAGGTTAGCCCTGAGCCCGATGTTCTGTATAGTTCAAGGCCAAGAATTCTGGTTATGGACTTACAATGAGGGAGGAATAGTACTTGTAGCAGACAGAGGAGTGATGGGACTTTAATTTCCCTGAATCCCTTTACAGTAATGATAAGACCAGAAGGATGAGGTATTGTGTGACAAATTAACCCATTTTTCCAAAAGCCTTAATGAGGCTTACATAAGGGTAGAAGCTCAATATTGCCAAATACTAAAAACACACAGGAAGCTGCCACTATAGATAGTGATATAGAAAAAGATATACAAATACATTTAAGTTAAAGTAATAATGTGCTGAATTCCATATAAATAGATGTCAGTTTTTCTCCTTTCTGTTGCCAGCTGCTGTCAAATGATCTATCAACAGTACTATAACCTGTAGCTTTTACATCTGAAGGGTTTCATTTTTAAAACACCACATTTACTTAGATAAATTTTTCCCAGTTGAAATACAGGGAGCAAAAACAATTAACTCCGTGTAATAAATACATTCAAGATTTCTATTTCTCTGCATGTTGTAGCAGTGTACTGGACAGGAAAATGCAGGAGAGAGAGGGGACGACATGCAGCCACGGGTCAGATTTGAACACCTGCTGTTGCAGCAAGGACTAAGGCTACATCCTTACTACTACATTTTTAACCTTTTGCTACATTTGTACCTCCCGTCCAGACAAAAACTACTAAGACTACATTTAATACAGGCAAAAACAGAAGAGTTTACAATCTACTTCATGATTGCACGGCATCGTCAGCATCTGTGGCTTGCCATTAATTGGGTCTTATCAGTCATACAAAGCAAAAACTAAGGCGACTGACAGTTTTTTTGTTTTGGTATATTTGTTGTAATATTTTGTAGACTGAGTCTAAATAACACTTGTAGTTGTGCCATGTGAGCTATATTGCACTCTAATAGTGCAACTTCCAGACTGCTTTACTGCTTGCCATAATAGCTTTAACCAACTCATGAGGTTAACATTAATACTAGCTTAAGTAGCTAGCTAGCTACAGCTTATCAATGCCAACAACATTTATTGTTTCAGTCGGCTAGAAACAAGAAGCCTACTTTTGTCTATCACTGTCATTGTAGTGTATCAAAAATTACTGTGAATTTTGTGTGGTAAACTGCATCTGCCAATATTAAGAGTGTAAACTGCATGCATTGCGCGAGACCTGAAAGATTTACTAGCGTAGCAAACATAAGTATGGAGGGCAAAGCTTAGCCAATGGTCTTTTTCTTGATAAGTAAATGTCATAACTCCTTACTTCACTACCAACCTCTACAATTTGCTTCACTTTCATGCCAAATGCCTGGACACCGAACTCCAAGACTGGCTCTGATAAGTGGTGCTCCTCCCTACTTCAGTAATTAATTTCAAAGCCCTTGAGCAAGGCACTGGAGGTACTTCAGTGAAACTGGTCAGTATCCAACTAGGTCTGAGTATTGGCTGACATTTTTTTATATTTTGCTAATCTAGTTCAAATACGGCAGAGCTGGATATAAAAGCAACAGCCATCTCTCCATGTACAGTTATGTTAATTAAACACTCCACTCAGCCTCTAATGGCCACTCTTGACACTTGGTAAAAGGTTTCAGTCAAGTGTGAGATTGGACAGCTGATACGGGAAACATTGAATCTGGTGTGTTAATGGACAAAATGTTCTCTGCTGTTAAGTGAAGCACGCTCCATTGCAACTTTATGGTTTGAAATCCTGATGTAGTGCACCACCCAGACATGCATGAGAAAATGAGCAAGGAAAATAAATCAATGTGAGGACTGTTGTTTTACAGTAGGAGAAGGCATACTGTATGTAATGTACATATCCTCCATAGTGTTAGAAAGCACTGCAGAGAGCTTTTCTACCTGTGTCCCTGCACACGGTCAGACTGTCGTATATGGAAAACTGAGCTGAGCTTCAGGTCTGTTTGCAGCTGAGATGGAAGAGGAAAATGTGTTTATGAGAAATACAAAAGCCATTGTTAATGATGGATTTTATAGTGCAGGAGTAGAGTTGCAACCTATGTGAAAGTCCCTTATGGATGTGCGAGTACACTGTGAAGGCAATAATCGTTCTGTTAGTTGGGTGGCATGAGCATCTGCTACATGAACGCATGCGGTCAAACCCATGCAGTTCAATTCTCACACGTACTGTAAAGCCCACCCATCTGCATTCGGAGTCTGGATCATCATCATAAACAGAGTCATCCCTCTCTCTCTTTATGCATCCAGCTACCTTCCTGTCCAGGATAAACAGACTGGGCTCAGACCCTCCACCTTGCTGCAGCAGTTAACATCAGACTCTGTGAAACGCAGGGAGACCCCATCAGCCCCAGACAAGTTTTACAAGCCCTATGCTCTCTGTCCTGCCCTCGATCAGCCCGCCCCTTTTCCCCCAAAGGTCCCGTTCCCCATCCCAGACCACTCCCCTAGGCCCTATTAGCACTCTCAGGTTGAGGTTTTACTTTAAGAAAATGTTCTCTTAGGCACAGCTGCTCCAGAGAGAGAAATCATTTCAATGGGCGGGACCCATTATTTTGAAGTTAGCAAGCTTGAACTCTTAACCAGCAAAGAAGGAACTCTTTGATTTACACCTCCTAAAATATTCAAGCTGCTGAAAAGCTTTTCATTTCTGGCTCTATTTATTTGTTTGGTGATGACAGGCATAAGAGAGGATGGAGAGAGATCAATTTCTGTTTCACAGTGTCCGAAAATTGACCCAAATGCAATGCAGCTTTACACTGTGGCAGGAGCGTGAGTGTCCTTGAGCATTAAAACAGTCACTCTTTCTTCAGATTTAGATTCAAATGTATTAACTCAAGACCATGGCATGAAGTAAGAAACAATATGCAATACAATAATGGTAAAGTGTGATAAAATGCAACATAAATAACTTTAACAAATACAAAATTACTCAAAAAGGTGCCTTGTTTAAATTCACATGCAAGAACCAAAGGGAAACCAGCTAAATCCCAGAGACCCAACAATGCTACTGTACATCTGGCTGTCAACAAAAGGTGGATACAAGGACTTCCCCTAAGAATATAAATTTTATTATAGATTAAATATACTGAAGCAATACAACAAACAGTACAACTGCATCACCTATTAAAATTTGCAATGTTTAATTTCAAATCTGTATTTAAAATTGTGTGTTAAAATAAGGTGTAACTAATGAACGTTATCTGATGTGTAGTGGAGGAAATTTAATACTGGTAGTAATAGTTTACTCACCTCACACACACACACGTGTGCCAGTGCCCTATACACACACACACACACACACACACACACACACACACATTGCAACGATAAAGAAGGTGGTGTAAATTATGAAAAGAAGCACAAAATAATCACACACACAATTATGGGTCTTTGAAGTTCAGGTGAGGGGAGCCTATCGCCGCCAAACCCCCACTTGGAGAACGGCTACTCACGCCACTTGGCGTGCAGGACCACGGGAAACAAAGGACAGTGTGTTCACAGTTCACAGGATCGATCAATACTTTCACCACAAGTCTCAGTTCAAAATCTGTTTGCGATATCAAGATCACATACACTAAGCACTAAAACTCTTGGGGAATGATGTGAAATAGGGCTAAAAAGAAAATCCAAATAGCATTAACCTAGCATAAAACAAGGACATGCTATACCAAAGCTTAACCAAAATACACACAAAACAAAATACAGCCAGCTAAAGCAACGTTACACAGCCTCTCTGTCTTCTCTTTTCATGTTGGAAAGATTTGTTCTGTGTTCTTTAATGGAACTGGCACTGATAATGTAGGAAATTAAGCAGCAAATGACTGTCTAGAATTCGTCTTCCAGTCTGTAGTAAAAACTGCTGCCTAACTTACTCCCAACTGTTCTTCTGTTGTTTCAGCCATTAATTGTTCACCAACTGAGGTTTAACCAAGCCAGAGGGATACTTTATTCCCTTAGACATATGTTTGCATAAAACTATAAAAATCCAGTGTGCTTCCCACTTCCTCTTAAAATGGACAGACATCCACATTCCTTGCGATCATCTGCAGAGATGCGCAATAGAGACTAAGGACAAGGGTCCAATGATTTCAAACTGTAGAATGTTGAAATGTAATATCAGGGATGGGTTTCAACGCAAGATCTAACAGTGTCAAGTGTTCCAGGGCAAATTAAAGATTTTGCTGGTATTTTTCACCTTGGGTCTGAGACTCAGAGTTCTGCAGAGGAATGTTCTGTGACCACTCCTCACTGCCCTCACTGCTCTTTTATTTGACATAGCAGCAGTGAATGAAAAGAATTCAAGTATCCCCACAGCAATCTTCTTCTCTTTTGTCTCTCTTCAATTTCCTCCATTTTATTTCTCTTTTGCACTCTCTTTCCCCTCTTCCTCCGCTTCACCCCCTACTCTTCCTCCTCCTCTATCTCTCCCTCCCATCTTTTCCTTAATGTATCCCTGTGGAGGAGCAGGCCATGCCAGAGCCATAAATCTCAGCTCTGTATCTGTCCATCACATCTCATAAAAGTCTTATTCATCCCAGTAAAAACTCAAGCTTCTTTCCATGTAAATGTTTTTTTGTGTGGCAAGGATCCCTGTAAATAATTTGTTGCCATGTATTTTACAAATCATCCTTCCAGTGGGATGTCCATCTTGTTTCAATCACTGCTTGGAATGGATGATTTGATGCACAGCAGGCACAGATTGTTACAAGGTGGACTTGAGCTTGAATCAAGGATGGATGCACGCATGTAAGAATAGCAGAAGACTGCATGCGCATAATGCATCTTGACCTATGGGTCAAATTGTCTCCACCTGTTATTTTGTCTCCTGTTGTTTTTCCTTTTGGCAAGTTTAAGGCTGCAAAGAATCTTTTCAGCATGTTGACCTCAGACCCTATAAACACAACCATGGAGGGGAACCTGGATGAGTATTAGATTTGCTGTATAAAACCCTGCTGAAAGATGAGTGAAGCAGTGTGTCTGTTGAAATGTGGATCTATCAGCAGTGCATCATTTATAGGACAAAGGGAGCAACTGCCTATTTTGCCACGAGGTACTGATATGACATTTGATGGTTAAATGCCAGACTTTGAAAAATCTAAATGAGGAAATGCTCTCCATTTCCTTGAAAAACACTGTCAAGGTGCCTATGAGCAACACAATGAAGGGGACTGAAGTTGTAGATGGTGGGAGTGGATGGTAGATGGTCAAATGTGCAGGACTATAGCACCAGAGACCACAGGGCCTTGGCTTGGGAATTGGAGGGTGGCCAGTGCGAGTCAAGTGTGGACTGAAAAGGTGCCCGTTCAATTTCTGGGCACTGACTATGTGGCAGCTTCCTCACTCTGGCATCTTTTTACAACTACATGCATTTGAATGTGTGTGTAACTTTTCACTTTTTCAGTATTACACAAGACCATGGTCTTTCCTTAACCAAGTTCTTTGAGTGCCTAAATGTAACCATTAAAAACATTAATCATGCTATTGTACTGAAATATACAATATTTGCTATTGTACTGCAAAAATGGAATTTGGACGGAAACCACAGAAAATATGAGCATGTGCAGTGAATATTTTTCCACATGTTCTGATAAGAACACTAAGCAAATTTACAGATACTTTCATTATGGAAAATTTAATTCCGTTGTCATCGAACAATCAAATTTGCTGTTGCAACTTCTATTTAACTTGTGTTTTCCTAGTGTTATTTTTGTAAACATGGGTTGCTTGGACTGCTGTGTGTAAAATATGCAAGATTATGAGATTATGAGATTTTGCACATTTATAATGCTTTCAAATATCTCCCCACAGGCTGGAATGAAGCTCGTGAAAAACAGGAATGTCTAAACAGTGTAAACTCTACATGCTTGAAAATACACTGAGAGAGATGGAAGTTTAATAATTGATCATAATAACTGTGAATGATTTTATTAGCTCTTCCTGCCTTAGTGAATGCAATCATTCTATTTGTTTAATGTAATGCCAGCAATGACAGTGACTAAATGCATCATGTGGTCCAAATGCAGTTTCTTATCACAGTATGTGCAAAGCCAGAAGATGGCAGTGCAGAGCTTCAGCTGGTGTCAGTTTTACAACCTGTCATTCTGCTGGCTTCAAGTGTGGATCACTGTGCTTCTCATGCTTGGGGTCTGAATGTCTGTGGAATCAACACTAAGTCAGGAGACACACTACCTACAGGATTTGAGACTGATTTAATTGTAGCCTCGTGCTAACTGCATCTGACACTGATGAAAAATGGAAATATAAACAGTACTCATGTCCAGGTATGTAGGCTTAGGCCAAATCTTCAGCTGCTTTTCTTCTAAACAGTCGCTCAACCTGTGCAGTAGTATATCTGTATAACAAACAAACAAAGGAATCTGGTTTGTTCAGTCACAGGTTTTTTCAATTTATTATCTGTTCTTTAAGTTCAGCGCACTTCATGTATCTTATTTTGTGTGTTGTGTGTGTGTGTGTGTGCGTGTGTGGGTGGGTGTGTCATGTGTCCATCATTAAAGATGAATCAATCTGTGTGTGTGTTTCTTGGCTATTACCGGAGCAGACAGACCATCAGATTGCTAAAATGTGCCCTGTTAGTGTGTGTTTCTGTCTTAATGTCTGCATGTGTTGTACTACAGTTGCATATGTGTGCCTGTATGTTTGCCATTATTAGAATTCTGTCCTCTGCTGTAATTGTGTATCCGCAGACTGAACCAGAGTTGAATCATTTGCTCTGGTTCACTCGCCAGGGCCAATACGACATCACTTCACAAGAAGCTCTGTGATACCGCAAAAGAACACTGCCTAATAAAGTTGTACAAGACACACCGTTAAATGTGATCATATGGATGCAATCCAACCCTGTCAGAAATCCAAATCATCACTTTTGTTGTTTTTTTTACTCTAATAAAATATTTGGGTAAAGGGGATGACTACATTCTTTTTCTCCACAAAACACAATTTGAATGGAATGATTCTAAATAACTACTACACACCACACTGCCTGCTGATAAATATTTAATATACCTGCCGCCTTGTGGGCCAACTGCTCTCATGCGTCTCTTCTCCACGCCCTTGCCTACATGTGTCACACCAGAACAGCCAAGCAGAGGGCAGCCTGTGGTTCTTTGACTCCAACCGCTGAGGTTTCAGCTCAACCAATGTCATTATCTGCGGCCCTAGAGCAGTTTTTAAACTTTAAATTCATCCAGTATCAACACTAATAATGTCTAGCATTCTGACAGAGTGGTGAGAGGAACTCAGCGTCTGTCACATTTACACTCAATTCTGCTTCCTGCAGGGGAGCGCAGCACTCTTCCAAACCCTCACACTGAAGACCAGGAGTGTGCGGTTGTGAGCATGCTTATTTGCTAGCTGCTCTGTTCCCTGGATGTCATGTGAAGTTCAACGAAATTCTGAGCGGCAGTAAAATATTATATTTCCATTACAGCCTCTGCATGTGTGTGTAGACATGTGCAGAGGTGTGCAGATGAGTGTGTATATATGTGATGTGTCCTGGTGTGTGTGTCTGTGTCTCTGTGAACAGGTGTATAGTGGCTTAGAGTGTGTACTGTGTGTGTGTGTGTGTGTGTGTGTGTGTGTGTGTGTGTGTGTGTGTGTGTGTGTGTGTGTGTGTGTGTGTGTGTGTGTGTGTGTGTGTGACATTGGCTCCTCCATCTGCCATTACCTCACTGTAATAATAACACCATTATTCTCACTAACTAAGATTCCATCCTCAACTTTTGATGACAGTTGAAGCTCCTCCAGCTCCGCTCCAGTGTAGGTGTGTGTGTGTGTGTGTGTGTGTGTGTGTGTGTGTGTGTGTGTGTGTTGTGTGTGTGTGTGTTTTCCTGCCAAAGACAAATGCCCCAGGACACACAGCTGAGGTGGCTGGTGGCGGCTAATGTTTCACTGCAGAAAATGTGTCATCTTTTCTCACTGTGATGGATATTATATCCATGCCTCCTCCAGGTGCCCGGGCTCTGTTTGACTGCGTGTGAGTGTGTGTGTATGCATGTTTCCTGACTTACTGTACCCTCGCCATAATTTCATAAATCACAACCTCAGACATTCTCTTTCTTGTCAAAAGAGAAAAGACGAGAGACAGATGATCTTTGTTTCCACAAAGACACTTCTTTGATTTCCGCCAGCGTCTTTCCTCTCCCAAACCGCTAAATGGGATACAAAACATGATCTCTTTTGACTGCCATTCAAAAGTCCTATTGGCACTCCAGTCGGAAGGCTCACATGTATTGTCTTTAGATATGGGCTAGATCATATAGACTATGCATGTGGTTTTCCTGGCTTGGTAAAAATGCAGGAGGGAGAGGAAGAGAAATGTTGAATAGACATTACCCAAGCAATTTATTTTACATTGCTGAAGGGTATCAGTGTCAGGAAGGGATCCAGCCCATTCACTGAACTTCTTTAGCCATGCTAGCAGTGTTGACTCTAGGGATGGCATTGTTCTTGGTTGGTGGTTTGACCAACCGCTTTGGCTCAGAGTGAAATATTGCAACAATAATTGGACGGATTACCATGAAAGTTTGTACAAATGCTTGTACAGGGCGTATGTGCTGATGGCTCGGGTCTTGTTTTTCCCATTCAGCTGACTTTTCAGGACCTATTTGGCTGTGGCTGACTTCTATGCTGTCTTCTTATGGTTTGCATTTGCCTGCGGGATCCCAAGGTATTTGTAGCTATCCTGAACATCTGGAATGTTGCCTTCTGGTAGTTCAGCCCCCTCGGCTCGGATCATTTTCCCTCTTTTTGATACCATCCGACTGCACTTGTCCAGTCCGAAAGACATTCCAGTGTCGCTGTAGATCCTGGTAGTGTGGCTCAGTGAGTCTCGCTCTTCCCTTGCACACAGCTTGATGGCATCCATGTAGAGGAGGTTTTCAAGCAATTTTGTGGTGCCACATTCTTCAAGTAATTAAAACTCAGTAATTTAATTTACATACACTTGGGTGATTACTCAGGTTTCATTTTATTTTAACCTTTGTTGCCTTTTACATTTAGTATTAGGCAGAACATACTTTATAGTTGTCTTTTTAATTAGGTGTACAGGACATTTACTGGAGTTTAAGGGGTACAGACTGAATCCATTAAAATAGGCTACAATGATTTCAGCCGCATCACAAAATGTTTCCTCCTTAATAGTCAAAGGATGCGCACAGCACAACTAAAACTTAACAAATCAGGAATATACATAACTAAAACAAAAAGGGCCTTAAGATACACAGCTTGTCATAAAATGTGGTGGCCTTTGTCCCAAGGCTTACTGTCCCCAAGGTCAACAAAAAATGATGTTCTTGCAGCTCCACAGAGTGCACACGTGGAGCAGAGAGCAGCCCTGCCAAGTCTGTCTCGATGGCCATGTCCTCTTTGTCTCCCCCACTGGTTGTGGTGGAACCACATCAATGACCGACAGCCTGAATGATGTCCCCCCGCTGTGAGGCAGATGTTGAGCAGCACTGCACAGGCAGTGATGACTGACAAGACAAAGGTGTGTTTGACTTCCACCCTCCAGAGCCCTGAAGAACAGCAATCACCAACCTCCCTTCAACATGCCAAAGGCCTGCCCTACAATGAAACGGGCCTTACTATGATGGCTTGCAGATATAGGGGCAGCCACCATTGCCCACAATATAGTAGCCTACTGTGCAGACTGTAGGAAAGAAAAAGTAAGATATTTATTGTATTGAAGAATATTGATGTATTAGGAATTTACTTTAGTCTCACCATGGTGGAGGATACAGACATGGCAGCCATCAATGGAGCCCACAAACCTGTCCTTGGGGACACTGGGCTGGTGGCCAGCAGTGCAAATTCTTGGCCAACTTCATCCTGTGCTCCAGCAGTGGGCAGTCTTCTGATACCTCCTGGCAATAGACTGAGATCTTCTGCACTCCAGTGTGCACCAGTCTGCAGACTGTAGATCACCACACTGTATGACAAGCTGTGAGCCAGCCAGTACACAATAATCAATATGTGCACCTCATGTGACCAGCCCTTGGTTTACTAGATGGTAGAATCCTCATTAAGGCCTCCATGAACTGTTAGCCCGGCCTGTAGTCATCCATGAGGTACTTCTGGCCATTATAGTACACAGTAAGGACTGGCACATGGGGATTGAGGGTTGGATGGACTGTACAAGTAACTGTATTAATGAACAGACCTGTTCCTTTTTATGCTTCTGGTCAAGCATTGTCTGACACTTAAATAGACCTGGCATTCTTAATTAACTTAATGAGCTGACAGGCATTGAGTCCCCTTTGAGCTGAAAGGCATTGTGGCACTGCCACAATATAACACAATGGCTGATGTGGTCCTCACTTCTTTACAGCATAATTTGTTAAAAATATTCTGAAATATAGCTTGCAGTTAAATAACAAATGAAAATGCCTTTAGAGAGTGTGACAGAAAGGCATGAGCAGTCACCCAACCCGGTTCGAACCCAGGGTACCAAACATGCAACTTGACTGCAACGCCAAAGAGCCAGGCTCAGCGGTATGGCAGTCACAGTGCACACTCAACCGGTGGTCCGTCACAAATTTTGTTTGCACATTGAGAAAACAAGCAATACAATTAAAATATAGAAGGAACAAACTGTCCCAAAAAAAGTAACTTAAGCTTAAAAAAAGCAAGCCACTGTTTATAGAATTAACCAAGATCGTGCAGCACCGATCAGTAACTTTAACAACGTTTTGACACAGTTTCTTTTTGGCCAAGTCTTCGGTTCTCACCCTTTGAACATGACAAAAGAGGAGGAAGACTAAATCATGCCTACATATGTGTTGCCTCAGCAGGGATATTGCATACAGAAAAGTTGGTCTACAGGAGAAACTGAAAGCAACACAGAATGCCTGAGAGCTGCACTGCATTAGATTCTATTGTATTTATATATTTTGAAATGTCACGTGCCACCTGATATTTTGTGTTTCCATTTACATGAATAAAAATATTTACTCTGCCGAGTATAAATAAGTCTAACATTTTCTTACACCCCATAAGAACACACACTGGGTATGTTGAACTCTCTTCGTGGTACAGGCCCCAGGAAAACACTGAAGCACTGTCATAACCTCCACTCGTACACTATAGAACAACACTGATGTGTCAGTGCTGTCAGTGGGTGAAATCTGATGCTACAGATCACAACCTTTGTGCCAAGTATAAAACCAGCTTTAGTCTTTCTGTCCATTCATCACGAAGAACTTCTCCCATGGACTGTTTCACCTCCACAGCATCCGCCAATGCCCTTTTCATAATGACTTGATAACATTTGCAGGCTTACTTTAAGGAACAATCACACTTTTGGATCCTTGATGTGCCAAAGTCCATAAAGTTGCCTGTTTTTGAGGGATCATTTCCTTCAGTTTCCTTTCCTTCTGTTTCTTCCTGTGGCCATCAAATGGTTGGCAGGAAGCAGAGCTTAACGTCATGCAGCACTGATATGAAAACACAACTCAGCACAGTGAAGTGCGGAAAAACAACCTCTCTTTACGGTTATTGTGATGGATTGTCTTACTCTTAAGTTACTTTTCATGGTGGACAAGGCTGAAAAACACATTGCTTCTTTTGAAGGAGGAAAACAAACTAATATGTCCAACTGTGTTGATTGTGAACAGAACAAATACAGGAATAATATTATGATTATGCAAAAATGAATTGTTCTACTTGTTCAAGAAGCTACAAGGCTACACCCGCAAACATGAGGCATGTGTTTGGGGTGTGTCATCCTCTCAATATTTATGGTCAGACTCAGGATTGTTGTGTATCTGGCTGAACTCATGTGGTTTTTCATGCTTTTAATGGCTTGGAACTGCTTGGAATGATCTGGACATTGGGCCATGGGTCTGGACACATGCAATAATCACACAAACACATAAAAATGCACAAACTCACACATACAGAAAACACACTATCTGAGGTTACTCAGGTCCGACAGGAAGTGAAAAAGAAGGATTCCTGTTAAGGGTTTGAACTTGACTGGGAAAACACATTTCCAATAGGGGGTTAGTTCTTTATTGTCCTGCTTCAGAAACAGAGTGGTGGTTAGTGAGAGTCCTGGGCCAGCTTAACAGACAAAGACTGACTGACCTGGATCATTTCCAACAAAGATACTCAGGTAGAAGCCTCTTCTAGGCCAGAATTAGGCCTTATCAGGTGGTAGTAAAACATCACCTGTACATTTCATGGTTTGGACAACACAGAACAACAGTGAGGAAGCCAAGCATCATCTACATCCAATTCTCGTTTGGTGTTTCTAATCATGCTAAATACTGTTTACATGTTCAGTGTGGAACTGATTTAAATGCATATTTTCTCTACGTTCCTGGCTGCAGTTGTGGTAGCTGATGTTGAAATGCTAGTTCGATTTTAAGTTTATTTATTTCTACAGGCTGTCATCACAAGTTTGTCTCGGATCAAACTAATCAACAATCAATTACAGAACAAAATGTAGCTATAATGTACAAAAAACAGAAAGTATGGAAGACATGACGAGCCTTGCTAATCTACAGAAGCCAGCCCAGGCTACCTGGCACCACCAACCTCAGACCCTTAAATGTGTTTAAGAAAAACCTGCCATGACAACCGTCATACATTTATTTATCTTACATCTTTCATGAGCACTGGAACAAAGAATACAGTCTCCTACAAAACTTCCTGCCAAAAGCCCTGCTCTTATTTAGTAATTGCAGTGGCAGAGTATGATTTTAATCCAGTGCAAATCTGCCTTATTTATTATTTGTTAAGTAAAAATTGAGCACAAATGGCTTTCCACATTCTGTTAAAGACAGATGTCCCTTGTTAAAAGTAATCCCACACAAATCATAAACTGGACTTCTTGTTTAGTTCTCTTCAAGACAGAGTGTGTCTGTTTTTCTTGATGTCTTATAACTAGATGCAGAGACCGGTTTAGAAGGCAAGTTGCTAGGTGTCCAAGGTGATGGGGAAAATAGCATTTATACCAACTATAGTGATATAATTTGATCTAATACAATAAAGGTTACATTAGTCAGTGTTTGTGATAACACTTTTGCAGTAGTTTGAAAGTTACTGATTGCAGTTTTGAGTCATCTTTGAGGGTTGTATGTTCTGGTGTTCATGTTACAGCCCTGCATCTCTAAGAAATACATACATATTGGACAGTTTCATAGAAAATGAATGGGGCTGACGTTTGTGTCAGCTCTTGCTAGATAGCATGACACATGGGGTCCTATTAAAACATGGTCTAAATTCCATAGCACAAGTGCATTTAGAGTATGTCCAGCTCCACTTTTGCTAGTTAAATGGCACATAATCTGGACGCAAAGGGGTTGTATTGTGTCATCTCCCATTTCCTTTAAAAGCCAGGTGCGCCCGGACTTGGTGCATAGTTATTTAAATGGTGGATGAATGGTACAATACAAAAACCATCAATTGTTAAGTGTGGTGCAGACTGGCAGCAGTGAAGTGTTGACGTGATATAAAACTTTATTTGATCATGAAGCCAAGTTCTGTGGTCGGCTGTGGAAGCCGATCATCTGTCTATTAATAGTGACAGACAGACGATCAGCTCCTCTATGAAATGTCTGTTGTTGATGTTATAAACTATGATGTACTGGTCGTGGGTCACATCTCTCTCTCGTCCAGGAGCTGTCTCTCGCTCTTCATCTCCATGAAGTTCTCATGCTTAAAGGGACAGTTAAGTGAGGCTGTATGAGGTACTTATCCATAGTCAGTGTATTATCATGGATGGAGGGTATATAAATTACAGGTTAGGACTGCAGATCAGAAGTTAGTCAAATCAGAGTGATTTATTCGAAGGCCCTTCATGCATAAGTTCTCATATTAACAACATTCTTTTGAATTGAAGACATACGTACCAAAACGGGATAGATGTAAAGCAGACACAATGGTTGCTACTGTGTGTTGAACTGTATGTTTGTGTGCTGTTTCTATTTTCAGGACAGGACCATTAACTGGCCTCTTACAGAGAAACTCAGCGGGGTTCAAATGTGTTTTGTCTTGCTGTTGATTCAAGCTGTGTTCCTCAGAAGCGCCACAATCATCATGGGTGGCCACATTGGCGTCTTGGCACAGCACACACAGATAGGCACACATAAAAGCTAACTTAACCTACAGTATACAGTTTGACATCTCTCTCTTACACACACACACACACACACACACACACGCTAACATACAAAAAAGTGTATGCATTTATAATCACTGTCTCACATCTACATACACACACTGACATTCCTTGTTCTTCAAGCACGTATACATATAAACCACTGTGCAAAAACAAACTTCTCAAACATACATCTGCATACATATGCCATAAATTCACAAAAACAAGGGAAAACGTGCTTAATTCATATTTATATAACCACAAATTCAAAAGGGGCATATACACTCACTCATGCTACCCCTCTGCCCCCACCTCCGCCCCACGCTGGGCCATAAAAACAAACTGCACAAAATATGGCATTTGTCTTCTGATTAAACACTCACATTCCAGCAAACTGTGTTTGGCCTGCCAGGCAACAGCCATCATATTGACAGTTGGACGTGCGGTTTGTCCGGGTGATCTCTCATGAAGGGAAGCTTTATGGCACAGCCAGCTCCATATAATCAGCTTTAAATGGCCCTAATGCTAACGAGAACGACAGCACCCTCCCTCCCTTCATACCAGTCGGCCCTAGGAGTCAGGAAAGACAGAGACAACAGCCACAGAAGCCATGAAGAAATGAGGAATGTTCTGAAGTTCAAAGATCCCCAAATGTCAAATTTATAGACATATAGCCTAATTGTGAGATTTTAGTAAAATCCATAAACATCTATCTGGAAATTGTCAAGCAGGAATGATGTTTGACTTTTGCATGCTAAGCTCCTACAGCTATGCATATGGGATGGGATAGTAAAACTAGGAGCCAAAATATTTGAGGTTAGCTTTACCTAAAAAAAAAAAAAAATCAAGCATCATAATTTACAGGCTGACAGTGATGGGTCATTTATTTCAGAAAGTGTTTATACTTCTGTAACAAATCTCTTCCTTATTTCCATAAAGGTACAACTATAAACAAAAAACTAGTGACCTAAAAAATTTTGGGGTCGAAATGCTTTGCCTCGCATCACCATCCACATACAAAGTTATTTGTCTCTCAGTGTCGGTGAGTGAAGGCCAACTGCTTGCTTTAAGAAATTTCACTGAGGTAATGCGGTGCTGCTGTTGAGAAAGTAATGGTTAGGTTAATCATTGCATTGTGGTCTAACAAGTAGCCAGCCAATCTTCTATCTATGTTGAACGATCAATAACAAAAAGGGTTCGTTTGAAATATGTGTGGCATGTATGTTTTTCACCATTGTGTGGACATAGCTGAGATGTACATTTATCAAAATAATAGGGGCAACATATTTGTGTTAGGCATATACCATCCTATGGTATAATAGTATAATATTTTCCATATATTACATAGCAAAATCTCTATGTAATGGGGACATTTGTTTATATATTATTTTTATATTGGGTTAGAACATCTTGTGCTCAGAGAGGGTGAAGGGATATTATTCTATGGAGGCTCCACTGTCTAAAACTTCCTTGAGTGACACATTTTATCTTTCAGATGATGCAGACAGGATGCCTTTATGGTTATGTAGCGGCTCGGCTCAGTCTCAAAAACGTCTGATATGGAGGATATGGAAAGAAAATAGCCTGGCGAATGTCAGGCTAAAGTCAGAGGAGGTCTGCTGAACTTTGTTATGAGATAAGACAGACAGAGAGAATTTTGGTATTTTAACTTCATGTTCCTCCCTAAAAGTGTACAAAATTAGCCAAATACACAAAATAAGCAGCTAATTAGCGGTCCTATTTGGTGAGTTTTATTTGGTTTCTATTAAGTTTGAATGAAGTGTGTTTAACGATGAGATAAGAGAATTAGTTTGATGAAAGAGAGAAACAGAAGGTGTACGGTTGCATTTTTTCTGTTTGATAAAGAAATAGTTGTAATATTTCATTTCAAGATAGTGAGTTCATTTTGTTTTTTTTTATTCAACTAAAAATGCTAAGAGAGCTTGTGTAACGTAGTGAACTTGCGCTGTCGCACATATCCCAGAAACTACGGGGGGAGGACTGAGCTATACTATTGGACTATAGCCTTGGGGCAGAAGTACAACACAGGATGCGACGAAGCTAGCTGGTTAGCATGCTAACTTCAGTAGGTAATTTTGCAACACAATACATATTTGACTTTCAGAACTGTTACTTCTTGACAATCTGTTGACAATGTTAGTGGATTTTTGTAATGTTTTTAACTAAAAAAACCTTTAAAGTGAACTCTCCTCACTTTTTGTCTGATGAAATATGCACTGTAACGGAAGCTACCGTCCACTAAGAAAGTGGAAGCTAGTTAGCCTTGCTTCCTAATGTTACCAACATTGTCCGTTGCAAGTCGTTGCAGCAAAAACATGCATAAAACTTATAACAATATATTTTTGATAAAGTAAGTAAGTACACAATTCAAAACAATCATAAAGGATATTTACAAAAGCCACTAAGAGCCATGTGAAGATGTGCGTTGGTGTCATTCAGGTGGGTAGTAGGCCATTTTTTGCCAATGCTAAAGATAATTGCCTGACTAGCATACTCAATGTTGAACCTTAGGTTGCCCAGGTTTTGTTTTTAAATGTGGAAAAGTAAATTTGATAGAACTGGACAGGAACATTTTCAGTCCAGAAGAGGAAGCCATGGGTGTAGGAGCTGTGGTGGGTAAAAGTCTCCAGTGAATTGAACTTAACCACACATAGCTGTGGGTAGCTTCTTGAATTGTTGACTTCATGTTCAGCCATGCAAATCGTATTAAATGAGCCGAGCTACAATAGGACAAATGGGCTGAAGTTAACAAGGCAGAGAGCATCTGGTAAAAGTACATCTTTACAAGTCTGAGACACACAGACAGGAACACAGTGAAAAAGACGCATTATACAGATAGGGAGAGGATGGCTTTATGGGACAGCTGTGTAACCCAAGAGAGCAGGAGGAAGTGTTAAAGGATGCTACTGAGGCATGTTGACATCGGCATGTTGACATCAAAATAGTAAGTGACTTTCTGCTGTGAACAAAGCACAGAAATAGAGCTTAAAAAACTATTCATAATTTTACATTCAATTGGTAATGGGGACTTAAGTGAATGCCTCAAAATGTGCTAGTGTGTTGCAAAAGTTTTGATCAAACAATGTTGTTTTATAAAAGAAACAGTTCATCTTTGTTTGCTGTTTTTTATCACAGGGAACATTCACAAATAACTAATTAATCATTTTGTTGAAGGACAAGTGGTGCAGGGAGACATGATAGGTGGGAGCCTGCAGGAAAAACTGCAAGTATCTAAATACATAAAAGAAACTAACGCCATAACAACACAAAATCAAGTAGATGACCAGACAACACCTAATATCCAAGCAGCGTTAGATATTTTGTTATTTGGATATTTAAAAAAGGAGAAACATGTAAAAATGAAGATAAAATCAAATAATTGTAATTATCTTAAAAATAATGATTGCCCTAACACAGGTCCAAACCTTTTGAGGTCTTTCTGAATCAAACTTTGCTTCTGCTGCATTCATAGCTTTCTCATATGCTCAATACAAGTAAATGATCTGAAGCGAGCATTTCACCCTGTGTGTGCATCTTGTAAAAATATCACTGCTGCTTTGCGACTGTAGAGTTAAATGGCTGTAAAAGCTGTGTGTGTCTGTCTCGGTGTGTGTACTTGTGTTAAAGCCAGCATGGGTTGCTGCCTGCCTTCATGAGGACTCAGCCACAAAAAAACACCACAAATCTACAGGATACCTATTTGCATAGCAGACATAATTGAAACCATAAAAATGTTTGTCATCCTGAAGGAGGAATAGTCAATAATTTGAAGTATTGTAATTACTGTAATTATGAATGAATGAAGCTTTTTCATGTACTGACAACATAAAAACCGCCCTGTATCTTTTGAAGAATGAATATAAATTTAACATTTCTGTACGTTTACTGGAGCAGCACCCAAGCAATCCTGTATTGGGTTGAATTTTAAGGTACCATCATTTTGTATGTTTTAAATCAGTTGTACTTTTCATTACTGCTGAGCATTTTTCAAAGAATACCATAGTGTTTTACATTATTTAATGTTTCCAATCATTTATGTAAACAATGAAAATCAAGTTGTTTATATCTGACATTATGGCATTTTACTTTGTAAATGTAGTACAGACTTTCAAATCACTTCACTATAACTGCTTTACCGCACATAAATAATGTAACTTTGACGACAAAAACTACATTTTACCTGTTCAACAGGCTCTGTATACTGATTCAAAGAAATAAATGGGAACTGGAAATAAGTAAAGACACTGTTTAAAAAATATAAACCACTAAAGGATGCAATACAAATGGCCTGCGTTCAGGGCAGTAGCCACTAGTGAGGAAACTTCATGTCATCATTTTCAGGAATCTTTTCAGATTTTAGCAACTTGGTCTTCGGAAGAGTACATATTCTACTATTCAAACTAGTCTATTGGCTGATTCCAGTATTTTTTAGGCTTTATATATATTATTAATACAAATGAATGACTGAATTGAATAATATAAGGACAATGAAAAAAACAAAAACAAAACAAAAAGGAGAAATCCAATAATTCTTACATATTATTTACACATACTCTGGAATTTTTGACCACTAGTAGTGTTATGGAGTAATATATTTATGAGTTGGTCCTTGTTTTGTTTGCATCTCATACGCACGTATGAGGATGCTCACGGGCAAGGGTACACAAGCAACGTAATACACATTTAAGCTGATAGTCTCAAACTATTCTACTGAGTTACAGCTGGTGGCAGTAAGGCGTCAAGTAACATGGCAACATGCCCATATATATTACAACATAGCTTTAATCCCACATGACAATGTAAGTTTAAACTAATTCAAAAATTTGACTTTGCAAATGTTTGCAAATTTGTTTGTTGGACGTAAAAACATAGCTGTGTTTGGTTACAAGAATACTCTACATGGCAGCTTTACGTTGTCTGTTAGCTTAGGGTGAACCGCCCTGTCCTCAGTCATGTAAATTGTGAGTAATTTGTCAACGATAAGCTAACAAACACCAGCACTTTTGGGTAGACACTGTACAGATTAAGCCCAATTTAGATCTCCTTACTTTGTGTTTGTAGAAGAAATGCACAAGTTATACTCTCTCTTTTTTTTTCAACATTCTTGAGGATGCTTTGTGTGAGTTAACTACAGCGTACAAGGTCAATATAAACTCACAGTGTCTGCCCAGCTCAAGTCACATAAAAGTATTTCTTATAATAGAGAGAAATACTCTTACTGTACTCTTTCCATTTTTGGTCATACTGCCGAACTTCTAACTTTCCAGTCCCTTGAATTTACTTGGACAGTCTGTTCAGGCATTGCTGTAGCCGATGTCTCTGAACCAGCACCCGATACAGTACATCGGCGCTTCTGGCAATCTTTTGGAGCAGCCAATAGTTCTTTGGCGGGATTCAGACTCAAATTCTAATGTGTTCAGTGTTCCCTTGTGTTCAGTTGAGTGCTATGGAAAAGTTTGCAGGTCTTAGCTGTAGTGTCTGTTTGGAAGAAAACCTCCAGGACCGAACCTCGCTGGCTCACAGGGAACACTGGGTGCAACTCACCTCTGCCTCCAGTATGGGTGACTCAGCACTAGAGCACTATCCCAGATGTATGCTGTGCATCAAGCTTTTTGATTGCTGTCCACAGGACACGGCGCCCAAATGGCCGTGGATCCGATGGCTTTCCAGTGGCTTTATGACTTGAGATCTTAATAAAGTGTCTGAATGACTTTCCAGTGCTCTCATTCGCCCTTATTCTCTTTACCGGGGAAAGTGAGCCCTCTCTGAGTACTGTGAGTATCTGCCTTGAAGAGCTTTGCAGGTTTTTGCCTTTGAAAGGTCCCTACAGCAGGGATTTTCCCACTACAATTCATCACTGCCTGTCGTTTCTGTATGTGTGCGTGTGTGTGTGTGTGTGTGTGTGTGTGTGTGTGTGTGTGTGTGGGTCTGCCACAGGCCTTTACCACTATTAGTGGGGATTTTGCCTGTTCTTTGAGGTGGTGGTCTGTTTCGTTTAAATAGGTGAGAACTTGGATTAGTCCTGAATCTACTCCACACATTGTAGGATTCACTTTCCCACAGGGAGCTGCAGTTCATCATGCAGTGGACCACCATTTCCCTGGATGTGTGGTGGGTCTGCATCTGTGCTTTAAAAAAAAACAAGATGAGGTCACGCTGGGAACGTGGACAGCACGGTGACCAAGAAATTACACAGACTGCCATGTAAACGAAAAGGGCAGAGTTTGATTAGATAATGAGTGTAGTGGAAGATTCAGCAGGTAAAAAGCCAAATATTTCCCTCAGACACTGGTGGAGACCCAAACAGACCTAAAAGGAGATTGGACATACAGTAGTTGGCTAGTGAGAAACACAATGTCAAATGACTGTAATGATTAATGTTTCTATATGTGCTGGATGCATAAAAAAGAATTGATACGCTAGCCTCTGGAGACTGTAAAATCAATTATTGCTCCTTTAAATTCAATCCAATTCCATACAGCGCCAATTTCTGACAAAAGTTATCTCAATTAACTTTTCATTTAGACCAAGTACAGACCTTATTCTTTAAGTGAGACAATGTTACTTTTGACAGAATAAATTACATATTCTTCCTCTTATAAATGACAAGTTGAATTTTTAAGCAATACAGTTTTATACAATCCCTAACATCCTTTGTCCAATCTGTTGTCACATTTTCAAAACTCTAAACACATCTAGACCAACATTGCTCTATTCAGGGCCATACCATTAACACAAGTTGTTTCCATTTAATATGCAGTAAATTCACCAATTTCTAAAATGCTAAATGTGTCTTTACAAACAAATTTACTCAATACCAAAATTACTGATCTTTCCTGTCTTTTTTACAAATACTTGCACAAAACATGTTAGAAATGAAGTTGATGTTCACAACCTTAAATATTGTATAAACCCTCTATTTCAGCAACAATATCAGCTTAAAATCTATATTGAAACAGCTTTAAGCATTTCTGATTGAACATCATGTAAACATTGGGTAAAATTGATCAGCCACAGCTAATTCCAATCTCAGTCAGAGACATAGCCAGGTGCTGAAGTTCTTTCAATTACATACACAATCCAGTAAAAAGGGGACTTTCTGGATTTATTACAGTAAAACACTCTGGTCTGATATGACCAGCAGCTTTTGGGGCTAACATTATTATACTTTCTGTAGACAGTTATTGTTGTGAATTTGACATTACTGAGTGGGCTGACTTTCTGGACTTCTCTCTTCTTGTTATGCTGTTACACCCCATTTTAGCATTTACCATTATCCTATAATTGCTTACCTTAATGCTCTCAAAAAATAATGTTGATGAAAGTGAAATGCATCATCAAAGCTGAACACACAGCAAAAGGAAAAAACATAATATATCCAGTTGGCTTGATAGCTCCCTTTCTAAATTTTATTGCTCCTGATTGGTTTGTGGCAAGGCACAAAGAACAACATGGAAAGTAAAGATATAAAAAGAAGTAAACATGTCTTTGTATATCAAGGAAGCAGTACATTCCACAAATGTGAGCCTCGTATCTTAATTCCAAAGGGAAGCTTTTTCTCCAGACATTGTTGACAATTTACTACCTTGGGGCTTGTTTCAAGTCCTATATGTCCCATTTTACACACATTCATGCACACACATAGCTATTTGGACTACCTCTCCACCAAAGTATTTTGCCAGGGAACCTCAGACGCTTTCATGTAATCATGTCTCTCACATTAACCTTAATTGGCGCGTGCAAGAGAAAGCAACAGCAAACACATCCTGAGTGCTGCAGAGACAGCTCAGGCCCGAGGGGAAAGCAAATACACATCAAATGACTGCAACAGGAGAAGTCAGCGTTTGCTTTGGGACAGATGAAGTCTGTCTCTCTTCTGCAGAACAATGTGTTGTCGTGTGCGCTGAACACAAAGTTGTGTAGTGCTGCTACTGTTTGAGGGTGATAGTCATGCAGTGACAGTGACATGTAAGTAAGAAGTATTTTACTACATTGCATTTACACTATCAGTGCACAACATAATAATATGTGTGCATACGTTATCTTACGCTAACAAGAAGAAAAAAACAAGATTTTTCTTTAGGACTTTGCGGGCTCTGTGCTTTCCACCATCTGCTGTCACCAGAAGCTGTATTTCATTTGCTCTGGAAGAACAGCATCATCTTCCTGTTCTTTGATTATCAATCCATTCGACCACAGTGGAGTAGAGGTTCTTAGATGCTGGCAAGCTTCATTTTGAATTTGTGACAGTGTTTAGATTCCAATGAACGTTTAATCATGTGTTAATGTCGGACCTTTGAAATAATAACGTCACAAGTCACCGCAGTGTGTACCAAACAGGCAAACACCAGTCAATACTGGCGAGCGTGTTAAAAGGTTGCAAACAAACACAAAGAGAAAAATTAACAAAATCTCCACCTCCACATGTTTGTCCCCCACATTTTTTTCTTTTCTCTTCTTGTCGCTTAAACAACTCTTTTGGTCCAGAGAAAAGGAAAAGCAGCTTTTAATTACAAGGCTCTTAGTTTGGTGAGAGGACAGAGAAAACTGAGCTGTTTGAAAATCAGTTGCATCATAAGTTGTAGTAATGGAGAAAAAATGGAGAAAAGTTAGTTGAATATAGTTTTTAATTCCATGGTGCACATCTGTGGCAGCATACAGTCAATGTACATGCAGAAATATGACAGCCAGCTTAATGTGTTTGTGTAAGTCTTGCGAAAGCATGGGTGGAGCAACTTAGTTAAGTGTTTGATTCACACCTTCAAACATCCCCACCACACTGTAGATACATACACTTACTCGCGCGCACACACACACACACACACACGTTTTTCCCTCTCCCTCCATTCCTGGCGTCAGTTGAAGCACTACATGTGAGACACCCCTCATTAAGTTTGTGTGTGTGAATTTTGACTGGCCTCGCTTAAACATTCATAGAAGGGCCACTCTGATGAATAAACTCCCTTAGCTTGTGTGTGTGTGGTGTGTGTGTGTGTGTGTGTGTGTGTGTGTGTGTGTGTGTGTGTGTGTGTGTGTGTGTGTGTGTGTGTGTGTGTGTGTGTGTGGTTTCTATGAGGCCTGCTTCCTGCGGTGATCGCACAGGGAGAGTGTTTCGGTCTACTAACAAAGAACCACTGTTCAACATGTTACCATACCGAACAGTGTCGAAAAGCTGTTGTCTCTGCATTCAGCTGAAGAACATGCATTTACTATGCAACTGCATCACAGTTCTTTACTGAATGTAAATATTTGCAAAGCATATAAATACAGTAAAACTCTGTGAGCATGCCTCGGACGATCAAGAAAAAAGCAATATGTTATTATCATCTTGGGCAAACATGGCACCATAATCTACTGCAGTGCAATAAAAAAATAACCTATAGTATGAGTTATGACTGCGTAGCAGTCAGAATTTAGGTTTTGCTTTTTTGTCTGCTTTGAGGTTTGGTTTGAAAAATGACAAAAGAGTAGGTGTGTGGCTATATTACTTGATCGTTTGAACACTATTTTAAAACTTTGTTTTAAGTGACGACAAGTCTTAATGTTTTTATGTAAATAACGTAGATGAGGCAGTGTATTATGGAAATGTGACCATTTTCCACCACACCAAAACAAAAACACACAAAACAAACTAACAACAACAAAACACATAAGGTTATGGTCATTATAAACAATATATTTTGAGGACTAAATTTCAAAATAAGTTAATGCAGCGATCCATACCTTAGCAGATTTCCATATTCAATTTCCAAAACATTTGCTGGTCACATTAGATTTCCTGTCCAACGAAACGGCCCCACAATTGAAAAGAGGTATGCAATGTCATGGTTCTAATGTGGGCAGCGATCACAAATGAGAAAAGGCCAGCATAAGTGATGCTGCAGTTCCTTGTGTGCTAGTTTGATTAATAACATGTTGCCTCACATTAGAATAACAACTTCTCCATTTCTTTACCATGAACATCCATTGCGACCTCCATACCACCCAGAATACTAAGGACATAACCTCACTATGGAGGTCTGTCCAAAATTTTGACCATCATCCAAACCAGACCATTTCCAAAACTACCTAAAACCAAAGGGTACAAATTAAATTGATGAAAGAAGACACCCAATCAGAAAGAGAACCGAGTGGATCTAGAAAGACCTCTCTCTAAGTGCAGCCCTGCATACTGTATATAGCATGTGTGGCATGTGTTTGCACCTGCTTTTTCTTATAGTTCTCTAAAATGTTCACCATATTATCTTCAGGTTTATGTAATCAAAAATGGTCATAGCTGAACATTACCTCCTTCTCTCCTTTGCTTTTTCTTGCTGGCCCACGAGAACAACAAAGACCTGTGAAGAGACTTAAAGAGGTGGGAAACTCTTAAAACTGTTGGCTCACATACCATGCTGCTTGTTTGCCCTCTCTCCTTAATTTATTCATCCAAATAATAAAAATGGTTAAAATCAAGAGAAAGAGCCTTTTCTTACATTTAGTCAGCCTCAGCAGTCGTCCTCAAGCCAGCAGGGTTAGAGAGGTTGGATCTTTTAAATCCTCTCTCTGGGGAGCTAATCTTCCATTCCATGCTTTAAGCCAAAAAAACATTTTAGGCAATATAATTATACAGCCTTCACAATGCCTGCAGACTCGCCTGCCTGTGTACCTGGCTGGCTCCCCATGCGGGGTTGTTTGTTCAGCTACCAATTGCTTGTAAAAATAAAAAAATTAAAAAGCAGCTTCTGAAACAGAGCAACTCATTACTTCTAATAATCAAATTCAGATTTTGTTTGTTCATCGAATGTAATTATGAAAACCAGGCTGTTTCATTTCCATCTGATTTAGATGCTGTTGGTGTTGACTGAAATGTTACAATGTGAATAATAGTGCAGCAGTCATATGCATAAACTGTGAATGTCTACACATATAAAGTGTTTAATTACAAATATGTACAAAGATCTACACCCGTATACAGTTTACCCAGGTGAATTTGCATGCAGACAGAGACACATATACACAGACATCTCTGTTAGGGTGACCAGACGAGAATGGGTAAAATTCAGGATGGCGGGGCTATAGGCTATAATCAATATCATCATAATCATAATAGGTCTAAGTTTCGGGACAAACCGGAAAGGGGCCGGAACAACTGCTCACAATTTGGGACTGTCTTGGATTCTTCGGGACGTCTGGTCACCCTAATCTCTGTTGAGGCCTGAGCGATACTGAATATGGTCTTCTGGAGTCACCAGATAAAACAGATCTGAGACTCATGCTGACCAAAGTGGACAGCTTTCATTTCAAAGCAAAGCACTCGTTTAAATTCCAAGGAACACACATTTGCAATACTCCTCCCTTGGCCTCCTCACACGCTACTGGTATGACCATTCCCCAAATGTACTTTTGTGTTATTACACAATGTTATGCGGAGTGTGTATGTATGTTGTATGTGTTGTGGTGCAGAGCCATAATTTGAGTAACAAAAAATGTAGTGTGTTGAAGGTGGTCAGTTTGAGTTAGAATCTCATTCCAGATTATGTTATAAGGTGAAAGTATGTTAGGCTACATATTTTGTCAAGAGTTCAATAAATAACATTTTGTTTTCCCCATGTGGACTGTACAGTAACTGCCATTACCAGAATTAAAAGTTAAAATATTAATTGACCACTGTATTTATTGACATTATCATCTTATTAAGTTGATATGCAAACATGTTAGCAAACAATTTGTACATCCATCAGACAAAACAGAAACATTAGCATTCAATTGGATTCTACTTTCAATATATAAATCCAATATTGACTTTCCAGTTAGCTATGTTTTTGTCTCTCCGCCGATTCCTAAGGGGAAAAAATTGCCTTTTTGCTAGTTCAGCCTAGCTAGCTAGGTATTTACTTAGAGGGCAGCTAGTTGCTAACTTTATCTGTTGTTTGGTAAGTCCAATATTGACTCTGTTTCAGTATTCACCAGTGACTGAGGAAATTATCTGGTCCTTTAGCTAGTCCTAAAGCTAGCTTAGCACTCAGCAAGTGAATGCTTCACTATATTCACCAGCTAATTGCTAACTTTTTCAGTCTGTTGTCTGGCATTGGGGACATAGTAGGCTATTGTTGGTTTATAGAGCTTTTTCATAGAAAGCAAAACAGTAGAGTCACAGTCCGTAAATTTAAACGGTGAGCTAAAAGATGCTTAAAGGCTCCATACAGCTGAGTTGAACTGTAGAGTTATAATTATCTGTGGATTTGCCACTATGAGCAACCCTTTTAACATTACATGTAGTAATTTGATCCTTTTGTATAAGGATATTAATTAGTGCAGCTTTAAGTTTTTGTTGCGCAAAACTCTGAACCTGACCTGACCATTGCTTCATAGCTAAGACAAATATTTTCCAGCTGCAGCAACCTGACAAAATGAGAATCTCTTTGAATGTGGTCAAGTGTAAATGTCACTGCTTTAACTTCTCTTTCACTCAAATTCCTATCTTATCAAATACCCACCGGGCTCTTTTGAGATTTCTCATATAGGTCTGTGAAGTCTACAGGGCCATCATGGTATCATCACAAATCTTTCTAAATACCATAATCTTCAAATGAAATCAACACATGAGTGCCTGGAAAAGTTTCCATTTAACCCAGAAACCCTGCTTTTCTGTTTAACGTCCCCTGTTCCCTCATCGTTGTCATTTTTCTCTTTCCCCCCTCCTCACACACAGCCGCACACATATAGTTTTGTTATCAGTTCAAAGCACAAAGAGAGGTCAGTAAGGGAGCATGTCAGTCAGACAAGTTGTCACCCAAATGATGACAAATTGGCCGCCTCTCCGCTCGCCTCGCAATCAAGTCCAGACCTGGCTTTCATGCACGCACAGTTCCTGAAAATGGAGATCGATGGCACTCAGGTGAAGCTCACAGTCCCTTAGCTTCTATAGTCACACACAGTCAGCACTCTGTCTCTGCTTTACAGACTTAAGAGCTACTTGGAGTCAAATAATATAATTTATCTGGGCTTCAGTGGGGAGTTTATTGTCCCATGATGGCCCAATGCTATTGCAAATGCTTTATCAGTTCACACTGAACACTCCTGGTTTTGACAGAAAATGGACATATGTCACCATAGTGAACACAATTGCTGTTGGCGTCAGGATTCCTCCCACCTTTTGCAGTATACAGTACACAGACAGTATGATGGAGGGAGATCTTTCACCTGTTTCTGATCTCGACTCAGCTACTGACCCTGCCACCTCTCCAATGGGCTTGTTTCCAGGGGGACAAAAATCATGTAACCCAACGCTGTGAGTTCTGCAATAACATTGTCTTTATCGTCGGCGATGGATGGAATTTTCTCATTTCACATCTTGAAACTGAGAGAATATGCAGGAATGCTTTTCCTCCTGGTGAAAAAGCTTTCTTTCATGCAATTTTATCACTTTTCTGGACCAAAATTGTCTCTATCTTCTTTTCTATCTTTGGCCACTTCTTTCATATAGGCTTGTTTGGTTTTCAGCTTCACTTATGTTTCATATTCAGAACACATTAATGTGCATTTCCAAACCAAGGGAGTAAAATCATATCCGTCTACGGTACGTTATGGCTGCACCACAGTTTTGATGCATCCATAGCCTGGCGTCAAAGTCCACTGGAAGCGTCAGAGAAGAATTTCAGCAGCAGAGTATGCAGCCTGCCCCATGTTATTGATTTGTTATTAATTTGACATTTTTGTACTTCATGCTACGACCTCGTCTGGTGGACTCAAAAGCACTGACTATAATGGCCACGCTTAGCTCGTAGCGCATCATAGCGGTAACATACGGTAGCCAGAGTCAGTGGATTTTAGCTTAGGGTGTTTTTCAATACAGTTTGGCAAGTTCGGACTTCTGTACTTGGAAGCTCTGAATTGGCAAGTTCGGCTCAGGAGTAAACAGGCCGTCATTCTGCATTTGGAACAACAGCAAGTTTTCAAATTGCCTCTCTCTTGAGAAATGGATTGCAAATTTGGAGTTTAAACTATTATTTTCCCACATAAAAAACTCTTAAATCTGCATTCTGTGACACAATAAGATCAGTATTAGAACTTAAAATTGTGGGTCTTCTCCACTGCCGTTTACATTTGTTGGTGCGAAATGCATTCTGGGATACTTGGCTATCCAAAGTCCGCACAAGTATCCACCCGATGCATGCTTGGTAAAACGGCGGAGCAAGAACCCATACGGGTACTTGACTGTACTTGGCTAGATGCAGACTTTTGAATTGGAACCGTAACTGGGCTGTCACTGATGATGTTTCAAGTCCACGAGAACACAAGAACAGACAAGAACACAGACAGCTTTTTATTGTTGCCTGAGTGATGAAATATGCTAGCATATTTCTAACAATTCATTTTTTGCCATGGCTCTAGGATTTGTTGGTCAGTCAGCTATTCTGTCCACCAGACTGAAATATCTCAACAGCTATTCAATGGATTGCTGTGAAATTTGGTTCAGACATTTGTGGTCCCCCGAGGATGAATTCTAAAAACTTTGGTGATCTTATAGACTTTCCATCTAGTTCCACTATCAGGTGCAATCAATTCTTCCAGTACTTTGGTTTATGACAAAATGCCTTTCAAATCATACTTTGATAGTGTCACAAATCTGTTCAAGCCCTATTTCAATTGATTATTTCACAATTCACTTTCACATGAGAAAAAGGCTTCCAGGACGAGGACTATCTTATACTTGGACTAATAGCATGTCAGGGAAACTTTCCTGACAGGACTAGACAGATAGAGTATTTTATATCTTCAAAAAGTCTTATTTCCCAAAAACAGATGTTGAAAAGAAGTGGTCAGCATATTTATTATTGACCTTGAAAAGTAGTTTGAAACAAACAAACAAAAATATTTGTAATTTGTTAGAAGAGGAGTTTTGTCAATCATTTGGGATTATCAGTTTCAGTATCAGTATCAAAAAATGTATTAATTCTAAATTAAAGTTACTAACTAACAATGAGGAGGTAAATAGCTTCTTTTTGTTATTGTTGCTAGTGTGAAACATACAGGGACCTATCAGGTTTACTGTTCTGTCACTGTATGAATCCTACATTTCACTTTACCTTTGCTCCTGTGACCTCTTTGATCAGTGGGATAAGTTAAGTATTGAGAGGCACGTTAGAAGTTAAGATACACTGACTTTTTTTTCTATTTTGTGGCATCAAAGAACAAATTATTTCGAGGACAAATGCAGGACAAAGGCTTCTACAAGGGCTTCTGCTGTGATGTGGACAAATCTTTGATTCATCTCTATATTCATTCCCATTTGGTCAAAAAGTCATTTGGGGTGGGTGCGGGTGTTAGTGGGAGCAGAGGTGAAATCCAAACTTAAAGGCTAAACCACAAGGTTTGCATAAAAAACAACCCTGGACCTCAGATGACAAATGTGAACAAAATAACCTGACTCATTTTCTTTTCTTTACCACAAGCTTCCTCCAGGCGGGGGTCCGCCAAGTCGCAAATTAACATTGATTTAGAAACAACAGAAGCCTTTTGTCTCAGAGGGCCCGGATTTTTTCTTTCTTTCTCTAGGCCGTCGAGCCACTTGGCTCCGCGTCTTGTTATTTTTCCACGCATAAAACTTTCATGATGAAATAAAGCAGAGGGCGTACGGCGGCGGGACGGGGGCCACTCACTAGGCCTTTGGCTGCTATCACTCATGAACCTGTCTGACTGATGAGATGAGGCCGAGCTGCCTGTCTCTCTCTTTCTGGCTCATATTGTGTGTTTCGGTCTGCGTCTCTCTTTGTTTCAGTGTCCTTTCCACTTTCTGTCTCTATTTTTTCTTTCTTTCCTTAACTCTCATTTCTGTTTACTGTTCTCTGCCTCTTTCTCAATTCATTTAAATTCAATTACCAAACCTTTTCATTGGCTTGCAAGCCTGAAAATCAATCTTGCTGACAAGTCAGATCTCCTGTTATCTGTATCATTCGCTTTCTCATCCCCCCCCACCACACAGACACATACACAGAGGCTCAGGTTCCTTCAGATGTGGGGTTTTGGGATTCATTCTGGACGCCTGATGAAGAAGCACGTCTGGGTCATTTCCACACGGATGTTGGTTTTGCCCGCAGAGCGTCGCTTTAACGTCGATATCTGATATTCATATTCTGTCATCTCTGATGTTTTTCTAAGCCCCTTCTACCTGTCCTCATAAATAAGGATAAGCTGTGGATTTAACAGGGCAGCAGCAGGCACTGATGGCTGCTGGTGTGCATAACACCACATTTATCTCACATATATTTAGTTTTGTGACTCAGTTTCAGGTTTTATGGTGGAGGAACTGAACTGTGTCCCCTGGATACAGAAATAAGCTTTTTTAAGAGAAGGCTGAAATATACAGTGTCACATTTTTAAGAGCCTCTCAACCTCCTAACAAGTCCCTCTTATAGCTGCATTTGTGAATATGTTTATATTAACAATGGATTAAATGTGTATGTGAAAAGTGTCACTCATAGGGATGAACTAACTAACATTATTACTCAAATCTGCAGTTCCCATCAGCTCTACTGAGCTTTTTAGCAACTTACATTGCTCATTGTTTTGGTTTCACAGACTTTGTTTTTTTGCTTTGTCTAGCGACTGGCGGTGAACATATTGGATCACTTAGCAGCGGAGCAGGAGACAGCTATTTTTGTCAGGTTAGGTGAGTGAGGTTACATGAAAAGACCAATACCACTCCCATATTTGTACAGTAAATTTGAAACTACAGCCAGCAGATGGCAACCTTACAGACACAAACAAATCGCAACGTGTCAATTTTGAATTATACTGTCACACCTTGGCTTAGTTCTCCCTAGGGGACACTGGGCAACAGGTGTGACCTGTGCATCCAGGGGCAATAGAGGCCTTCTTTCCCTTTCCTTGTAATGTCCTGTGTAGAATTGTAATCAATGGTGTAGTCTACGTGAGGAACGTAGACTACACCACTTGGAGCGGTCAAAGATTTCCGTATACTCACTGAAAATAGCGCGATGATACGTAACAACATCGTTTTGTGACAGGACTTTTACACGTTCATTCAAAAATTCACCCCGTTTGTGTTGCGAAGCTCTGAACTGACGTTTGCTGCTTTGGTAGGTGATCTGACGTCACCTACCAAACAACAACACAGCTGCGTGGCGGTCACTCTGCGCACGATTGAAATTAACTTATGTGAATCACTGAAGGAGATGTGAAACTCAAGCAAACTCAAACTACACTCTTTCAGTGTTTTCGTAAGCCTGCAGCTAAAGCTGCTGCCGCTCCCGGTGACGCTGCAGCTGCATCAGATGACATGAACGTTAAAGTTACTGAAACGCAGAAAACGAGCCAGATGAGGCTGATGTTATCGTAACGTTGCCTGGTGAGTGAAAATAGCATACATTTATTGTTATTACTGCTACCGATAAGCATTAGCTTTCCATTATTGTTAATAATAGCTGCAACTTGCACTGTGAAATGTGCATTGCACCAGCATAAAACCAGATTCATATAACATCTAAGGCTAAATGTAGCTCTTAACTGGCTGAGTTAGATGGTGATGAACACTAAGCATTAAAATGTCAGAATGCAGGAAATTAAATGTTTAATGCTCAAAGTCTTCTGGGGAAGGACACCCAGACCCGCCATTGTGTATTTATTCCTTTAAATACTATTAAAATATCTTCTAGTCTCGATCTTGTGACCCCAATATTTTGGATTGTCATGTCTGATATGCTAAGTGTCACAACTCTAATCTGAACCCTAAAATGTCACCCACCACTTTTTAACACAAAGTGACGCCCTTTCCCACCTGTAACTGTCATTGGCTGTTAAAGTCTTTGCGTTGTTGATAACACAGATAACACAAAGCCTAAGCAGTTCTTCAGAATGCTCTCTATTACATGTACATGCATACCTTAATTATTAGTGAGTGCAGTGGTGCTCATGGGACGTCACTCTGGGACGGGTGAGTATGAGGCTGGGATCGAAAACTCACAGTATAATCACTAGAAAAATCTAGACTACACCCCTGATTGTAATGTATGTTTTTATGGTATTGTTTTGTTTCTGTTTTGTCTTGCGTTTGTCTTAAAACAATTAAAAATCATAAATGAATACACCCTGCAACCCTGTATGCAGGATAAGCGGTTGATGGATGGATGGATGGATGGATGGATGGATGGATGGATGGATGGATGGATGGATGGATGGATGGATGGATGGATGGATGGATGGATGGATGGATGGATGGATGGATGGATGGATGGATAAAAACTATATTGTTTTCTTGACTTGGTAGAGACCAAAGCAGAGCTAAAAGCAGTGTGAATATTGTACTTACATTTGACAGGTAATAACATTTTTAAGCTGGGTCTCCGACATCGACAGCATGCAGCTGTGTTCATGAAGGAGAGGGAGAGAGCGAGAGAATGTGCTGCGCGAACACGCTACGGCGCTCTGCAATCAAACACAATTTTAAATAGGCCTAGTAAAAAAAAACAAAAATCAATCTGTGGCAGGCCGCCACAAATAAATGAATGTATGGGAAACACTGGATGTGTTTACAGCTTCTGCTTAGTCTCGAAGTGGCAAATAATCAATTACATTAATCAGTAAACAATTATTATTGCTATGGCATAATTCTTTTCAGAAGCACTAATGAGGAACACGTCACAGGTGCAACTAAGACTGTATGAGATGCAACTCATATAGTCATAAGAACTGCATGGACTGCATGCGCTAAAGGCCAATTTATACATCGTGTCTACGCCATAGCCTACAGCATTTATACTTGTGCATATCTGTCCCTGTGTCTCTGCAATTACACTGTCTTCGTTGGTGTATGCTGCTACAAACGATGGCTAGCTGGAGCTGATCGATGTAGCTTTTAGTGACTTTTGGTGAAATTACTGAAAAGCAGAAAAGAGAGAAGGCTTCGGAGGAGATGATGTATAAACCCTGGATCCTGTTGAGGTCGACGAAGGGCAAACAGAAAATGGGTAGAAAATGTGAATCTACCAAGCTGACCAATCACAGTTCTTGCGCCCTGCTTCACTATCTATGGGAGGTGAGAGTCAGGCTATGGTGTATGGTATGCATAGGTTACGCCGTACCCATGGCGTAGATTCGACGCAGAAATATAAATTGGCCTTTAGGTACCAGCTTCAATGTTTGGCATCTAGCGGTTGCTGTTTGGTTTCTTTTCTCGACTGAACACCAGACGTTAAGGTTAATTGTGAAATGACACATTAAGATCAGTCCCTCTTGCCTCTCCCGAGGAACTATTAAGTAGCTGTATCAAATATCTTATTAGGAGGTGTTTGGCAGAAAGTAGCAGCCTGACTTCACTTCTTAACACATGCCTAATGCACAGAAACACAGACTGACTGACAGGAAGCATGAAATGAAAGAAAGTGGGATGTGAGCTGGGAGTTCCTCTGTGTTATTTGTTGAAGGGAGAGACACAGAGAGGAAACAGAGCGAGGGAGAGTTTGCTGTGGTTTGATAAATGCAGCAGTCAAAGTTTTACAATTACATCACACTACATTTGGAGTATTTGATGTCAAAGGTTCAGGACTGGGTCAGATGATCATTAATGGGAACCTGAGAGGGCCTGTAGCAGCGTGGTGTGTGGTGAACGAGTGTGATTTCAAAAATAATTCAGTCGGAACCAGAAATTTGCTCAATTCAGGTCCGTTCTGGCTTTCTGACAAGATAATATGTGTGTGCTTGTGCAGTGTGAGTGTGCATGCCATTTAGTCTATTACAATAAAAATATGGGTTAATTAGTGTCAGTGAAAGTGGAGACTACACAATTATAACTTCCCAATCAAAAGATACTGCCGAGGCTGACATACCTGTACTACAGCAATAATACCTCTGAGGCTGATTCTGTCTGGGTTTTGTCAGTATGATTGTGGTGCAGTAGATAGAAGGCATAGCTGCACACCGGTCAAAGTATGAATAAAAAAAGACAGTTGCTTTAAACCAAATTAGTGAATTGTATGGGTCACCAGTTGTTTGCACAATCTTTCTACTGACAGCAACACAGAACCTAAATCAAGTACGAGTCAAAACAGAGACCAGGAGGCGGTGAACTGTAGTTGAGCTTGCCTTCTGAGATCGGTAGGAGTGAACCAAAACAGAAAAGTCGGGGCAGGAAAGCCAAAACAATGAGCTGTGTCATCAGTAGAACTGACGGGAACTGCAGAGTTGAGTGAGAATTCTCTGTGGGTTTGTCACTACAAGTTACCCCTTTCATATTACACATAGTCATTTTATCCATTGTTTTTATAAAAACTATTGGTTATAGCTGCTGTAAAAAAATGTATTTTCCAAAATATCCAACATAAGAATAATCTATATGTTTGACCAAATTCAGTAGATACAATCCATAGTACTAATGTAAAACATAAGAGTCAGACACTTCATTACAGTTATTACATTCGGACTTAATACATCACTGCTGTGCAGGTTAAATACAAGAAATATTTACTTTAAATGTAAATAAAAAAACTTCATTGCTAAAGGAATTACTTAAATGATTAAGCGTTTCTTCAGTAATCAGATGATTGAGGAGAAAAAGACAAGACCACAACAGTATGGACAGGGGGTGCACCTCAGCAAAAACGGAACAAAACAGTCTGAAACATGAATTCATCTATATGAACAAATATCTAAGGATGCACATGCACACATTTAAACGCATTTAAAATATATGCAACTTTTCTGACATTACAGACGATGGATCTTTCATATCCAATCCGAAATGTAGTCTTTAAAATTTGCCTAGCGTTTTGTCAGAACACAGTTAAAGTTGTGCTTGGCAGATTGTGTTACTTTTGGAAAGAGCCAGGCCTTCCGGTCTTTTCATTCTTGATGCTAAGCTAAGCTAACTGGCTGTAGCTACATATTTAGCATACAGACATGAAAGTGGAATTGATCTTCTTGCCTAACTCTCAGCAAAATAGTAAATAAGTGTGTTTCCCAAAGTGTGAAACTATTCCTTTAAGGGCTAAAATTAACCTTTTAGGGATTTTGGAGACATTTCGCAGTGTATATTATTTGCTGCTACTTGTTTTTAAGGCATTTATTGCATCTCTGTTGCTGGTGTCTTTTCAAGATATGGAATACTTAAATCCAGAACAATTTGTTTTTACTGTACAAGCTTTTACTTTCGGTTTTCTCCCATCACTCCTCTGGTTATTGTTAATTTCTCTCCTATCTTTGCTCTGAGCACCCGCTGCCTCCTTCTCTCTTTCACTCATCAGCTCTCTGAGACAGGAAGCAATTCACTAACTCCTCTCATCACCACTCCAGTTGTTCCTGTCTACAGCACTTTGGCAAGCCATTTTGATAAATACCATGACAATTCATATACAGCAAGCCCAGCCATACCATATTAGCCTCAATATGATGGAGTGTGAGAATATGGAGCACAAATCTAGGGCCCCCTGACGGAGTATAGTGCAGTATCCTCTTAAATCCCTTCAAAAAGCAAGCATTCCCTCATGGATTCATGAAAAGAGCCCATTTATAGACATGAAAAAAAGGCCCGTTTCAACAGACTTTAAGTGTGGCGGCCAAGGAAAACAATGTGCCTGGCCAGAAAAACTGAAGTCTGTAATGCACCGACTTAATTCCATTCTCTCGCATGAAAAGAGAATAAAAAGTTCAGGGCTGGCTGGAAAACTCGCTGTGTCCGAATTGTGTGCGACTGACAGAGGCACTGACATACAAAGTATCACTCTGCACGAAAATCAACTTGAGGCTAAATCACACCACAGGCTGCCTCAGCGGGGCGGGAGTACGTCGCAGTGATATGACAAGTGATTTATAGACAGTTAGGCCAAAATGCTGAAAACAGGATTGAGCGAGAACGTCAGGAGGAAGTGAAGAGAGAGAGGGAAATATGCAGACTGGCAAAGGTGGGGGTAGGGGGAGATGGGGGGTGAAGTATACAAAGACAGAGTAATAAAGTGTGGGGGAGAGAGAAAGATGGAGAGCACTTGGTGCCAGTCGTCAGTCCATTTGGTCCATTAACGTGCAGAGTAACGGCCTCAATGACTGAGGGATGATGGGAAAATGGTCTTTCCTGTAGGGTAGCCCTTGAAGTGATGTATAGTTGTGAGGACAGAGCGCAGCGCTTGATGGCTGATTCCTCCTTCCTCAGCTCATCACAGGGATAAACATCAGTGCCCTCTCTTTACAGGCCTTCCTGTAAAGAGAGGGCACTTACACAATACAACTGTATTGTTTTGGTCTGATGACTTTAAATCTGCTCAGATCCAACTTTAAATGTTGCTGCTGCTGTCCATTTCCAATTTAATAGGAACATTGCACAGCGCTAATTTAGTTTAAAACTGTAAAATAACAAAAGTAAAATTGGCAACAGTTCTATTTATTTTCAGTCTGTTGTTTAATCAGTGTTCTAATAACCACAGCAGTGGCACTTATGCTTGCTTGAGCTTTTAAGTCGTTAAGTAACTCTAACAACTGGTCAAAGTGAATACATGAAAGTTTAAAGCTTTTAACCATGGATCAAATGAGTATGTGTAATGGGAAAGGGGTCGCTCGTAGTGACAAATCAGACTCAGGCACCCGGCTGCATTTCTGTTGCTCGACGCTGGTTGTGGTGCTCATTTCTTACACATTGTACCTTTGAAGCAGTAGTCTGTACCAAATGAACATATCATGCAAAACCTTCCGCGTCTCTCTCTGCTGCTCATATGACTCAGCTAATCTCCACCCGCCAAACCACAAGAAGGAGTTGGTTGCCCTTCGAGACCTCATCCCACATAGGGTTTGCTCTCCATGGCAAGAGCCTTGCCAAGACCCCGGTCCCTCTGACTTTGTCTTCTCAAAGACTCCTCATCAAAGCTTCGCTGCCCAGGGCAATGTGCCCCAGGCAAGACTAAACAAATGGATTATTGTAATTACTGTTCTCAGTAAAACAATACCCCTTTGCTTATACAGTAAAAACAGAAGACAAAGTCTGGTATTGAAGTACCAATGAACAGAATCTAAACCTGTAGCTTACCTAAAACCTTTTTTTCTGAGTGGCAGTTTTAAGCTTGCCTGGTCCATTCTGACAAAACAATAGTCTGGAGGTAGTTAACAAGGAGAGAGTTAACAAGGTGAAGCCAAGTGCGAGCACAGGTCGGCTCCTGGAGTGTGAAATCCACTGGAGCGCCTGGTGCTGCGAACTATTCCTACTGGCAATGAAAGATATGCAATCATGGCTGGCTTTTAAAATACAGCTGTTCCAGAAGCCTGAGATGTGAATAATATGTGCAATTTGAGATCGTTGTCAATTTTTCAAATAACTGACAAACACATTGTGGATGATTGTTCTCAGACAGGGGCCTCTGAGGAGGAATTGCCAAAACAACTCGCTTAGAGAAAATTGCAGTCTTGAAAACACTCGGAGAGGAGAGTGATCACCGTTTACTAATGAAAGCTCTCCTCGTGGGAGACATTCAGACTCATCGGTCACACGGTCACAGACGGACATTTGGTTTAGAGAGAGTTTGTAAGGTTCGGGCCTCAGCTATAAAGGCTCCCTATGACATGTTTTCTTGTGATTAGTAAGTAAAAGCTAACTGTGAGTTCCTCAGACTCCTCCGTGGAAATCCACTGTTGGATGGCACAGCAAACCCATTTTTCAGAAGTGCGTGTTGGTCTGTCTGCTGTCTTTGGTTTTTGAGTTCAGCACCAATTTTAAGATCTGGTTTCTCACTTTCCTTTTGTGCAAAGGGATTTCCCCAAGTCCTTATTCCTAACCATAATGAAACTAAATTTCCTCTTTAAAGTCAATCCATCTTCCGGTCTACAATACAGTATATCAACTATTGGATCGGACAGTAAGACACAATGAAAACTTAGCTTTGTTAAAGAAAATAAAAAACAACCCGCAGAGGTATTTTCCTAATTGGGCCGCTTGAGGAAAAGCGTGTCAGGGCTGAAATCCATCACGCTGATTGCTGGCCTTGTCTTTGTGGAGCCACATGGGGGTGGTGCTGTGTGGGGTTTGTTGGGGTTCTTGTGGTTTTGGATTCTGCACATGCTAGTTGGATCTCGGGAGGGAAGCCCTCGCACAGCCGAGAGCAGCTCATTATTTTGGTTAGTCATCAGCCCCACTGTCTGCAGCGGAATGATAAATGAGCAGGTCCTCATGTGTGGCTCTGACAGCCCCGTGGCACAGGGTCAAGCTGACATCGATCGAGGGGCGCAGACAGCTGGGAGGCCGAGCAAGAAGCAACCACACTTAAGAGAACCTGTGAGGGCATCCTGGGAATTTAAGCACACCCTCCAGTGGCTGTACTGGAGATCTTCTCTGCCAGCAGAGGTTATGTGAACAGTTGATATTGTTTCTAAAACTTTCCATCCACTCTTATCTTATGCGATTCTGAATTGTTTCACAATGCCAAAAAATTCTTTTTGTACTTTGTTAATAATGTTATGTTATGCTGATGAAACACAATTTAAGGCAGAACTCAACCACTAGAACCCAGTGCAGCACCCAGACAGTGTACAGTGAGCACACACTAGGATTATCTTTGATGTCAAAAAAAGGAATTTTTTCAGGAGTTATTTTTCATTGTTAAAAAAATGGGGCACCAAGCACAGCAGTCAGATAATCATACAGGGTGTAAACAAACATGGTTAAACATTTTTTGGGAGACATGCAAAGGCAAATGACCAAAATAAATGCTCCAACTGGTAACTGCAACCAACCCAAAAATATCACATGAACTGTAAACTCTAGCCGAATTTCTGGTTCCGCTTTGACCTTCTTGCTGACGTTATGCGCATACAGTTTTTCTACAATTTGGGATTATGTGCAAATTACGGCAGGACTCACTTTTGGGCTTCATCCACATAAAGAGCTTGCTAATCTGACAAGCAAAAACATATTTTGAGCTTTCCAAGAAGCTGCAGAAAATCAGTTTAAACCAACCTAACCCAACTTTTGAAGAAGATGATGTAATAACTAATTACAAGCTAGAACGGGTAAGAACTAATTACAAGCTAGACCGGGTAAGAACTAATTACAAGCTAGCGAATGAATTTTACATGTGGTTGGTTAAAGTGCCATGCCTGCTATTTGTTAGCCAGCTAAGCTAACAAAGCCAGAACCGTTCAGATCAACAAAGTTGACTGTTATAAGCTACAAGCCAGCATTTTTGAGCAAAGTGAAGGAGTAAAGATAAGATTCATCAGGGTAGCTAGTCTCTCTATTTCTAGACAGTTTCTTAGATGCTTAGATATTTGCACACAACTAATTCTGCGGTGTATCTTTTAGTGACCATTGGAACTCTTCTGGATGTGAAAACCTTACCTGGAAGATTGGCAAAATCTGTGAAATGGGAAGTACTTGCTTTGGGAACTCACATTCATCACCAGACACTTACACGCTCTGTCACACTCACACTTACGACGCCGATGACGGCTCTTGTCAGCGAGTTGCAAAGGTGCTGCATGAATGAATAAATGTGGTCTAATTCTCCTCAGATGTCAGTTGTTGTTTTTTCACCATAACGTCTGGCAAATTGCGGTGATTTGCAGTCATAAATTTGTCATGCACAAGTTTCCCCTATGACACCAGCAGACATTCCTCGTTCAGCTGGCACTGCTACGGCTATTTGCAACACTAATGCATGAGACAACCGGATATCTCCCAGAGAGAGCAAGAGCGCTGTATGTTTGTGTGTGTGTGTGTGTGTGTGGACCTGTCACTCTTGGTTGAGTGATGTTGATGTGAGCTGAAGTGGCATGACTGTGGCTCTCTATGAGGGAGGTATGGCACAGGATCCAGACTGGAGTGGAGCATGGTGAGTGTGTGCGTGGTCGGCTTGGCAGACATCAGATGAGGGGATGTCATGCCCCTCAGACTCTCTCACACACACACACAAACACAAACATCCATATCCAACAGCAGTGAGCATGAATGGTCATTCAGCTCCAGCCAGCAGTATGAAAACAAGTCAAAGGGAGGAAGAGGAGGAGGAAAAGGGGGAGGATGAAGAATGGGGTCTCGGGCCAAAAGAAACATGGTGGGCTCGTCTGTCCTCCTCCCTGTCCTGATGAGCACCCCAGGCAAATATTCTGTGAATGAGAGCATATTTTGTGGGGCTACACTTCCCATTTCACCCTGCGAAGAAGGAAGAGGTGGATGAGAGGTGACTCACCCATGATGTCATATGAGATTTAAAAATTTAAATGAGTCTCAATGTGTAGTAGAGGCAATATTATGTAGCTGCAGTACCGGAGGCTGCAGTTTCAGGACCGTAGCAATCCTGGGACCGCAGTTGTAGGACCATAGTTCTTTTGCAACAGCGCCATCTAGTGGAGTGGTGGTGATAATGCACAGCAACACGAAGGAGGTTAACCCTGTCTGCTAGCACTTCGGCCGTGAGGCCGATTTGCACAGCTATAGGGTTAACCGGTCAACATGTATACATGTATGTACCGGTTAACCATACAGCTGTGCACATCGGCCGTGCTAGCAGACAGGGTTAACTGGTCGACATGTATATAATCAATAACTTATGTTTAAGCACACACTGGGTGATGGTTGTGGTAAGGGTATTTGGCTCCGGGGGGCTGTCAAGAGTAACATAGCTAGCTAGCTAGCCAGCCAGCTGTATCAAAGTAAACAAGAAATGCTAGAAATGCAGTTTTGGTCCTAGGATTACGGTCCTGAAACTGCAGCCTCCAGCACTGCAGCTACATGCATCTCGGTAGAGGATGTGAATTTTGGCCTGCTTCTTGGTCTGGTACTTCTATATTGTGAAACAGTGCGGTTCTCAGCCTTGCCCTTTAAATTGCCCTGGTCAACATTTCTTAGCTTGTTTTTGGAACCAAAGAAAAAACTCCCAAAAGCAATGTGCAAAACATCTATGGTGGGGCATGAATGGATCTTACGCTATTTGTGTTCTTGCTGAGAGTTAGATGAGAAGACTGATGCCTCTTTCATGTCTGTACACTAATTATGAAGCCAATGCTAGCAGCTGGCTAGCTTAGCTAGCATAAAATAAAAATCTTTGGAGAACATGATGACAGATATTTCCAGCACAGCTACAAAGAAAAAAAGGAATTTATTCCACCATTTTATTCATAGAACAAGTTGAAAGCTTGTCATGAAAAAGAAAGCCTTTCTGTTCCTTTTAATATTTGTGCATAAACACCTAATAATGGAATTTTTTCATTAGTAGGCATTTGCTCTCTCTCTCTCTACACTCTTTACTTTGTTTAGCAGCTATATTGGTAACCAGGCTGACGTGTGTGGGTCACAGAGCCTGGACATGTTCCTTTGATCTCTGGCTACAAACCCACATTAACGAGGTGACTTTATGATCACTGAGAATTTATGCTCATTGGATGTAGACAGTTTTCAATTGAACAAATTATGAGCCATGTCCTTCTAAATGTCACCGGGGAAAATAACATTTTCCTTACATCTCCTATTGCTGGAAAGCCGTTATGTGAGGGGTCTTATGAAGTTTGCTGCGGGTGTGACAAGTACTCTAAAGGGTTTAAATTACCTTTGAAGTGATGGCTAATCACTGTGGTCAAGAAGTTTTGGCTCAGTGGCTACAGCTGCATAACCAGAGGAGTCAATATGGAGCTGGGACCTTTTGACTGACGTTTTTCCATGAAGCAGGGTGGCACAATGAAGTTTTCAGACATCAGTGGCAAAAGTAAGGTTTTGTCTTTGCCCTTTAAACTAAAAAGCAAGGGCTCGACAATCAATAGAACCCAGCAGGTTCTAAATTTCAGTCAGAGACACTTAGGTCAAATGATGAAATTAACAATACCAAAAGCTTAGGGAGCTGTGGCAGCAAACACTTCAGTATCAGAGTATCAGGTTATAAGGCTTTTCTGTGCATGAATATGATTGGGCAATACTGGACAGTCGGTCACTGAGCCAGTGATTGTAAAGCATAAATGAAACAGAAGATCAACCAAAAGGACGTTATGCTCACTTTTCTCAATTTGCAAATGACGTGGACCAATCTCTATATGTAAATGAGGCCAATATATTGCTGAAGAGTCTAAAGTACATTTATTAGATTAGATTTAGTTTACTTTTATATTTTATTTTAATGACCCCATTGGGAGTTTGACTAATTGGAGCCAATAATCCTACACAATAATCCATCCATCCATTGTCAACCACTTATCCCGCGTACAGGGTCGCAGGGGGGCTGGAGCCTATCCCAGCTGACTACACAATAATCCAAAATCCATCCATCCATCCATCCATCATCAACCCCTTATCCTGCGTACAGGGTCGCGGGGGGGCTGGAGCCTATCCCAGCTGACTACACAATAATCCAAAATATTTTTTTTAAAATTGTGGTCACTGTTAACAATTTTGCTGTTGTTAGCAGATTGAATGTTGGAAATGAAGCATTTGCTACTGTTGACCTTGCTTCTGAAAGAGAAGAGTCATTGCCAAGAGCCTTTCTTGTTATCATGTTCGCATGATAACAAGATGTTGTTTGTCAGAAAGACATAAGGATTGCTCAGTTTTGGATTAAATAACTGGTGAGAAAAACTGTTTGGCAGTCATTTCAGTACATAAGAACTCATCTTCCCAAATACCAAATCAATTTATTTTGAAACAGCCAAACAAAAAAACATTACACCATCAAAAGAAAACTCACAAGAGTAACATCAGTTTTGTAACCCCATTAGAACCAATTAGACAACCCCACGCTGAGTGATAACGGAGCTTCATAGCTCCCTGGGTGGAGACAGATGCTATCTGACTCTTTCATTGAAGCAGCACAAACTTTTAAACACACCAGTGTTGTACTGAAGGGGGATCTCAGTCCCAGGAGAGTCCTTTATCTCTGATGTAAGACACAGTGGTGTCAAAGAGGCCCTTTTGATCCCCGTCAGGACCAGTAGGAGGTATTTTATAATAGCCGTCTGACCCGTGGTGGCTCTCGCCTGCTGCCATCTCTTTCACAGGGAAACTATTGTGCTGTATCTGAAGCACAGAAAGCCGATGAGACCCTAAAAAGAAGTCAGGCGGTTCTTTTTCTGCTGTTGGCTGCTTATATCGCTCTAAATGAAGCTGTCAAGCAACAACGTGACGACTTTTCACCTTGAGGAAGATGGCTCTGCCTGCCCATCAATCAAACAAACCCCCACACAAAAATGTGTCATTCATGTTGACAAGCCATCAGCTAACCTGCCAGTTTACTCAAATTACAAAAAAACACATTTTTGTCACAGCCATGACTCCTGGTTCTCTTTGTGTTTTTCTCCTCCCTCTGCTCCCGGTTACCACTTATAACACACCTGCTTCTCATCAAGTTCATCAGCTGCAGTATATCAACCAGTACTCCAGTCACTCACTGCCAGATTGTTCAGTCAGCTACCTTGATAGTGGCCTGTCAGGCTTCACTTGTGAACTTGCTTGTTTTTCAGAATCTCCTGCTGTGTGTTTCCTGTGAATGATACCTTTTCTCTTGTGCTCCAGGACCACGATCATCCGCCACTCTGGTTGTTGAAATTCCAGTTTTACGCCAGCCAGCCGTACCAACTCCCCTGCCAGCTACATCTACTGCCTGCCACCCTCTGCAGTTCCCCAGCCATTAACATCTTCTACTTTTTACAAACTGCTTTGTCTGAAGTGTGCTTTTGGGTCCATAACCTGCCAAATATAGCAGTTTTGTTTACTTAACTCTGGTGGTATTTGCCAGTTTGTCTTTACTTGTCCCGAACTAGTCTACTGTCTAGAATTGAAGAAATCATCCATGTGAAAACATGTTCTGTGTATTATCCACAGTAAAGGCCCTCTAGAAATTGTTGCTGTGGATTTGCTCTTAGGTTTGGTGAGACAATTTTGATGAATTTTGACATGAAAATCTGGGCTGTTGACAAAGCCAACTTGGCACTGCTGACCATAAAAGAACAGAGAGTCCAAAATAAGGATGTTATTGTTCCTCATTAGCATTAACAAAATAGGAATGATTTGCAGACAGTTATGAGACAAAAACTGATGATACAGTAACATTTTTTAAATGTGGGAACATATTCTCCCGTTAGCAACCAAGCTAACCGGTTTGCTAAGTGACACAAGCTAGCCAGCTCTGAGAGCATCTTTTGTTTTCCTCATAAGTCTTCCTTCAGTGAAATGCTGTACAATCTTGAGAGCAAAATGCTTAAAGGCTCAGTACAGTGAATATTAAAAGAATGCTTGGCAAGCTATTGTTCTTGGCTTGCTAGCCTGTTGTCCAGCAGCTCTCCAAGTAGTCACCAAATCGCCAATAGAGAGGCGATGAACCAACTTGGTAAGTCAACCCAATGTTTCAGTCAAACCATGAGCATGTTCACATAAAAGGGGCCATGTTTGCAGCTGACAAACAATTGCAATCATGGACAAGTCTACAGGCAGCAGAGCAGCATATTGTACAAACCAAGAGCAATCTACAGGCCTAATATTAGACAAAAATAAGAAGCAACCCAGCTTCAGATGCCAAATGCAGGAAGATGAAAATTGCCAACTGTGAATACATAAGTTAACAGGCTTATGATATTACTACCCCATCATTAGGGCAGGTGAGTAGATCTGACTATAATTGCATTTGTGTATTGCATTAATGTCTGTATTGTTATTAAATAGTGACGGAAAGACTGTATCTCAAACACAGCTTCGCTTCCCAACAGTTACTGATACTCACCAACATTACCTGGGCCCAAATAGCAAAAGGTGGGGCTCTTCAAGACCAGTCTCTTTAATGTAAGAAATAATGCAGCCTAAATTTATTATAATATTAAACTTAACTTGAATACCAACATATATGCTCACAATATTTAGCCTCACATAAAAAGAATGTCTTGACAATGTACCTTAGTAAGAAGTGAGCCACTGTTGTAGGAATGAAAACCCAGGGTAAATCCTGAACTTACCTCGCTAACCTCAAATCGTGCTTCTAGTACAGTCCCCAGGATTTAACAGGAATGTTAACAGATGTTGCTGATGAATTTTTAAAATACTTTTTTTTTTTCAGTGAACACCGCAAATGAAATTCCACTCACTGATCTTGTATTGGTGTGAAAACAGAATTAACAGAGGAGAACATCTCAAAATCTGAGCAAATAAAATCTTGACTTGCATGGCCACCTCTACAGGCCTAAGTAAGAAGATGTATGTATGTTTTTGTTGCTGTTTGCTTGTTTATTAGTTTGTTTTATACTAGAAACAGCGATGTAGCAAATATTCTAAAACTTCACCATGTTTTTTGTCTTCTTAGATGCTTGTTGATCTTTTTACAGATTTTCTGCTCCATGACCACTAGACTCTTCATGAACTTGAACAGCAGCTTTCGTATAAATTCAGGATAATGACATGAAAACAAAATGTCACATCTATTAATAGTGGTGAGAAATCATTTTTTATTCCTTTTAAGTATTTTTATGTTAAATTTTGCAGCTTTAAAACTAAGACCACATTGGATCTTTGTGTCCGACCTTGAACAGCCACACTACCTGACCCTTTGACATTTCTTCCTCTCTCCCTTAGTGATGGAGTGGACTAGTGTTGCATATTTAATGTAGCTGGGAAGCTGGTCTGTTCTTAACTTTGCTCCTAATCAGAAGTCGTAAGCAGCTCACATAAAATGCTGCATGTCTCTCTCGTTGGCTGTGCGCTCTGAGGCGTCACCATCTGTCATCCAGCAGCGGAGTTTTATGCGTGCGTCCTCCCCCGGTCTCCTCCCATTGTAGAAACAGCTGTAGACCGTGAACCGTGGAGTTCGGGTCTGACACGGATTACCTGGATACCGGCTTGAAGTCTGGGTGGGCATCAACCAGCGAGAAAAGGAAAGACAGCGCTGCTTTGAATCTTTATTACTGACTTTGGGTCCACGTCTTTTTTTATGGAAACATTTCCAAGGACATCAACCATGGCAAGCCGACTTTTTCCCACTCTGCATTTATTACTGATACTGGAGTCGAGCTGGGGTAAAGTCGTATTTGAGGATCTTGGTGAAGCCGTGCGTCAGGGTGCCGATGTCCCACCGGCTGTGGAGCAGCGCGTCTTTGCGCACGAAAGCGCGAACCGGGATATGGTCTCCATCAACATGTTCAAAGTGTACGAGAAGTACAGCAAGGAGCCGCAGAACCAAAGGGAGGGAAACACCGTGAGAAGTTTTAAAGCTGTCCCAAGTGAGTGCGTTTTTCAATTCAATGAACACTATTACCATACACGAGAGAAACGGTTGATCCAGTCTAAATTATTAATTTGACCTAGGGGAGACAGGGAATGGCTGTAACGTGGGGAGAGTTGTAAAAAAAAATCACTAATTGGGAGTTAGGTGATCATTTCAGTTTTTACCTACTTCTTCCCCAATCAGGCATGCTGTTTGTCAAGTCTGGAAACAGGTACATTCAGAATATGTAGAGAAAAAAATGATTTTTAGGTCAGAAAGTAAGTTTTTCGACCAAGACTATAATTCGTTTAGTATCTTTACTAATGCAGATAGAATTGTTAGACTTACATTAGGTTGAAATGTAATTTCTTAAGCAACATGTGATGCATTTTTTTCCTTTCTAATTTTAAACCATTATGCTGAAACAGCTAGTTAAATATTGGCTGGCAGGGGTGGGGTGGGTTGCAATACTTCTTTAAAAAGTGTTACAATCATCCCCTATACATTCAACAAGGGACTTTCTTGACTTGATTTTAATATTTTACAGAGTGCCCTTTGCAGTCTGGGCCACCAAGCCTGCACTCCAGCGTTACCAGCATTCGTTTGTCAGCACTGTGACCATTACTTCCCATTCACATGTTGTTCACATGTTGGCGTATGTTGGCGTATTACTCCATCCCCGCTGGTACAGAGTGCTGAAAAGTGTACAGGCAGCTTGTGAGAAGTGCTGGTACGCACAAAAAGTAAAATGTAGAAGTGCTTGTACTGCTACCAGTGGGGACCGGCCCACTGACTGTGACTGTGATAAGAACATACATTGACACTCAAAGACACACACCTATTTTTAGTTACATTAAAGATGTACTTTAATTAAGTACAGTTTAGTAATATTTATTAAGTAGCCTATACTGTTAAGTAAGTTTATTCTATAGATACATTTACATACACATACATGTGCTTGATTCATCATCAGACATAGTCTGTTACAGTGAGAGAGAAACATTGTTCTTTTATATCACTACCTGTTTTTGTAGCATATCATCTGGTGCGGCATCTATTTTTGCTTCTTTTGTCTTATTGTTACAACTTACTCCAGCATGTGACAACCTACCCCACTACTGGTGTAGGTTATAACAAGGGAACACAATGCATTTGCATCAACTCATGAGGTCTGTGAAATTCTTGTAGAAGACTGAATTGGTGCTATTTGTAGTGAACAAATGTGGGTACTTTGTATAAAACTTTGAGAACTCTAGCTAAAATAATCAGCAAGTTATAGCTGCTGAAGCAAAAAGTGTTACAACCATACTCGGTATCCCAACCTAGCCACTGATTTGGGTGTAAGTAGGGAATTCCAATTTCCATAATGAGTAGGCTATTGTTAATAAATATTTAGCCTATAAATGAATATGGAGAGGGAATTTTGTTAAAAGCTCAAATGAGATTTGAAAACAAGATGCTGGTTCACTCAAGTCATGATAATAGCACATTATAATACATCCCAGCTTGTAGAAAATAGACGAAATGCAATTTAAAAATTGTGAAAGGTAAATCAGCGTAAAGACCTTTTCTTATTTACCCAATTTTAATAAAACTTGATTTTTATGCTAGTCATCCTTGAATGAAACTCAAGATTTCCGTCATCTAAAGTGTTCTTAATCTTACTTTAGTTTCTCACTTTATATGACATTTTTTGTTGTTCCACATTTCATTACAGATCAACCCCTAATACAGAAAATACCAGGGGGAAAAAAGCAGAAAGTTGAAATCTTGTGTTCAAATTTATTTCATCAGTGCATCCTTTTAAGCACAGGTGTTTTGTCACACACAGCAGCTCTCGCTCCACTTTGGACTAAACATCTTCACCTCTATGCTCCGACAGTGTTTGGATTTAGTGAACTGGGGGACTTTTAAGTTTTGAGCACTGTCGGTTCTCCGGTAGCTGCAGCACCCTAGGTGCTAGACAAGAGCCTATAATCACACCCAGACACTGGCTGCACAGCGAAAAGCCTCAGAGGAGCTCGTTCTCCTATAAGCATTTCCATATGCTTGCGACAGACCTACTGGACCGATCCACTGTTTGTCTTTCAGGCTGTGGTGGAAGTGTGGGAATAAAAAGGTTGAAATTCAAGAGTATGGCGATCTAGGATGAGGCTTTTGGTCATGCGTGAGGCAGGCACTTAAGCGTGCAGCGCTTGATGTTTTCCATGCTGGTGCTTATATCAGTCAAATGTGTTGAGCAACATTTTGGGGAAGATGTACTTGATGCTGTTATTCATGTCAGTCAAACGTGCCAGAATGTGATGATACTGTAGAGGAGGAAAGAGAAGAGCAGTGGAAACACTGCAACTCCATCGCCTTAGTCATCTTTGTTCATTTCAGGGAGGGATCCTCCTTTAGGGCTTTAGCATCTGTTTGACAAAACATCTGTGTGGTTGAACCAACGAGCACATCACTCGTCTCATTCCTCTTGTAATTTCTTTTCAAATTCCCCAGGAGTTTTGCACGGTAAGGACGTGCTCCAGTTCAACCTGTCCTCCATGCAAGAATCAGAGCTCATCCTCTCCGCCTCTTTTCACTTCCTCTACAAGCGGCCCCGCCACCACCAGCGACTGTGGCGTTTCCGAAGGCCTCGTCACCCAGCTGGCGGCCTCCAGCATCCATATCCTCCCTCCCCACAGCTCCTCTTCCGTGGATCGTCCCCAAACTCATCTTTTGCAACACTGCTGGGAAACATAACTCTGGCTCCTTTCAAGAAAGGCTCTTGGCAAACAAGGGACGTAACAGCGATGGTGAAACACTCCAGGGAAGTGAAAGAACTTGTGGTCACAGTGGAGTTTGATATGAGGTTCGGGACGCAGCAGAGGAGTCCTTACGGCCAAGAGCACCTCTCTTCAGCCAACCTGCCGTATATCTTGGTATACGCTGATGATCAAGCCATAGATGAGCCGAACAGCGTGGCCATGTCACTCCAACGGTATGGGTCCTTCCCTGTAGGAGAGGATGCATCCTCCTCAGCTTCAGCCTCAAGGATCCGGAGGGAGCTTCAGCTCCAGATCCAGACCAACGACATCCCAGAGGTCCAGTACAACTCCTTGAAGAATCATGAACTGTGGCAGAACACGTATTTCCCAGCAAAATCTAAAGCAGAGGTGAAACCGGGCAGGAAGCAGGGTCCGGGGGGCAGCGAGAGCCTGAGTAAGCCCCAGGTGCTGAGCTTCGATGAGAGGACGATGAAAAAGGCAAGGAGGAGACAGTGGAGCGAGCCCAGGGTCTGCTCCAGGCGCTACCTCAGGGTGGACTTTGCTGACATTGGCTGGAGCGAGTGGGTTTTGGCGCCAAAGTCGTTTGATGCCTTCTACTGCGCCGGGACCTGTGGATTCCCCATCCCTAAAGTGAGCCAGAGAAATGTTTTAACTTTTATAATAACAATAATAATAATACATTTTATTTGATGGAGCCTTTTAATGGCACTCAAGGTCACATTATGTCAGATAAAACTATATAATAAGCACATAATGAACAGCAACCAGCAACAACAAAACATAGCCTCATAAGAAACTATAGTATCATAAGAAAACATAGTATCAGTAATGAAACAATGATAATAAAACATCAAGTAAAATTTTCAGTGGAGTCATTTACATTTTGATTTCAGACAAAATAAAAGCGAATCATACACACGCAGACCTGCTCATGCAGTATTGATGTGAATAAGTGTTCCACATCAGGAGATGTTTAACTGAAACTGCTGGACATGCAGTTGCATGTATTTATAAAATGTATTACTTTTGTGGTATATTTTACTTTACTTTTTTTAATCTTTTCTTTTAGACTGGGATAGTCAACTAAGACAAAGTCAAATTTTGTGGTAGATTAAAATTTAAAAAGACTGTAAAAAGAGTTGATCTGTAAAATTAAAGGAAAAGGCAAAGTAATGAAAACAAAGTACACAATAAAACATATTTCTGTCTTGCAAATATAAATTAGTTTTTTTTAAAGGAACCATTCTGCATTTGGGGGGGATTTTGCTTTTGTTGTTTTACAGTTTTAACAGTAAGTTTTGTTAGTATTAAACCCTTTTTCTTCCACCCATGTCTTTAGGTGGTGCGTCCCTCCAATCACGCCACCATCCAGAGCATCGTCAGAGCTGTGGGAATCGTCCCTGGTGTCCCCGAACCGTGCTGCGTTCCGGAGAAGATGAGTCCCCTTAGCGTTCTTTTCCTGGATCCACAAAGGAATATGGTGCTAAAGGTTTACCCCGGCATGTCTGTGGATACGTGTGCCTGTCGATAGGGTCGGAGCAATCAATGAAGATAAAAGATTATGAGGAGTTCATACATGTAGACTCAGCATTCAGGAGGGCATTTCCACATCGAAGAGGACATTGATGAAGACAGCTGAGGATAAACTGGACGACTGACAGGGCTCTAGTTCTTGAGTCTCAGTTTGAGAACTCTTATCTGGGTCTTGGACTAGTCTTTGTCATGATAGGACGTTGACTTGACTTATTCCTGCTTTTCTAACATGTTTTTTTCCTCATGTTTTTCTCCACCCAGCCCACCTTTCTTTATTTTTCTCCCTTCATCCAGAAGCAGTTTTAAGAAGTACACTTAATACACCCCAGCGTATGTAATGCTCCTAAATCTTCTATGTATGGACATTGAAGTTAAGCACAAAACTCCTTCAGGTAGATCTTTGTCTCTGATCCTTCATAAACTTTTTCAGTCCTTTTTTCACTTTTATAAAGTGATTTTGCCTGATTTAATATAAGATAAGAACAACTCACTCAGCCTGGACCTGGTTTTCTGATTGGTTTCAACTTTACTAAGCTCAACGTCTTTCAACATTTCGTGACTGCTTGAGGGCATCAGTATCCTCTACTGCTTGACACTGTCTTTAGGATTGGACTCGAATTTCTGCACATAAACTGCACACAGACTCACAGACTCTGGAGGGTCTGAGGGACACAGAAGCTGCATGGCAGCACACTTACATCCTACCCAAATTAATTAACCTTTGTCATGAAAATACTGTAGTTACTAATGCAAACTAAATGGTACTTTTTAAGTGATGTCACACGGAGTGACACATTGATGTTACTGAACACCTCCCACATATTAGCAAGAAATGTTATCCATGCATGAGAGGTAATATCATCTTTGAACTATAATTCAATAACCATGTGTTTATATTTTGTATATATTGAGTGTATTTTGACACCTACTGAGAAGTAATGTACTACGAGCATTTTGTAGCTTGTTTCTGCTACATGTTGCAGCATAGGGGAAAGCAGTGCTTTGCTGCCACCTGCTGTGCATTTTGGGAAAGCTTAAGGGGCTAAAACATACATACTAAAAATTATTTTGAAGGACAAAGTTCAAGTACTCCTTGTGGCTATTCACTATTTCCCTTTAACACATAAATACTGTTAATCAAACATGACATGTACAGTTTGTAATAATAATAGATTTCCATATTAGGTAAAATGGGATAAATGTATCCAACCTTATAACGTATGGCTAAAAGTGTATTTGTAAGTTTGATGTGTGCTTAACAAATCATAGTCATGATGTATAACATGGTAAGAAAATAAACTGAATTGTACATACGGTCTAATTGTAGATACCTGCTGACTTTGTTAGGTATTTTACCATAGACCCATACTACATAATAACTTACTGTCTGTCAATGCCCGTATACACATTTGATAGATAACATTACATTAGACTGCATTTTTTTTTTAAAGTTAGGTTGATGTCTTTGATGCATAATGCTAATCCTGAAAATAACAGTGTCTTTCTTCTCTGAACAACACTAGAATTAAGAAGTCTGGAAAACCTGTATTGAGACTCGATTATATTAAATGTTTATTTTTGATTAGTTCATCACATGACGGCATTAACGTAATGTCCAGTTTTCAGCCTGCAACTTTACTGTTATTCTTTCATCATCTTTGGTTCTAGCCGCCGCAGGCAGATATTTTCATGACTGAAATGCAGAAAGTCAGCAACTAGCCCGTGAACCCTGTAGAGCCACACATTTCTCTCGAGTCTTGATTGAGAGGAAAAACAGAGCAAAAAGTAGAGTGAACATTAGACATGGATCTGTTTGGCACCAGTTTGCCATGACAACTTTAGAAGGTCAGCAGATTGTTCCTCTGCACTCAAGTAGCCAAAAAAATAATGCTGCTTTAATGAGCTGTTAACAATTACTTAAAGAGTTTAAATGTTACATAATGGTCTAAATGTTGTTTCAAAGCCTTTTGCACCCCGTTAAGAAAGAAACATTTGGATACTTCTGAATTTCGTGACTTGAAAACGTGTATTATATATTGGAACTGAATGTTGGCTGTTGCGAGCCTCAGTATAATCTTAACCATCAAACACCACAGGCTATTGGCCAAGAATTTAATAGGTTTTTACTGCATATTTTTGAACCCAGCAGTCTGGCCTAAAGTGACTTGCTCCGTCCAGTTTTCCCTGCTGTTTGTCTCCCTCCTGCATGCCCACATTATTTGCTGTATCGACGCCAGTAGATTTTGTCGACGCCTTTCATCACTGATTGACTCCATAGAGAGGAACTCTTAAACGCTTGAAAGGGTCACAATGACTGCATTTTTATGAAACCCAACATGAAACAAGTGGCTGGGTAAGATAGAAATTCCAAGAAAAGCTCAGGCCAATGTCCCCAGACACATTGGCTTGTGGTTCGGGCTCAAAATCCCCACAGGAACGAGGGGCAGATCCCATCATCCATCTACATACAGTACTGAATGTAGAGCTGAAGACCACCACCGTTGTGTCTTTGTTCCATTTGCCAGTGGTGTGAATTAATGCTCTCTGCTCTCATGCCTTTCATCAGATTTAATAGATTCCCTCTATAAACCTATTTCTTTCATGAACATTTTCCCATGTGTTGCTCTACGTCAGGTTGTTCTTTGTTTAAAGTGCAATGGAAATTATGTATACTATGTTTGCTTCAAATAGACAGAAGAAGAGGTGGGTAGTTAGTGATAGCTACCATTGATGATCAGAGCACTAAAAGAAATCCACCTACATAAACTTCATATATAGAAAATACAATGAGAAACATGGGAGAGTACACACACTGCTTGATCGATGGGAATCTCTGGAAAGAAAGAAGAAAAACAATTGCACAATCGAGAAAATTTGTTCTATTTATATTGTTTTTTCTATTTGTATCTCAATTTTATTATGGAAAGAAGGAGTTCACATGCAGTCTCTGTGAAGCTTTTACGTTCTGTTCTTGAAAAGATTACTTTTGTACTGCAACTTCATTGCCTTTTTATTTTGACAAATTCGTATGCAAGTGGATGCATAAGCTGATTATACTGGTAGGGGAGACCGGGCATGGTTGTAACATGGGAAGGGGTTGGAACCAATTCCACCAAATAGGGATAAGATAGGAGTCATGTGATCATTTCAGTATTTAAACACTTCTTCCCTGATCCCACATGGTGGTTGTCACGGCTGGAAACAGGCACACTCAGAACATATAGAGATTTTTTTTCGACTAATACTATATTTTGTTTAGTATCTATACTATTACAGATCAAATGATATGACTTAGATTAAAATGTAGTTTCTTAGGCAACATTTGATGTTATATAACATTTGGGTTATAATACTTTAAAAAATATTACAACCATCCCCTATACATACAACTAAGGACTTTATTGATGAACATTTTACAGATGGCCCTGTGCCAGAGTCTCTGGGCCCATCAAGCCTGCACTCTAGGGCTACCAGCATTATTGGTCAGCTCTGTGACTCTGACTAAGAATATACACACAGTGACACATGTATAAACACAAACACACACACACTAGGGTGACCTGATGAGAGTAGGTGAAATTCAGGACAGGGGAGTTAGGGGTGGGCATGGCCTTTTTTCTAACTGTTACAACCGACCCGAGCATGTGCATCTGTACCACTCCAGTAGTGGGGTAGGTTGTAACAGTAACACCATGTATTTGACATTGACTCACAAAATATGTGATATTCTTGTAGAGGATTGAGCTGATAAATAAAGAAAATATTGTTTTGTCTGGTCTCGATATGAGAACAATTTTTCATTGTTCTGGTTGGCAAAATTCAGAAACTCAATTAATTTGTTTGTCTTCCATCTTTCAGTTCAGACTCGGAGGATTGGGGCCTTGGGCCCCATGCACACTACTCCATTTTAGTTTACAAACTCAGAATTAAAACGAATACAATATCTGTCCACACCAGCGTTTTGGAGTTGACCTCTTTCTACGTTAAAACGACTGAAAACTCTATCTATTGTCCGTTCAGGTACACTGGGCGTACGCGTGCCAGTATAAACATGAAGCAGATGGTCTCTTCCTAGTTACAGAAGATTTGGCAAAAGAATAAATAAATACAGACAAAGAAGTTTTTGGGGGTTTTTTGCATGCACCAGCTGGGCCTGTTTCTGAATGTAACACGGGAGTGTTCGCAAAGTAAACGGCCGCATGCACAGTACAAGTGTAGGCAGATAAGTTGTATTTACATGGTACACGATATAAAAAAAATACCATATCAAAAACCCGGCCAGTATCATCGTGTTTCTGCTTTGCATGACTTAATACATTACACAGTCAGAGAGCTGAGCCTGAGCGGCTGCTTCATCGTTTCTAAAGTCCTCCGTTTTGGCCCATCTTAACTAAAATGCCCTTCGGAGCTTTTAAACGCAAAACAGGGTCAGCAGCGTTTCCAAACTTCTCTGTTTTAGGTCTTTGTTTTCGCCGTTGTGGTCTGGACGGGAGGTGCAAATGTAGCATAAGGTCTCCATTTTAATTCGAAAACGCAGTAGTGTGGATGGGGCCCAAGCAGTGGTCAACAGCAATCAAACAAATCTGAATCCCATACACAATGGATAATATAAAAATGGAAGAGGGGTTTGCAAAAGCTATGTGATTTTGTGAATACACCTTTAGTCTTACATTATATTAATTGGTAATTGATGTCTGATCTGTGACATACAGCTGGAGCAACAATTTAAAGACCTAAATTCAAATGTCGATAGTGTGAAATCAGGTTGTTAAACACATTTCTACTTGTTGTATTGCTACCAACTTCCTTATCACCACCTTTAAATGGATCAAAGTCACTGGTTTTGATCCCATTTTGGTATTTGGAACATGTCCTTGCTCTGAAATGTATGGAAACAAGCGTTTTAAAAATCTGTGAGAAATATGTAGCAAAAATGGCTGTGAAGAATGCAATGTGCTATTAGTGTTTTGTTTCCTCTGGCTTCAAATGTTTCACCCTCAAATGGGAAAAGTCATTTTATGGAAATGTCTGCTTGTCAGTAACCTCACAGTTTCCAGTGCCTCTCTCATTATCTCAGTCAAGTGTTTACACTGTCTTCATTAGTAGCCAGCCCTCTAATGATAACAACGCTTAAAAGAAGGCATCAATGGTAGTGATAAGCATGGACAAGCTATTTTGGTTGACACAAGTCCCCCTGTTTACTCTAGGAGCATGGGAGCGGACATCAGAACTGTGGTCCTTGCATTGCGGATCTCCATTTTCAAACCTTGCCATCGCAAAGTCTGTTTTCAAACCGGGAAGTAGGCAAAGTCTGAGCCAGCTCAGTGGCTTAGAAAGAATCTAATCTCAACATGCAGAGCTCCAGATCAATCCTGTTCCAGGTGTGTTTGAGTCTGGTGGTTTCTATTGGCTCCTGCACCTGCAAACCTCTCAATAATGACATCCAGAGAGAGGACCCTGTGGGACTCTACCCACAGCTGTCAGAGGAGGACCTTCTGGAGGAGGAAGACACAGACTCGAGGATCGAGAACCTCCTGGGAACCATGAAAGAGGGTTTCTTGAGGAAACTCAACCTGTCCGATGTTCCTCAGGAGCACAGCAAGATCTACCCTCCTCAGTTCATGATGGAGCTGTACAACAAGTACGCCTCGGACAGCTTGGCAATCCCTCAGTCTGATGTCATACGAAGCTTCACTGTCCAAGGTACATGACCAATGTTTAACTTTGACATGAGAGGAGTATGATGTACAGTAATTTTCTGTGTAGGGAGGTTATGGGAGGGGGAGACTCTCCGTGTTCAAAGAGTTAACTCTTAATGTGTGAGCATTTTTCCTTGTTAATCCCTATACTCAACTTAATTTGTGTAAACATTTGGAAATCCCTACCTGCCAAATGTATACTTTAGGTTATCTCATTTATGTAGATGGCCAATGGTATCTAGATTTGACATAATAGAGGTTTTTGCCTCTTAACAACAAGAGAATATCTGGCAACATCTTCTTGGCACATTTTATTCAATTGAAATTAATGTTATTTAACTCAAGTTTGTGGTTCCTTTGTTGGATTTTATTTTATATAGAGCTCTAAACCAGTGGCTCCCAACTGTTTTGGCCTTTGCCCCCTTTTGTAGCAGAATTACACCTTTTCAGGTCTTCTCTAGTTATTTATCTTAAAACCGTCATATATATATAGTATTATTATTATTTTTATTATTGGTGCAAGGGGCAGTACATTAATGTAAACAGAGGTAAAGACAGCCACACAATCAAAACAACTCAAAAAAACCTCTCAAATGTGTCTTGTGACCCAACCTGTATGTGTCCCTGACTATTCTTTCATTGAATGTTTGCAATACATTGTTGTCCCACAATAGCCTAATTACTGCTTCCAAAGACTGAAATGCTCATATTTGTTTCCTAGAAGTGGCCAAATAGCGAAAGAGATTTATTTCAATATCACACGAAGTCAGACTGCACCAATCTCAGATGCTGTTTCAAATAAACCCTCTGAACTCTTTGTATCTCTCCAACAGATATCACTCTCTCTCTAACAAATGGCACAAAGTCAAAACACAGACTGCAGTTTAACGTCAGCATCCCCAACCATGAAAAGATCACTACTGCAGAACTACAGCTCTTCTTCTTCCCAGATCTCAGGTCAAGGGTCACCTCCCACAGTTTCAAGGTCATGGTCAAAGTCTATGAAGTGGATTACAATGATTTCACATCGACAACCCAATTACTGGTTGGCAAAGAGGTGACAGGCTTGCAGAGCACATGGGAGACGTTGGATGTGACAACAGCTTTTCAGAGCTGGATCAAGTTGGGCCATGGAGCAACTGTTTTTGATGTAGTGGTGGATAGGAAGATTTGTGTGGCTTCTAACGGTGGAGAAGAAGGAGCAGGCTGTTTAAATATGAGCTTGTCTGTTGGAGATAACACTTCAGCAGCATTAATAGTGTTCTCAGATGACCTGGGTAGCAGGAGGAGGGAGACAAAGAAGGAATTAAGAGAGATGATCCTCCACGAAGAAGAAACCATCCTGCACTCAGGTGCCGACTGGAATAGAGTAGATCAGCTTCCAAATGAGATCCCGGAGGCTCAGCATCCACGGAGACAGAAGCGGAAGGCTGAGAGGGAATACTGCCGACGGACCTCTCTCAAGGTCAACTTTAAAGACATTGGCTGGGACAGCTGGATCGTGGCGCCTCCAGAATATGACGCCTTTGAATGTCGAGGCCTGTGTTATCATCCGCTGACGGACGAGTCGACCCCGTCAAAACACGCCCTCATCCAGACGCTGATGAACATCAGGAATCCCAAGAAGGCCAATATGGCGTGCTGCGTTCCCATCAGACTAGACCCCATCACAGTCATGTATCAGGAGAATGGACGTCTCACTATAAGATACCTTTATGAAGAGATGAAGGTGGCAGAGTGTGGCTGCAGGTAGTCCGAGTGAATTAATTTGCTCCTGTGGTAGAACAGATGATTATAATGGTTCTGATGCTGCATTTCATTTGTGTCGGTCCGATGTTCATGCGGTCTAATGGTAGAGGGAAAGTAGATGCATCCTACTAGCGTGTTAGTATGGTAACATTTGCTAATCAGCACTAAATATAAAGTACAGCTGAGTTTAATAGGAATTTCATATTTTTGCAGGTAATTAGACAAACTTGACTGTACATCCCTGAGTCAAGGCCTGCTGTGTGAGACTAGGCTAATAACTGTACAAAAACACAACTTTATTTAACTTTATTCAATGATGTCATTATTCAATGACGATTTGATAGTTTTCCCTCTGATGTCTTCCAGGTGCTGTGCCTCCACTTTTAGTGATTTAGAGTTTGTATGTTGCCGGTTACTTTACTAACTACCACTAAATACTGCTATCAGCAGCTGCAGCTAGCTACTCAGTTAGCCGTGCAGCTAGCCATCCTATTGCTGATTCTGCCCGGACGGGAAGCTTGGGTGCTGGGGTGTGTTGGTGTTTACATCTCTAACATTAGTACTGAAGCTTTGGACCACTGGTTCAGATACAGCTGTCAACAACAGCTACTATTAGCAGCAGCTTGCAGTTAGCAAGTTTGTAGTGTTAGCACAAAGCAAAGCTATCTGTCCATCAGGACACTTCATAAATCACAGAACTAAGGCAGAGCAGCCGGAGGACATCAGAGAGAAAACCAGAAAATATTTACCTTTCCTTCATAACCGTAAAAGCACTTTCAGTAAGACATAGGCTACTGAACAACCTGTAGCTCTCGCTTGATGAGCTCATATGACATTCTTCTCTGGAATGTGGGCTGGTATAAGTAAATTCTGGGGGCGTGAATATTAAGGAGCCCAGGTGCATGTCACATCTAGCGTTTGTTGGCATTCGCCCACTTTTCCAGGGTCTTTTGCATGCGCAAGATTTACATATGAAAGAGGAAACTACGGTGACTGAGGCTTACAGTCAGTTCCATGTACTGAACTATTTTCATTCAAGGTAAATACAGTTTTCCATTCTACGGCACCTTTAAGTAAGTGAAGTAAGTGAGGAAGTAGAAGACCAAAAGAAGTTTTAACCTGATGATGGTGCTAGATTAAAAAGCCATTAAAATTCAAGGTCTGGGGATCATGGATGTGTCTACCAAATTTCACAGCATCTGAAAGCTGTCAAGATAGATATAAATAAAATGTCAATTTCATGGTGTCAGGGAAAAAGTCAGGAAATCAATAGGTCTCATCCTCTGGAGACCATGAATGTCTGCACAAAATGGCTTGGCAAGATATTGTGATATTTCAAACTGGACCAAAGAGGTGGAATGATTGACTGACCTACCAACAGACCGGCATTGCAATCCCTCGAGCCATGCTGCTAGCATGACTAAGAATATAGTGGTTATGCACTACTGAAATTAAACATACTGTATATATATTTTTGACAAATATAGCATGAAATAATGCTATGTTGCATTTACACTTAATGCTATTCCATTAAATGTGTTGCTAACAAAAAGTTTGGAGCTCAAAAATAATAATATGTCTGGAATGCAGCAAAACATCCTGAACAAGTTAATTAGACCTGAACCCCAATCCCCATGTCTGCCCCCCTTTCCGTCCCAGTGACAAAAAAACATATAATAAAATAAATAATAAAGAAGTCTAAGGTGTAAATTAAAACTCCCGTGTTAAAGTAAAATCTGTCTGACACAACATGGTATCCAGCTCCTCATACTGCATACCAGACTGCTCAGAGCAGAACAGGCAAAAAAAAACAAATAAAAAACTTTATGTTTTCCACTGTACATGCTGATGCTGAAATTATTTCTTATAAAACCTGTGGCCTTTATGCAATAAATTATGTTTTTTAGCATTACACACCAGCAAGCAGAAAACCAAAGAACCCAAACATATTTAACATCTGCTTATCTATTTTAATGTAAATCTGTACATTTGCAATGTAGCTGTAATATGTAATGCATGTCACATTGCTGATGTTGCATCCACCACAAGAGAAACTGTCATGAAAGTTCTGTGTTGCTATGCTGTAACAAACTCCTACATTTGACATCTATGTAAGGCTGATATTCCTTTTATAAATAACATCCAGAATTTGATGGATATAACAGTTTAATAAAGCTGCTAGCCCTAAAAAGTGTCTCGATTCCAGTGGGGAGTTTTTATTGTACTATATGTCTGATGATGTCTCCATTTGGTTTCTGAGGCTTTTCTACCCTGAAATAAATGAATATAGTCACAAAATGCTGTTTAAAAGGAAAGACTGGTCACACCAAATATTGATTTAATTTAGATTTTTCTTCCGTTCACTCACTTTGTATTTTGTTAACTGATAAATGTAATCTATTAGCATGTCTTTTTCTGAAAGCACTCTTACTCCACAGCATTTATTCCACACGTGCCTAAAACCTTTGCACAGTACGTATATAGTATTGTAAGCTCAGTCAGATCTGAACAATAGTTAAGACTCTTAAATTTCTACTTACAAATCTACAAAAATCTACCCATGTGCCTACTGAAATTCTGAAATTGGCTGGTGACCTTTTGTTGGAGTAGTTCTATAATACCATGAGGAGCAAAGAGTTACAATGTTTCATGTTTTACTGTTCCTTTAACTTTGTGACTGTTTCTTGTAGTTTTTTACCTATAATGTTGAATCACGTGGATTGATACATTTTTATCTTAATGTTTCTTTTGTATAGTGTAAGAGGTTATAATTATTATCACATCACAGAAACATGCAATATTGTAACTGCTGTTGTTAGAGGGCAGTCAAATCACCTGAAGGAACAAAACATGTACGTGGAACATACAGTAATTCTTAAAACTTATGCTCAAATATTGTCAGGAAGGGTAATGTATGGAGGCGGTTAAGGACCCAAATGCAGGACTCAAAGGCTGAACAGGTACAATTCAATGATATTTATAAAACTAAAGAGCGCACACACTTACTGAGAGTGGCTGAGTCAAGTAAATCCAAAATAGTGAACAATCCAAACAAACAAGTTGATCTAAAAGTAAATCCAAAAGGTAACATCCAAAAATCCACAAGAACAGGCAGGTTAAGCAGGAGACAACAGGGCACAAAATACAGCACAAGCACAGGCAGAGAGATAGCAGGGGTAAACCTAACTGCAGAAACACAGACACTGGCCACAAAAGACAAGAGCAGAAACCAACAGGAAACAGACTGAACACTGTGTAATAAACAACAAACATGAAGACACAAACTAACCCTTAACAGACAGTCAGAGAGGCACAGAACAAACCCAAACAAGGCAGGAAACAGACTGAAACAGTACTAAGGGCACAACTAATACAGCTAGACTGCAACATAAGAGGGAGAACAGACTGAAACTAGGACCAAACAGAACACAGAGCAGACAAGGCCAAAAACAGGCAGAGGAAAATAAAACTAAACAAAGCAGACTGCAGGTGGAATGTGACAAATATATGGTATAATTAAAAGTTCCAGTCATTCCAGATATTTTCATCTTAATGCATAGTGTCAGCTTTGTAAATATTTGAAGTCAGTCATACATCTCTATCAGAGCTGAACCCTTTGTGAGAAGACCAAAGAGGGACGAGTTTGATGTAAAGGAACAACTGCACATTATGTCCCTTGTAATAAAAGAATTGGAGCTAGGGGAGGGGGGAAGGAATTTCCAAGATTAATGTGGTAGATTTACGAGAAACTAATAATCACAAATCTACAAGTTATGTAGATACAAGACATTGTATTCATTCATTTATGAGAGAAACTCTCTGAAAACAGTTTTTCAAGTAACCAAATCACTTCACTTTGCAAGTCTGTAACATCACAAACACATCTGCCTATTATGCATGCACTTGAAAATTATCTTAGACCTCACAGTCGGATTTAGCAGTGAGGAAATTCTTGTGAGTTTAGCCCACAATCACTATATTACCAAGCACCTTAGAGACTTTGCTGTGAATTGTGAGTATTCAGAGGAAAACACCAGAGTAATTGGGATTTTTTTGTGACTTTAATTTCAGGGAATTTTCAATTTTTGTTCTTGTAAATTGTCCCTTTTCATCTAGGAAATTTGTTCTCGGTTTAGGCCTATTAACCCCCTCCCTGGCTCTGTAGGACTACTTTTTGGACACGTAAAATAGACAATCTAATTATGTGAAAACACTTAGGATAATTCAATTATAGCATAACGATGGGCTACATCTCATAAATTGTCCCGTTAATTAATTAAGATCTCCTCCCTAAAATCACAGAGGCTGCAGGGCTCGCTGTATGAACGCAATGCTGTTGTGTTAAGAATACCTTAATTTCAGCTTCAACCTCAGTGGAACAAGCCAGGATGAAATCTAGAAATATTTTGTCAAGTGATATGAAATAATATCGTACTTCTCATCAGTAACAATGAGTACAGATGTGGTGTGTAGTCCACAGATAGACCACAGGGTAACCTCAAGTTAACCACAACCATAACCTGCTCGGAGCAATTTAGAGATGCAGCATAAATTGCCATGGCAAGAGACCTCGGTTAACACCTACCCAAACTTTCACACGGGTTAAAGAGGAAGTTACCCCTGAAGTCACAAAGTTACTCCTGAAGTTACCTAGATAAGCCAGTGTAGTAGCCTGCAGGCCAGTGATCTGTTGTTGTTTTTATAGACAGAGCCAAAACAGTAGCATAAATATAAATATTACACCTTAAGTCTGCATCAATTGATTTTTGTGTGGACAAAAAGCTGTAAGCACAAAACTGACAAATTATCATCATATACAGTTGATATGACTAATATGTAGCATTTCTATTCACCTAACCATTATAAGTTAAATATTCACTCTCTGTTTACTTCTGTTCTGCTGTTCTCCAATTCTTGGGAAACATACTTTATATGGCACTTTAGCTGCTATTACTCCACTCTATTTACCAGCTAGTTGATAACTTTGACTGTCTGTTTTCTGCCATTTGGTGCTTGGCAGATGTGTAGTGGTGTCTTTGTGGCTGTTATGCTAAAAACTACTGCCTGCTGTGTCTAGAAAAGATGCTGAGATGATGAGAGGATCAAACGACAAAGTTGTGGGCCTGACAATGAGTTATACAACCAACATGCAAGTTATACAACAACATTATATCAGCCCAAAGAGCAGCCTTCGCCACAGGGAACATTTGTAGGCAAATTTCACAATTTGGTTGCTGTTGTATTTCAAGCAAGTTAGCAGTTCAGGGATTTCAATATCCAAACCATTGCTGATACCTGTACTTGCATATGTTACATGAGGGCAAAGTATGACAAAATACAGTGTTTAAAAGACTTGATTGGTGCCCTGGGATTGGCAACGGTGACTGTATTATATAAGGCGTGAGGTAATATAAATAGTTAAGACATTAAGATTAGCTGAGCACCGTCTAGCATTTGGAAGGAGATAATGTCTGGCTGCAGAATTCTGAGCTGCAGTATTGTCTGGATCAGGGTCTTATGGGGTCATGCGTTGAAGCTGAATTAAAGGATGAAAAGTACATATTATTCACAAGGACGCTGTCCTTGTTACACTATTCACCAAATAACATCATTTTTGATTATAAAAAATACAAAATCCTAAGCACATGAGTCAATAGTATGAAAAAACAGAAAGGCAAGAGAAAAAGGAGAGTAAGCAAATAATTCAGTGTTCAATCCAGATAAAGACTTTCCAATCAACCTTTTGTCCTATACCCAGTGAGTGCGTGCATTTTTTTACCCAATTCTGATCCTGCATGTGTTTTAAGAAGGCTTTGCCACGTGTCCACAAACTGTGTAATCATGTCACCAGTGGAGCGACCCAGACATGACCCTTAAAGCTACCAACCTTACCAAAATACACCACTATAAGCTTTAGTAAAAGACCAGGGAGAGAAAGTGAGAGGGAGGAGCGAGAGAGTTTCCGATCAGGCTTTCGTGTCAATCAGTCCACCCTGAACACGTGTTTCACCTGTTCCTTGATGCTGTATTGTATCTGAAAGGAAAACCTTAGGTGTTTTTAGTATAATGACAATAACATATGGTAAATTCGGAGAACAACGCACACTGTAATTCAACCCTAAAAATGACTACTGTGTAATTGTAGCAATAGTACATTTTGTCAAGTGCATAAAGCTCCTTACACAAAGACAATGCCACTGCAAAAGATAAAAAAATGCAATAGCCCAAACATGCAGTGTATATGTGTGGGGAAAAGAGAAGAAACTGCACAGACTTCATTCACCAATTTTGATTTTGTCTTTCATTGTCTGCTGGCTGAAGCACCACAGATAATGCGATTAAAGGTTTATTGGGGACAAAAGCCTCTTATGTTGTTGTCCAAAAAACCCAACAATGACAGTGTTCCCTCCTACAAAAATCACCATCTCTCTACACAGACAAATGTACTAACACAGCCCGGTGACAGAGAAGACAGAGGAGTTTCTCTTTCCATCAGTGTTGATGAAGATATTTGCGATGGCACAAGACAAACCACCACTGCTACTGATGCTTCTTCTATCAACTCTGTCTTTCAACTCATCATTCCAGCCCGCCCTGGTGTTAGAAATGGCCAAGATTCTTTTGGAAAACTACTGCTTCCCAGAGAACCTGGTTGGGATGCAGGAGGCCATCCAGCAAGCCATCAACAGTGGAGAAATCCTGCAGATTTCAGACAGGAAGACCCTGGCAACTGTTCTCACAGTCGGAGTACAAGGGGCACTGAACGATCCGCGGTTGACTGTGTCATATGAGCCCAATTTCGTCCCAGTGATGCCCCCGACACTACCGTCTCTTCCCATAGAGCAGCTGATCTGGCTAGTGAGAAACTCTGTCAAGCTGGATATCCTGGACAACAACGTTGGACATTTGCGAATAGATCGGATCATTGGAGAGGAGACGACTGCAAAGCTTGGGTCTGTGCTGAGGGACAACATCTGGGACAAAGTTGCTCAGACTTCCTCATTGATCCTTGACTTGAGGTATAGCACAGCTGGAGAATTGTCTGGAGTTCCCTTTATAATTTCCTATTTCTCTGATTCTGAGCCCCTCATTCACATTGACACTGTTTATGACAGGCCCTCAAATACAACCAGGGAACTGTGGACCGTGCCAGTAGTAGGCGGAAACTATGGAAAAAAGAAAGACGTGATTATTTTAACCAGTAAGCGTACAGTGGGGGCTGCTGAGGCAGTGGCATATACATTAAAAAACCTAAAGAGGGCCATCACAGTTGGAGAAAGGACTGCTGGTGGGTCAGTAAAAGTCCAAAAGATTAGGATCCCTCAGTCAGAGTTCTACATAACAGTTCCTGTGGCAAAATCTGTCAGCCCAATCACAGGCCAAAGCTGGGAAGTGAATGGCGTTTTCCCAACAGTCAACGTCATTGCCAAGGAAGCCGTCGCAAAAGCCAAGTCCCTTCTGGCTATAAGGAGTGCCATTCCAAAAATTGTGCAAAGAATCTCTGAGATAATCGGGAGGTTTTATGCTTTCACTGACCGAGCTCCAACGCTTCTTCAACAGCTACAATCCACAGACTTATTCTCTGTCGTATCTGAGGAGGACCTAGCAGTCAGACTCAACCACGACCTACAGACTGTGTCTGAAGATCCACGTTTGATCATCAAATATATGCAAGACAGTGCTGCCATGGGAGAGGAGGACTCTGAGCTTTACAACGTTCCAGAAGATATAACATTTTTAAGAGCACTTGTTGATACAACATTTAAAGTGGAAATTCTCCCACACAATACTGGCTATCTCCGCTTTGACAAGTTTGTCAAGTCGTCTGCAGGGGCTAAACTAGAAGAGCTTTTGGCTAAAAAGGTATGGGAGCCCCTCAAAGACACTAATAACTTGATTATTGATCTACGCTATAACACTGGTGGATCCTCTACCTCTCTAGCATTTATACTGTCCTATCTGCAGGACACTTCTCAGAAGCATCACTTTTTCACAATATATGACAGAATTCAGAACACAACAACAGAATATGACTCTCTGTCTCCAATTACAGGCCCGACCTATGGCTCCAAACGTGGGGTTTATGTATTGACAAGCTACTATACAGCAAGTGTTGGCGAAGAGTTTGCTTACCTGATACAGTCACTACATTACGGCACAGTCATAGGGGAAATTACATCTGGTACCCTGATGCACTCAAAGACGTTTCGAATACAGGGGACAAATATTGCCATCACCGTCCCTTTCATAAACTTTTTAGACAACAATGGTGAATGCTGGCTGGGAGGTGGTGTGGTTCCCGATGCCATAGTACTAGCTGAGGAAGCTCTGGAGCACGTTCATGAGATTGCAGATTTTCACCAAGGGCTCAGGTCCCTCATACATAGAACTGGGGAACTGTTAGAAAAACACTATTCCATTCATGAAGTCGCTCTAGAGGTCAGCAAGGTACTGTTGAGCAAATGGGCTGAGGGTTTTTACCGGTCAGTGGTTGACTTTGAATCTTTGGCATCTCAGTTGACAGCAGACCTCCAAGAGACTTCAGGTGATCACCGCCTACATGTCTTCCACTGCGATATTGAGCCTGAGTCTCTTCATGACGTCCCAAAGATCCCTACGGCTGAAGAAGTGGGCTACATGATTGACGCTTTGTTTAAAATTGAGCTTCTGCCAGGTAATGTTGGCTATCTAAGGTTTGACATGATGGCAGATGTAGAGGTGGTAAAAGCCATTGGGTCTCAGCTGATAGAATTAGTGTGGAGCAAGATAGTAAACACAGATACCCTAATAATTGACATGAGGTACAACACAGGTGGCTATTCAACAGCAATTCCCCTCTTGTGCACCTATTTCTTTGACGCTGAACCTTTGCGGCATCTTTACACTGTCTTCGACCGCACTACAACAACCATGACAGAGGTCATGACATTGCCTCAGGTCAGGGGTCAAAGGTATGGGTCCTCTAAGGACGTCTATATCCTTACCAGTCATATGACCGGGTCAGCAGCCGAAGTTTTCACCCGCACTATGAGGGATCTGAATAGGGCCACAATCATTGGGGAGCCAACGATTGGAGGGTCTCTGTCAAGTGGAACCTACCAGATCGGGCACAGTGTCCTGTACGCTTCCATCCCTAACCAGGTTGTGTTGAGTGCGATCACTGGGAAAGTGTGGAGTGTTTCAGGGGTTGAGCCTCATGTTATTGCCCAGGCAAATGATGCTCTTCCCGTAGCACAGAGAATCATAGCAGGAAGGCTGCTGAAGAGAGAGAAATCTTAATTTCTGTTGTGTTTAGCCACTACTTTATGTGTTTGTCCAGGTTTTATGTGTGGCCTCGTGGTCAGTGAATCAATCAAGCGGTCCACTGACCACAGCTACAGCATCTAAAACATCCTCTAACGAAATGTAATAAATGAATAAATGATGAATGAATTGCTAATGTTGTTGATAATATTCCTTTATTTAAGGCAGTAATGCATCATATATATTTTCCAACAATTTAACTGGAGAGGAGAATAAGAAGAATTTTATTTTTCTGGTTTTATTTTAGAGTGATAAAGAGACTTAGTCTATGTACGTTTTCAGGTGTTTTTTCACAAGACAGTGGAAGAGAATAATCCTTGCCATTTTTCAACATAGGTGGCTTTAATACAACATGTTGGTCTTCCACAACCTGTAGCTGTTTGCCATTTACATTATCTTCTACAATCCCATACCAGCCTGCTGTCTCCACTATGAAATTGAGTTATACATTTAAGCTTCATCCAGAAAGATGTGTGCTAAATGAGTGTGGATTCAATGCACAGAATATCACATTACAAGAGGGGACTTATTATCTGTAGATCAAACCTCTAACCTACTTATCTGGCATTAAACACGAGAATTTAATGTCTGAGTGTTTTTTTCTCTTCTGTTATATTTTCTGTTATTACCTTTGATTACATTGTGAATGGCACATGTTGTTAGGTAAATATAGTTGATCCAAAATAATGCACGAAAAATTATTTAATGTATGTTAATGTATTTCATTATGTTGGATAATGTGTAATGTCTGCTGAATGTCTTGATTGTTTGCTTATTTTTTCCTCACTGTTTTTTCAGTATGCTGTAATGACATTTGAGCTTTTATGTACCAAAACTACAAAACTACCAGCAGAGGGGGCAAGTACAAAACAAACCGAAACTGATTCTCAATTTAACACTGCTTCAGAAAAGAGACAACCCCAACCAGCCGAACAACTGCTCTTAAATGTGCACCCTTTATGAAACAATAAAATAATTCAGTGGTTTTGGATTGTTTTTGATTTACTTTCCAGACAGTAACAGGAACTTTTCTCTTTGACCAAAAATGAATTAATGAGTAGGCCACACATCAGCTTTAAGTTTTGTGTTAAATTATATGAGAATCATGAGTTTTTATAAGCTTTATTTCAACAGTTTCTTGTGTTTTAATCTTCAATAATGGCACATATTATAAATTAATATGTTTAATTATACTAAAATATATTTGAGTAAGTGGGTTAATAAGTAAACAGAGGCTCACCCTAGCAAGATGGATATTTTCACCACCCTCAATCTATTCCTAGATATTTGTCAGTTAAAAAGCTTACCTTAATTGACACAGGTAGCTTTAAATAGGCATTCAAAATTTCTTGAGTAGATTTAAGACTAGCATCTTTGGCAACACCCCCTTGTTACTACACCTACTTGGCTAGGTTGTTATTGCCTTACAGAGGTACTCAGGATAATACGATTAGAGGTTTATTGTGGGGCAAATCCTCTTATGTGTGTGTTAACAGAAACCTAGCAGCCAAAACAGTGCCATTTGACAAAGAACTTCTTCAGAGAAGGAAGTTCTTCTCAACAACCTCCACTTCCCATCTACTCACTTTTTGTCAGACTAAACTGACAATAATGGCAAAGGCTCTCTTTCTGGTGGCATCTCTGCTGGTTTTGGGAAATGTTTACTTTATCCATGCCGCGTTTCCCCCCAGCCTCCTCGTAGATATGGCAAAAATCGTCATGGACAATTACTGCTCTCCGGAGAAGCTGGTGGGAATGAAGGAGGCAATTGACGCAGCCAGCAGCAACACAGAGATTCTCAACATCCCAGACGGTGAATCTTTGGCTAATGTTCTCAGTGCTGGAGTCCAGACCACAGTTAGTGACCCACGGGTGCTTGTCTCTTTTGAGCCAAACTATGTTCCTGTGGTTCCACCCAAGATGCCACCCTTGCCCCCTGAGCAGCTCGTTGCAGTCCTTCAAACCGCGATCAAGCTTGACATCCTGGAGGGCAACATTGGCTACCTGAGGATTGATCACATTCTTGGGGAGGAGGTTGCTGACAAGGTTGGTCCTTTGCTCCTAGACCTGGTCTGGAATAAAATCCTGCCAACCTCAGCTCTCATATTCGACTTGCGCTACACCAGCAGCGGGGACATCTCAGGAATCCCCTACATTGTGTCTTACTTCACTGAAGCTGAGCCTCTGATTCACATTGACAGCGTGTATGACCGTCCCTCAAACACCACCACTAAGCTATTTTCTATGCCTACACTGCTGGGGCACAGATATGGCACTACCAAACCCCTCATTATCCTTACTAGCAAAAACACTAAGGACATTGCAGAGGATGTTGCCTACTGCCTCCAGAACCTGAAGAGGGCGACCATTGTGGGTGAGAAGACCTCCGGCGGTGCTGTGAAACTCAATAAAATCAAAGTGGGCGACACTGACTTCTACATTACTGTGCCGACGGCAAAGTCCATCAATCCCATCACCGGCTCCAGCTGGGAGGTTTCAGGTGTGACTCCTGATGTGGAGGTCAACGCAGAGGACGCCCTCGCTACAGCCATCAAGATCATCAACCTCCGTGTCCAAGTTCCAGCCATCATTGAGGGATCAGCTAACCTGATTGCTGACAACTATGCCTTTGAAGATGTTGGGGCTGATGTTGCTGAAAAGTTGAAAGGGCTCCTGGCAAATGGCGAATACAGCATGGTTGTCTCCAAAGACGGTCTAGAGGCGAAGCTGTCCGCTGACCTGAAGACGCTATCTGGGGACAAGAGCCTGAAGACAACCAAGAACACCCCAGCCCTGCCCCCCATGGTAAAAATCTTGTACATAAGATTATTGGCTTTTGGTTGTGAAAGTATCTTTCATTGTCACTTGATGTCAAACATCTATTTTTTAATATAGTTAATATAGTTTTATATAGTTTTTTGTATAGAATTGTTTTTAATGACAAAAGAATCGATTGCGGCAATTTTTGCTTACACTTCACTTAAACAGCTAAACATTCTCTGTACCTTTCTAAAAGTATTGGTTACATTTATACTGTTAAGTTCAGTATATAAACAATAAAATTGTCATAATATTTTTAAGCTTTTAAAGTCAAATTAACACTACACAACACACACAACTAAAATGTTCAGTCCATGTGTATTCTAGGAAGAATATAATATCAATATTATACATTTAGAAATGTGTAACAAATCAAATGAGTTTTGTAGTCTATGTGACATATATATCTGCTAAAAGCATTATGTTTTTATTACATTATGTTATATTACAAATGAATTGCTGCTTGTTCTTCTACCACAGAATTATTCTCCAGAGATGTACATTGAGCTGATCAAAGTCTCCTTCCACACTGACACATTTGAGAACAACATTGGCTACCTGCGTTTTGACATGTTCGGAGACTTTGAGGAAGTCAAGCCCATTGCTCAGATTATTATTGAGCATGTCTGGAACAAAGTTGTCAACACTGATGCTATGATTATTGACCTCAGGTGAGTAATCCTGCTCATAAAGATAGATTCAAAATGCCATATGTCCACTGTGAAATACAAATCCTCCGCTGAAGCTGCTAAAGCTCATTGGTCTATGTCTAACTATAGGGGACTTAGTCTGCCTAAGTTTAGCCATATTTTTTGAAGATTAAGCTATACAAAACATTTCAAATACGGACCACCAGCAGATTAGATGATTAACTGAATCTAGGAAGAACAAGGTAGTAGGATGCTGATCAGTTGCTCCATTTCACTCACTTGAACATAGGTTCGTACTTAATAACATTGTGTCTGATCACCCAAAATGAGATGACACCTTTATCAGTGCCTGCATAACTGAAAAGTGTACAAAGGGTCATTCAGTTTCATCATGGATCTAGCCATTGTGATTTCTGCAACTGTTTTGCAGGAACAACATTGGTGGCCCAACAACAGCCATCTCCGGCTTCTGCTCATACTTTTTTGATGCAGAAAAGCCAATTGTACTGGATAAGCTGTATGACAGACCATCCGGCACCACCACAGAGCTGCTGACCCTGCCTGAGCTCACTGGTAATAAAAAAAAATCAAGTCATTGTGTTTCACTCATTTTGTATTGTGCCATAGTTTCCTGTCCCCGAAAAGGCCAAAAATTGGTTGTTTGAAAAACTGATGGGTCTTACAAAAATGTCATTATGTCTATCCATGGCTCCTTGGCACTTCCTTCCTTCACTTCAACATTGACCCTTCGCACTATCCACCCATCACTTCTCTACCTTGTCTTTCTCGCATTATATTTTTAACCCTGTTCTGCCTCCATGTTATCCTCTTCTTCAGGTATAAGGTACGGCTCAAAGAAGAGCCTGATCATCCTGACCAGCGGAGTGACTGCAGGCGCAGCAGAGGAGTTTGTTTACATCATGAAAAAGCTCGGCCGCGCTATGATTGTCGGAGAGACCACCGCCGGGGCCTCCCACCCACCCAAGACCTTCCAAGTCGATAACACCGACATCTTCCTCAGCATCCCCACCGTCCACTCTGACAGTGCCGTCGGGCCAGCTTGGGAGAGAGTTGGCGTCACACCTCACATTCCCGTCTCAGCTGACGCGGCCCTGGGGACAGCTAAGGCCATCTTCAACAAGCACTTTGCAGGCCAGAAGTAAACCACGACTTGGACAAAGCCAGTGGGGCTTTACCAGTCACTTTTGCTTTGGCAGCCAAAAGGTTTCAAGATTTAGAATCTAGACTTGTTTAATCAGAATTATTGCCAGTTATGTATGCACATACGAAGAAGTGAAGAAGTTTAAAGAAGTGAAGTGAAGAATGTAGATTAAGTACAAAGTACCAAGTCTAATCTCTCATTCATCAGCTCAAGTTGTTTAGCAAATGTCCAACAGTAGGATTTATTTCTAGTTTTTATTTCTGTTGAATGTTACACTGGCTGTTGAAGGTTTTCGGAATGAATGGCTCTGAGATGCATAAAACATAAGTATGTGTCAAAGATCAGTTGTAACATCAAAACATTCAACTTTCAAACATTTTATTTTTCAGAGGTCATGTGCAAAAGAGAAGAAACTTATTAAGTAAACACATTGCAAAATGCAGTTTGCTATTCATTTATTATGTTGAATATTTGGAACTGGGACCTCTGAAGTAAACCACTTGTTGCTCTGGTCCGAAAACCATCACTTGTCCTCATTGTGTATAGGGAATACTGTATGCCCAATATGCCATGTGGGCCTTCTTGGGTCGAATTAATTACAGTGGTGAGACACAATAAAAAAGATAACTGAAATACAAAATAGATGTGTGTGTTGGTCATTTTTTCATCAACAGAGGAGACATTAATTTTTACTATCATAAAAGTACTTTTTATAAATTTATTATATACCCATTCTATAGCGAAGTGCAGGCAGCAACTTTTTTCAGTTGGATACAGAACAAAATCAGTTTGTCACAACACACTGCTTTCAGATACAACAGTATTAACCAACAGCTGGAGGAGAAAGAACAAAACATTTATCTTAATGATGCTGTTAAATTGTTGCATTAGACAGCAATAGAGTAAAAATATGGATTTCTACATCTGTACCACAACAGACAAATTCTTGGTAACCAAAGGAATCATTGAACAGACAAGCAACAGATGATTTCACCAAGATTGAAAGTGATCTGCACCACAAACACAATCTACTGTTATGATTGGGGCTGTTATGCAGCTTTTCAAACCTTGTCATTTGTTGGTGACAGTACAACTGTGAAGATTATACTGTGTCAGTATGTGCTTAAGGGCAATTATGTCAAAGGACTGCAGGAACATGTTAGTTTTTGGTGGGTGACAGTGTAAGTGGTTTCAGTGGTTTAGGTCCTGAGTGGTGATCAGGTCAAAATCTGTAAAGGACAAGCCATGTGACTTCCGTATAAAATACAATAACATACATAAGAGCCCACTTTTATTGTTGTTCATGCTGGATGCCAAAAACAAAGCGAGTATTTGTATCATGAATACAGAATCTGAACCTATCAACTGACAGGTTTTCGAGTATCATCTTATTAAAACATGTAATAATAAAATATGTTTTGTGCTAAAAAACAATGCTCTACTCATCTTATTTTGAAGAAATAAATAAGCTTAAACTATTATTTCTGGATTCAGAACATGCACCCATGTAGTTAAGTAGGTAAGATTCCCTGCCTTGATGACTTTGGTTTTGGGGTGCACATTAGAAAACCACTGGATTTAAGTGTTTGTGTGTGTGTGTGTGTGTGTGTGTGTGTGTGTGTGTGTGTGTGTGTGTGTGTGTGTGTGTGTGTGTGTGTGTGTGTGTGTGTTAATGAATGTGAAGCTATATGAATGGATATAAGTGGATATGAGTGGACGTGAGACAGAGGAGCAGGGCTGTGGACCTTTATTTGTACACCACAAGGATCAGAAGGGATCAGTTAGGTGGGGGAAAGTCTCCATGCATCAACATGTGCTGAGACTTAAACAGGGGCCAAAGGGTTTAGGGGCATATTGTATGTGTAGGGAAAGGAGTTGGGGGGAGCTCAAGCTCAAAGGTCCACAACAGGGATTAACCGTGAGAAGAAGTCAGGCTGCTCCTGACTTTTTAGGAATCTGTTTGTCTGCCTGGTTTGTGTGAAATGACAGAACAGCAGATTAATGTTCAAGTATATAAATATTTCCCAGAAGAACAGCAGCTCAAAAGGACAAAACCTTAACAGGCATATAGGAACTAGCTTTTTTGTTGTTTGTGTGTCATTAAAGATTTCAGTGAAAGAGCAAGCATAAATTATGCTAATTGCTTTCTATCTGAAATGCATAATTGCTTACACTTCAAGTTCAAGCTAGACATAACTCATTGTGAGCCTCGGTCAAAATTGGTCAGTTTGTCTGTAAGACAGTACAGTAAAGCTGATAGCAATTTGATATTATTACAAACAATAACGCTGAATAACTTGGATGCATTGTTTCCTCTCCTGCGTAAGAAAGCCACTCCAACTCCTAATAAGCTTTTTCAATGGTGCTGGTTAAATTTACACAGTGCTGAGGGTACGAGTCTGATTGACAGGTCGCCATGGTAACGACTTGTCAATCATAGAGTTTTTGTTGTTGTTGTTTTTTATTTATTATTATTCGTTGTTTAACTTAGTTGTGCCACTATCTCCTCTGAGATTATGTTTTTGAATAAGTCCAATGTTCATTACTTGGGAGGTGAATTACACCCTGGACTTGAAAAAGCTGGATGTCGTTATTTTCAGAATTTTATTGGCTACAGTGCCAGTCATCGGGACAATGCTTGCAATTGGCTCGGCCTACCCAAAAAATAATAGGAGCTGGCCCTTCCTTACAGCGCGGGCTGTCGTTGGCAATTGAAGGCTTTGAAACAGACATGTGAGCTCCTATTGGGTTTGGTGTCAGTCGAAAGGTCAGAGTTCAGCGGCTAATTTGAAAACAAGCCACTGTAGTTGTTTACATTCAAATCGGAGTTATGAAACGATGAGGCAGCAGTCCCTGGGGATTTATTGATGGAATAATGTGTTTTGGACTAAATATTTTTACTGGAGTGGATCATATGGACCTTTGACAACATAAGACCATTTTTGTTGGAATATAATCGATCGGTGGATTACTATGAGGCGTCATAGTTGAGTCGCGTCAATTGTGCTTGTACTGGATGGTCTGACAGAAGCGCTGATTGGACCCGCTGTGGTGATTGTATCTTGAAAAGGTTTGCATTTGGTGGAATCATGAGGATTTTAGCTTTCAAATGGTGTGTCATATGAGTATGAAGTTAGCATGTCAGCTGTGTGCACATACTGAAAGCTCCTTGCCAGGACCTGACGGCCTGAGCTCATTTTCACCCTGGGGCCAAATATTACTAGGACACCCAGATAATAGTGTCTGTTTCAATAAACAAAATAATCAAGGTAAAGTTGTTAGCCAGATTATGTCTTTGGAGAAAAACTTTAGTCCAAAATATTTTTATGATCCAATCTATCCCTCCATCCTTCCAACTTCACTCAATATTAGGCTAAACTTTTTCAACTGATTAACAGTGCTTGGATCAGCTCCATGTTTGATGAACAACAAAACACATTTTGTTATAAGTGTTATAGGCTACTCCTTAAATATACCATCAGCATCATCATATATTTGCCCCTGTCATTACAGCCTCTGGTTCATGTTGTAATTACAGGGCATGCTGCTGCTGCTGTAATTAACTGGTAGCAGCAGCGCGGTGTAAGCAAACAAACTTATAGTGATTATTGAGGACAAAGTGAGGAGAGACTACATAAATGCACACATTGGTTTAAGGTGGTAAGACAATAGGGTCCAGCATCCAACAGTAACAGTTATCATCCCATCCGTCCTGCGCCGATTCCCCGCAAAATGCGCCGGTCTGCCACGTGAGGGAGGCGCAAAATGGGATCCTGACCCATTTTTCCTCTTTCTCTCTCCTCCTCAGTTTGAAATATGAAACCTGGTCCATTTCAGCCAAGGCTGTCCCCCGGGCTCCCAGTTCCTCCAGCGCCAACCCTGCTATGCATTACCCAGCTTCATTCGGCTTTTTCAGACTTAAACCAGTTTTGACACTTTGACAGGAAACTTTTATCCATTTTTTACGAACCACCCATTCCATCATTTTATCCATTTCTGTCCTTGACACGGGGTTGGATTTGTTCCCGCAAAGGTTGTTTTTAAAACCTTTCCCCCCCTGCTAACTGAATGTGGATTCAGAAATAACGTTATCCGAAACTTTTACTTTTCCATCATTCCCATTGAGAGAAAGCATCTCTCCAGGTGTCTTTTTGACGGGGATGCGGGAGGTCATGTTTTAAAAGCTCCAAGTAAAAGAGTGGAAGCATCGCCTGCATCCTTTCTTTTGTCTTTGTTGCATCTCCGCATCTTTAATTATATAACTGGGATGTAAGAAGACACTAAACCGGTGTGGTTTGATTTTTTTCTTTTCATCCACAAAGGAATTAACAATGGCGAGATTTTTGTTGAACATGCGTCTTTTTCTGATTTTCTTGGGATTATTTTTGCTCTCTTCTCCATCCGCAAGATCCGAGCCTGAGCAACTGGACGAAGAGGAGGAGGAGAGCTCCTGTCAGGGCGCTTTTGACCTGTATTTTGTGCTTGATAAGTAAGTGGAAACAGCTCAGAAGTGTTTTCAGTTCATAACGACTTGTTAGGAATATAACTGGGATGCTAACCTGTAGCAGTTTCTCCGGTGAAAGGAGTTAGCAAAACACCAAAAAAGCTAACATCTTCATTTAGGCTACTTTTCGTGTTACTGTTAAGGCTTTTATTGCGGTCTTTTTGCCTGGTTTATGTCATGCTCATGCTGTAACTGAGGACAAAATAGGCTGTTTATTTTCCAAACATGAGGTGAAGGATACGAAAGTCCCATCTTCTAACACGACTGTTTAAAAAAAGTAGAAAATAAGTTTAGACTATGGGCTTTTGGGGGGCTGATTAGCGCCGCTGCATCTGTGCGCGTGCGCGCGCGCGCGGGATGACGCTGGAGAGGAGGCTGACTGCAGACTGCAGTTTGCTTAATAAGCAAAAAGACTGGTGACTATTTGAATGCTAAAATAATGATATCTCTCCTCTTCCTTGCATGTTAAAACCCGCTGCGGCTTTCTCCACATCACTGTGTAATTCTCCTGAAAAAGAAACCTTTAAAACTCTCCAAGGCAAAGAGGACTTTCTTTGATTCCCACCCATGCTAAAGGGGACTTTTTTTGCTCTTTGCTCAGCTCACCGTTTCATTTCCACTCTCTGTACGCCCACATAGGAAAAATGTTGTGGTTATGTGACATCTTAGCAGTGGACTTAAGCGGGGAGAAAATGAAATGTTAGAGAAAATCAGCAGAAACTTCTAGAGTGCCTGGTTCTCTTTGAATGCCTTTACTTGCACACTTGATATTATTCAAGTTTTGTAACTTGTGTTTTTTGACTTAATGTAATACTGGAATCCTCCTCTGTGCCATTTTGAGACCTAATATCCAAGCAATGTTAAACTTTATTGCAGCTCTGTTGTTCGGTCTGCCTAGTTTTATCTTGAGATTACCCAGTCTGGATCTAAAAGCATATTGCTGTATCTTCATCTTGCACTAATGGAGCAATGCCAGGAATCAGTAGGGGAAACAAGAAAGGACAGGAAGCAGCAACTTTTATGGAAAATGTGGTCTTAATTTGGAAAACAAAATGTTGCATGCAACACCTTTAAATGCCTGTTTTTGCGGTTTCATCTATGAGATCATGCAAGAAAAAAATGAGATGTCTCATGAAGATTAGCATCACTGGTGTCTATAACATCTCATAGTCCCCTGGGTGGATGGCGTTACCCAAAGGGCTTTTTCATGCTGATAGCCCCCAGTGGGAGTCATTGCCTGTTGACAGTGTAAGTGCCTTGCTGTACCTGCTGAACTTCACAGCACCTTTTGACATTTTTCCTGACATTTGATTCCTAAAGTGGACACAAAACATGGGACTGCTCCCCAGATGTGGAGGGCTGCGTTTGGCTAGCGCTGTGCGGTAAACACTGACACATGCTGCAAATAAGGAAACAGCTTCTTCTTTTTTTTCCAATGTCAGATGTTATTGTTAGCTCGTGTGCATGCTTTGGTGCCCACTCCAGGGGTGACTAACAAGGTTTAGTCATTGGTTGTGGACTTCAAACAAGAGGAAGCTCATTAGAGACCTGTCTCAGCTACCCCTCAACTACATTCTATAGGCCTGAGTTGGGTTTATGAGACACGATCTAAACTTTCTGCCCTGCCCTTGATCCATATGGAAGACGCACAGTGTGTGAGAAGGAGTTCCAGTATGTAGAACAGGAAACAGGATACTATTCAGTCCTTCCTTCACCAATGTAAGACACAAAGAACTACTGCAGGGTTCTTTGGAGTGTTTGAATCATTGGTCACCTGGACTCCAACTCGGCATGGTTGTGTTGTTGGAGCCACCTAGCCATAGATCTGCTACTTCTGTTTTCCTAACCCTTTTGTAAATCACCACCAAGGGGTGCTCAAAATGTTGTATTTTAAGCAATGACAAGAGATACAGAGGGTTTTGGTTAATCATATTTTTAATAAAGTGACCCAGGGGGAAAACTTCATAAATGTTTGGGTAGTCTTTGACATAAGGCAAAGCAGGACACAGAGGAAGTTAAATCATAGTGACACAACAGGCTAGATTGAGAACTGTGGTTAAGCAGAAGGCAAAACAAGGCTGAGGGTTTTTATAATATGGCCAAAGAGGATGCTGCTCATTAGTTCCAGTACTCCTCTCTGTTTGAAGCTGTTATTATAATTAATAGCTGCTGTAGAGTCAGGCCATTCTCCTAGGAATTAGATTGATACTGGACAACTCTGCAGCAGGCAGTAGTGTGCCAACAGGGGTGAAAGTTAAAGCGATACACACATCTTAATGAGCTGTGAGTTAATAATTTAGCAATATTTAGTGATCAAAACTAAGAGTCCACAGCGACACTAGCAGCTCTGTGCTCACAATGTTTAGCATGACAAGTTTAACAGGTATGTTTACCATGTTCACCATCTTAGTGTGTCACACCGATCAGCACTTAACACAACATTTAAAACATTTAAAAACATGATTATTGAACATTGTCTGGGACTTGTCTGCAGATAGGGTTGGTAGTGTTTTGCTGGAAAGAAGTTATACAGAAACATTAGTTATGCTGATGGGTTTGGGATGGGTCTGATGAAGAATGAGAAACACACTGGGCACTGTGTTGTAGGTGGAGAAAGAGAGTAATGAGGAAAGATAAAGCTGCCTTGGCTCATAAAGTCGACTCCAATGGCATTTATTGCTCGGGCAGATGATGTCACGCCATGGCTCGATCATGTAGGACAGTGCTCTCTGAGACATATAAGTGGCTGCAGCATGAAGGGTAGAGAAGGTGGCTAATGACCATATGGCTGCCAGTTTGAATCTGGGACATCTGGGTAAGGGTTTGGAAAATGTGTGCTTTAGTTAAGTAAGTCCTGCAGAACTGTGTATATGACATCCTGAAGGAAAGTAGGGTAGGATACAACACGCATGAGGTGTCAAAGGGCAGCAACAGAAACAACCAATGACAGAAATAAAAGTTTGCAACCAAATAAATATAGAGGCTGGTTTTCCCTTCAAGCCCCAGCAGCACACAGGTGTTAAACTGCAACATTAATAAACAGGCAGTAATAACTAGAAGGATAGAGATGCTGGAGTAAATGGGAGACTGCTAACACATATGATGGTCAGGCAGGAGCAAAAACAGGGTCAAAATGACACAATATCCAAATGAAACCTGATGAAATAAGGGTTTTGACTGTTAAAAAAAATTCCCAATCCTTGACTGATAAAAGACAATAAATGTTTTGGTTAAATAAGATATGGGAACGTATGGGCCATAGCCACACTCCTCCACCCGCAGTTAACAATGTGATATTGTCCCCATTTTGTGGTGTATGGTATATGGATCGTAAGTAGACATACAACAGCAGTTTAAATGCCAGCAACTTTGAGCTAAATGCTAAGGTTACCATGCTAAGATCCTTACAATGACAATGATAATGTGCTGATGTTAGGCAGGTGTAATGTTTTGTCTTTTCCAGTTTCTTTTTCTTAGTTTAGTGTTTTGGCATGCTAACATTTGCTAATTAGCACTGAACCCAAAAAACTGTTAAGGCTGAGGGGAATGTTGTTCGTTTTGCCCATACAGGAATGTATTGGACAAATGAAAATGTTGACCTTATGATGGCACTAGAGGGAAATTCAGAGGATCACTGAAGGCTATAAGTCTTAAAATAGCCACTGTGATCATTTGGTGTATACCTTTAAGCCCTATACTGCTGCATATGTATATGAGGATGTATATTTGCTGATTCAGAGTGGGCGGGAAGCAGCTTGCTGTTTTATATGGAGCACAGAGCCAGAGGAATGGTTTTGGGTGTGTTCATATGGGAGACAAAGGAATTCACCTTTAGGCCAAATGTTAATGTTCACTGCTTGATGAAAATGGCATTTAACCATCTTGTTTATGTTTTAATTGGGCACAAATTTGATGACATTCTTGAACATGGTAAATCCACAGTGTCACTGGATAACAATATCAGCTAAGGAAGATTAAACCCCCCTCCAGCCAGTTTTAACTGCCGTTTTTGATGAACGTTCTTTCTCAAACAGAGAATGGGGGTGTGGTTAATAGTTGGATGTAATGATTTACCATGACAACCAAAAACTGATCGGCTGGAGTGTTCGCTAAAGATATGCTGTGTTAACATCACTACACTGTAAAGTTTAGTGCACTTTACTGTCTGGCACGAGGAGCTATTACTTACTCATCACAGAAACTAATGTGGACGCATCAGCTGTTATCCATCATACAGTCGATGGTCACGCACTGCACACGATAACTCCCACAACGTTTTATGGTTATTTTGCAACTTTGAGCACAAAATTAAGCTATTTGTCAAGAAATATTTGGCGAACTATGTGGGTAATCAACATTGTAAGGAAGTGACTTAGAAAAATATGAAATATCATAGAAATGTCAAAATACACTGGACGGGGGCTTTGAAGTAGAAGTCTAAGCCTTGTAGTAGTATTTTATTCTTACAAAATGAGATCACTGAGAGATCAATAGGCATGCAAACAGACACATGTAGCCTCACAAGCTGTCTTTCGCTCTGTGTCAGTGTCTGCTTATGTGCGATTCTTTTCCACAAGCTCTTTCCATTTAGCTCTCTCTCTTGTTTCCACCAGACTCCCATTACCTCTTTAATCCATAGTCATCATCACCCCACTTGGTGTTACTGCAGTTTCATTGTTTTAAAGATGTAGCCTAGAGATACACTATTATCGCACACTTTAGTATGCTATTAATAATAATCTTTCTCTGGGAGGCCTGGGCCAAATCACAGCCATTTCTGTCTTGCCTTTATTTTTGAGCACTAATCATGGCTGCAAAATGTTTTTGTTGTTGTGGATGTAGTCACAAGTTGGCACATTGTTTGGCCGTTGGGTCATGACTTGCCTGAATCTTGGCAAGTCAGCGGAAAAACCAAGATGCAGCTGCAGTCCATAAATATTTTCGATGTGTCTAGCTGTGGAATACGTTCTAGCTGTGGAATGACACTCGCTCTGTGTTTTGTCATTTTGCCATATGCAGCGTGTTGCTTTAGTGTTTTTAGCAGGAAGAAATGTGTTGTTAAATGATATCATGCTGTCTAAAGTCCCCCGGCAACAAAAACAAGACAAGAAGTTTTAATGGGAATGAAAGCCACCTTAACTCTAATCCAAGTCAGTCTACAGTAAAAAGTGTATTACTAATTAAATGTTAGGTCAGGTAAAGAAACATCTGTGTGATTTAACACATCTCAAATGCCTCTCTACCAGTTTGTTTTTTTCCCAAACAATTCCTCCTGGTTTTGGAATAAGCGTGCAGCATTAGCTCAGCATTCACCCAGTAAAGACTTTGACTTCTGCAATGGCTGTAAAAGTATTATAGTGGTTTTAAACAAACAAATCCTTGTGCCCAGTCAGTTAAATTGGAGCACCATTATTGGCTGCAGGCTGGGGTGGTGTGGGTAGGCCCAGCTGGAATGGCAGACAACTTCCTTAGGGGAGGTTTTTTTTTTCTCGACGCTTTGAACCGTGAGAACGAAGCTGAGAGCCGCTAAACTTTCAGGCCAGTGGAGCTTTTTCCCACACGCTTTTATCTTGTCGCCCTCTGGAAGAAAGTGCTTGCTGGGTAGTTAAGAGTGGCTTTTGCTGACAAATTAAACAGGGCTTAATATCAAACATGCTTCAGCTGTAGTGTCCTCTGCTAGACTTACAGGATTGCAGGTAACAATTTCCTTTCATTCAGAATGTCTGCTTTAGGGCCCTTAGCACAATCCACTTTTGGAACCATTAACTGTGTCCTTCTTTGAAGCCACCTTAAAGCAGTGTGAACAAGCTGTAAACACAACATATATATTTTGGACTTACCACCTTAACTTGAAATGAGTCCTTGTCAGAAGTTATTTACACCCCACCGACACAGCTTTCCTTTGGAGTGGTGTCTCTGCGCCCATCTGACAAGTATTCTATCTCCTGTTTAGCTCTGTTTAGTTTTACAACATCTGACTCTTTAGCTGCTAAATGCTCCATTCATTTCACCAACTAGCTGCTAACTTGGTCTGTCTGCCTTTTGGTGCAGGACAGAGGGGGATTTTTCAAGCTTTCTAGCTGAAAATAGCTGCCTGCTGCTCAACCTAGCTTGCTAGCTAGTTTCAATGCTTTCAATGCTGGCTTGCTAGCTAGTTAGTTAGAATTCTGTCATTTGGTCCACCTCTTTGGTCCTGATATCGCAACAATATCTGAAGTTGTATTTTGTTTTTAGTTCTGACTAGCAAATGTTAACAGCTATCAAGCTAAACAAAAATGGCGAAGAACATTAACATTCATTCATTGTGAGCATGTTAGCATGCTTACATTAGCATTTTGCTCAAATCACCTCTGTACAGTAGGCTACAGCCTCACATGATCCACTGTGACATAGATGCAAACTCTTAGTCTTGTTCTTTTTATATACAGTCAGTGGTCTTGTTGTATGATGTGAAAATCTTGAAGCAGACCCTTAAATGTTTTGGACCAGACAGCCGTATTTTGAAACGGTGAACATAAATGCAAAGTACTTTTATTACCTTATTACGTGTAGTTAAAACCCACATAGAAACACACTGTGTCTGAGGACTTCTTCACTGCTATGTCTATGCGTCTCCACAGCAGTATGATGATGTGCTGTGGTATACCCTTTTAATGTGTCTGCCTAATTTACTTCTTTTCTCTGTTGTTGCTATTTCTCTGTCCTCTTTTTTTTTCTCAGTCTGTCTATTTCTGTGTTTCTGTCCAACCCCTTCCCCTCCTCCAGCTGAACTTTGTGTTCTCCTCAGCACACACATTCACACTCTCACCCAGCCAGCAGAAAAGGGCAATATTAAAAATTAATAAAGATGTTTTTCTTCTTCAGGTCTTCTCAGACTCTTGCGGGACATCTAGCAAATTCCTTTGTCCCCCTGACACAGTCTGTTCAGCATCACTGAACAGTAATGATGCGTATTGCCTCCCTTTGTGTCCACAGCTAGTTGGAAACAGTAGATCACTACATTTAATGTTAGATGGACTGATGTAAGTATGGGGGGGGGGCATTTTGTTCCTTTATTAGAGAGCTGTCAGTAGAGAGATAGCAGGAAATTAGGTGGTGAGAGATCAATGGAAAGAAGAATGGCACCTTAAAACCTCTGACACACGGGCACACTAGCATTTTAGATGTTAACTATAGTTAATATTGTAGATATTATTGTAGTTCTCTTCTTCAGAGCAGGAGTCACTGAGTTCATACTGTAGAGGACATCCTGCTCACCCTACAGTCATGCAAAGTTTTTTTCTTTGTTTATTTCCTGTCCTTGGTTTTAAAGTCTTAAACTATAACCAGTCTCTTGTACAGATGAGACAGTAGAACCCAGTCTATAAACAAACCCTTATGATCTTGGACAGCAAACCTAAAGGTTACCAGTTTTGTAGCATACTCCATGAGCATGAAGATGTAACATTTTTAGCAGAAAGAATTTTTCCATGACACCTGATTAATATAAAAACTCCCCCAGCATCTCCCCCACTCACAACTCCATTATTCAGGAAAATGCTGAGGACAGCAGTGTGTCATCTTCCAGATTTATCTGTTACTGTACAACCTTTGTCCTTTTAACATAACATCATACATTGATATGTTGTAAGTGCCTGCTTTAATTAACCTCCTCTGTATGCCACAATTCTTCTTTATGCTTTGTCTGCCTGGTTTTTGATTTAATTTTAAATAGCTTATAATGTTGTTTTTAATGGCTATTTTAAAATTTAATGAATTTGAAATATAGCAAACAGCTGAAAACTAGCTGTTTGGCAACACTGGAACATTAGCAGTAACACTGATTCATTTTAAGTGCTCATTGATTTTATCATTTGTTTACGCCTTGCTTTGGTTGTCTGTTGGTGTTGGTACTTCAGGCAGTTTTGACTCGTTTGCCAGCTGTGTTGGCTGAAGCACACTGAAGCAGGTCGGAGGGAAGTTTTCATTGAATCATCTGCATGTTTCCTCTGGCAGACAAATTTGCAACAGAGCCAACAGTTTTTCACAAGATCTCACTCCCAGTCAGCTGAATTTACTGTAATTTCATCGATAAGGCTCTTCATCGTTCCCTTGCTCTTTGCTTCCTTCTTTCCCTTTGTTTCTTTTTCTCTCAGCCCTCAAATGGCGTGAGGCCAGACATATGCTCTTCATTTTGCCCAGACAATCTGTCCAATCGAGAAAACACTGTCGCTCGGCTTTGACGATTTGCTGTGACATAACTTCAAACTGCTGTTGGTCTTTATCACTTTGTCTGCAAATAGTAGCACCCCTCTTGAATTCTATTGTTTTCTGTGTCCAGACCCCAAACCGCTGAACTTTACAGCACAACTCTACTAAAATCAGATCAAAGCATTGAGGGGAGTAAAGGCACTACATAAAATGGTTTCATCAAGAATCATAGAATGAAATGGCCCACTTCCTTTCCCGATGTTGTTTGGACAGGTGAGTGAAACTGCAAGCTAGGCCACGGTCCCACGACTGCTGCCACCTCAGACAATTGAACTGTTCCAAGTCAAACAAGAGCCATTGAGGCTCAGAAATAAAGATAAGCACTTGAAAACCAAAGGTGGGAGTCCTCAGCTTCACCCTGATGTTAAATAAATACTCAGAAAAATATCCCCACACCTCTACATGACTGTTAGCTGCAGGAAAGTTTCACCAGTTTTTACCCCTTCATCCGTTGCTGTAATGGAACAATTTACAAAAGAAATTGGCTCCTGCAATTCCTTCAGGTCAGAGGCTGACTGTGTGTGTGTGCAATCCTTGTGTGACTATTTCTGTTTGCGCTGCACATTTTGTTGAACATCCAAGCAAAACACCTCTCCTCCTCCACCTCAAGCTTTTTATATTTTTGGAGGATTTTGTTTAGCTTGTAAGGTCTTGTCCTCTTTTTTTGCTAAGTCAGTTTCCCTCACAGGAATGTAAAGCCTTGATGTGGGTGGAACACATCATGTCACTAGATCAACAGCAACACTGAGAATATGCTTAGGTAGGATGTTTACTTGACCGGAATTTGTAGCTGTTAAGACTAGACGAGTCTTACATAACATGTTATTGTGGATGCTTTTATTGTATTTGGAGTAAGGGGCTAGAAATCCCCCAAATGGGTGGCCCATGGGAACCCAAACCCGAACCTGCAGCTTTGGCAAAGGTGCAGTGCTCTACTCTGTGACATTCTTGGTGTTTTTACCCAGAAAGTTGCTTTCCTTTATAGCAGCTCGACTTTTTCTGAGGATTCAATCTGGATTTTAAGTTGATGAAATTTGAGTATGAACTGGCTCTTACTTTGGCTACTGTTGCTCATGCTGATTCTCCTTTAAATGTTTGTAGCTGTTTCAAAGGCCAAGAAGTTCTGCATCTGCAAAAGCAATCGCTGAGCAACAACTCTGTCAACCTCCTGCACATATTATATGAGCTATGCGACAATAAGAAGCTTTTTTGTTGGCACTTTAAAGTGGAAAATTGAGGATTTGAACAACACTGACAAACAATATTCTTCTGACATTGTCCAGTCTACGAGAAAGAGCATTTCAAATCTTGTTGGCAGGATAAGGAGCCTTATATGACTGAGGCATGACGGGAAAGTCCCTGGTATTCTCTGGCTCTGTCTACTCCCCAACATGGCCCAATAATTACCCCTCCACTGCCAAGCAATAACACGAAAACATCATAGGGTATAACCTTGTGGCAAATAACATTAGTCACAACTCATCATATCCATTTTAAGTTTTGGCCATGTGGCTGCTGCTTTTTCCAAAGCAACTCATAAGACTAAGACTCTGATGGTTTCTTTATCGTGAGATATCAAAAGAATCAAAATGCATTGCACAGAAAATCAACTTTGTTGGTAGTAATCTCATTTACTGAACAAATGTTTTCTCATCAGTTTGAAAAGCCCATACGCAAGAAATAGTCCATTCTGTTTATTATGTCTAGAAGTGATTCTCCAAAAGATTTTTGAGTGTGCTGGGATAAACTAAAAGGTAAGCTAAGAAAACAGAGTGAGTGTTTAGTCTTGTTCCCATGAAGTCCCTTATACGCTAATTTAAACCATTTCAAGGCCCATTGTTGCCTCCTGCATTAAGAGTTAAACTCCCCTCTTGATTTCTGAATGTATGAAATGTAAACTTTTGTGTTTAATGATACTCATTTAAGTGCTAAAATAAAGGTATAGAACTAAAAAGTCAGATTTGTATGTTCAGACATCACTGAGACATCTTAGTGGAAGTCCTGCATCTAAATCCAACTAATCCTTGTGGATAACAATTGGTGTTGACCTTCTGCCCCATACAGAGAAAGAGCAACACATCAATGCTGACTAGTTCCTGTGTGTCTACACAGGAACAGTTTACATCAGTTAGTCAGCACCTAGAATAACATTCAGTCAGCCTTGCACTTTATTCTAAGTAAGCTCCATCCTCTAAACAGGCCTCCAGTTTTACCACAGTCAATTAGCTCATTTCCCATGTGTCACCTCTCTGGCTCGCTCGCTAGCTAACGGGTGACCTGCTGACGGGTCACATCATGCCAGAAGCCCTCTACCTTAATAAGTGCACTTAATAAAATTGCAACAAACACACACAGACACACAATCACACACAAAGTCTCCCCAGAGGAAGTCAGAGTCCAGTTTTATGGCCATTTCCCTGGGGAGACCAGGACCTATTTCCTCAACCTTCAGGGGCTCATTCAGGATACAGGAGGGTGCTAAATTACACATCAGACCAAGCCACCAGCCTCTTTTATCTCAAGAGTACACTTACTGACCCTTAAGGTATTGCACAGGCTAATTGATTTAAGTTATTCCCCCAATGGTGTTTGTGATACTTAAACAGGATGGTCCATGTTCTGAATGAAATTTAGGTTTTACATTGCATTCATGTGGTGTCAGAACAAGTGGAAAAATTGGTTCCTGTATGGGAAAATTCACTTGAATGTCCCCTCAAGTCAGAAGAACAACTTGGACAGTCTGTGAAAGTTGTGTCACACGACTTGCCAAATTATACACATCATATTACACAGACATGTCGTGGACGAAAGACTAGTTCTTAATAAGCATTAACCCTGATAACAAGTCAGGTAAGGCAACATTTTCGTGGTTTTAGGGAATGTAGCCCACTAGTTCAGCAACAAATTTTGGACAAAATCACTAAGCTTCAAATTGTTTCAGCATACTGAGATAGCAACATCACATACATAACCCATCCATCCCACACTATACAAAAACGTCCATGTTGTTTCCACATTATGACTTTGCGTGAATGCAGCATAATATCCTTAAGTAACAGAAAAAAGGACGTAGTAGCTAATATCTGTTGCTAGCTAAACAGCTAAATAGCAATGTAGCTATTGATAGCAACAAAGGAATAAAAACAATTCCTTCGATTAAATAAACAACAAACAATACTTTTTGTAACATTAATTACGACAGTAAAGTTACTGTTACCCAGAAGTAAGTTAAAGTTGCCCAGAACACAGACAGCTTGTTCTTCATGTTGTGGAGCTAATGCTTTTACCCCCTGCCTTTTTTTTTAGCTAACAAAACAAAACTGTATTTTTCTTGTTTGACTGCTCTACCATATGGAGGTTAGTGTGTGTCTGATAGATAGCTTAAGGCCTCGTATTTCTTGCTGAACAAACCATTTGTAACTCACAGACACATACAGGAATTATTGAGGATATTTCTTATTTCATCCAGTTCTTAGTGTACTATGACTGCTGTAAACTCATAATTTGACGTTGGTGTGTGTATAATCACTTTGAAGTTTCATTTCTTAGACATGAGTGCTGTCTTCCCTTTGTCCTTGTCTTAGGTCTGGCAGTGTGAAGAATCACTGGGAGGAAATCTACTACTTTGTGGAGAATCTAGCTGAGAAATTCAAAAGGTAAGTGGATCTACAAAGGTGGACTGGATATTGTTAGATTTAAAAGGTTTGGAAAGGTTTTACAACTAGACTTTAAGTCTCTAGTTACTAAACTGCCTTGTTGCCTCTGTACTCGACTTCCTGGAGCCCGAGATGTAGATCACTAGAGAAACACACACTTTAAGCAGCAGTCACCCTGGTAAAGTAAAATATAATCTGTCCCTACAGCTACAGCTGGCCATATGCTAAGTCACTCAGCATCCAGGTTGATGTTTCACTCTGTCTCTGCAGTAGCTGATTTTGTCTGGTGTCAGTGAGTTTCCAGCAATACAGGCTGGAAGGTCTGGATGTGTCAGATAGCCTGGGATTTACAGCCTCTTGAGACTAAGAGGAGGGCACAGAATGACGGTTGCTTTCAATGGGCAAGGCCTACAAAATCCACCGCCTACAAAAAAAAAAACACTGCAGTGTCTCAACTGAGATCTTTTCCCCCAAATGTTATTCTAACACTTACTTGGACAAATGTATGGCACTGTTATAAGTAGAATAGGCACATATAGCAATTACAGGAAAATTAATGGAACATTATACAGGGCTTGAAATGATAAAACTAATAGGATCTTGCAGTTTCCATCAATAAAAAAATCCCAACAGCAAAATTGCCCCTCATTGACATAATGAACACCAGACTAAAGTGTATTCATCAATTGAGCCTCTTTATGTGATCAAAAACTCATGTCATGACGGTTCATGTTGTTATCTATTATCTATGTTTGTGATACATAGGTGGGACGCTTCATGGTCATTATGAAATTTAACTTTTACCCTGCATTCATGTGGTGTTAGAAAATCTGAATAATAAGTTCCCGCCTGGGAAAATCCACTTGATTGCCCCGTCAAGGTGGAACAAAAGCTTAAGAAGTTGGATTGGTTGCAAACCAATCTTTTGCTATGAACATTTATATAAATTCAAAGAGCACATGTTTTAACATAACATCTGCTAGTATGTACCCTGTATACTAACACTGTATGAGTTGTCAGAATGTCTTGTGACACGGAGACTAACTAGTGTGACAGTGGGATGTGTACATGATCACTTTGATTTATCCCTGTCATGTCAGTGGTAGTCATTAAGAGTGCCGTCCTGCACTTATTCTGTAAGTTCTCTCGTCTCTCTAAAATATGAACAATATTTTACTCCAGAGCAGTAAGAATGCAGTATAGAATGTGACATTTCAACAAACGGCCTTCAGCTCGTGGGTGGTTTTGTTTTGTCCTTATTGCTTGTAGGCCACAACAACACCTGGAGCTTCGTGGTTCAGCCACAGCAAAGAGCCAACCCTCCTCAAAATTTCTGTTTTAAACAACCATGAGAAAGTTTCAAACAGCTCAAATCTCCCTTAGCTTACTTTCTCTCACAAACAATAAACACTTTTCTCTCCGCAGATCGCTGTGCATGTGTGTATGTTTACACGTATGTAACGCCTTTCTAAATATAATTTTTCACCAATAAACAAAAGTAACAAACTTTTCCACATCTGAGGAGTCAGTGACGTAGTTTGAATACCAACGTTTAAGTCACTGTCACGCACTGAGGGTTCATACATCCATCATATCATCATACGGTGCCACTTGGTGTCTTAATGTGGAGGGCTGCGTTCAAGAAGCCATTTATACACAGGCATGGTGGAGTGATCACAACGGAAGTGAAATAGTTTGTCCACAGTGAGAAATTGATTATTCTTTTTAACTGCCATTTCTTTTATGCTCCTGGGGAAAACAAATGTCTCTTTTTGTATAGCTGATGGTTTTGATTAATCTCAGATGATGTGGAAATGTTTGTATCACTAAGTGTTGTACAAGGTTGGAAATCACCAACCAGCAGCCAAAAGCTGTTAAATTTTGCCATTGGCAGTTACCATCAGTCTTTGGCACATATCTTCAGAAACAGGTTTCTGTGGGAGTTTTAGTACTTCCCGATCTTCGAATCAAACTGGTGTGGGGTGCTGGTGTGATGATGGATTGTTTTTTCTGTTCTAGTCCCATGCTGAGGATGTCCTTCATAACATTCTCCTCCAGAGCATCGACCATCATGAAATTGACGGAAAACAGGTAAATCAAGTCATGGCGGATGCAGTCTGTTGAATAATGTAATTATTTCATTATATTACCCTTTAATATAATGAACTGCAACTGACCAACCTCAAGATGAATCTGTGTTATAAGTGAATGTTATTTTAGCAAGTGAAGCAATCGGCTCAGTAAAGTAAACTCAAAAGTATTACACCAGAGTAAAAGCAGATGCTCTCTGGGCTGACGTGAAGTTGAAAATTGGCTTTTATCACCACGTAACTGTTGTTGTGTAAAACTCACTTGTTTTGTGTGAGAGAGTTGTGGTAACTCTGTTTCCATTTTCAACAAAGATGTCTCCAGTCTGCATGAGAGCTCCAGGGAATGAAATGAACAGAATCAGGTGAAAATACATGCATCCTCATCCAAAACCAACTCAGGTATCTTTCTTTTCTGCAGAGTGGACATCAGAAAGGGGCTGAACGCTCTGAAAAGAGAGATTCCTGGTGGAGACACATTCATGCACCTTGGATTGCAGAGGGTAAGCCTTTGTCATAATGTTTTTTTATGCAATTCTTATCAAACTTTTTTTTTTAGCAAAGCTCAAAGTTAATTGAACAAAAATGTCTTTCCATTTGAAGGCAAACGAGCAGATACACCAGGAGAACTTTGGTAAGCATCAACTAACTCATTTGCATGAAAACTTCAGGCTAAGTTATGAATTACGTTGGTGTTATATAACATGTCTGTACGTTTCTTCCAGGCACAGCCAGTGTGATTATTGCACTGACAGATGGAGAGCTGCAGGAAAATCAGCTCATTACTGCACAGCAAGAGGTAGCACCTCAAAAAACCGCTCATCTGGTGGGGAAAATACTCGCATTGCTTAGAGTCATGGTTTTCTGGTAGTAATAGATTTATCCCCTCTTTCTCCGACAGGCAGAGAGGGCCAGGTCTCTTGGAGCCATTGTGTACTGTGTTGGCGTTAAAGACTTCAATGAGACACAGGTAACACCCATGCCAATGCAATAAATGTTGTAAATGCATGTAAAGCATTTTAACATGTATAGTCCATACATGTTTGAAGTAAAATTTCCTAAACCTCATTGTAATTACCTTTCAATCTACAAGCCAGTTTCAGTTTACTGTGCGTGTACCACATGTGCTCAGGAATCCGGAGTTGTGGAAACATCCAAAATGCTGTTACCTCTCTGTTGCATAGTGTGTTTTCAGTGGCCCCCGTGCAATTTGGCCAACCCATAATTTAAAATTTCCTGAAAGCTAATCCGAGTGATTTTTGACCCTGAGCTGCCTAATAGACCACTGCAGACGCCAACACACAAAGCTGGACTGGAAATTTTTGTATCTTGGATAATACCAGAGACGTTATACAGAGAAGATATGCCACTTTAAGAATCCTCAGTGTAGCTCTATAGGGAAAACCCGTAACGCCAAAGATAGCGGTTGTCCCGCCCCTCCAGCCAGAAAGCCATTCTTTTAACAGCCAAGACAGGAAACATTTCAGCCAATTGTGTGTTTCCACTGACGTAAGGGGTCTACTGCGCTTGTGTCACTACTACCATGCATGTGCAGTAGAAGTATAACCGGTCATGAAAAATGCTTTTTAAACCTTATTTTGAGGCAAAGTCGTCAAACTTTTTCAGTAATTTTTATCAGATTTTACTGCCGATTCTGTTCATGTAGTTTTTATGTCCCGGTGAGCAGTGAAAGTGCAGTTCTGGCTCTCTCCCCATTCATTTAGATAGGAGCCTGGGCTGCGTCTGAAAAGTGAGTGAACTGAACCGGAAGTATTTCACTGGCAGCCATGATAACAGCTGGTCGAATTCTCTAAAAGCTAAGAGTACATCCAATGCTGTTTCAACACCATTCTATGTTTCGGATTGTTGAAATAAGCTATGAAGTGAAATAAAGAAAATAAATCACCGACCATGACGGATAAAGGACGTTGATCAAGTTAACATTGGCTGTTAGGCCATTTCTCTCTAATGCCATAACTGGCTAATATGCACAAGTGAGGATAATGTTGCAGCGTGTATGTATTGCCAGCCTTCAGCAATATCATTCATTTATTTTACTTCAGTCACAGATGCGGACACCCTCGCCTTAATAAAGGCAATGATCAAGCTTCAGTCAGTGTTAAAACAACACGGGGCACAATCTCAAAGATGCGCTTTTTGTAGTCCATCTTCAGAACATTGTAGTTTCATCAAGGCAGGCCACGTCAGTAACATCGATCGCATAACTGTCGCATAACTATGTCGCCTAGAAAAGAGCAGTCGGATTCTCTGAGTCCTCTTTTCTCAAGTCCTTATGAATTCTCCTTTACATCCTTCCTGTTCCTCATGAAGTTTTCCATCAAGGTTAGGAAAGGAGATTTTTTTCACTTTTGGTCTGGTCTTGATAGTCTGAAATAGCTGCCCGGAGGCCAAGATGGCTGCCGAGTGGCATGACTTGCCTTTAAGGACTTTGATAATACTCAACTGTTAGTATCCATATGACGATCAGGAAGATGATTCAGATTCATGTATTTAATGTAAAAGATATCTGAGACCTAAAGATTTTGCTCTGTCACGAGGGCTTGTCGACTTTTAGTAACCTTTAGTAACCAGATGTGACCTCTGAATGTTGGAGGTGTCTCTCTAACCACAGTTGCAGAAAAACACTCCACAATTTATCCAGTAAATTGTTTATTAATCGTTTTGTGAAATACTTATTTTTTAATGTAGTCAATAATAACCATCAACACCTCTGTCTCCCCCTATAGCTGGCCACCATTGCAGATACCATCGAGCATGTGTTTCCTGTGTTGGGTGGCTTCCACGCCCTCCGAGGAGTCATTGATTCGGTAAATAAACTCCTCTCTGTGCAGGGAAGCATTCCCGTAGCTGAAGATCACAAACAGGCCGTGCAGACGTCCACATTCATATATTTATCTAGCATCTGTCCTGCATTAGCTCAATCACCTTTTACCACTCCCCTGGGTGTTACTCAGTTACCGTAACAGGAGTATAATTAAGAACCTACGTCCAACCTAGTTCCTGGTCAGCCTTTCAGTTCAGTCACATTTACATTGGTTTTCACAATGCAATAGTTCAAAAGTACTGTCACAGTTTTATTGGAAGATTCAACTCAGACAGACAGTATTTTTCGCATATTTCGTAGTATATTTCGTTACACTGGAGACGTTTGGGACGTCCCCACAACATTTTTAAATAAATTTGTCCCCATCACTTTTTGAAAGTATCTGTTAAAAATGTTCTGAAAAATAGCAACAAGAGATAACTAATAAACAAAAATGCTTTGAGAAAGGCTTATTTGCACAATAAGAAAACATCCAAAGCAATTAAATATAGAAGAAACAAATGTGCATTGTCCAAAAAAGTGACAGACTGCTGATTACTGCATTATCATCTGTTATATTTTTCTATTTATGATTTATCTGCTAGCTGAATCTTTTGTTTCACTTTTTATAAATGAAGACATTTCTACCGTAAATTGGAGCAGAAGATGTCTCCAGAAATTTCAAATTTCTTCAAAATAGTGCTAAAATTCTCATCTTGTTTTTGAGTATGTGAAAAGTGTATCATCATGCCCCTAATCTCAGCCCTTTGTACCCACCACTTTAAAACACAAAGTGACGCCTTTGGCTCCATGAGTTGGTTAAAAGCGCTATCTCCAAATCACTCAGCTTAGGTTGTTTGTAGTTTCAAACAAGTAACCTTGGGATAATGTTGGTAGTTACTAAAGTGCTCCTTGACCTCGAAAGTAATTCTCAGTTAATACTGTAGGCAGTAAACTAGTTAGCCATGCTAACGATCGCAGCTTATTTTGAGAACAGAGAAAAACACAGTTTAATGAGTTTAACTGGTAGATACTAAGAGAGGTTTCATCTCTCATCCAAGAGACTTCTTCACTTCTGACTGACTGGTAGGGAAACCCAGCTATTTAACCTCTGTGGGGTCTAATCAATTACTTAAACTCCAAATCTTGTATTTTTGGTAGAATACCCACTTACTTCTTTATACGTAGGACCACCTTTACTACAGCCCCTTGCAGAAAGCTTTGGGATGTGGAGAAATCCAAAAGCTCTACAGCTCTACTGTGCTTTAGATACAGTTGCTAAGCTGTGGTTTGACTGTTGCCTATTAGGAGAGGGGTTTTAGCAAACGGTCATGCTAGAAAAGGACTAGTTCATGCAAAATGTTGTCCCCCACTCTGGAAGGCAAAAGTGTTTGCAGCAGTTGTAGCACATGAAAAGTAACTTGAGAGAGAAGTTCACACCCCCCTTTCTCATCTCCACACCCCTGTCTGCTGGTGCCTTGACTGATGCGACCATAGTATTCAAAATAAGCATCGCAAGAATCGGAAAGTTTTCAAAAGTGAGAGGGATAATGAGATAGTATGATTAAGGAAATGACTTCATTCTTAAAGATCCCTACAGCATTTTTTTACTGAGCCCTCGACTCCTATTTTTTTAACATTAAAAATTCACAAACCTGCCTGTTGCTAGCATCACTAGAAGTGCAGAAAAAAATGGCCACTGTCTTGTCTTCCATGTTTCCCCTCCAGATCATCAAGAAATCCTGTATTGAGATTTTGGCAGCCGAGCCTTCCAGCGTGTGTGCAGGAGGTGAGGAGCTAGAAACACACACTCACACACACACTCACACACGAACTGAAGTGGGTCCCTCCTGAGTCATCCACACCGGTGCCAGCCTCCCATCATTTCTTCAACTGTGTTAATTTCATTACTTGTGCCCGGTCTCCAGGCCTCTCACCTCAGTAATGACAATCCCAGGCAGACAAATGGCCATAAATGGGCATCCAGGTCATTTACAGGAAATCTACTGGGACAGGGTACCGCAGTGGGAATATATTATAGGGTCTGACCATGAGAGAGTGACAGTGGTGATATTGGCTACAGCTTAAATGTAAAGTAGACAACATCCTTTTGTGTCCTGCCAAGAGAAAGATTATGACAGTTAAAGCAACATTAAAAGGACATTAAAAAGGCACAAGTGAACAGATAAAAGCAAGGGTTCATTAAACAATTATGGCAAAAGCTGAGGGACTTTTTATTGCTTCTCACATCTGCTTTTGTCTTTTATTAAGCAATGAATTTCTTTTGTCCTTGAAGAGGAAAAGTATTTGACTTGAAACTGAATAATAGTCGCTGGTCTGCTGCACTATCCAGGATTTTGTTTATTTAGATTCCTTCTGCCCAATTACTAGCAAATTAGGGCTCAGAAATTATAAAGTCACATGACTAACTAGCTTGCCTGTTCAGTTGACAATCTTATACCCTGCCAGATTAGAGCTTTGGCCCAAAACTAATATGTTTCTCTTTTACTGTAACACGAGCAGCAAAATGGACTGTCTGTATCTTGGTGCTTCAAATATGTTATATATATTTATATAACAATGATAATAAGTTAGATGACAGATATATTTATATCTGGAAATAGGTGAAAGAAAAATAGATGTAGTTAGTAGATACCCTTATACTGTACATTCATACATCGCCAACCGCTTATCCTGCATACAGGATAAGCAATGGGGCTGGAGCCTATCCCAGCTGACATTGGGCGAAAGACGGGGTACACCCTGGACAGGTCGCCAGTCCATCACAGGGCCACACACAGACAGACAACCACTCACACTCACATTCACACCTAAGGGCAATTTAGAGACATCAGTTAACCTAGCCTGCATGTCTTTGGATGGTGGGAGGAAGCCGGAGCACCCGGAGAGAACCCACGCAGACACCATGCAAACTCTACATTCATACATATTTAATGTAATTTAATATAAATAATAAATGAATGGAATGTCATGAAAAATAGCTGAATGTGCATGCAAATCCAGAGTTTTATTTGTTCTATTTGATTTTTTTCACATGACCACAATACAGTTCTAAGATTTGAGGACTGTGGCCCATATTTCCAGATGTGTTGGTACAGTTTTATTTTGGTGACACATTTCAAATGTTATTGTCCTCTAACGGGCACATAAACTGAATTAATGGAGGAAGTAATTCAGAGTTTAAATAGTGCCCTTCTAACCATGCTGGTTGTGAAATGTAATTGTGCAGTCTTAAACATGAAAATGAGCCTAATGCACAATACATACAGTATAAAAGGTTCATTTTGCCTAGCGGAGAGTGCCTAAAATGTAGAAATGTCAATGTGTGTTGTGTAACCAGAGTCTTTCCAAGTGGTGGTGAGAGGAAATGGGTTTCTCCATGCCAGGAACATCAACCAGGTGCTCTGCAGCTTCAAAATCAACGACACCATTACAGTCAGTAAGTACACTTTCAACAAAAGTTCTCTCATTGCACATTTCATAAAGCCGGTCTAGACTGTACTCTTCATAATAATATTAACGGAGACCCATGTGTGACGATCATCTGCCTTTTAATGTAAACCAAACTTGTCTGTAACAAGGTTTATATCCTTCTCTGTTTCTGTCATTTTCAGTCTTTTTGCAAGCGTATAGACCTGTGAACTCAACACATCGACAAACAAATTATCATGTATTATTAATATCCAGAAACATCTGTGTAGTATTTGTCTCCTAAGTCGATAGAAGAAAAAAAATGCACAGCTCAGACTGTGGAGGAGGATGAACGTACTGTTGAGGAATGTTAATTCATCCGAGTGTTGTCTTTGCTTCCTAGATGAAAAGCCGGCCGGCGTAGAAGACACATTCTTACTGTGTCCAGCTCCTGTCATCGATGAAGTTGGGAAGTATGTGCCTCTTTTTTATGATTTTATGATTGCATTTGTTCACAGAGCTCCTCTTTCAACTGTCTCAAGGGGAAAGGGCTTATATTTCACACTAAGACGTCCACGTGAATCACCTTCTTTGCCTCAGACACTGAGAAAAGCACATATGCATACACGTGTCTATGTGCACGGACCATAAGAAGCCTGCCATACATTAGCTATTTTTATGATCCCTATCCGTGGCCACATTCCTCTTTTCTAGATCCCCAGTACAGCTTAGCAAAATATAAGCGGCTCTGTTGCTGTGCCAGCCCATGCAGGGGTAAACCCTTCATGCGGTGGTCCTGCTTCTGTCCTGAATTAGAACAGAGCAGTGAAAACAACTGGAGACAATTGGTTTTTGACCTACATACTTACAAGTAAGTAAAGACTACAAATTTACAAATCTAAAGTGACTCAGCCCGTGACAAACTGCAATGACAAAAAAAGAGAGCTGATGTTCTATTAAGTTTTTTTGTTTTTGATTTTTCTCTCTTGTGGTTGTGCAGTGGAGCAAAAGTGGACCAGCAGTAAATTTGTTTTTAAATCTGCACTAATCAGTATTAAATTAACCTTTGCTCAATTGACTATGTTCAATGTAGATGCACAGATCCAATACCAATATGAGATATCAGCCAGATACTGACTCAAATGGCTGGATCAGGTATTGTGACAAGGGGCTGATCTATGGGTCTGATCTGTTCAATATAATCACACTCATACTACGATGAATCAGCAGTGAGCCAATAGACTAGAACATTTTGCTAGGAGAGCTAACATGGCATTGTTTTACATAGGAAGCAATGCTTCAGTCAAGCCTGATGCTGCCTTACACAAAAGAACGATACCCAGTCTCTTCCTCACAGTTAGCAATACAGTGTAATAATTTTACACTGGTATTGCAACAGTACTCTGCATTGGTGGAAACCCAAAGCCCAGGTATTGGTATCGGGACTGAAAGAGTCAGAATGGTGTATTAAAAGTTTAATGTAAAAGGTTAAACTTGTAGTGACAAAGAACATCAAGAATAAACAGCCTGTCTCTTCATGCTTTGGATCATTTTAGTGTCTTTAAGGCAATTGATATGGTTTTACTGCCCACACCTCGCTGATGCTCTTTTGGTTCAGTCTCACTGCTTACATCAGTGTCATTTCTGCAAAAAAAGTTTTAAAGACCCACTGTGTGCTAGTGCTATCTGCCCACTACCGAATGGTAGACAAAGTTAGCATTTAGCAGCTAAAGAGCCACATATACCCTCAGGAGTTTGTGGAAACCAAAACAGAGATGAAAGGAGATAGAATATTGGACTTCTTTACAACTCCTTCGGGATAAAAACTTCATAATGTGATAATATTGTCATATTATCATATAGTCATTGTTGTGTTTAAAGCTTGTTGCAGTGCCCTAAATTGGCCAAAAAAATCAAATAAATAAAGGAAGCTTAAAACTACTGTTAAATACAACACAATGTCCAGATTACCGTGTACAAGCAAACATTCAAGCAAAGTACCTGGACTTTTGTTTCATCTTACTACCTTTACTTTGTATGTCTCTGGAGAATCTTTGTGCATTCAAGAGTGTGATTCCAGGAGAGACTCAAATCAGATCCTTGTATTGTCGCCACTTAATGAGACTTGACAACCATTTTGCCTGCAAGAAAACACACATTAATCCTGATTGGTAGTATACTGCTGGCTTCGGATAAGTGGGAGAAGATCTGATTATGGTGGATTTTGTTTGTCGATTCAGGATCAGGTCTACTGACATGCTCATTAAAGTCATTCAGTCACTTCAATTCTCTCCGGCTGACTGAAAGAAAAGAGGGAGGCGCCGGGATGTGAAGACAACTGAGGTTGTCCTACTCAAACATTCACCACACGAGAGTCGCTAAGTTTTCTGGTGTAACCCTAGCCTTGGCCAGAGTAGCTCTGTATCAGCTGGCCATATTCTCTTTTTAAAGCCCAACCGTGTTCCAACATCAACAATCCACAAACCTCTCAAAGTAAGTCTTTATGGGGAGAAAAATACAACAGGCCACAGATGAGAAGGCTCAGTAGACGGTGGTTAAAGACTTTAAAGTGCACGGAGAGACAAAGAGGGGAGAACTGTCAGCCAGTGTTAGACTATCTTTTCAGAAAGTGTCTTGACCTTTGATGGTGTTTGTGTCTGGGATAGCATACCTCTATAATTACAATACAAATTCCTTCATTTTATTCTCCCATAGCAGTTCCAATCCAATGCACAGTTAATGTTTGCACTTGCAGTGGTGTGGAAAGAGAGAGAGTTAGATTTTAACTGCAGCAGGGAAAGATTTAAACAACCTCGACTGATGACTCGATCTCCGGGGTTTTAATCAATACCTTGGCAGGAGGGTCGTTAAACTGCGTGTACACGGTGTGCCTTTGCCTCCCTTTAACTTCCTATTAAGTCAGTTCACTTTGGCTTTTGTATTTTTTTTTTCTGGTCTTGCCTTAATTCTGTTAAACTTTCCATCCCATCCCAGGAACACTCTCCAATCCCACACTTATCTTTTCTCCTGTCCCCTTTTTTTTCTACCTCTGCCTTCACTTTCAGTGCCACGGTGGCTCTTTTCACCAACTGCATTGCCTCGCTGGTTGTTTTCCAGCCCCCACCCCAACTCTGTCTGCCCGTCTGTTCACTTTTCTCTCTGTATCTGTCTTGTATTTGTCTCTCGTACTCCCTCTTTCATCTCCTGTCAGTCTTCCAGTCTCTTTCAACAGTCTCCTTGTCCAGTTTTGGCTGATCAAAGCCATGTAGCAGCTAGCCCGGTCTTTCAAGTGTGTGGTCATGTGTTTGCATGCAGCATGAGTCTCGGCAGGGTGGAAAAACCTTCAGAGAGAGTTTAAACAGCTCCATTAATACCCAGAGTAATCAAGATGGTTTTTGAGTGATTAGAAGCTGTTCGTATAATCAAACTGATAGTTCTCTCATTGAAATAAGTCTTTTCCTTTTTTGCAAGTGATTTCTTGGGTGCAAAATGACAGCTACTGCTGTATACAGCAAAAACTAAAATCTTAGTAAGATTAGTTATCTTAATTGAAGGCAAAATATACTTGTTTTTTGTCTGACATGAAATTTCTTCTTGTTTCAAGTTTTTTGGCCTTAAGTAGCAAGTGAAATATTCTTGTTCTGTTGGCAGATAATTTTGCTTATTTTAAGTAATTTTAATGTTTTTTTTTCTTCTTTTTGAGAGCTCAGTTTTTGCAGTGTAAAGGACATCATGTCGTCTATGTTTGGCCAGCTATTAAAAGGAAAAAGAAAAGTAAATGAATGCAGAATATGTCACACTACCTGTTTTTATGTATTCTTTTACCACCTAATGTGTGGCAGACAAACTCTAGGATAGAGTCTGCTACATCCCATGCGAGTGAGAGCGTCAGACACGGAGCTCTATAACCAACATACTTTGTTTAATCCACATCCTGAAATTCACACTGGTCAGATTTCTCCTGCTCTTTCTTCTCTTCTTACCTCTGTGGGCCTCCTAGTATCACACTGCATCTCGATTCTCTTTCTTCATTCAATCATCAATAAAAATCCAAACTGATCAACTTCAGGGACCCCTTCATGAGCTGCAGCCAGATGAAAGCATTATTGTCAGAACATCCTGAATTTGAGAGAAATTAAGTCAGCAGACTTACTACCACCAGTACTGCCTTGTACCCAAAGCCTGAGATAGCTTATTGTCATAGAGCTCCATTGTTGTCTAAATACTAATGAAACACTTTGTGAGCTAAATCATTGTACTGAGAGACATTTTCCTTCATTACAAAGAACATCTTAATTCCACATTCACCTTCCATAAATACTCACAAGATAAGCAAATCTGTATTAATCCACCACTGAAAACAGTCCCCAACAAGGACGTCACTAAAAACAAAACTATGATTTGTGACCCATCTTTAAATAATCCTGTCTTCAGTAGGAACCCCATGTTCTTGGGGCTGAGGGACACAGACAGGGTAAGAAGTTTTGGGAGATAGATTTACACATTGTTGGATTTGTTGACAAGAAGAAAAGTAAAGAAAGAAGTTGTCTAATCTTAGCAAATAAGTTTTAGTTGCGCAACTTAAATCTTGCTGGTTTTCAAACTGCCCCTTCTTTAGCTTTAATACTGTTTTGCAGTCAATCTCTTAGTGTGTTGTGAGCAAGGTACATACAATGTCTTTGTAAACTTCACCCTCTAGACTAGCTCTTCTCTCCACCCTCCTTTTTTTAGAACCCAGACAGACAGCTCTCTGAGTCAGAGGAAAGACAGGTTTATCGGTCAAATGGCCTGCTTTCCATATGCCAGACCTCCATCCACCTGGTCCTCTACCAAATAAGAACTATAGGGAGGGGGGTTGAAGTGCATGCCTTTCATCCACATGTTTTGAAGATCTGAACGAGAACCGACTCCTAAGAGGCCACTGGAGGTCACATGAAATTCTCAGAATTGTTTTTCCCCACTCAGAGGAGGAAGATCCTGAGAGGAGGGTGATGTTTGGACTGCAGAAGCATGATAAAGAGAGAAGGGAGCACAGAAGTTTTGCTGTTTTTTTTTTTTTACTTTCCATAAAGGAAATTATTTTGTAGCACCAAGTAGAGATCGTAGGTTCGTATTTTAAGAGAGCAGAGATTGTTCTCATTCTTGAGAGCACAATTAGGATGATGTCATGTCTTGGAAAAAATACACAACTTGCCTAGAACAGTAAAAAACAAAATTTCAACTAGCAGGTTGGGGTTTTTCTCCATTTCGTTTAAGTTTGTCTGTCCCAGCTTGGCCTCTGTGCCTGCTGTGTGGCTCAGTGGGTCACACAATCACACCTATAGTTTGTTTGGTTTTTTAACCACACTGGAAAACTTTAGTATTCGGTTCATTTGCGTTCAGATTGCTCATTTACATGTGAAAAAGGGCTCGTAAACAAAAGTCACTCGACTCATCAAGTAGCTTGTTTACTGGGCATGGTTTCGGGAATGTGTTCTCCTGCCAGGTTAGAGATTTTGGAGTCCAGTTTCTGTAACCTTAGAAGAAACAGCTGGATGTGAGCATCAGCCTAGACGTCACTTTTTTCTCTGATTGAAAATCTCCTTCAACTCATACTCCTTTGTGTTTTGCGGTTGTTTCCTGTTTCAGACATTCTCACTTCTAACAAATCCACCTCACAGTTTGCAGGCGCTTTGGTCACGTTCTTTGGTGTGAACCCAAGTTCAAATGACATCATTCTGGTCAAACAAACAGGGCTCAAGGAGGAAATGCTTCAGACTAAATACTCTGCTCCAGAGATGCTTTTTGTGGACTGTAGTGTAAGATACAGAACTTACTTACTTGTCCTGTGTGCGTGTGTTTTTTGTTTTATTTCAGGGTCATTTATCTCCAAGTGAGCATGAATGATGGCCTGTCCTTCATCAGCAGCAACGTGCACATCACCACCACAGAGTGTGTAAGTAATTGCTCATGTATTTAACCTGCATGAATGCTTTATAATATAATAAAAGACACTTTTTTATTTATATCTTATATTATATTTATTATTTATATCTTATTATATTGCATGTGGTTTCCACTCTTTTCCTTCTGCTTCTTTTGTCCTCTCCAACCTCATCTCTTTTCCCAGAAGTCTGTTTTTTTGTTCTCTGCAGTGAGTGTCCTTATCCCCTTTATCTCTTTCATCTTCCCTTTTTCAAATTTTGTTATTTTCCCCACTTTTTTCGGGAGCCAAACCGCAGGGGTTAGCCGTAGAGATCCACCGGAAAAAGACCCTCTGAACCCCAAAGGTGTGGCAGGAGATAAGCGGTTAGAGAAGCAGGTTCATGACCGTGCGCCTGCCGGTTCAATGGCAACATTGTGGTTGTGAAAGTGACAGTGCATTTACCCCTCGGTTGGAGCTCCTCAGTAGCGATAGTTGAGGACTACTGTAGCTCCCAGGAGTGTGAATGTATATAACTGTGTCAGCGTGAAGCAGGGTGGAGCTTCATTCCCTGAAAAACAAGATTAACCAAGATCCAATTTAAGACAATTTAAAGCAATTTAAGAAAATAAAATGCGTATGTTGAAACATATGGACCGGAGCCACATCAGATTCCCATCTGACCAAAAAGAAACATGCTCTTTGAAGCTGTTCTCCCTCAGGCCATGTGACATCATATCCGTGACAATACTGTGAATTCAAAAGGCTGTGTTGTGGCTCATGATATACAGAGCTCAATTAGACATACCATAGCAATTAGCTGCTTCTAGCCACTAAACTAAACCATATAGGCTGAAGTCACACCAGGCTTAAGGAGGCACGACAAGTTCCTCACTTGAGATGGGTATGCTTGGCATTAAACAACATACAAGCTATGTTCCATGGATAAATCAAGAATGAAAACAAGTGCCACAAACCCCTGTGGACCACTACCCAAATGAATGCAACTTTGAGCAGTTTTAGTTTTTGTTGTTAGTCCACAAATTATGCCCATATAGCTCGGGAAAAACATACACTGTATGCATAATGGTGAAGAGATGCAGATGTGGTCACTGTTGGAATCTTGGTCATTATTTGCCAAACCATTACTCCACAGATTCTGCTTGTCAGCTGTTTGAAAGTTATAGAAAACGTGCTGATTGGGACATTTCTGAGAAATAGTTGTTTGGTCGCAGCGATGACGGACCCCACTGCTGAGTTCAGACAAATCCCACGCGCCTTTGCCGCAAGATAGATAGGGAAAGTCTACCCACATGTGATCCTCATCTGTGGTCTGTAATAGGAACCATATTTGGCTCATGGACGCCTGTCTGGCCTAAAGTGAGCAAAGTAAGTGATGGATCACATAACATACACAGGCCACTGTCGTCAAGAAAAACAAAAACATGAATATGCACAGTGACAGAACTGACAATGGAAGGAAATACTGGACTTGTGTCATATTTGTGTCCACCTTTCAGTTTGATGGCACCATTCTCCTGATCACCCTGCTGGTGTTGTTCCTCCTGCTGGCCCTGCTCTTCATGTGGTGGTTCTGGCCTCTCTGCTGCACTGTGGTAAGAAACCTAAGCGACATTCAGGAAGTGGGCGACTTTTAAAAGTAACACTTGAATTACAACTATTCAGAGCTACATAATGGGTTTGTCTAAACTGCATACTTAAATACCCTTTAGAGGTCCTCTGAGACGTGTAGTGCTGATGTGATTAACGTGTTTGTGAAAAGCTGAACAACATCATCTCCACTCTTATTCATCCACAGGTGATCAAAGAACCGCCTCCTCCACCTCCTCCTGAGCCCGTGAGTCAAAACACACATTCATGTTAGCCCACCAAGTCTGATGGAGAATGGACAATTAACTAAACACTCAGTAATTCACTAGAAGCTCTTAGTTCTCAAAAATCCAAAACAGCATCAATATTGCGAGCATGACTTACAAAATGGATAAATGAGTGTGAAAAATCATAACTCTATGGTTTTCTTTTTATACTTATCAATAGTATACACACACATCGAAGGTTATATAAGCTATTTACATATCTCCGCTCAATAATATGTATTTAAAGTGACTTGTAGTCAGTCTCTTAAAGTCCATATTACCAGCTTCTGCATCTGTTTGTTAGAAAGTATAAAGGTAAAGAGGGTAAAGGTTTTTTTCTGTGTAATTACTTGTGTTTTAGGAGTCAGATGATGAAGACGGCCTGCCCAAGAAGAAGTGGCCCACTGTGGATGCCTCATATTACGGAGGAAGAGGAATCGGAGGGATCAAGAGGATGGAGGTGACAAGATGAGAGAAACTTATTTTTAAATTATTTTTAAATAATGGAAACTGGAGGACTTTAGATTCACTACATCTATTTTGTTGTATCTTCATGTTTGTTCTGCTGTATGCAGGTGCGTTGGGGAGGGAAAGGCTCGACCGAGGAGGGGGCTAAGCTGGAGAAGCCAAAGAATGCTGTGGTGAAAATGCCGGAGCAGGAGTACGAGCCCTTTGAGCCCAAACCTAAGAAAGCTCACAACAAGAAGGCGCCTCAGGACCGGAAGTGGTACACGCCCATCCAGGTAAACACAGACTCAGTTTCCCTCAGGACCAACATACAGTGGGGCACCAAAATGTTGGCATTTAGTTGACTTAATTGACAAAATATCAGCTTTTCAAGAACTCAAAAATCTGACTTGTTTACAAAGTGACCGCTGTGCATTTTTGAGTTTTGGCCCCGGACGTTTATTAAATAACTGAGGGTAGCAGAATTTTCCCAACCCACAGAGAAGCTGAAACTCCATCAGCTGAAGTTAAAACATGAAAAGCACCACGAGTGGAGTTGCAAAGTTTTCACAAGACAGCAGGGAAGAATAAAGCTCCATGTAAACCATGTTTACGTAGAATTACTTACATAAGCACAAAATCTCCAACATTATTAGACTTGGCGTCAGTGTTGTTTGTACTTTAATCGTACACTACAATACAGCTCTGTGTAGCAACACTGGCCCTTCATACATTAGCAGCACTCTCTGTTATCTGTAGACACTGCTACTTAAATGGATGTATTTTGAGTGTGGCGCAGTTCTACAAACAGCACTGCAGTGATTCATAGTGAAACTTTACACTGTTGATGCATCACAGTAAGTGTAGGGAAAAGGTCAAGGTCAAGTTTTACACTGACTAGTTGTAGCTGGGTCCCTATGCAGTTCTGTATTTGTACACCTGAAGATCATTTATTGTTTAAGATATTGAGTTATTTCCTCTTAAGCGTGTGCCATCAAGGCTGCGGAGTCTGCACGTTTTTGGTCCACTCAAATGCAACATGCATCAGCAGCAGCATCTTACACCTTATGTAAGGAAGGCGAATTCCCTTCTTAATCAATTTAGCACCAGATTTAGGTTTACTACTTGTGTCTTGCAGCTCAGTCTAAAGTTAAATTACAGGATACTATAGCGGTTATTGTTGAGATCATCATTTCTTTCCCATGTAAAATGCCGCCTTGATGCCAAACCTTTTTTCCCCTGGCAGATCGTGGTATTTGTGAAAATTAACACTGTCAGTGGCAGCAGAGGAATTGATTCACAGGGATTTAAAGGTTACGTGTCTTCAGTTAATCAGACGTGAACCAAAACATGACTATGTGACTCATCAGCACAGCTTCAACCAGGGAGGAAGGAAGTAATCAGTAGAATCAGCTGCTGTAGTGTTTGTTTGGGATTAAAACCTGCAGACGCTTGGCTTTCAAGGAACACGGCTGAGGACCACAGACCAAATGTTTGCTGATACAGTAGAATCTCTATTAATAGGATATTATCAAGGATTGCAGTGTAGAAGACTTTGGTGGCCAGCTGTTAACCGTCTCCCTCCTCTCTGTCCTGTTCAGGGTAAACTGGATGCTATCTGGGCTCTGTTTCGCCGCGGCTACGACCAGGTCTCCCTGATGAGACCCCAGCCCGGAGATCATGTGAGTACCTCAGTGGTGCACCATGGAAATATTTCATTTCATCAAATGCTTTTACCAACACCCACTCACATTGACTTCTCCAGTTCCTCCCTCCTGTAGTGTTTCATACCTGTGGTGACCAACGGCTGTATCACACTCTTCTTTCTTTCGCCTCACTTTCTTTCACCCTTCTTTTCCATCTTCACACAGCTATCATATTTTTCCAAATATTCTTTTTATGTTTTTTTTTTCAGATTGAGTTCACAGGGTAGATGATATGAACCTTGAAGTTTATGTATAAAGAAAAACTTTGATTTTGCAGGCTGAATAATATTGACAGATAAAATCAGCTGTAGCTAGCTAATTCATTTAGCTAACTTTAGCTCCATGAGCTGGTTGAAAATGCCATCTCCAGCTGACTTTGTAATGTGTCCAGCTGACTTGTTGTAAAACAAGAACTCTGTAAAATAGGTGTTAAATATTCAGATGGTGGCTACATACATGCTGTCACACTAACAGACTGAGGCTAAAGCTGGGAGTAAATAAACAGCATTGTTTTGCATTGCAGATCTAGTTAGTCCACAGTAAGTATTGTAAGGAATATTATCTGATCAAACTAACATAACGGCGTTTACCTACTTTGCTTGCATACTTTAACAAGAAAGACAGAAGTATGATTAAGCGTACCACATGTATCTTTTAAAACCTGTTTTCACCTTTAAAATTACTAGAGAATGGGCTTTTAGGATACAGACCAATGTGGCAAACAAAGCAAAATCTCAGGTAAGACGTTTTACTGTGGTTGCTTATAAAGTTCCCCAAATCCAGAGCAGGACTGACTCAGTAATGTTACCCTTCACATGACGCTAGTATCCGTGACCTTCAGTATCTTGAAGGTTATCTTACCCCGCGATATAATGGTCAAAGGCCTTGAAAGTAGCAGTGTTTTAGGTTACTACTCTAGGTGCTGAGCTAGTTAGCCAGACAAACTCACTGTTTAACCAATTTTGTACATGTTTGCTCTTGTGTGTGGTTTTTGGTAAGGCTAGAAATAAAATACTCTGTCAATGATGAGCATTGCTCTTACCACAGGCCCTAATTTCCACACTGCTTTACCATGTGGAAAAATCCAAAGCATGAGAAGCCTGCAGTGCCTGCTATGCTATGATTCGACAATTGCTGTTTAGAGGAGGGGTTTAGCTAAAAGTCAGTTTTTTGCAGAATATTTGTGAGACTATTTCTTCAGAGGGACAAAAAAGCAGAGAACCCCAACATTAAGTTCCAAACCGGCACAGTTTGAACCGTCTTCCAGCGTGTCTACAGCCTAAAAATGCTTCAGTCATCTTTACCCATTACTCATCACGTCCTCCCTTCCTCCATCTTTCCCTCTGTCTCATTCACTCCTGGTGTTTCTATGCTGGCTAACACCTCTGTTGGCCCATCTCCATCCTGTTGAGCCAGCCTCGCTCTCACACCTGCTTCACATTAGACGCCATAAAACGGATAGAAAACAGTACCGCAGCTCGCACCCAGACACATCCCTGTAGCTGATGTGTTCGTGTGTCTAAGCTGGTAAAAATTCTCTCTTCTTTTCTGATCAGCCACATGGTTTAGTTTTAATGCTTGGAGCCTTTGTGTCAAAAAGATGCAGTTTTTATTGAATGTGGAGAGAAGATGGGAGTTCACCGAGTACAGAAAGCTCTCTAGGGATGTTTTAAATCCCTCTGACACATTAAGTCTTAACAGGAACTTTGTAAATCATTGGTATATTGTAAATGAGGAATACGTCATAGTCCATAGACTGCTTGGTTTTAGCCACACAAATTAGCAGATGTTGCAGTAGCATACTAAAACACTAAAATAAGATGGCGCACATGGAAAACATTATCACTGATACAGACCAGCATGTTAGCATTGTCACTATGAGCATGTTAGCATGCTGACTTTAGCAAGTACAACCTTGCAGGGCTACAAGCATGACTGTAGGCTCTTACTCTGCAATGTTATAATGAAATAATACGGTCTTGCCCGGGTTTTGTTTCTCATCAACTCACTTTGTCCCTTTGCACTTTTTGCCTGAACTCCAGCAACCTATTCTCCAGCTTTATTTTTATTATGAGTTGTTTCCTCCCCTTTCTTATCCTTCCTACTCTCCACGGCTGACTCTCCCGCTGATCAGGCCCCCATCCCAAACGCTTGTTAAAATCATGCATGATTAGCAGAAACTTTCCAATGATCTTTTTTAACAGGAATTCCACATTTAGTGGAGTGTTTTCTTGGCACCACAAACAGGTACAGAGACAGGATTTGCTTTCAGCTTTCCCTGACAACCGACAAAAAAAGGTCACAATTAGCTTACAATTACATCTTTACGAAAGCTAACTGGCAGTCAGATTAAAAAGATTTTGGATTTGATTTCCTTAATCAACAAATTTCTTGAAGCGATGGCTGTATACTTAAGCTCTGCATGACGCAATTTCTTATTTTGTAGAAGAGATCGTGTCTCTCTTTCCACTCAAATGATGTCGCCTCCTCAAGTCATTTGTGGTTTGTAATGAAGCGGCAGAAACATCTCCTAGGCCAGAGGGCCGGCTCGCTTCTAGACAGTGCAGTGTTTTATTTCAAAGAGAAAAGAGTGGAAACAAGCCCTGGACACCTTTTCATTGCTTTAAGAGTTAGCTAAAAAGCTATTTGATTTTCAATATCCTGCCACGGTCCCACCCATAATAGACTTTCTAGAGCAAAGTCTCACATTCCAAAGCTGGCGGACTTTCAGATTAATAGGAACACTCGCTCTTTACATGAGGCCAAATTGGCCGAGTTCAGTCTGGATTCTTCAGTGTTAGTCATTGCTGTGCTGATTGCCACAGCAACAGCTGAATGTCACCCTTGAGACTGGCTTGACTACGGTCCTGTACAGTGTAGTCATGAGTGTCTGTTTGGGAAAGTCGACAGTGAGCCCTTACACTGAACGTGCAGCCATCCTGCACTCAAACTTTCAGGTATTTTATGACAATTAAATTTTCCCAAAAATAAATTTCTAATTTTCTCCTTTGTGTGTGTGTGTGTTTGTGCTTTTGTGCATACACATTGTGTATACACACATAACCACATAATTCACCAGATAGACCAAAGTTAAACTCACAAGGATGAAGTTATCTACATTTGAGACAGGAGTTAGCCATTATGGGAGTTTGTGTCACCAAACCACATCCATTACACTGACGTCAGAGTGTACAGTATGAGGCAGAGCTAGTCCACACTTAACTGTCTCTCTCTCTCTCTCTCATAAACACATGCCTCCCCAGGGAAGCATTTAGCTGGCTTAAGGACATGAGGTAATACCTAAGGCAGACGACTGCCAGGGCTGTCTCCACCAACTGACCGGCCATGTCTCACACACACTAACACACTAGGCCAGGCCTAGACAATTTTTATGACCTTGGTAAGACTGTAGACAGTGCAGGAGGTCAGCAAGAAAGAACGAGCGAGTGTGGCTTTCTTTAATCCAGGAAAATGTTCTTAGATTTAAACCGCAGCTGGGCGCAAACAGAACGATGTCCATGAAGCCAAGCTGAGATTTTTAAAAAACAGAATCAGATTTTTAAACGTTCAAAGAGGTCTACACACAATAAAAGAATTGTTTTAATTAACTTCAATAAGCTAACAGCAACACTGGGGTCTTGCTTGCTTACATAATTCAAGGAAAAGCCTGACAAAATACACCTATATGCTTTCTCGTCAAGAGCTAGATAAGAATATCTATACCACTCTCATATCTGTATGCTAAACATGTAGCCACCACATGCAGCCAGTTAGCTTAGCAACATGGAGAAACATCTAGCCTTACTATCAGCACTTCTAAGACTCACTAGTTACATCTTATTTGTTTTAGTTAATATTAACAACATTTATTTGTCGTTTACACTTCTGTTTTGTTACAAGTTAAAAAAACAAGATAGATGTGATCATTTGTGAGCGTTAGAGGTACTGTTGTTGTGCTAATCCAATTTAGCCAGCTACTGGGGGTAGCTTCATGTTAAGCGGACAGACATGGGAGTGGGTCAATCTTACCCTCTTACTCTCAAAAAAGTGAGTAAGCTTACTCCCCAAATGTCACATGTTTTCTTTAATATGTACTTTATCATTGTTATTGTTAGTTTTTAAAAATATATGAAAAAATCCACAGTTTTAGATTATTTTATGACCTTTGTGCATCTTGTTTCACTTACTCATTTAAACCATTTTGCTGTTTGCTTCCGTCGCTGTGTGAGAGGAATGAGGATTACTACTGTAACCATTTCCAGCTGAGCGTCTTAATATTCAGAGACATTCCCTATATGTAATTTCTCATTATTGACACAGGAAGCTGTTCTGTGCAACTAAATGTGTTTATAACAAAAAACATAACTTTGATTAAACTAGTCACCCAGTACAGCTATATTATATATTCAGTAGCTTTAAATAGTCTGCAGTAGATGTTGAGATGTTCAGCTAAGTGGTAGCAGACCAGAGTGGATGGCTGGAAAGAGGCATATGTTTTAAATATTTTCTCCCCCTTTTTCTGACTTTAACTCACTTTAGTTTAATTCTACAGTGCTTCATCTAAAAAGTGGTCTTTTCTCTGGGATCATTCAAGCTTTTTCTCCATAGACATTTCAGTAAATAAAAAGCTTTTTAAAATTTGTGAAGAGGAACAACACTTTGTGCATGTGTTGTTGTTTTTTTAAGCTGGAATGAGCTGAACTCATTTCACACAGCTTTTTTCAATCCCCGTTGCCTCATTTTCCTCTCTGTAAAACCATGGTCCTGTGGCTCCAATCACCGATACAGGTTATTTGCCAATTAACATTACTTCACTCCCCTCTGGCTGCCAATCACATGCAACCATGGAGCGGGTCGAGTTACTACAGTAACAGCAACCTCTGTGAACTCGGGTGAAGCTCGCGGTTAGTGTAACATTTTACGAGTAGCTCAGGAGTGAAATGTGATTTCTGCAAGACCAAATTAATTTGTTTTACAGTCTGATAAGTCAACCTAGACTGTTCAACTGTTTCCAACTCAGCTGCTACCTTTTACCCCTCACCCACACGCACCCACACACCAGCCCCAGCCACTAACCCCAATCTATCTTTTTTTTTCTCCATGTGGTCATACTCATCATGAATATGAGGGAACTTTGGTAAGCGACTCACAGTTCTCGGGAAAGAACATTGTATTTACCGGGATGATTGGGAGCGGGGGCGTCAAAGCAGGGATTTACATGTAATCTGGAACACCAGCTGGCCATACACACACACAGACAGACACACACACACACAAACAATAGATACATACAAAGAACAGTGGCAGTCCTGTGGACGATGGACTTAGCCTTGCGTCACGGTTAGACACTTGTGAGTGTGTCTGTACCTGTGTAAGTGTGAGTGCGTGTACAATTTTATTTGACATGTCAATTCTTTTTCAAAATCCATCCCAGTTCTACTTTATTACCACCCTGCTCTTAAATAGTGAATACACACTGTAGTTTAACTGCATACCATGTATTCCCCCTTATATCATGCACAAATAATTTTGGGTGTCATACATGAGATACATACTTCGATTCTTTTGTGAATCCCTCCCTCAAGAATTATCGTGGTCTTTTCCACTGAAACACACACTACCACCATGAGTCTACAGTCATGCTAGCATCTGTGGAAGCTGTACTGCTAACAGCAGCATACTAACATGGTCCCTGTAACAATGCTAACATGCTGGCGTTTAGCAGGTACAATGTTCACCACGTTCACCGTCATAGTTTAGCGTGTTTGCACTTATTGTCACGATATTGTTATCCCTTTGTGATCCCTTTTAATTACCTTAATTTTAATCTTATTTGTTTCTTTCCTTCACTTTAGGGTCGATGCATCAACTTCACAAGAGTGAAAGACGAGTCAGCGGCAGCCAAGGCCCCCCCTCGCACCCCGATCCACACACCCTCACCGCCGCCACCGGACTACCGCCCTGTGACCCGCACCGCCTCCTCGTCACCCACCTCCACTAGCCCTCCTGCCAGATCACCCCCGTCAGGCCAGATACCCCCAGGACCGCCACCATCTCGCATACCCCCGGGGCTTCCTTGTGCACCGCCATCGCGTCCCCGGCCCAGCCTTCGACCCTGAATCACACAGACAAACCCCCTCCCACGTCCCAACGCACCCGCTTTGATATCACAGACTTTCCGCTCAGTTGACCAGTTCTTTCAGTTTGAAGGTTGTGGTCCTCGCTGCCCAAGATACTCCCGCTATTAGCCAAAGATCAGCAGTATTTTGAATCCCAGTCATTCTGTGTTCCTCTTCTCGCCTTCGAAAGAAAGTCAAGTCAAACTGTGAGATGGCAGGAAGTCATTTAAACATGCTATCACCAAGCATGATAAATTCTGGAGGAAACAAATGTTGGAATACCAGCAAAACTCGGTGAAATCTTCCCAGCATCAATGCTCTCTGTGTTCACTGTTTATATGCAAAGTGAAATGTGGAACCCCAAAACAAATCTTGGGTAGAGTATTTGAGCAAGAAAAATTATTTTGACAAACAGTTTGACCTGACATTCAGTCCCATACATAGGGCGATTGGCGTGATACGGGGAAATATTTTAGTTATTGTTGGTGTTTGTGAGATCAGGGAGGATTGTTGCTGGACAGCAAAGCATGTAGGGACAGGAAGTCCACAGAAGAATACTGCAATGGATGAAATTTCTTTGTTGTCATTATCAACTACTGAGTTAAGCCATTGTTGTAAAAGTTAAGTTGAAAAGTAGGTTGTACATGAAAATCTGAGTTTAAACTTTGAGCAGGACGGATTGGCTTATTCCTCCACTGCTGTGGTGGTGCATCAGAGGTTTTGGGAATTAGATTTCAAAGCAATTTCAATTGGTTGTGTTGTTAATGGTGTTGAATAACTAAGCTTATTTGCTAAAAAAAATAATTTTGGACATTGTTAATTGTTCCCAGTGTTTTTCTTCACCTTCTTGTGATGTTTTTTCTATTCAACAACATGCTAACCCAACTAATTCTAGCCCTGTAATACAGAAATGATTCAGTTACATGATTTAGTGGTCCAGTTTAGGTACCATTCAGTGACAGGGAAGTGTACAGATGTTATGTGGAAGGTATGTTTTTACAATATTTGTTTAAGATGAGTTTTTGAGTGTTACATTGGTTAATATCTTTGAGGCTTTGGATTTTGTCCTTAAACACCGTATCATGTAGTTGAATTTATAATACAGCGATATGTCTTTTTGTTTTTTAATGGTATCTGCGCACATAGACTGCTGGGCAACTACAGTATGTATTTGTTTTTGTTAGCATTTGGACATTGAAACGAGCAACCAGAAATCAGGTTAACGTCTCTCCTCACTTTTTTTTAATACACAACTCTGATACTGTACTTTGATACCAATATGTGTTTTTTATGTCTTCAGTTTTATCATCACCGGTCACATTGCAACTGCAGGGCAGTTCAAAGAGCATCTAATTTATTTTACTCCCCGAGAGAAATAAAGGAGAGTACTTGAATATTGACAAGGTGTCCAACCTCCAAGACGGACACTGTGCACAGAATTTAGAAACACAACAGCTTGCCAGTTCACATAAGGTTTACCAGCGTTTCTCAACCACTCTACTACACTGAGAAAAATTTGAAACAGGAAGCGATCCAGCTATATTTTATGCTGTGTAAATTTAAAAAAACAGAAACTTGTCTAGCAGGCCAAAAGACGCCGCCAGCGACGTGTACGTGTTAGCAGTGACTAAATGCAAAGGTGGGGGGGTGGGGGGTATAAATAAACAAGAACAGAACTATGACATTGTGCCTTCAGGGTGTAGAAAAGAGGGTGAAATTTGCTGGTATTCCTTTTATATCCAGTACCTACTGGAATTTTCTTCTTGTTTGATTTTTTACACTTTTTTTCATTTTGATGTGTGTCATTCAGCTGTTTTGTGTACTGTTGTGTTACTACATGCATTCATAATCGCTGCCAGTGCCTTAAAGCTGAGCTTCTCTCGTGTCCAACCATCCACACAACCCTTTTTTGTCATGGAAAACACCTTGATCTGACTTGAATCAAGGGCTTTGTGTGCAATCCTCAAATTAATTGTGATGCATTGGTATAGTTTCCATAAACAAATCAGACATATGTAAAATAATCCAATTTTGCTAGCAATGTCTAGCATCAAATTTGACCCTCAAATTTCCCATAACCCCTATAAGTTCTGATCAAAACAGCTACTTAACTGTCTCTGACTCTCTTTTATACGTTTATACTTTTATAGCTCCCTTTCAAAACACACTGCACCTTTTACAAAGAATTTTTTTTATTGAGGTGCCATGTTACCTTTTAAGAAGAGATGACCGGGAATTAGATTTTCTTTAAAAAAGTCAACTGTTTACAGATTCCTAATCCCAGAACACAATTATACTGTATTACGTTGTAATTTGCTGCACCGTCAAACTACATCTTGGCTTGACTTCCCCTGTTTTTTTTTCAACCAAAGCAAATCTCATCACCTCAGCTGAAGCTTATTAATGACGCCATCTTTACAAGATACGAGTAGTGGATGTATTTAATTTGTTACATACACAAATCATCACATATTTGAACCCTTGGATAGAAACCCAAAGTGTTATTACTTAATTGTTGTTTAAGAGACTTTTACAGTGCGCTAATATGGTTCACCTTTGTAACACCCAAGAACGAATTTCAGTATTAATACAGCATTGATGCAGGATCAGTATTTGAGGGGGAACTTCTGCAGGAGCTATCGCTGTCAGAGCTCAATGTCATTCCTAATTGAGATGAGATATATTATGTTAATCAGTGTTTTTTACACATATAAACAGCAGTACTGAGTCGAATATGAAAGACGTGTATGATTTTCTCTTGTTGGTTGACATGACTTTTTTTTTTTAACAGTATCAATAAAGGTTGATTTCCAAGCTTCTACCAGAGAGTTTCTGTGTGTGATTCTGCTTGGACGCATGTGTAATACAGGATTCAGTGTCTCACACACCTAATTCCCCTTTTGCAGCTCCACCCCTGCAGGTTTGGACAGTAGATAACTGTACCATTCACAGTTCGCCTTCTGTACTACCCACACACACATTTTGGCTACCCTCACAAGCACAGAATAACCTGGCTTTTGGTTTTGCCCTTAACCTATTCATATGAAACTGATGCTGTACCTGCAGCTGAGTCTCATGATTACCAACACTGGCCTTTTCACAGCAGATACTGTAACTTATCATAGCAGTTACAAGTTGTGGCTTAATAGGACACTTGAATATAACAGAGCCACCTTTAATGTTATCAACATCTGTGCAACGGCAGTTGTATGCTGCTCACAACCATATCTATTGTGCACATTACAAAATCTGGACACTAATGACTGGATCTTAATCAAATTGAGGCAAGTATAGAGACACCTCAAAGTCATAGGAGATTTCTCAAGGTCATAAGCAGACCAAAAATTCTAACATAAATTACCGCTGCAAGCAGCATTGGACGGGCCCTTGCGTCATCTCCGTTCACTCCAATGGACCAGTTTTTCACAGCAATGGCGGATCATGGAGTGTCTGAATAGTTCCCGGAAGTTAGCATGAAATGCTAGCAGCGCAGCAGAGGAGCAATAGAAAATGCTATGTGGGATGCACGTTTGAAAGGTAAGAAGTGTAAAAAAAATGAGATTATATACTTTTAGCAAAACTGAATTAAGTTAACATGTGCAGTGAAACATGTTAGTGGATTTCCTCACTAAATTACAAGATTTAGGGATATTAACGGTTAACAAATTAACGTGCTGGCAATGGATAAAGCAGACAATATAAACAGGGGCAGCATAGTAATTTATTTTAAAATACGTATTTTTGGGGGGTGTTATTTTATTTAATTTAAATATATTAGTGGTGCATGTATGAATAAAAGATTTTAAAACATAATTGATTTTTTGAGGGGGTATTTACCTCTAACACTGAAAGTAGTATACTAGCATATTATAAAAACAATCTTCATAGTAAACATTAATTATATTAGACAGCAGTAGACTCTGCGAGGTGGAGGAGCAGTGATGCTAAAGACTACTAAGTGGACCATGGTGAGATAGAAAAAAACACATGATTATACCATTTATAAGAAATACTGTATATACACTTCTTATACTTTCTTTACCTTCTCTCAGTGTCTGCATCCCGTCTTAGCTTGTGAGCTTATTTTCCACCCAACAATTCAGGTTTATTTACCCACATTAATATTGGTGAACACTCTGATTCTTACTGGATATGTTTACTCTAATTACATAATTATTTTGTACAAATTCATATCACATCATCATCAAAGTTCCTATATGTGAGAACTGAAAAAACAAAAACATTCACTAACACTGTATACAGTAACTGATGCCAACATCAGCCACAAAAGCTGTTAATGAAGTTCCAAAATTTAACAATCCATAACTTTCCCAATCAAACCTGTTGCATTTACAAGAAAGGTTGAATTGAGAGCAACTTCTTCTGAAATGTCCAGATGCTCCTGAGTCAACTTTTCTTGGATAAACACGACCTGGATGAATCTTTACAGATGTGTAGGTTTGTCTAACCATTTCTCTTGTTCTCCCTCTCTCAGCACAAGAATCACAGGGGTTCAGAGGAGCCTGAAGATGATCTGCCGTGATGTTTAAATAAAACAAAATATAAAGCCAGTGATGTGTTCTTTCTTTGTGGAAAAAGTACCTCACATATTTTATTGTTAGCCTCTTTAGTGATTGTAAGGTCGCTCCTGTTGACCTGATTCAACCCTTTTTTCCTCCTCTCCATGTCAGCTGGGAAACCCAACATTCATACTCATTTTTCTGACAGTTCACAGACACAAACCACTTAACATGCTGTTTTCTAAGTTTATTGGAGATTTATTAAATTAATACATGACAATCATTGATAGTCACCTGCCTGTTCTATCTGAAGTCATAAAGATTAGTCAGTAAGCTCAATTAACTAGAGTATAACTCCATGAGGTTTTTTTGTGCATCTCCTATGCAAAAAAAGTTTTGTGCATTTTGGCGAAACAGGGCTGTTTCATCAAAGCCTACCTTTCTGTGACCATTAGGTGGCGCTATGAGTATGAGTGAAAATTGACCTGTAGACATATTCAGGGTGTGACCCTTATTAAACATGTGAAATGTGGTACAGATCGGAGTTAAATCATTGAGGCAAATCATTGATTTTCAACAACATACTACAGACACACCCTTTGACGAAAACTCACGGATAGCACAACTTTTCATCATCAATGCCTTTAGACTTAACAGTGAAAATTTGAAGTTGATTGGACAAACTCCCTAGGACGAGTATAGACTGTGTAAAATACCAAACATTACCATTAAATTACAAATGGCCAACTTCTGATGAGGTTTAGGCTATTGCTCCAAAAGGCTTTTTTGTGTGCTCTGGGATGACCTGCCCCAGAAATTTGGTAAGTGAAATTTGGCACAGGGACCGCTTTATTGAAGGGTCACTTCCTGTTGAGTAAATTTTGACCTTTTGATGTGTAACTCTTATCAAACCTGTCTGAGTATGTACGGTGAAGTTACAACAACTTCCCGTTTCATGGCGAGGCATCTAACTTGGCCGCCCACCACTGACAAGCCATTACACAAACATAAGATTCACAACATAGCATTATCAATCTCTGAAGGCTGTTCTGAGAGTGTTTTGAGGTGGGTCAGGCCACATACATAGGAGTAGTACATAACAGAGTAAAACTTGACACTTCCTGTTCCCAGTGTAGGTGACACGCACATTGACAAAAACTCACAGATTAGCACAACTTTTTATCTGATTAATTCTCTGGCAGGACTTTGTTAAAGTGCGCAACACGTGAATGGCCAAAAGGGCTGTTAAATTAAAATTAAAAATGGCCAACTTCCTGTTTAGGTTTAGGTCATTGCTCCGTTAGGTCTGGATCCATCATACATCTGCCACAAAAAATTTGTATACTTCGGTGAAATGTGGCCCGGGGACTTGTAGCAAATCATTCATTTTGCCATGGCCATGCACAAAATGACAAGTTTCATGAGTTTTTGAGCATGTTAATGCCACCAAAAATGCGATTCATTTTGGAGAAAGAAAGAAAGAATTCCTTCCGTTTCAATAGGTTCGTCACATGCTCGGGCCCTAACTAAAAGGAGAATGAATATTAGACTTAAATCACTGCTAGTGTTGCTTAATATCTGCTCACAAGTTTGCCATATCAACTGGTGTTCACTGCTTGTTTCCGCTGCCTCCAAGTGCCAAAAAAATAGTTATCACAGTTTTAATTTATTTCATGTCTACGTGTAAGACACTCCAAATAAACTATGTTGTGTAACCAAGTAAAAAAAATTAATTTTCTAGCATGTATAGTTAGCCAGAGACTGTAATGACTTCCATTTACTTATGAATGGTTAGTGAAGAACCAGAAAAGAGGTCTTGCTTTAGACGATTTTCCTTTAAGCTGACCGAGGCTTCTTTGCAGATGAAGGCAATGGTGCTTTCCAGTGACTTTACCCAAATGCTTCTTTCCACAGTTATGCTGGGTTCACCACTGGGTACCTTCCGGTTACCAGCTTAATGCTAACCTTTTGACCGCTACCTCCCAAATCTTCAGCCCGAATTCAAGTGTATCTGAGCATCTCCTTCCAGCTTCAAGGAGGCCACTTTCTCAATGAAGGTGTCACATATGTGTTTAAAAACACACAGTGACAAGGGAGCAAGAATCTGTTTCTCTGGTCAGGAATTTAGCCCCCATGAGCAGTTCCAGCTGAATAACTACTGTGGAGTCTGCGTTTTTCCCCACTGCATGCAGAGGAGAGAAGGATGTGGTATGTTGAAAGGGGTGGGCTGAATCAGAAATATGGAGAGAAGAATGGAGAAAATGAGGCAGATGGGCAGTCAGTCCTTCAAACAAGTGAAGGTGAAAGCAAAAATAACAGCAGCTCGGGCGCTCTCAATAGCAGTCCCATTACCTCCACTAACATTAGCTTCTTCTCCATCTTTACACTGCTTCAGTTTTGCTTGAATTGGTATTTTTTGAGTGTTAGATTAGACAATATTTTTACATACAGTTCCTAAAGGATCTGTCTGTGTTACACATCCAAATGATTCCAGACAAACATATTTACTGTAGTATAAAATACACATCCTATTTGTTCATAACTTCAGTCCTCTGAAGTGGCATCCTTTGTCCGTGATCCTATAATGACCTGAAATGATGTTGATGAAGTGACGGATGTCTGTCACACTATGTTGCATGGTTATTGAAAGACATAGCAACAAGGAACAACAAGTTGAATTTACATAATCATAGAGGTCAGCCTTTGCTAAGCCACACATTGTGAGAAAAAAGGTTCAAAGCCTTCTTTTTTAGGTCAAACATAGCGACTACTAACAGAAAATATTAAAAACATACAGGGTGATATCCTACACTGGTAAAAACCCATAGAAATATAGAACCCATAGGAATTTTTAGTGCCAGTATATTCAGACCACAGACTGAACCACTTTTAGTATGTCACTGCTCATCACATTCTTGCTGGGCCCTCAATGTTTTGAGCAGCACTGCATGCAATCATCCATTCACAATTTCAGACATCACTGACATTTTAGATAGGTCATTCTGAGAGGGTGATGTAGAGGGTACGGTGTGACATATTCAGGTGTCAAATACTATCAGAAATTTTCCAAAGAAAGAAACTTTTGAAACAATGGAAGTAAGGTAAAGCAATAATGAGCCATGGGTGTATAATAAGACCTGAACAGGGCGCCGCTGCTCAGCCTTGTTTCTGATTTGCCCAGTGGCCACTCACGGTATTGCAGGGGAAAAAATCGCCCTGCAGCCCAAAAAGCATTTTCCCCATACACTACAATATACCACAATCTAATAAAAGAGACACCTGTAAAGCTGTTAACAGGACACCTAAAACTGCAAACAAGGTCAGTTATGACTTCCACTATGATAATAAAGCGTGAGAAAAAGCTTTGATGTGTTTTTTTGAGGGCACTACTGTATAAAAAGCATACATTGCATGCTCAAATTTGATCACTCAAAATAAAATTGTAATATTTGGAGAGTGATTTCGCACACCTTTACTATCTGTCATGATTTCTGTGCTGCCATTTACTGTCTGGAGAGGATCAGACCGTGTAGCCTACTTGTCAGTGATACAGTTGGCCAGCCACTCAAACCTAGCACGCAATAAATTGTTTTAGCACAGACGCTTAGCTAGCTGTTATATGACAAATTAAACACCTTAAATTGTCCACTTGCTGTTTCCCTTAGTGTCATTTCAATAAAAATCATACAGTACATTTTAGCATGTGGAATTAGATACTGTAGAGATGCTATACCAGCTAGCTAGTTTGCTAGCAAACGCTTATCCATGTTAGTAAAATAGCTTCAACAAATCAACCTCATGAGACTGTTCACTTTGACTCACGTAAACTACGTTACATTAAGTTTATGGAGGTCTAAAGAACATCAAGCACAAACATTAGGCGTAAAATGGCAGAGATACTGCAGGCTGTCATACTTAAAAGCAATACAGTTAACATTGACAGAATAGAGCCTGACACTCACACCTTTCTACTGTAAAATAGCTTGTCGCCTGGATCAAAACACCTTAAAAACTCAAAGTAGCCTATTACGTGTGTTGTTTCGAGCTTCAGGTCTTTACAAACTGACAGCCAACTTGAATGGCAGGCTGTGAATTTTTAAAGTTGTTTGTAGCTTAATTTATTTTAACAAACAAACGTCTGGGTACACAGGATTCTAAGTGGCTATTAAAGGGCTCTGAAGCCACATCACAACAATTATTTTAAGCCAGCTCTCTGTTTCTAGTCTGGTTCACAGATATTCAGACAATATTTGTGGGGAGTAAATTCCTCCGTCAACCACCATCATGAAGCAAGCGAGGATGAATGCAGATTAGTGCAAAGCCTCCATAAAGCATATCATTATATAAAGACTACAACAACATACAGCCTTATACATACATACTGAGAGGTGGAGGGGTTATTGCTGTATGATTATGATTGTTACAGAGTGTCCCAGGATGCAACTGCATCATTTATAGTAGCTGACATGTTTACGCCTGCTTGGTTTTCTCTCTCTCTAATATTCCTGTCTTTCTAACATCCCGTTTTCTTTCTTTCTCTTTCTTTCTTCCTTTCTCTCTTTCTTTCTTTTCTTACTCTCTCTCCAAGCTGAAGAAAACCGAGGCCCGTAGGAATGTGCTGATGGCTGAGTGTTTCATCTTGGTCTCACATTACTGCCCAGACTGAACCTAACTGACCCAACACACACACACACACACACGCACGCACACGCACACACACACACAGACACACACACACAGACACACACACACACACACACACACACACAGATGCTTGTATTTGTCATTGTGCCTGTATTTTGATGCCCCTGGTATCCAGGGTAACTGGTGTGAGTGCAAACAGCACGTTGGAAAGATGGAAAGCTGTCCTGTAAGCACAGTGGTGGTTTCTCTGCAGTTAAAGCAGAGTTTATATGACATTATTCACTGTTTCTGATTCTCTGTACAGTGCTGCATGGAGAAAACTTTAAAACTGTTATCCAATAAAGGCCAGTGACAGGTTAAGTCAACAGTGCCAATAGAGGTGCCACATGAAACCATGTAAATTCTCCAATTCCTGTTTGATGCTCTGCTTTTGGTGAAAATATACTAAATTAATTATATGTATTTTAAATTGAAGGGGACTTTTCAAAAACTGAAAGAGGTGATGGTGATGATGAAAAATCAACTCCTTGTATGGATTCTTTCAACATGCTGTGTTCCAACTGTCTCAATGAGGATTTAATAGGGGAGTGTGGAACTGGGGTTGGTGAACACATACAGCTGTGTATCGTCGGCATAACAGTGAAAATGGATGTCACAGTGGCTAAAGATGTTGCCAAGAGGGAGGAGGTAAATAATAAACCAAAGTTGTCCCAACACTGAACCTTGTGGTACTCCGTGGTAAAATCTGGAGGAGTATTGTTTTGAGTTTGAAATGTAGGAAGCAAACCACTGATAAACAGTGCCCCTATTTCAATACTTGCCAGACGGTCTATGAGGAGGGAATGTAATAGTGTCAGAGGCTTATAGTGAAGCATTTAGCTACTAAATATCCAAATATTTCCTTCAGGCATTGTCAGAGGCTGTAAACAGAGGTCAAAGGAGAGTGACACACAACTCCAAATATATGCTAATGTTGCTCTGTGTCTGCATCGTGTGTAAATAGGCAACTGTACACTTACAATTTATACATATCAGCTTTATAATGTTATAATAACCTACCCTAGTTAGAATCAGCAAAAAGATAGCCATACCTTAACTGCAGAGGTGGCATGTCAGAAAACACTCCTCCGAGTTGTGCAGTCATAGTATGGTTTTGAGAGGTATCGACAAATAACCATTTTTTTCCATAGGTAATTGTTAGAACTAAGAAGTGATAACATTCCCCTCTTAGGTTTTGCTGTTTATTTAACTCAGTTAATGTCAGAAAGGGGGTGGAGGATAAAAAATAATGTAGTCATGTTGACATTTAGAAAACACGAATCACACAAATCTCCAAGTTAGTGAATTTGCACGTCAATTTATTTGTTTTTGGTCAGAGTTGAGTGCAGGTTGACACGTGATTGATAACAGCCCGTGCCACAGAATTTATACCATCTAGCAGTCAACTCTGAGGCAAAACATTTGTTTCTCTTCAGTCAACTGCTGATGTTGTGGACACTGGAAAACCCCAGAGTGCCACAGAGGATGACCAAATCTTCCACTAAAGACTAATACTGACTCCCTTTGCTGTAAACAGTGTCTGTGTGTGTGAAGGCAAGGGTTATTAAGATTTTACAGTTACTGTCAGTTTTCAGCTTGTTTCATTTTGAAAGTTAATTTCAGTTAATTTTGGTTTTGTTTTAGTTTTAATTTTCATAAATGCTCAGTTTGGTTACAATTTATCAATGAACCTCTGTGAAGAGTCAGCCTGTTTTATGTGTGCAGTGACAAACTTTTTGAACAGGTACACTGGACCATCCTTTACAAAAGAAATGGAGCAAATGAAAGTGAGGCACCATTGTAGTTTAATTATGGAAGACCTACTTAAATGGGGACATGGTTCTCATTTTAAAACTTACTAAGAATTTCGAGTGACTATCCTCCCATCGTTATCATTTTAAACTGCATGTGCTGTGCGAGAACAGAAAGCATGACCAGGCCCAGAAAAAGTAACTAAGGAGCACGAGGCTTATCAGTCCAGAGAAGATCCAACATGTGACGACAGTAAAAAGGAAAAACTTAAGTAATTAAATAACTACAACCCACACATTGGTGTTATCATGTCTCTCAATGGAGCAGCAACAAGTCAAAAAGGGTTAAAGTGAGGCAGCTACAGTGCCAACTCTGCTTTGCTCAGCACTGAAAGGAATTACAGTTCTGTGATGCAAACGTGGCACCAGGAGCTGCCCTTAACAGCCCCTCCACACACACACACACACACACACACAAATATCCACACACATCTCCCTCCTCTCTGCCTCCTTCCTCCCTCTTCCTGCCAAAGCCAACACGACCACTCAGGCCCCAGGGGCAACTTGTGTGGCACAGAATCCCCTCCCCATCTCTAGTTCTTCTTCTCCTTCTCCTCCCCTCACAACTACTCAGTAAAGTAGAGCCTTATATATTCAGCACTTTTCCTACTTATCTTACTTATCAGTTAGTGCCAGCTCACGTCATGACCTTTGACATCTTCATAGCACCATAACAATTCTGTGAGGAACTTTCTGAATGCTCTAAGATGATTCTTACAGCACAAAACTGGGAAACCAACATTGTTTACATGTACTATCTGTGTTGCCAAATGATGAGTAACTAAACTCTGAAATAACTAAATTATTTTTTGAAGAAGTTTAGTTTGACCAAGACGGTCTGCAGCAGTGAGCATTATTGCACCTTAAAACTTTTTTTTATTATTTTGCAACCCGCTGACCAGGAAGTGGGAAGAACAAGAAAGATAAACAAAGATCACAGCTTGTTCCAAAACTCCCACACACATGCATGCATACGCATACACTCACACACATGCATGCACACACACACACACACACACACACACACACACACACACACACACACACACACATCCGCACACATATGGAGTTGATTGCCAGAGCTCAAGAGAAATAATGATGCTCTGCTTTGAAAGGGGATTTTAGAAAAGGCTAGTGCATGGAGATAAAGCTGAGGTACATTCAAAACAAGAAAAAGAGTGTGTTGATTTGTACTTCCGTTTTTTATTTCACTGTTTTTTATCTCACTCACTCAAGTAGGCCTAAACCACAAACATACAAATGGACAATATATCATATTCAAAGTTGCTTAATAAAATCTGTGGTATGTGATAAAACACACCCAAGAATCTGACCTGATCTAGGCCTGTATGAAATTTATTGGGGTGGGGAGGGCAAGGCCTTCCAGTTGGACAGTTGTTTCACTGTTAATAACTAGAAGTACATAAAGAATTTAAGATGGTGTACTCATATTTAAACCATGATATTTTAATGCAACAATAATTTTCATATAGGCAGTAAAGGCGTACCACAGAAGAGGAATTAGAGATTGTCAAAGTTATGGTACACGCACCAACATAGATGCTGTTGAAGAGCGTAAAGCTCAGAAAGACTGTCACCCCATCCAGAATTACAGCAATAAATAAATCTGTTTTCCTGTTTTGTTTTCTTTTAGAATAAATAAATAATTAAGTAATACACAATAAGTGTAAGTTGGTCCTTTTTATGTCCCCCATCCACCCCTCCTAATAATTTTGAAGAGTTTTTAGACTGTAACACACACACACCACAAGAGACCAACAGTATCCAGCTTTTTAGGGTATTGGAAGGAACTGTAGACGCCTCATAGTATAAAGACACAGGAGACATGACCAGAGACAGGGTGGGCACGATGTGAACAAAGTCAAAGACCGGATACAAGTCTCACATTTAGATGGTGGGCACATTAGCCAACAGAGCAGCCAGGACACCCACAGTCAGAAGTATTTTGCTTCACTGGGATTGGTTACCATCCCATAAATGCGCTCATGTGCAACTTTCTTTTCATTATTTTCCAGGTATATAGAAGGCCTGGTTTGCCTTAATCACCCATTTCCCATTATCATGCTTATTTATTTCTCATAGAAATTAAATGGAGGAGAACTCTTTGCCTCATGAAATTTCATCTGGCTTTTAACTGCTGTAATCCTGCTTGGATGTAATGACGAGTCTATGGTTTATACAGTTGTTTCAACCATCTTTAAACAACTGTATTTTGGTCACAACCATCTCTTGTGCAGAAGAGAAGAAATGTAATTGTTTAGGTGTGGCTCAAACAAGGGTTAGTATCCAGCAAAGTTATATGCTCAAACAGCTTTTTACTGACATGACCAAAGTAATACTTAGAGGGAAACACACATTGTCTCAACTGGTTTCAATGACGCCAATTTCAGTATGGAGTTGTCACCATAAGAGGAGAGAGCGAGTGACAATTCATATTTATAGTTTGAGAAAAACAACCGCAGAGTGAAAAGTGTAGGTGTGGGATGACAGCATGGAAAATACAACCATGTATAGAGAGGGCATTATGTAAAATCACACACAAACTGTGACACACACCAAGTAACATATTATATAAGTAATCTTACAGAGCACTTACAATGAATACCTTATTGTTCATGGGTGGAGCCACCTTAATCTGACAGTGTTAAGAAGGCTCCTGTTAGTTAGATGAAGTACAATCAGCTAATGTTCAGCAAGGGTCGTGTATAAATCTACTGTTCCAAAGAAATAAATACAGGCTCTGTTGTTCAAACCTAAAGCAGTCTGCAGCCAGTTTCTGTTACTGCGCTGTACTGTGAGCAATTTCTTGTTTCACTGTTAACAGTTGAAAAACTGCTGTATCCAGTTTGTCCTGTTGCCATATCATGAAAAGAAAAGCTTAACATTTTGGGAAATATTCTTTTGTTTCTGACTGAGAGTTAGACAAGAAGAGTGATATCATTCTCGCATTCATATGATAAATATGACACTTCGAGCAGTAGCCTGTTAGCATAGCTTAGCATAAAAACTAGAAACAAAGGAAAAACAATAGCCTGGTCCTGTCCAAAAGTGACATAATGTCCCTACCAGTGCCTCAAGAGTTCACAAATTAACACATTATCTTGAACATGGCACATGTCGTATAATGGATGGTTAGGTGCCGGACTATTTCTTGGCCGGGAGCAGTGACTTCCTAGAGAGATGTTATTACTGTAAGAGAGAGTCTTTTCAGTTTCCTGTGTGTGCACCCTGTGCAGAACAGAGACAATGGATAAATCTGTGTAAAACAGTCCATAAACTTGCTGTCTCAGGATCAACAAAAAACCCTGCAATGTTACTATATTCTTACATTTCAAGCAAGCAAGTAACAAGTAACTCAGTGAATGAACCAGGTCCTTAGTCTCACTAAAACTCCATTTTACTGATATGACTAAGCCTTCTTGTCCAACTATCACAACATTGCATGACTGAATCAAACTTTAGGTGTTCTTCCTCAGAGCTGCAGATGGCATCACCAACCAGAGAGAGACAACAAACAGCTGTGTAACCTGATAGGACAAAATCTAGAGACATACATTTTAATTTTTCCACTATTCTGCCATCTCATGCGGTTTCGATAGAGCATTATGTAGGCCAGCTGTAATTATGATTTATTAAGAGTGTGTGTGTGTGTGTGGGTGGGTGGGTGGGTGTGTGTGTGTGTGTGTGTGTGTGTGTGTGTGTGTGTGTGACTGCCCCTCTTCTGTCACAACCAACCACAGTCTGGTTTACTAACAGGGAGGCCAGGATGTCTTGACACACACTGTATCCATGTCATTATCCCACAATAATAAACCTTATTTATATGGCACTTTTATAAAGTAGAATTACAAAGTGCCTCATTATGATAATAACCGAGCACAGCACAAAATATACAAAACAGATAAATCAAAGTTTTTTTTACTGTCTTACTGATGGGCTGTTTATGTTCTGCCTGGAATTACTTTTAACACAACTCATTGTGATTTTAATGATGTGAACTTGTATTTCGATTAGGTTTATGTTCACTTTGTCTGACAATTCATAAAAAGACAGCATAACAGAATGAAATAACTTTGGGTGCAACTTTCTGGTTTTATTTGTCAAACTTATTTAATGTTTTCATGCTAATGAGGCAGGAAGAAGATTCTAATTTAAAATAAACCCTATGGCACATTCAAATTCTGGTTCAAAGCTCGAACATCTAATAATTTTGGTTTGGTAAATTCTTACATTAAAAAAAAAAATTGCTGTTTGGCAGCTGACTCATGTCTCAGTCTCAGTAACAAACCCCCCCCTCAGCACACAAAAGCACCATACTGGAATTCTTTCCACACTTGCATCTGTATTACCATTCAAAAATAAGTCAACATTTTCAAAAAGAAAACCAGGCATGATGTTAAATGTGATGAATTGCTTGTCTTGAGCATGTTTCCTGTTCTTCATTCAGACCACACTGAAATAAGTGGCTTCCTAAAAATTATGAAAAGGTATTTAAATATGTAAAAGCTACAGGTCAGCTGTAGAAAATGCTAGGTAGTAATGTTTAGGTAAAATACACTGAGGTTTTTTATCTACTACGGTCTAAAGCCCCTGTTACACTGGACAAAAACCCCACTAACACCCACTTACATCTGGCCTTTGTCTTTGGTGTGAAAGGGTACAATTACTCTGCAGTAGTCACAGGTATTTATCAGCTCCATCTTTGATCGCCACCACTCTTTCATCTGTTTCTATCTCATCCATATGTTTGCGTAGTATTAGCAAGCTAGGCTAACGTCAGCCCAGCATGGTAACCACAAACAGTCTATGGGCTACACACAGCAACCACTATAATATTGTCCCTGGCCTCCATGCTGCTTTCTACTGTTTATTAACGTTTCGTCTTTTAAAGGGCTCTGCGTTTCCTGACACATCAGAAAAAAATGAAAAGGAAAACTCGTCTACTGGAAATGTGAACGTTTTTGTGAGAGAACATTTTAGTGGGTTAGCTTAATTTTTATTACATTGGGAAGAAGTCTTCTTTATTTACAGTCTGTCGTTACACCGCTTGATTTGTTCCCAAACTGTTTTGCAGCAAGTCCCGCCCTACTGTGCTGTGATTGGTTAGCTCATTACTCAGATGCGTACTTGTGATTACATGCTAGCTCCATCTTTGAAATTTTCAAATTTAAAAGTCCCGCAGGCTACAATAATGACACTACTGACAATAATGTAATAATAATACAAATATATTTTGAATCCTTGATTAGATAAAAAGCTATATTATTTACATTTACATTTAAGGCTTTAATTAATTTAAGGAGGGAGGCTATGCAGAGTCCAGGTGAAATCTGAACTTATTATCTTCATATATGCCACTCAGAGGTATTAGTGATAAATTGAAACATCTTTTCTATTTCATAATAAATACCAACTAGAAAATTAATGCAATAAGCCAGGCAAGGGAGCACCTAGCATCTCTATGACGGGCACAGCTGCGCTCACAGCTACCATTTAATCACAAGGACACGTCAAAGTAACAGGTACTAGCTAATCACAAGACTAGCCACATAATAGGTAAGGAAAGAAATAAGGTGGAAATATCAGAATAAAGCAGCAGCAGCAAAGCACCTGAGTGTATCAAATTTATAGTATTAGTTTAGTTTAAATTAGCTTATAGTAATTTTAGTTATAGTTATTTCTTCTCTTATAATTTTTGTCACTTTAAGTTCCTAAATTAATACACCATGTCATTTGCAGCGTATCAGGAAAGAGCATTTCTGTTTCCAGAACCAAACCTGTGCCCTTCCAATCAGAGGTCTCTTTCTCTGACCTCCAGGTGACTGCTGACTCAATTTTCCCCCTTGCTGTGGGAAAATCTGCATTTGATAGAGCTCATATCAGTGTTAATACCCTGTAGAACATCAGGAGATTCTCCTAAGCTACAGTGTGGTACAGTAAAAGCCCAGAGACCGTCTGCTGATTAGAAAGGAGCTTCCTAGGATCCTCCTGATTGGCTGCAGGGCAGGGATTGGAAATGAGGAGATGGTTACCTTGGCTCTGGGAGATTTAATCACTGTGTCTTACCTGCATGGGGAGGAAGTGTGTGTGTGTGTGTGTGTGTGTGTGTTGTGTGTGTGTGTGTGTGTGTGTGTGTCTGACACACTTGGCGAGCTTTGCAGAGGGTTCATGGCCAACGTAGGTCTCAGACGTGTACCTGGTGTCTTGGCTCTGGTCAGTGTGTTGATCCTGGACACAGAGTGCAGTTAATTGGGTGTCTGGCCCATTGTTATTCAACAAGCCTACGCATGTGCAGCTGTCTCTCTGCGCTTATGTGTTTGCGTGTATCTGAAAGGTGTCCCAACTTCACTGCAGAATTTTCATCATGTCGCTTCTGTCACAGCTCACGCCACAGTCTGAACAGTTAAAGGTGAAGCAAGCATGATGTGTTCCATTTCAGAGACCAGCATGTTTGTTCTTTGGAGAACTAGACTGGGTTGCACCAGCACTATTCATATTTTGTATAGGAAGTTTCAGTTGAAGGTATTTTGTAAGTTCTTAGTAAACACTAGCTAGTTTAAAACTAATGATTTATTTAATGGCTTGCACCATCAACACTTAAACAGGAAGTCACTGTAGCGTCTCACAAAATAACAATTTTCAGAGGCCAACCGATATCTTAAGATTGTATGCATCCATGGAGAAATGTGTTACAAAATGAAATTTCAACCTTATTTGGTGATTTATGAGTATAATGTTAGACTAAATGTAATTTTAAGTATACTTTGTTATGTTGTAATCTTCCTGGGTTATTTCAAACATCAAACAGGATTTCCATCAAGTATCAAGTCAGATATGTCGGGTATATCCATATCCCTTACATGACTATATTTTCACCTAAAGTGTCTTATATTAACCCTGAGACCTTTAAGCCTGCCAAACAAGACCTTACACACACACCTTCCTAGCATTAACTGCAACGCTAAACCTTAGAGATCGTCCCATGGCGCTGCTCCCACTGGGCGTCGTGACGTGGTCTGTCAGGCCATGGGGTGACCAGGTACACGGTCGTAGTTTACGGTATAAAGTATTACTGACTCACACACGCACACACACACACACACACACACACACACACACACACACTATAGTATTAGTTAAGCGTTAGGTAAGTGGATGAGAGTCCAGAGAGAGCAGGAGCCCAGGGATAAGCTTTAAAGCCTTCATAACTAGCCCTATGAGCACACATATGTGCTCACACACGCACACACACACACACACACACACTTTCCACCCATCCTTGTGCCGAGAGGATTTTACTTCTTTATCTAGTCTGTTGTAAGACAAATGTGCTTTGCATAACATTGCCCTGTATTTATCAGAGAGCACACACATTCCTCCCATTAACATCCTGATGACTCATGAATGACCTCCAGTTCCTGTAAATCAGCACAGGAGATTACTGTAGGTTCACTAACATGAAGTACACATTACACCGAAAGACATCAGCAGGGATAGTGGGGTGTTTTTGTTAAAAAGCAAGCCAGCATGACACTTTTCCAAGAGCTGCAGAGGAGAGGATAAGTGGGGAAACAAATGTGTGTTCCCAGTAAAAAAACATGATCAAGATATATTGGAACTTTTTCCAATGTTGAACTGTTTACTGCTGCTATGAAACAAAGCATATTTGGAAATGGGAGTTCCACCAAACACAATCATCCACAGCTAATTTATTCTTCTTCTGACAGTCACAACATAATCAAGCCATCAGATAAAGGAAAACAACAATGAAGTCCAGATTTTAACCAATTTACAGTGTCAAAATGTTTACTTTCAAGAAAAAATGTGATGAGGGAAAACTAGCAAATACCTCCTATAGAGGTAAAAGCTGGAAAATCATTGGTGATGGAAAAGAGCGAGGAGAGGCAGGAAATGAATAAGAGCTGTGCCTTTGAACTCAACGGTCCTGGTTGTACAAATAGCAGCAAGAGTGTTTCATCACTCAGAAATCATAAAGTACCTTTTGTAAACTAAATTTATTATTCTTTTTGTGCTTTTCCAGGATTCTGGATAGTAGGATGTTATACTTCTACCACTGGGCGAAACACAAGTCAGTGCTCCAAGATGGAGATTGTCAAGATCTCAGGATTTTTTTTTTTATGAGCAGTAGATATCTGTTGCTGTAAATATTACGTAGCACTACCCCCTTTTTACAGTCCGTCAAAACACATTTGTGTGGCACTGTTCAAGTCCAGCTGCACGTTTCACAGTTGGGGTCCTAGGTTTGCCAGCATAGGGTCCCTGAATTGGAATCCCAAACTTCGATTAGCAGACATTTTTTCCTGAAAAAGCTGAGCCTTTCTCCACCCAGGAGTGTTAACTGAATATTATTTGTCAACTAACAAACATTAACTAAATAATATATAAATCCATGCATCACAGATTCTAAAATAATACATCCTCTGGAATGAAAATAAAAGACTTGCCCGGTATGCTACAAACTCACTTTCTGTGTGGTTTTCTTGCAGATTTTTTACACATAGGTTATATAGGTACTTTTACCTTCTCATCCTGACCACAAAGGAGTTATGTACACTGTTATATATTGTATAATATATACCCATTTGCGGTGAGTGTGCTCAAAACTGTCTGTGCTAAATTAGCAAACACTCCTGCTAATGATTTAGCTTTAGCTTTAGCACAGTAAGCTAACAGTCAGCTGAAGTGAAACCTACAGAAGTCGTAATAACAGCCTAAAAAATGGGAATTTCTAACTTTGAAGGGAACATAGTGCTTATGTCCAGTGGGGCTAGGTATGCAGGAGATTGTGAATTCAGCTTTTCTTCTTTTTTTATTTTACTTTTAATTTTGTTTCTCCATTTCCTGTGGGGCAGACTTGCCACCATACCTTTTCTTATACAGTCCCTACCATACTCACGGCGTGGTTATAGCTGTACTTTTCTACAAGGTTTCTTTGGTCTTTTGGGGGAGATTTTTGTACAAAATTATTAAGTCTTATTATATAGCTCTTTTTGAGCATGTAACATAGGAGTTCATAAAAATAAAGTTTATGCCACACAAGAAAATAAAGAGAAATTAAATTATAGACTAAAAAGGGAGGAAATATTGATCTCACTGAGCCACTGTATTTTAAAGTAATCTCCTAAAATGCCATGTCTTTGCAGTTCATTGTGGAGGATTAGTGTAAAATTTTATGGCATCCACTCAGGAGGTTTTGCACCACACACAAAAAAAGAGGCAGAGAGGAAAGAAAATTAGACACACATCACCATGCAGGAGTTTCATAAAACAAACTGACTGAGATCAAATCAGGCATGGGACAATTTTGTGTCCAATCCCTCCAAGCTCTCTGCTGTGGCGTCAGGGTCATCCTGGGTCTGTCAGTGGGGGGAACAGAGTTTAGAAGAAGGCTGACTGGAAGCCTGACTGGGCGAGTGACCACAAACACAGCTCTGCCTGTGAAATTCCACCGTCAATAGGGGCTTTTTCTAGGCCCGGTGAACCACAACCCTCCAGAGACCCTGTGTTGACCGTATTTGCAGAGACTGCAAGTAAGACAGAGATGTAGTGCTTGAAATGTTCCCTCTTCATGTGCTGAGAAGATGTCAGCTACTGCAAAATATACAGCATGACAGAAAAATGAGTATTAATTTCAAGGAAATGCCTCAACTTGCTATTTACAGTGACAAAATACGGACTAAACCTGAGCACAGTTAATACATTACACTTAGCTGAAGTCTGGTAGCCTTTTCCTGTCGCTCAGGCGGGAAATGACAGATTTCACAGTTGTGGTGTGTTTGTTATAAACAGAAGGAAAATTTGGCAATCATCACAACCACTGATTTTCACCCGAGTTCAGCAGAAGTTGTAATTCTGGAGATGGAAAGAGCGCCACCTGCAGAAACCTCATCAAGAGAAAATTCTAGAAAGACCATTACCTTCCCACCCACACCGTTTGATTGAGAGGTTGGCTGTGGGGAAATGCAATCCTGAAACATTAGTGATGTGAGCCTCAAGCAACTGAGATGGTGACATACCAGAATAACATTAATGTGAATGTGAAGGGTTGTTGAATTCTGTGTGTAAGTAACTTGCATACACATGCAGCCTACAGCTGAGCACTTTATATGCCCATAAAGCTACCTTTGATTGCAGGCATTTGGGAAATGTAGGAGCAATATTCTGAGCTAAAGTTTGTCTTAGTGAAAAACAACTTTTCCTTGCTCCATGTTTTCACCTTCTCATGTTGTGTAACGCTGCTTTCCAGGAACACACAGATTGTAAATCATCTGATTCATGCCTGGATACGTTCAAGGCTGAGACAAACAAAGCTGTGTGTTCCATCTTCCTGCCTTCATTCCTACCAATGCCCACGAAGCCTCAGCACACTCAAGCATTTGATCAAGAGCAGAGCACCATCTTGTGGTGAAGCCAAATATCTTTCTTGTGATGTAGAACAAAGTCAACCAATTAAATTCGATTTTTTTGACCCTTTAAGGCTCATTTTAACCTAAGAAGAATTATCACAAGATAATCTTTCTCTTCACACTAAAATTTATTCAACTGTTTGAAAACATGATTGAAAATGAAATCATTATATAAATTGAACAAACTAAATTGTAAAATAAATTGTAAAGTCTCATTTATCATTCCTTTTTTTTGTGACTAAATACACAGACATATTCTCAAGGGACAATCTGAAAAAACGTACTGGCATATTGATGTTTTTGTGTGAAAACTATTTAACTGCAATACCTTCTGGGAATTTGAGGGATGCAAGGAGTGGCACTGGGTGTCGGTTCAAGTGTGGAATAAATATTCCCATTATGGCTTGTAAAACCAACTTTAAATACAATTCAGTTCCAGCTAAACACAAACACATACAGGCAACCTGTTCTAAGTCGAGTCTTGCATGTGTTCAATGAGGAAGATGCAGTGGAAAGCTCTTTGTCTGTTATTCAATAAAGTCGACTTGAAGACTACTTAGCACATCTCCTTGCCAATACTCCCTAAAAATATGTGCTTCATTAAATGTTTTCAAACTATTTCCCTTTACTAAAATGAAAGGATTAACTTGGTGGACTTAAACTTCAAAATAACTAAAGTTATAATTGAAGTAAAGTAAGAGATGCAAAGAAAAGAGATGAAGGAACAGATCTTTCCAAAAAAACTCTACTATGTTCCAGCAGAGGAGGTTGAAAAGGCAGGAGGGGACCTGTCAGACCTCTGTGTCTGCTGAACCTGGTTTTACATGTGATACGCTAAAGTGGAAACTGACAAGGGTACTAATTTTGGAGCACAACAATTGCTACAACTATGAAGGGTCATTGTGGGTTTTGACAACAAAAAAAAAATATTTTCCTTCCTTCTTCCAAAAATGCATGCCCCAATTAGAAAACAGAACATCTCATCTATTTCACAGCACATTAAATAGGAGCAGCGCATTATTTTGCATTTCTATGACCTTCCCTTAAAACAGAGAACTCGTCTCAGATATGAGTGTGACTTCATGTAAAGGTCTGAAGGTTGCAAACTCAGGGAGACCCTAAAGTTCCTTCAGCCCTTTTACATTGTAGTAATACATTGTACCCTATAGTTTGACATGAAACCACGGTCAATACTTGTTCCTAACATGAGCTGAAACTCCAAACAAGCACATGCACAAGAGGACCAACACCCACCAATGGCTCACTTCAGCAAAGACACTGTAACAGGAGACGCTATCTGTAAAGTTGTCAACAGAGCTTCTCCCCACCCTGAGGCTCGACGACACCCTGACCTTCATCGCTGAGACATGAAGGGCAGAGCGCTAAAGGGACACCAGGAGGGAAAAGTTGTGTAGGCATTTTTAATGTTTACATATTTACTCTGTGAAAGGTGAGAGTCCGCCTGAACAGTCAAGACGACAGCTTGGAATACATTTCAAAGTGACAAACATTTGAAACAGTTTACAGATGCAGCTGATTATCTGACACAGGCATCAGATTATAGCAGGCTTGTACCTTTACTTGGACATGTCTTTGAAAATATTCATAGCTGGTGCTGTATGAAATCTGTGTCTGAGTCAGAAGAACAAAACAAAATGATATGAGGTCTATGTCTATTGTATTGCACATACAGAGAAAACTTCTTATTCAAGTTTGCATACAATGATTAAGAAACAGAAGAGCCATTGGTAAAAGGAAAGCAAGAATGGCCTCGAAATAAAAAAAGGGTGATTGTGATGAGCTGAAACTGGATAGAAGAGACAAAAGGATAAAATTATCATTTAAAAAAAACAAATTTCCTTGTTGTGGTGAGCTGTGGCTCAGATAGGTTTCACACTGATGGGTCACTTTTATTCCCTCCATCATCATACTGCTTGTGAAATGTGTGACAGGAGCGGTGAACAAAAACAATGAACATCGAGCTATAGACTAGCGTTTTGGCGAAAACGGAAAACATGACACTCCAAGAAGTCTACCATGACTAACACAGTGCAAGCTATATTCACAAAGCAGGTCTTGATTCTCAACCATTTTGAGCAACGAATTGCCTGAATATCTATTTTGGGATATAACCCAAATCTGACACTAATGTCCTGGAAGTGAGAGAATAAGTGGATAGAGTAAGTATTGTTTATGAAAGGCTTCAAGTGTCCAATCTCTAAAAACGTTGCTCAAATTCAATTCCTCATTTTGTAGTTCTAACAAGAATAAGTCTACAGTCATGCTAACAGCTCTGTGGAGCTGTACTTAGGCACAGCAAATTTATAGCTCAATGCTAGTAATGCAGGTATAATGTTACCATGTTCATCATCTTATTTTAGCATGCTAGCATTTGCTAGTTAGTACTAAACACAAAGTACAACTAGTTTGCAATTATTTTTTCATAAAACATAGAATTGGATATTTGAATATTTACCTGAAGATGGATAAAAATGTAAAGGATCCCCAAAGTGAGTCATCTTTAGCTGTGTGTGAACGTCTGTTCCAAACGTCATGTCAATCCATCCATCAGTTGTTGAGACTTTTCACTAAACCCCAAAAATGTAGAGCCCTAGAGCCACGCTGCTAGCATGGCTAAAAAAGTAAAACTGTTTAGTCATTTTGCAGATCTAAAAGTTCAAGTAAAAAAGCAAAGCTGCCAAAGTTGGACTGGTGAAATTCAGGCAAACAGAAACATTCAGGCTCCCAAAGACGAGCAATCGAGCCTAGAATGGAATTGACCGACCCTCTCTCCTATCAGCTTACATGAGTCATGTGAAGAAGTCCAAGAAGAAGTTCAGATGAGCAAATAGAAAGCATGGCCGCTTGAATTTTCCATCTAGAATTGTCAATTTTATCATCTTTGAAATTTTACGACTTAAAAATGACTTGCCATAAATTTGAAACGGAAATCCAAACTCAGAGAAAAATATTCCAGCTCTATAATTTCAGTGGTATTTAACAAAACCATCCAGCAGTGGTAACATTTCACAATAAAAGGTATTCAATAACTAAATGAAAATACAAATCATCACAGCCTTTCTTTGTTTCCATACAAATGGATTAAACTGAGATCTCCAATTATGTCCGCAATCTGTTTCCTTAGTTGTGTCGTGTTGCCTTACGTGCTAATGCTAACACACTGCTCAGAAAAGCTGACACGTGGTCAAACGTAAACTAAATACCTCAGATTGAAAAGGCAAAACTTTACTGTGATATCAGAGTTCATATCACTTATTTCTTATATGGGGGGGGTCATAGTTTTCATGGCCTCAGTGGGATAACCATATCACGCAAACTGATTTACACGTCTAATGCCCCTTCAAGCAATATTTGACATTAACACTAACATAAAACATTTCCTGTATGAGTCGCTGAGTTGTATTGCTGGTTCTTCTGAGAATCAACACCTGAATCATTGTTTTGGTTGACCGCTCAATACTGACTCCTAATTGTGCTCACCGAACACACATAAATAAATGCGTAGGCAGGCGTCTGTATGCTGGTGAAGAAAGTGAAAACAGAGAAAATAAAATGTGACAGATATTTTTCTTTGACGTTAGTGGACCACATCAAGAACAAAAGGTGAGTGAATACTGGATTTACATTCATCAGGTGGCGAAAAAAACACTAGCCCTAAGCACCTGTACAGACTATGTCAGGGCTGTTGCTGCCCCCTAGTGGTCTCGGGTAATTAAGTGGTCAATAATGAAGCTTTTAAGACCATTCATTTTGCATGGGATTTTAGCCTTCTCTGGACAATATGATGTGACTGACTGCAAAGTTATGACTAACAACCAGGGAAACAGTCTTGTCTCTGCGAGCCATGTCAAACTAAAATGTAGCTTACGGGCCAACTATATATTCCTTTTGCCCAAACACACACACACATACACACACACAACACACACACACACACACACACACACACACGATGTTTTGTCTGTAAGATTCATGAAATATATATATATATATATATATATTTTTTTTTTTAAAGGCAGCAGTTATAGCTTGAATTGATCTAAGAGTTCTGAATCTAAAAAAATACATAAGTCTTAGCCTAGCGGTAAAACTAGCATCTTTCTGGACATTAACCCTTTTTTGTTTTGTCTTGTAGAAGGCACACAAACTACCACAAAAGTATAGTAAATAATCTTAAAATGTGCAAAAAAGCTCAGTTTACATTATTTCCTCAAAAGAAAGAATAAAGAAAATATAGTTCTGTATCTCATTCTCTGCCCTCCCCTCCTATTTCTGTGGAGGAAAAAAGGACTGCAGTGCAGAGTCCATGGGCGTCATAGTACAAATGTGCTTTAGAACCAACACAAACACCTCTGCATTTCTTCCATTGGCACTTCGTTAGCATTAGTGCAGTTACAGAGTCTCCATGTGCAGCTTGATGAGCACATTTTGTATGTGGTTTAAAGGCTGCACACCAGCAGGATGATTTCTGTTAATTCAAGAAGAGACCCAGACAAGGATCTCCAGAGTGTGGTGGCTGGATTTACTTGAACAACAACCCAGCAGACCCAAAACATACAATGTCACATAATAGATGAAAGGAAGCAGCACTTTTGAGTTTCTCCCTCATGTTTTTTTTTTCTCCAAAGTAATTTTTGTAACTCCCCTTTCCAATTTTCTAATTTTTTCTAAAAAGCCAACCAGTTATCCAGCAATAGGAGGCACCTCTGGCCCTTTAGTGTTCGCACCAATCTTGCTAGCCACTGCACCATCCCTCCATCTATCCTCTGTGTCTTCAGTTATTCAGATGCAGGCGAGGAGGCAATGGTGGTGGGTGACAGCTTGGGGGCTTGGAGGGCCTGCGGGTTGACGATGACCTGGATGACAAAGTCCTTCTGGATCTTAGTGTCTTGCAGCCGTGTCTTGTCCGTGAGCAGCTTCCCAGAGAAGAACCAGCGCTGGTGGGCGGCGTCAATGTCATCCTGGGCTTGCAGCTGCTTCTTCAGTTGCCCTATGGTGTCGGCCATGCTGGCGCTGAGGCGCAGATCCTTGCCCGTGGAGAGCCGGACCTACAGGGAGTGAAGAGAGTAACTTGTAATACTGGCTAGTTGTGTTCTGAGAGGAGGAGACAGACTGATAATGAGACTTTTTTTCACATCTGAGCTAAATGCTAACATCAGCATGTTTAGCAGGTATATTCATCACATTCAGCATCTTGGTTTAGCATGTGAGCATGCTAACATTTGCTAATTAGTAGTGGTGTAAAGAGACAATTAACCCAACGGGAAGAGATTCGGTTCACGAGATCGAGACGAGATTTTAACACTATTTGTAAGAAATCTTTAATTTGAAATTTGTATAAAGAGAAACACATAATTCAAGTGGCAGTTGACAATTCAAACTCTATAGCCTAACTGTAACAGAACACCATGCAGTGCAGCTCTCAGACATTTTGTCTGCTTCAGATCTGTTTCTCCTGTATATCAACTTTTGTCATGTAATATCCCTGCTGAGTGATTTAGGGCTTATCCACACTACTGCGTTTTCAAATTAAAACAGAGACTTTTTGCTACGTTTCCACCTCCGGGCCAGACTACAACAATAAAAACAAAGACCTAAAACGGAGAAGTTTAGAAACGCTGCCGACCCCGTTTTGCATTTCAAAACCCCAGAGGGTGTTTTAGTGAAGACGGGCCAAAACGGAGGACTTTCGAAACGATGACGCAGCCGCTCACACTCGGCTCTCTGATTGTGTTTTATAAGTCATGCAAAGCAGAAACACGAGGCTACTGACCAGGTTTTGACATTGTAATTTTATTAAAATATTATGTACCGTGCAAATAACACTGTACTGTGCATGTCGCCGTTTACTTTGTAACAACAGTCTGTTTTCCGCCGCCACACTCCCGTGTTAGATTCAGAAACGGTCCCAGTTTTATTGGTGCATGCAAAAAAAAACTGCTCGGATGCTTCGTCTGTATTTATTTATTCTTTCGCCAAATCTTCTATAACTACAGAAAAGACCACCAGCTTCATGTTTACACAGGCACGTGCAAGCCCAGTGTACCTGAATGGGCCTTAGCTGTGTGTTTTCAGTCGTTTTAATGTAGACGGAGATCAATTAGCACTGTCTGCCTTTCGCTCAAAGTAAGCTGGGATAGGCTCCAGCCCCCCGCAACCCTGTACGCAAGATAAGTGGTTGACAATGGATGGATGGATGGACGTCATCATTTGATGAGAAGTCCACCTGCCCGATGGTCTGCTGGTAGTAACGTTATCCCCTTCAGACCGTTTGACCGACGCAGCTTGGGACTGTGTTTTGCATGTGAAACCAAAAGTTATCAGGCAGAAATCAGGCAGAAATCTCACCAAAAATAAGTGTTGGGGAGTAGCGTCGCTACAAGTAGCGCTGTTACTAGTTTAACTACATTTCTCAGTAGTTTGGTGGCAGCGTTGCTATTTTCTGAATCAAAGATCATACACCTAATAATAACCACTTAACACAAATACAACTGAGGCTGATTGGAATGTCATTAGTTTAGGAAAAGTCAGGGAATAACGAACGTTTTTGCAATTCATCTTAACGGGGACAATCAATCGAGACATTTCCCTCGAAACCACAAACGTCAACCTCTTGGTAATGCTTAGAGGAAAAGTCATGGGTTCATCAAAGTAATTAGGATTATTCTGCTGGTAACCAGGAATGTCATGGCATCACATCCAACAGTTGTTGAGATGTTTCAAGAGGTGGACCGATCCACAGACATGGCCATCTCAAGGGCCGCACTTCTAGCATGGCTGAAAATCAGCAAGGAAAAACAAATCAAGTATAACAGTATAACTGGCGGATTAACATGTTAATGACTATTTCAACAAATGTATTGTATTTGTTGGATGTGTGGGCAGTGCTTATGCACTGACTTACTACAGTCACTTAAAATTGTTATGCTTAACTGGCAAAAAAAAAACACGAGAAATGCTCACAGTACCTTGAGCTGGAATTCCTTCTTGGGTGCCACAGTGGGTTCGGGGCTGTCACTGGGGTCCTCGTCGCTGCGCTCTGAGATGAGGTTGACTGGTGGAGCCAGACAGTAGACGGGCAGCTGGTAGCGGTTCCCGAGTTCGTCGTAACACTCTGCGAGAGTCCCTGGAGAGGGGTGTTGAAGGAAACAAGGCAGGTTGCCATTTAAATTTACTAATATAAAAATTGATGTTACACTGGGTTATTCTGAGCACGCTTATCTAGATGGATGTTATTTCATGATCTATCCTATGTGTTATCTGTCTTCACCATGTGGCAGTGTGATACTGGCTCCATCCACTATAGCCTGGGCAAGCTCGTGGTCGTTGCACTCCAGGGCCACAGCCGCGGCTTTCAGGGCATCCCAGATCTCCTTACGGCCCTCGAAGGCCGGCGCCGTGTCCCAGAACTCGTCCCGCTTGCTCCGTAGCTGGCCCTCTGTCATCGGATAGTCGCTCTTCCACTTGGGCCGATCTTTCTTCAGAGGCTCGTTACGCCCTGTGATGGGAAGGAGAAGCAAGAGAAGATTGGTGCATGGAAGGAAAATCTGTCGTTTGTACTAAACTTGAAGCCAGACGTTTCATACTCATAACACAGAAGTTATCGGGAAAGGCGGGAGTAGAATCTATGGATGAACGTTTTGAATGCACTATGACTTAAACAAATCTGTAGTCTCGTGTAAGTGTGCACCACTGAATGCAAAGAATAGGCAGACTGATTAATGAATAACACTCATAAAAATGGAGCTGGCAGCAGAGAGAAACGCTAGCCGTCACCGGAGACAGAGAACATCCCACCTCGACTCACTGTGTCATCTGAATCTAAAATTAGGTCATTCAGAGTTTGCAATATGCATGAAGCATGTGTAGCCTATATCTATCTTGTAACCTTACCTGTGTTTCCCACCATTCAATATTAACACACAGCACACCTAGGCCAGGAGAGCACTTATATTAGTGGACTATGGGTCACACACAAAGACAATGAGCTAGCCTCGGGGCAGGGAACATTTCTGACCACCTTTCACAGCAGTTAAATGTCTTAACATTCACTGGAACATCTGTAATCTATTGTTACCTGTCAAAAATACCACAATTTACCAGCAATTGTCTGGTGGCCATTAATGTTTCCCTCCATGGCTGGTACTTTAACAGAAAGGGCTGTGATGAAGTCTTGTGCGACATCAGTAAATTGTTTTTAGTTGTTTTTTTTTTTATTAAATAGCTGCCAACTGCCAGCCACTTTTTGCTCTATGCTTTCAAAAAGCACCTTTGGAACTTTTAAACTAAAACAAAAACAGGCCGACTAAACTTATGTTTCCTGAGAGGCAGAGATGCCAGCCACTGAGGAGTGGAGGGATGGAAAATGAAGGTGTATTAAAAGGGGACTGCACACATCCAAGAGGTTGCATTTCTTTCAAACAAATTATTTATAGTGCAGACGGTTTGGGAGAAGTAATTCGGAGGACACGGGGTGGTGTAGGATTAGCACTTGGAGCGGAGTGAATTCCAAAGTAAGGCAAAGGGGCTTCCTCACTACCACTCAGCCAAAGAAGTAAATGACAAAGAGTCTATCTGGGAGACAGAAGGGGCTTAAAGCGTCCTAATGTGGTTCATAAATAGATACTTTAGACGCATTCAAATGTAGTTACACATACTATACAGGTGAGGTGGTTTCCGGAGCCAAAACACACAAACTATATCAGACGTTTTCAAACTATGTGGCGGGCCTCCTCAAGGGGGGTCAGTGTGGCTTTCCCAGGACGTCAAGGTCCATTAATCGATTGGAAATCATAGAAAAAAAAACAAACATGCAACCTGTAACTCCAGAACTTAAAAATGTAATGATTCTCAGGCAGGTCTTTATCAATATCAAAGAAATAAGGGCTATAACTACCAATTATTTTCATTATGATTCAGCTTATTTTTTTGATTAATGGATAAATAGTTTAGTCTATAAAACTAAAATAGTGAAAAATGTCCACACATCATCCGAGGTGACATCAATATCTTGTTTTCTCCAACCAGCTGTCCAAATTCCCGAGAGATTCAGTTATTTCAGATTTATTTGAGAAGCTGCAGCCAATTAATGTTGGGCATTTGGGTTGAAAGTTGACTCAAAACAATTTATTGATTTTCAAATTAGTTGCGGATTCATTTTCTGTTGACCAACTGATCGATCAATTGACTAAGCATCATCAGCTCTAAACGTAATCCAGTATTAGTTGTGAGTACACCAGTGGGTACATTGCAAACAGGAATTGCTAACAGCTCATGCTGCATACTTTAACTTTTCAAACGGTGAAAATTTGCCAAAATGTAAATACAAAAAAACAAAAACAAACAGGGCTCAAGATGTAGCACACCACAAGCTCACTGACTCCGTGGCAAAATGATACTTCCTGTTTACTAGGAGGAGGGCAGGGTGTGTGGATGGGAGGGGCAAATTACAAGCTATTTGTAGAAATGCTCTTCATTTGTATCTGTGTGTGCAATCTCTTGGAATACACACATCTACAAAGCACTCGTACTGCGACATGTTCTGTTGCAACACAGAGGCAGATGGGAGGTCTTCTTTTATAGCAGATATCTCAACTCTCATACCTCAACCTGCTTTCAGTTTGTGGCCATTTGAGATTAGGTGACTTCCTGGAGTCCAATCAACAATTAGCCCCACTGTAAAAACAGGTAGCGATATATCGGCTGATATTAACTAACTGTAGATAGATCGGAGGAGAGTGAATTCCCCCTGTTCCCCGTCTTCATGCTAAGCTAAGCTAAGGAAACCGGCTGTCGGTGGTAGCTTCACATTCACCCTACAGACATGAGTGGTGTCAATCGTCTAATCTAACTCTCAGCATGAAATGGGAGTAAGAGAAATTCCCAAAATGTAAAACTATTCCATTGAATAATGGTGCACTTTGCTGTGTATGTATAAACAAGGTTCAGATTACAGTTTGGTGCACGCGATTTCATTTACACAACATGACAAAGCCCATTTTTCTTTCTCTCATTATGTTGCACATACAATTATGTGATGAGAAAAAATGGACGACATCGTAGAATCACCGTATCATTAAAGTTGGTAAAACAACGTCACAGCATTGTACTTGTGAGCTGTCCTGTGATTGCAGCTCAGGCGACTAATAACTCCTTGTTAAGAAAAGGGCTGACCTAGAACCCTAAATGCATATCTTCTTAGTGACACATTGAGTCAATATGACATCTACGGAGAATATTTTCTGAGGAGCTGACACGCTTGATAGCTAAAGGATTTTCAAGTCTGACAAAAATAATCAGAGGAGGAGGGTGAGCTGAGAAACGGAGACGGGCAAAACAAATAAGAGGAGCTTTCCCTTTCTTCCCGTAGGAGGCCTGTGAAGTGGCAGAAATCTAATTTAAAAAAAAAAAAAAAAAAAAGGTTTTAAGGAAATAAGTGTGGTCTGTTGGACTGTGTGCACAAAAAAGCTGGGAGTAACAAAAAGGAAGGGATTCTAACTGAAACACACAAACAAGAGACGTGAAGCAACGCATTGCAGACACATGAAGCAATATCAGGGTGTTTTCATCCAGCCGGGCTCATAAAAGCCACGTGCCACGTGATGATGCTATAGTGAAGCGCGTTATTTATGGGTGTCAGTGAAATGCCTCAACCTGCTATTCCTCGCTGTACGTCAGGACACAAACAAAACAACACACCCAGCAGCAATAGGTGACTGTTAAAGGATTACCTGATTCTGGGAAAAGCGCGTTCAGCTAAAACACATGCTGCTGCTTTGGCTCTGTAAAGACATTTAACAGCCTCTGTTTTTGGTGTTCCCCTCTGAAAGCAGACATCAGTGAACAATGCCCTTGGAGAAGAGGAACAGTGGAGGGAAGGGAAGTTCGGTCTTTAACCGGACACGGACTGAATGCATGTGTGACTGTATTTCCTCATGATACAAACACTCCCAACATGCAGCCAAACACACACACACACAGCCTCATCCTTGTAGCTGGTTATCACCACAGTGGTGCAATCAGCTCTCTGCAGCTAAAGATAAAGTCAGCCTTCGTTCTGTGACCCACCCATAATGATACTTTTGAAAACATTCTCACCACACCTGGAGCAAATAAAATATATCCCGTCGCCGATTTCTGACAAGCCTGCACAAAATATTTCAGCAGACACATACCTTTTTAATCACTGACCCTGTGAGGGATTGGTAGATCTCCAATTTGCCTGTGGAGCTGACAGACTCACCTCTACTTCATCTTACTTTAACTTTAATTTCTTTAATGTTCATTTCTACAGAACATCTCAAACTATGCTTTGAGATAAGACATCTATTCCTGAGGTCAACACGACCTAAAATAAATGTTTTTTTTGATTAATTATCACAAAAAAAATCTGTTACTTCCGGCTTCATTGCCAAAACAATGTTTGGTTCGGTCTGGACAAAATCAGCATGTTGCCCAAGCGACAGAGACTGTGGTGCCCACATCTTTACAGAGACCTGCCCCGTCAACATCCCGGATCAAGCACCACCAGGGGGTAGGCCATGTTCCGATCTATCAGTGCAAGACAACGGCAAGTTGAGAGGAGGTGGACATATTTTACATCGATGACAAATGGTGTTCAAACAAAGCCAAGATGGACACTGTTCCCAAATGTCAGACTTTTAAATGTTAAGATGAAACCATATTATTGTCTTCTTGCTGCAGTTTCCATTCACCCAAAGATGCCAACTTGAAAAATACACTGCATAATGTTCTGGGTGTATACACTTGTAGTATATAGCCTTTGTATGAAAAATATATATATACCATATTGTTTAATTTAATGTAATTGTTAGAATATTTTAAAACACATTTAATTTTCTGTTAAGTTCTGTGTGCGCAGCATGAAGGGACTACAAATGTTGGTGTCTTTATACAAGCTTGTGTTGTATAATGACAAACAACTTTGTACATGCATTTGGTCTATAAAATGTCAGCCAACAGTGAATAATGTCCATCCGAAATGTCTTCAAATGTCTTGTTTTGTCAGACCAAAGGCCCAAAATGTAAAAGGTATTGTGTTTACTATCATAGAGGACTAAGAAAAACAAAACATATTCACATTTCAGAAGCTAGAATTTATGCCATTTTTCTCAACCACAACAAAAGAAGGTATTTGATTATCAAAACTGTAGCCAATTTGTCCTCTGTCGAATGACTAATTGATTAATCGAATAATAGTTGGAACTCTATAAACACTTTAAAGTGATGTTATATCTAGCATCTTGGTGGCCCAGCATTTTAAAGTTTCTTCCAGGTCACACCACATCCCTGGGTTTGGATCCAGCCAACGACCTTTGCTGTTTATCTACTGCCACATGTTTCCTGTTTCTCTCCACTGTCAACTGCCAACTAAAAATGCAAAACTGCTGTTAAAAGATGCTATCATGTAAAGTTACAAAGCAGAAACCAAAAGAATGCACAGTCATTTATTTTCTCTTCGCAGGTATATTGCAGCCTCGGGAATACAGATGCGGCTTTTTATCCTTCAGCGGACGTGATGCAGAAGTTTAAAATCTATAAATTACAACTAAAGTCTGTTATCCTATATTGTGAGAAATGGAGAGATACCATGACCCTTTTATTGTATTTGACCTCTTCACGGACAGCTTTCTGTGTCAAGCAGAGTGGATTCAGTCCTGTTAAAGACGGCAATCACTGACGCAGCAGGACATGATGTGACTTGTTCTTTTTGATCGAAGCCTGGTCTAGCTGGGAGTGTCTGTTTAAACTAATCAGGGTGGGAAATTACCATGAGCCACCGCCAAAACTCCGGGGAATCTTGGCCACAGTGGCTTTAACTTTAAATAGCCTAATCCATTGGCCACTTTGGCAGGTAACAAAGAACGACAAATTATTCTGAAGGTCATATTCTGCTTAGAAAATGTATATCAGATGTTCATTTTGGAATACAGCCAGGTGGCCAGGGGTCAAGAACTTTAAATTCCCTACGAACGCACAAAGCTGGATCAGTCTTTCTGATGTAAACTGGAGACAGTTCCTGCTGGAAAAAAAGACTTTCCATCAGTAAAGTTGGAAGGAAACGAAAGGGACAGAACCTGCATCCAAATGAATAACAGACACCACCTAAACAGTCACTACAAGGGGAACTTTACTGCTCTGGGTATGCTGAATGTGACAGTAATGCAGTGAGCTGAACTGAATTTATTTAACTGCCGGAGTTTAGTAGACGTTAAAGAACTTATTGACCTCAGCAGAGACTTTAGCCACATCGCAGAGAGGGCCTAAAGGTTGTTTTCCACCCTAAGTGAGTTTAGAACAACATTCATAAAGCTGCAGCTCTGTAAAGCCTCTAATCATTCAATAAACGATAACCACTTTCACGTGTCACGCCGTGAATTATAAAAAAGCCACGCTAAATATCATTGACATTGCTGTCTGGGGTCGAAACTATGCAGAAGTACAAAACGTCTGCCAGTTTTGCTGTGCGTCATCCAGTTTGGACTGGTTGTAAATATAACATTTACTCTTGCTGAGTGCTGTAGCAGCGATCCAAATTCTATCCGTCACTATCAAAGACAAGTGTGAAAGAACAAAATGTGGCAGATGGCCAGTGTTTAATCTTTAGAAGGACGTTATTTTCCGGGAAGGTAAGTAAATAATGGACATGAACTCAAGTCTCTGATGCTATTACTCTGTATATCAGCAACTTCGGAAATCAATGTAACCTCTGCTTCAGTGTTGCCATTTACAATAACCACAAACTCCTGCCCACTGAACCACATTAAAACTGCAGTGTGATACGATGTACGCAGGGTTACCATACTGTCCACTTGTAAGATAGTAGATCACCCAACAAACACAACGCTGTTGGATTAAGTTTAAGGCCTGAAATTGATGGGTAAGAAAACTGCCGGCGTCGTTATAGATGTAGTGTCAGACAAATGCAGGTGTGGAGTAGGTGGATTTGGGAGTAGCCAGTGTTGAGTGCGGGTCTGGGATAGCAGAGGTTGCCTAGGTGTTCAAATGTAAACAGTACGAGGGTGTTCCACCACATTCTTAAAGCAGTGATTGGGGAAAAAGTAGCAAAAACACAGCAAGAAAAAGCAGCCACAGGATCTGCAATCCACACAGCATTTAGTGACTGCACTGCATTTACATGTACAACTAAGAACGTGTTCAGCAATCAGACAAAAATCTGACTCCCTGTCCAAAATCTTACAATGCAAACTGGTACCTGCCAATGTCCTTCCACTTGTTTGCTGTCAGCATTTGTAACTGTATCATATGATCGCTATCCAGCTGACCCACATGAGTAAAACTTCTGTATAAACATGGGCCCTGGTGCCCATTTGCACTTGTATGGAAAGAAGACCTGTCATGCATTGTGAATGCAAATGAATCCCAGACCATGGGGGAAAAAACATGCAGAGTGATGTACAGAAAAGCCCTGGGTTTAGCAGCAGTCAGTTTCCCCATGGAAAAACAAACTTGAACAGGGAGGTGAAACCCAATCACAAGTGGTCACTTGAGATGCATTTGACTCTGATGCAGGCGTGAAATACACCTGAATACAGTGAGTGTCAACCACATTTAGTGTTGATTTGTGCACTTTAATGTGTACTCAATGTAAATGCAATTACGCAGAGCTGGACAAGTGGCAGATTTCATCATTTGTCACAGCAGGGGTTAACTGAACCGGCAAAAGATGGCAAAACCAGCATGGGTTTGTAACGCCATCGCTTAGGATAAGAGTACATCAGCAGAAAGTATAAGTAATGGTGTCACAATAAGTTTTTAAATAGTTATTATTTAGTGAAGCACCTCCACACACAAACTGTAGTCTTACCTCCTCGTCCACCATTCCTGGACGAGCCTCGGCTCTGTGTGTCCTCCCAGCCTTCCCAGTATCTCCCCACACATCCTCCCATAGTTAGAGGGCTGCAGATTGTTTCCACGCGTCTCACTAGCTGATCAGGGGGGCCATCACGGATGAAGACAATGAACTGGGACGAGTAGCAGGTCCAACGTTGCAAGCCTGACAGACCGGATAGGTCATCCGTAGCGGCACACTGGGGGCTGTGGATGTTTGGTAGCGCTGAGCTGATCTAGATCTGTAAGATAGTGGCTGAATGTTCGTTTTCTCTCTTTATATGTAACTGCTGTTTGTGTTTGACACGACCCCACGAGATTCAAAGCTCGTGGCCCGCACTATCGTTACAAGAGTTTGATAGCCAAACCGTAACATCCGCCAAACTGTTGTAAATGCTAGATTATAACTAGCAGCATGTCAGTTAACGAACTTGCCCGTTGAGTTGGACTAGTTGTAAATGTTGATGCCAAGCAGTCCAAACAGAGCGCACGTTCCTCGCTAATAAGCTAACAGGGCCAACCAGCTAGCTAACTAAACATCAGTAAACTTCCGCGCACTCGTGAACATTTCCCTGCACGCTGAGTTTCTTCCAAACGCAGTGGACAGTTACAGTTCCCCGCAGCCCTCGGTGTTCCACTTCAAGTCCTTGACGTTGTGTCCAGATTTTTTTTCTTTAAATCCCCCAAACGTTACTTCCCCCTGTGCTTGTAGGTGACCAGCGGCGGAGGTAGCGCCACCGAACTTTTTTACGCTTGCGCGTCAGCACGCAGGCAGGTGCTGGGTTCCCTTACGTCAGGACGAAAAGACATTGAATTGACGAGACTAAATAAATTCGACACCAACGGAGGTATCTCATAGCTGTTGTGTACAGCGTTGATGTTTCTTGTTTATCATGTATATTATTGTTAATGACGCTGGTAGTAATTCATTTGTTTAACATCACATAAACACCTCCGTGAAAGGGGAGACGGTGTACTGCAGGAATATCACACATAGCTCCAATTTTGGTAGGTATTCTTTGTAGATTATTGGAATTCGGACAGCACCTGAAGGCAACACCCAAAAACTAAATTTTATTTCAACAACAGCACAGTTTACATTTCAAGCAACATGCAGTTAATCCACATGTGACGCCACTTTAGCAATTTAGCATCACATTGTTCGTTAAAACCCCTATTTTTTTAATGAATATATAAAATGTGTCACTTTCCCCATAACTTTCCGCGCATGCGTGGTCTCAGTTGAGGGCACGATGGCTGCGGACAGTACCTTGCTGCTGTCTCTGGTGGAGGAGTATGTCTCAGGACTGCAGGACAGCAAGGCCAAAGATACAGCAACAGGTAAGCAAGTCTTCATAATGTTTTCCTCGACACCTTTCCAGAATATGTCGTTGCAAAAAATTCCCGTTGCTGAGACTGCTGAGCTGCCGCTTCAAGGATGCGCAGCACGGCATGATGCTTAACAAGCTAACTTAGCGCCACAACATCCTGTGTGGTGTTACAACCCAGTCCCATGATACAAACACACACACACACACACACACGTTGTGACACTGGTCTGCTCATTTTATCACCAGCACACATTGAATCTAACGTTTTATTGCGCTGTCATTCGACTAGTAGTGTGCGATTTGGTGCTAATCCAGTATCCCCGCATGCCGCTCGCTAGCTTCTGTGTTTGTATCCTAATGCAAGCATCTTGTCAATGAACTCTGCACCTTTGAACCTCGCTGATGCTGCTAGTTAATCTGTAACTAACTACTAACAACTAGAGATGACTAAGTTACGCTCATATGTTGTTATGTCTGTTCTCTGTGTGTGTTTGTAGTTTGGTTAACTTCTCAGTGCTTTGTAACAGTTCACTAAACTTAACTTTCTGTCCAGGTGTCAAAGATGGGCAATTTACAATACTGCAGCTGGTGGAAGCACTGGGGTGAGCTCAGCAACAACATGGACAAAACAAAAGCATTACTATATCATAATACATTTTTTTACTCAATAGAGGTGATGGAAGTTAAGAAAATATACGTTTTATCAAAAGCATTAAGATGTTTCATTTTGCCAAAATCACCCAGCCAAGTGGAGAAGAGGTCTTTCTCATGAATGATACTTAATTAACCATATATTTTAAGTATATCTACACTATATTACTTCTATACACTATATGGCTTCTATTCATAAAAAAGCTTCAATTCATCTCAGTTAGAATTGCTCTTAAATTAAATAATATTTAACATTTTCATTTCCTCCCCCTTGTAGACTAAGCCTGACCAGCTCTCAGCCTCACACTCGAGCCAGAGGAGTCCAGCTTCTCTCTGAAGTTTTACAGGAGTGCTATGGAGATCTTACAGAGAGAGAAGGTGCACATCTTCTCTTAAATTTTGTACTCTTAGTTTGTTTTCTAGATATCATCAATTCTGACTTTGTATTTGAGTGCAAAATGTATAATACCTTCTGGTAAATGGACTGAAAAGAAAAAACGATGACATTCAGTTGGCTGATAAAACCAACATATGTTGAAAAACAAACAAATTAAATATGTATCTCAATAACTGCAGTTTGATTTGAAGTAGTCTTGTGTGGCTAAATGCAACATATTCATGTCAAGAGGGATAGTTGATCTCCCCGTCTCTCTTCCCCACAGTGGAAGTGCTCATTGCCTTCTATGAAAACCGTCTAAAGGACCATTACGTCATCACACCACCTGTCTTACGGGGGCTCAGAGCGCTGGTGAGTGGCTGTGCGTGATCGATTTTCAGTGACAAAAACATCCGAAACGGTCCTGCATAAGATTACCTGACTGCTAGGTTTGCGAGTTGGTGTCTGCTGCTTGGCAGGTTTGAGTATCATTATAAGAAGTTCCAACATCAACATGCATCAACATGCACATTGCGTGTGTTTGTTCTTCCTTTCCAGACGAAATGTACAGTGTTGCCTCCTGGTTCAGCTGTGTCCATGCTGAGGTCTCTGTTCCAGGATGTTCATGTTCAGGTGAGACTCGACACTGTGTTATAATAAAGATTTTGAAGTTTTGGCAAGCAAGATTTTATCTGAACATACATCTGGGGAAGAGGACCCCTGAGCATTTAGTTTGAGGGTTAAATACAACAGTGGATTTGAGTTAAATCTAACAGGTAAGTCATTACACTCAATAGACAACTGATCAACGGGTTTATAAGTCTAATATTGATTTGCTGCCTTTGGCCAGATGTTAAATGCACAACAGCAGTGTGTCACTCACTGACCTCCATCTGTCTCTTAAAACATGATATATGCAAACACACCCATGCAACATTTGACCGCCCTTTTCCGAGTATGTGATGATCTTGTTCTTGCTCTTTATAATTTGTCTTAAGTTTCCAAATTGTTGTTAAATCTAGGCATTATGGGTAAAAAAAGCTCACAGGGTCTGTTTGTTTTTCTCCAGTCTTTGATGCTGGCAGAGAGAGCCTGCGTATACAACATGCTCATCAACCTCATGGAGACCAGAGAAGCCGGTAAGTGCTGGTTTGAGTCTGACTCACAGCAGCTCGGTGAATAGAGGAAGGCAGTAACCGTTCCCCACAATAACTGAGTGATCTGCTGGAAGAAGAACAAAAAAAAAGGCTTCTGTGTTGAAGAAGTCGGTGATTCAAAACAGCAGAGTTCAGAAATCTCAGCAGTTGGCTGACTAATCACTGTGGTCATTTCTTCCCTCTCAGGCCAGTTAAACTCTTTCCAGCTCTGTAATAAAGGACAGAGTTGTCATGCCTTCTTCTGCTTTGTCTAGCAGTTGAATCATTTACATGTTCTGCAAATACACACTGTATCAGATGCAAGTTTGTGTGTGTTAGTTGTTGCAACACACCAGCACGATGACACAGTGTCACCACTCACCACTGTGTCTTCATTTTAAACTGTAGTATAAGTTCACATAAATATAGCACATAAATAATGATTTACTGGGTGTCTATTAATATTTGGCCTTTTGCCAAATATTTGCTGGTAACTAGTCATAAAATTACTTGGGTTTTTTTTCAGTTTCATATAATAAAATGAATTCAGGCTAGATTAGATTAAGCAGTCTTCTATATCTAACAACTTCCTCACATTCCTCTCTCCAAATATTATGTTTCTGTCAGCCATCTAATACAACATGAACAAAGCCATGTATTCCTGTTTGTCTCTCCCACAGAACTGAAGGGTTTAGGGGCAGACTTTGTGTTTGGTTTTGTCCAATCAATGGACGGAGAGCGGGATCCTCGCAACCTCCTGTTAGCCTTCCAGATTGCCAGTAACATCATCCACCGAGGTTATGATCTAGGTGAGAGCACATAAATGTGCACCCAGCATCTTCCTCGCTGTTGTTTTCTCTGTATTTCTTTCTCCCTCTGACCGTTTTTTTTCTGGCCATTACACAGCATGACTTTGTGATGTTTTACATCCCGTTCATTTCCTGTCCGCTCTCTCAGGTAAATTCACAGAGGAGCTGTTCGAAGTGACGTCCTGCTATTTCCCCATCGACTTCACCCCCGTAAGTCCTTGTTTACTCAGCTGCTTTTGCGTGTGAACTGACAAAAGCAGACAGACATGTCGTCACTGACTTCCTGAGAACTCAGGGGAACGCTGTAGAAAACAATAATCAGCGTCTGGACTCATCATCTGCTCATTCTCCATCTCTACGTCACAGAGGATCACAGCTCTGTCTTCGTTTGTCGACTCTGGAGAAAATTGGCCCATTGGCTCAATGTTGCTAATATGACTTTCGTTTGGGAGGTTTTTTTGTGACATAAGGAGCTCAACATTATCTTACAAGATGATAATAATGAAATACCTTGTAGATCTTTGACACTATGGTTGACACTACCAGCGGTGACTAATTATTAACAGACAAAACTGTCTGGATTGTATATCACAGTATTATACTTACAAACCTTCCGCGACTGCAGAGCCTCTTGTTGGTGATCAGCTTGAACATGTGCGATCCATTTATGATTTCTGCGTGTTTTAAAAGCCTGTCAATCTGTTCTTGCCTCACCCTCACCTCCCATCTACCCACCCCAGCCTTCCAATGACCCCCACGGCATCACCAGAGAGGAACTCATCCAGACGCTGAGGGACGTCCTCACTGGGACACCACGATTCGCTGAGGTGGGACCATCATTTTACATCTATGTTTAACCTTTTGGGTGCGATGTAGATCATTGTGATTTGGATGACATAATTTTTGTACGAGGACCTAAAGGCAGTATGTTTTCTGTTTATCACAGTTTCTGTTACCTCTCATCATTGAGAAGCTGGACTCAGATGTTCAGAGTGCGAAGCTGGACTCGCTGCAGACTCTAGTGAGAAATCTCTACTATCACATTGTTGTCTGTTCGGTTTGGTCTTAATGTGGATGATATACAGTTGATATTCTCTTTAAACAACACTCATTATAACTACAGTGGAGCTGCTGAGGGGTGGTGTTTATGTATAACTTGTGAAGGTGATGCAGGGTGTTGCTGGAAAAGCTGTACCTGTTTGTTTGATCTCCCCACACTTTATATTTTGCAGACTGTTTGTGTGTCACAATATGAACATAAGGACTTGGCAGAATTCCTGGAGGGATTGTGGGCATCACTGCGCAGAGAGGTTTGTTTGAGATTAATTCAACAGCAATAGGACTGATGTGTGTGTGCATCTGCGCTTTGTATGGAAATATTTAAACAACTGTTTTGGGTTTTTTTATTTTTAGAGATGACATTCTACTTATTTGGTTTCACTCAGTGAAAAATGTTTTTACACCTACTCCACCTTAACCGCCACAACCGGAAGCATCTTTAGGACTGCGTTCACATCCACCAAACTTTGCAACATTTATTCTATTAGTTTTTGTTGTTTGTCCAGTTGCAAAGAATGCTGTTTGAACTCCCAAGTTATGGCTCCAATGTGAAAATGTGAGTCTCTGTCTTCAAACAGTAAATCAGGCATGTGATTGAGAGCATCTAAAGGAAAAGACCCAAAACAAAAAGCTTTATGGGAAGACGAGAACAAGATTTCATGCTTGGAAAGCTAAGAAAAACAAAGTGAATTTTTGTGATCTTAACAAGAGAAGAGACAATTTCCTCATGCTCCAGGCACGGGAAACATATTTGATTGTTCAAAAAAAATCTATTACAGATAGGTTTCAAAATAAAGTAAACACACTGTTAATGTAATTGTCTGTTAGTGAAACTGAAAAAAAACTGTTTCATTGCAGGTGTTTCAGACATCAAGTGAGAAGATTGAGTCTGCAGGCCTCGCTGCTCTCACCGCACTCACTTCCTGTCTGTCTCGCTCAGTCCTCAACTCTGACTCTGAAGACTCCCTCTGCACCTTCCTGGATCTCGTCCTTAAAGGTGAAATGTTGTGAAGTCCAGCTTTTGTGCACGTTGGAAATCGATGCACATTTTATTGGAAGGTTGTATAAACTCCAGTGTACAGTGTCCAGTGTCAAAGGCAAAAGAGCGGACAGCGTCATGAGAGAAATGCATGTGAACTATGTACAGAAGTCAGCCAAACGGTGACAGTAAGGCGGTAAAGAGAGGGGTGTGTAGATGTAAAAAATGTTGAACTAAATATGTCTGTGGTAGTGGGACGGTTCGCTGCAGTGAAGCACTGCTCAGGAACACGGGCAGGAAATGAGACCACAGTGATTGTTCACTTACTTAATAATAGTAACCAACTGCTTGGACAGTTCACAGGTCATGCTAACTGTGCGTTTCCCCTCAGAGGATGATTTGATTTAGGGAAATTCACCAACCAGTATCAAATTTATAGAGTTTTGTATTTAAGTCAAATATGTGGCAAGTGATTATAATTACCTTTAAATATAAGATATATAATTCTTGAGAAGAAACTCTTATAATAGACAATATCAGTATCAGTATTTTAGACAGAAAAGATTGAAACTTCGACTGATGTGTAACAGTTTTTGAAGAATTTGATCAGAACCAAAAAATATTCACAGGAACTCCTGTGTACATGTTCATCTTTTTAGAAAGTGAAACCGCATTTAACACTTAAACTCAGAAATTAAACCAGAGTATTTTTGTGCTCTTCATGGCAGGGAAACTCTGTTTTGTTTTGTTTTTTATAAATCTCATCTTTAATAAAAGTCGCTAACAGCGTCAACACTGTGAAACATGTCCAGTGGGCTTAGGGGTTTTTTTATACTGAAAGTGTGATGTTGTTCCAGACTGCAAACATCACCTGTGTGAGCCGGACCTGAAGCTCGTGTGGCCCAGTGCCAAGATGCTACAGGCCGCCTGCAGCGCCTCCAACAGGGCGAGCCACGTCATAACAACCGCTGTCATGCCCTCCCTCATTGAGCAGTACAACAGCAGGACACAGGTGAGTAAGGGAAACGGACATCCAGATGTGTGTTTAATTTAATGTGAACATGTTTGATGGCTATACGGTGATGGTGAGAGTGGTGCTTTTACTTGTACCGCTGTTGTATTGCAACATCTAGACTGTATGTTTGCTCCGTTCCTGTATTTATGAAATATGTGCTGTTCTCGGCGGTTAGAATGTTGACATTGTGTGTGATGGTATCTTTTCATAAACATGACTTTTGGTCTTGTGCAGTGTTCCCACAGGCGAACATTACTGGAGGTGGTGCAGAGATTTGCCCAGTCCGTAAAAATCCAGGCTTCAGACAACGGCAAGTGGTGTTTACTTATTCAGAGCACCATATTCACTCCAGACCACTCATTAGTGACATCCTTTTCTTGCTCCACTTTGGCACCAAGAAAGAAGTTTGAGTTTTGCAACAGTTTTATACATTTGTTTCAGATGTCCTTCTTTTAGTGGTGGACCCTGTTAAAATCTGGACATCTAAAACTTTTTGTAGCTCATCTGTTTCATGTCAAGGCTGGTACCACAGAGACGGATGAATGTGGTGTTTTGTGTTTGAAGCCCATTCAATGAAGAAAGCTGTAGTTTCTTGACATTAAGTCATGAATTTTTCAGATGTAAAGATAGAATTAATTTAAAACCAGTTTAGATTTTAACCCGTCTGTTTCTTTCTGTGTTTCATCCCGCCACATTAGAAGAGAGTGTGCTTTTAGCCTTCCGCCCTTCTCTGTGCAGCATGACGTTTTCAGCTCTGACAGAGAATAACTCCAGTCTGCAGATCACAGCCACCTCTGTGCTCACGCTCACTTTCACAACAAGCAGGTGAGATGCAATAAACTCTAAGCAGAGTCAAACTGCATCGCAAATTCAGCACTGTTTCAAATATTACAAGTGTGCTGTCTCTCTCAGGTCTGCTGCTGGACTCTGATATTGAGCTGGCTGTAGATCACCTTACAAGACTGCTGCTGGCGGAGGAGGATGAAAGAGTCAGGTCAGTACATCCATCTTTCTCTCCTGTCCTCTATCATCCTTTTGATTCCTGTATTGCTTCCTCTCTGTTTATCCTTTGAAGGGTTAGTGTGTAAGTTTTAGTGGCATGTAGTGGTGAGGGTTGCAAATTGCAACCAGTGGCTCACGATGCATTCATGTGCTCTTTGGATGGTCCCATTTCCCGAGTTGTGAAGTTGTTCTAACTTCAGCGTGTGTTCATGTGCTTTTAAGTTGAAATGTGGAATCAACATGGGCACTACTACAAAGATGTTTTGGGTTAGCACTATCAGAGCATGTAATCTACACACAGACATCTAGTTCACTCTACATGGACAGCAAACTAACCACTGCCGTAGTTCCACCGTATTGAATAAACATGCTCTGTACAGCCGTTTGTCCATTTGGGCTACTGTAGAACATGGCGACATCCATGTAAGGGGACCTGCAGTGTATGTAGATAGAATTGGCTCATTCTAAGATAATAAAAACATAACGGTTCATTATGTAAGGTCTTTATACGCCACTGAAAACATAGTTATTGATATTATATTGCATTTTTGTCAATAGCTACACATGGTGGCTCCGCTTTAATCTTGAGAAGCTGCAGAGCTGCAGTCTCTTTTCATTCAACTAACTGTAAATTTCCAGCTAAACTGACCCTATTGTTGACTTTTCTCTCTCGCCTGCCTTTCACCGGCCTTGTGTAGAGTTTTGCGTGCATGGCGTGCTGACGACAACTGCATACACGTAGTGGTTTCTCACGGGTCTATTTTAAGTAGCCGGTTATTTAAAAACGATACTATATTTTTGTGTGGTTCATCAACGGTGGTAAATTATTTGAATGTCCCGCGAGGTGCGGACAACTCGGTACAACACCAGTGAAGCTGGAGCTCCAATAAGTTCCACCACTGCCACTGCACGTACATGCTACGCATACACATGCACACTGACGACCCAGGGTTAGGGTTACAATTTTGCATTTATTCACATACTTTAACAACATTTATTGAAAGTTTTTGTTTTTTACATGTTTATTTACAGCATTAAATGTTGAAATGTATATTGTAATAGGCTGTATATTAAGTTAGTGGGAGAAAACTGGTAGTTCCATGTAAAATCATGTTGTGCATCCCCATATCGGCAAAATAGCATGATCCTTGTTTCACTGCGAAGCTTTGACTATTGGGGGTCAGTCCTCCTTAAGAGCCAAATTTAAAGCAGTAAAAGTAGAACAGTCCGGATTTTGGTGAACTAAACATAACTCGTATCTCTGTGTTTGTGCCTGCAGCGGTGCTGTGGTTAACTGTGTCGGAGCCTTAGCAGAGCTGCACCCAGCAGCCTTTATCACTAAAGTGATCCCAAGACTAAAGCAGGAGATGTTTTCTGGTAAGTGAAAAAGCACACACTAAAAATACGACCTGCAGTGTAATGGAATATCTGAAAACACTGTACAGATGCCAATATTTCTATCATACAATGCTTATAAACGGTAGACCCCATTGGACTTTTCCATGTTTTAATTTTTTACCTCTTTGACTATTTTTTTTGTCTTTTGTTCAGCAGAAATGTTACTTGAATTTTGAAGGGAACAGAAAGTGCTACAATTTGACTTAAAACAATTACAAATATTAAAACATACAACCCCCAGTAATGTTAACATTAACATTAGATACAGCAGACTGGCCCTTCATACGCATTACAAACCTTTTCCTCTTCTCTGCTCAGAGCCCATGGATGAAGACAACAACAGAGTAACTACTGAGCAGCATTCCCATCATGCAGTGCGCCGGCGGTGTTTGTCTTCTCTGGCAGCGGTGTCCATACAACCCAGTGTTGTCAAGGAGAGCACGCCTGTCCTCCTGGATGTCCTCAGCTCAGCGCACACAGGTAATCCATCCAGGACAGATTGTTTTTTGACTTGAAGTTCAAAAAAGAAACCATTTTTATAGATGAGACAACGTCACAGATCACAGTTTATCTCTGACTGTTAAGACATTTGTTTGTGTAGTTTTAAGATTTGAACATTTTCTCCCAAGTTGTGTTGAAGCTGTCACAATATGTCCATATTTATGCAGGGACGTGTGTCATTACGAAGCGTTTCACTTGTAGCCGTCCAGGCCGAATAAATGAAGAAGCAGCTAAAGTTTCCGATGAATGGCAATGTAATTTCTTGTTTTTCAGGTAGTGTTGGTTTCTCAGTAGAGGAGGTGGTGTTGGCGTGCCGCAGCCTCCAGAGAATAGCAGAGCAGGTCCAGGACACCGAGGAGACGGGCCGATGCTTCCACGACGTCGTCATCCAGCGCCTGCTGTCCCTGGCGCTGCAGGCAGCACTGCAGGGTAAGCAGCTCATCTCCTTCTAACCTTACACTCTCGTCTCACCAAATAACTGCTACCTTCCACTCTCTTGTCTTGTAAAACATGAAAACAGAAAAGGTGAATTATTTTAGCTGGAATTTTAAACATTTTGTGCTTCCTGTTCATGTTTTGTAGTTGAAGGGTCATCTGGTCGTCGTAGTCCTCTTCTGGAGGAACTGGTCCTGTCTGCCATGGTCCCTGTCATCAGTACTTCCTGCTCCAGGCTACAGCCCACGTCAGTACAAACTCTCATTCATCTCTCGTTTTGTTTTCTCTGAGCGCTTTTCAACTCGTCAACATGCCTCTTTGTCTAAATCTCTTCATTCCTGTTCTTAAAACCACAATGACTTCAGCAGTGGCAGATGAAAGTTTTCAAATTTGTTGAATAGAACATTATTGGAACAGTTGCTTTTGCTTTTCTAAACCCAGTTTCAGATCATATAACCGCAGTTCTATAGTTGAAGCACTGTATTGATGTGGGAATAAGTTGTTTTTGCCTTTTCACACCTGCAAATCTAAAAAAAAAAAAAAAGTACGTTACTAGTTCCTGTCTCTCACCAGTCAGTCATGTCAGTTTTTTAAGAACTGTCAGAGCATTTTTCCTGAGGTTTGTGTGGTTTCCTTTCGGGGTGTTTAATGTTGTCAGGTTGGCGGGGCAGACGGCATCGAGGGCTGTATCTCTCTTCCTGGAAGGTGATGTTTCCTTTTTGCCCGACAACTCCTTCCCTTCGCAGATCCAGCTGCTCAAGGTTTGTATGTGCATGTATTGAGTGCAGTGAAACTGTTACCCTGGGGGTTTTATTCAGATATTGTCTCTTCATATTTGGTTAAAACTACAAAATTCTTCATTGCCTCACTGTGTAAAAAAAAAAAAAGAAATACTATTCAGTCATTAAATGCAGATTTATTATTTGTATACCTCCATATCATTTATATTCTCCAACCCTAAGTCAGAGGTTGATTATCTTTAGATTTGCAGCACTTTTAATGTCACAGTTTCTTGAAAAGTGCTGTTATTGAGGCTTGCATTGTTTTCCCAGAAGCAGCAGGGGGACTCGTGGAGCCAGATGGTTTGTCTGCTTATGGGATGTGTGTGTGCGTTACCTCGCAGTGTGAGTCTCAACTTGAACACTTCAGCTTTCACTGAAAATCTTTAAAAAACAAACAGTGGTTTCTGTTACTCGAGCTGCATTCTGAGTGCTGCGTATGTCATCTAGGTGGAGGTGCCTCAGATGGATCCTCTGCTGTCACAGCTGGAGGAGATGAGCTGCACCTCCAGCCACCCGCTGTCATACACCTCGGCTGCAAAGTGCTTTGCTGGCCTGCTCAATAAGAGAGCGCAGGGTCAGTTTGTGTCTTTACTCTCCTGTCAGGTGTCAGGTCAAAGACTGCGAGCCTCACACTGTCAACTAAAAGCATCTATGTTGATTTGGTGTCTTCTTCAGGTGATTCTCTCGACAGCTTGATTCAGAGGACAATAAAGAGAGTATGTAGTGAGTTGGACTCTGCATCTTCATCTACACGCACTCAGGCTTTTACCCTCATGATCTGGGTAAGAGTCACTGTTTTCAGATTTTGGTCAGATAAGGCTTTAATTGATATGTGATGTTGCACAAAGGTTTAATTTTATTTCACTTAAAGTCACAAGTGCAATAAAGCTGCTGTTGTCTCCAGGTGGCCAAGGCTCTGCTTATCAGATACCACCCTCTGTCCACAGCTCTGACTGACAAGGTAAAAACAGGGACACTCACACATGCGACTGTAGCATATGCTTTATTAGATACAGTTTAGAAACTGCGCTTTTGCTTCTAATGATCTCACACTGTGTTTTTGAAGCTCTTTGCTCTGCTGGATGATGCTGATCTCGGTCCCATGGCAGCGGACGGCTTCTCTCTGCTGATGAGTGACTCTGCAGACGTCCTGAACCGCGGCTGCCACGCTGACGTTCGCATCATGTACCGCCAGCGCTTCTTCAGCGAGAATTCAGCCAAGTTGGTCCAGGGCTTCAACGCTGCGCCGCAAGGTACAGCAGCGCTGCAGAGATTTGTTATTGGATATAAAATAACCTTTATTCAGTTAAAGCCACTGTGTCTGTAATGTGCAAAATATAATTTTCATGTGCAGTGTATGAAAGCTTATTCTCTCTCCTAGGTCTACAGATAGAGAAAGTTGCTTTCTCATGATTAAAAACTCAAACAACATTTGCAGGATATTTGAAAGACAATATGGAAAATCTCTAAAGAGAACAAATAACTTCCAGATGAAGTGACTTGCTATTATGGAGGTCTCTGGTTTTCTCATGCGAGCAGTTGTCTCAGCTTTTAGCTACCAGATTTACTTTATTCATTATCTGTCTCCACCACAGAGAAGAAGCCCAACTACCTGAAAGCTCTGTCTAACATAGTCAACAAACTGCCCAAGCAGGTTCAAGTCACTGAATTACCAGCGGTGAGTAAAGAGCAAACTGCTGCATTAAGTTAATTTTCAAATGGCACTAAAAACCTGTAACCAGAGGAGGTGTGCTACAACATTTAAAACCAGAAGATGGTTAACGTGATGGTTTTTGTCCCCGTCCAGCTCCTGTCTCTGCTGTTGGAGGCCTTGTCATGTCCTGATCGGGGCGTCCAGCTGTCCACCCTGTCCTGTCTGGAGCCCGTCCTCGTCGACCCACCACCAGCACTCATACTGCAGCTAGAGGCTTTGGTCAGCAGGCTGCTGGCCCTCACCTCTAGTCCAGTCATGGTTAGTGAGAGATCACACCTGAGCGTGTTTTCTGCACTGATCCTTCTGTCATGTGATGTAATGATTGTAAGCAGTAAAAGGACAAACTGTTATCATCAGTGTTGAAGTACTCTTAACCACAGCAAAAGAATACTTTTAATTATATGAGGTATTCATAAATGGGGGAAAAAAAATCAATTACATGAAACGACTCCTGTTGAAACGTGCCATAGTGAACACAGTCTTGTTGAAGTTGGAGCGTACTGTGGTTTAATTAAATGATGTGGTGAGATGAAGCTGCTCATTACAGTATCTCACAAAAGTGAGTGCCCTCACATTTGTGTAATATTTGATTATATCTTGTCACGTAACAACACTGAAGAAATAACATTCTCCTACAACGTAAAGTAGTGAGTGTACAGCTTGTATAACTGTGTTAGTTAGCTGTCACTGCAAAATAACACATTACACAACCATAAATGTCTAAACCGCTGGCAACAAAAATGAATACACCCCTGAGTGAAAACGTCCAAACGTCCCTGGTTTCATGTGACTCGTTAGTGCTACAAGGTCTCAGGTGTGAATGGTGTGACTTTGGTGTTTTTACTCTCACACTCCTCCATATTGATCACTGGAAGTTCAACATGGCACCTCATGGCAAAGAAAAAAAAGAATGGTTGCTCTACATAAAGATGGCCTAGGCTATAAGAAGACTGCCCAGACCCTGAAACTGAGCTGCAACACGGTGTCCAAGACCATACAGCGGTTCAACAGGACAGCAGCAGTGCTGCCAGCATTGCTGCAGAGGTTGAAGATGTGAGGGGGCAGCCTGTCAGTGCTCAGACCATATGCCGCACACTGCATCAAATTGGTCTGCATGGCTGTCGTCCCAGACTAAGGACATGGAACCAGATCCTGTGGTCTGATGGGACTAAGATAAACCTATCTGGTTCATATGGTGTCAAGCATGGTGGTGGGAGTGTCATGGTCTGGGGCTGCAGGAGTGCTGCCGACACTGGGGAGCTCCAGTTCATTGAGGGAACCATGAATGCCAACATGTACTGTGACATACTGAAGCAGAGCGTGATCCCCTCCCTTCGGAGACTGGGCCGCAGGGCAGTATTCCTCCAAGACGACCACTGCCTTGCTAACGAAGCTGAGGGTAAAGGTGATGGACTGGCCAAACATGTCTCAAGACCTAAACCCTATTGAACATCTGTGGGGCATCCTCAAACGGAAGGTGGAGGAGCGCAAGGTCTCTAACATCCACCAGCTCCATGATTTTGAGTCCAATGGGTCCAATTTGGACATTTTCACTTAAGGGTGTACTCACTTTTGTTAATGGCATTAATGGATGTGTGATGTGTTATACACAGTTATACAAGCTGTACACTCACTACTTTACAGTGTGGCAAAGTGTCATTTCTTCAGTGTTGTCACATGAAAAGATATAATCAAATATTCACAAAATGTGAGGGAACCCACTTTTGTGAGATACTGTATGTGCATCAACATGTTAATTATCGGAGCACTGACCAATATTTTGTGTGCTTCTTTCAGAACGTAAGGATCGCCTCATTGCGGTGCATCCATGCTGTTTCCTGCTTCCCCGTACATGAGGTAAAACTCAAACTGTCCACATTTAAGATGTGTGAAATAATTAAGTAGTCCCCTCTTGACCCACATTCAAGTAAAAAAGAAGCTTTGAGGAAAATGCCTATTTCTTACATAAGGGAACCTCAGGTGGTTTCTCGAAGCATTCTGATGTGTTCCCGCTCTTAATTTCCCTCCACTTTCATCTAATAAATGTGGATTCTTCAGTTAACCCATTTGGGCATTTTATACAGTGAAGTAGAATTTGTTTAAGGGCTGGACTGAAGAAGAGCCTAACCTCTGGCTACAGTGGAAAATAGTGCTCTGCCTCACCAACTGAAACAAATTTGACCTGTTTGTCAGTTATTATATATTTATGGACACTGAAAGAAGAAAAATGTATTTTACTTATCATTCTCCAGGATTGTGAGCCACTGAAGTTCTTAAAACTACAGATTAGCCAAATGAACTGGAGTAACTTGTGCCAAATAACATTCTCTAGCATTCTCAACATACCGCATTATTCGGTAAACGCAAAAAAAAAAAAATTTCTTTGAACATTTTCTGCTGTTTCAGGTGTTGCCGTTTCGGTCGCGTGTCCTCAGAGCTCTGGCCCAGCCTCTGGATGACAGGAAGAGGCTGGTGAGGGGTGAGGCGGTTCGGGCAAGAGCAGAGTGGTAAGAATGAAATACCACTGGAGGATATTTAAAATCATAAATACATTTAAAATCAGAATGTAACACGCTTGTCATGAAAGTTCTTTGTTTCAGAAGTATTTTTGCTTAAATGAGACTGTCCTGCTTACTCTGTTTTATTATTTTAGCACCTTTAATCCTATAGAAAATGTGATAATTGTATCGAACCAGGTGTTAATATGCAAAGGATTAAAACGTCCATACTCTTAAAACACGAAGAAAAAAAAGAAATGCTTCTTCCTTAATCAGGAGGCAAATTGGCAGATAAACACTGATAGTGTAGCCATGGCACACGGACATTTAACAATGCTCGTTACAACAAGGTGTCTCGTTCTTCTTTCCTTTAATAGGTTCCTTATAGGAAGTCCGGGAGGGAGGTGATTTTGCTCCTCAAACACAGTCCAAGCCTCTTGTCTCACATTCTCCCTGAACTACAGACAAGAAAACAGACGTGGGAAAGTCAAAACTCCAGGAGCAGGTACCAAGGGTCACAGCTGTGCCAGTCCACGCCACAGCTCTCTCTCTCATCTTTTCAGCCACCCTTTATTGTCTTTCCCTTTTTTACTGAAATGTTTTTGTTGCAACTGTCTGTATCTTCACCTACGCACAAATAAGAGTACATGGACTGCCTGTGGAGCATTGTCTTAAGTTCAAAAGAATGAAAATGACCAGTGTATGTAACACGCCTCGTGTATGTTGTTGTCTTTCTCGCGACGTATTGGTGAAAATGTCACATCAGATTACATGTAGTCAAAAAACCGTCATAAGAGGCCAAAGTTTTATCTTTTAGGTTTCCTCCTCAGTCATGGTATATAATCATAATTAAGAGTTGTTTTTTAATGTTAATTTGACAAATAACTATAATTAAGATCAGCTGATTTTCCATCAGTTTAGTTACTAAATAATCAAGAAATTGGTAACAGAGTTTGCAAGACTTTTAAAAGAACTAAACTTGTTTAGATCTGATAAGAAAAATCTATTTTAATTTCTACAAATTCAGTTACTCTTGTTGAATGCTCTGAATGTGTCGAATCCTACATGAAGAGAGAAAGCAAACAGTACGTTCATTAAATGGGAAAGCCACTGCAGTTATCTTTTGACCTGTGGTGGCAACATTTGCTCTTTTGTTTTATTTGTTTGGGGGTTTTTTTAACTTTATGACCATTATGAGATTTTGGCCTGTTGGAAACATCAAAGATCTCCTCTTCACCGGATATAAAGATGAGCGGACTTCAAGCCAAACGAGAGCGCCGGCAGCCTTTTCTTCTCACCTGGATGAATGTGTTAATGAGCAGTAATGTCTTTAATAACAGCTGAGGTGTTTGATTAGTGTCACTCTGATGTGCCAGCGGGGTGGCGTCGTTTCACCTGTGAAAATGTGGATGTGCCAATTTACCTCGGGATGCTCACCGGGTGACATGAATCAAGCACTTCACGCCCAAACTGATGTGAGTTAATTTTTAAAGATTCATTTTACATAATTAAATATCTTTGTTGAGGATAATGTCCATTGAAGTGAGATTTTAAGTTATGTGAACAATATGTCAAAAACCATGAGTGTATTCTCAATATTTGATGCTATATCATCGTTAAATGTTGAGTCATTTCAGAAAGGTTGGCTCACTTTGGACCTGACATCAACTTATGCCAAGGAAATAGACATTATTTAAAATGTCTAACTTAACATGTCATTAAAACTTTTCTTTGTAATTGTACAAAAAACATTTGTCATGTTTTTTCATGTTAAATATCAGCTAAAAATGGAAACACCAGACAGGAAATATTAAACAGGTGTTTTATTAAAAAAAGAAATCAAACTGGAGCCCAGCTCCCACTGGTTACAAATGATATCATAGCTGTACGTCATGTTTCTATGGCACCTACAGATCTGTCTCATTAAGTTATTGGTATGAACACACAAATCTGAAAGGGAATTACTGCACAGTGCCTGACTCCCTTATTTAAAGGCTTAACAACCAATCAAGGCACACAACATTTTCTTTATCAGTGTCAAAGCAATGTTAAAGATGATGAAATAAATGCTGCGCAGATTCTTCCTTCACCCCAAAGAGGCAAATAAGCAAAAGATTCAAGTCCAAAATGCAAGTGATTAAAACTTGGTTTTTCGCTCTTCTTCGGCACCAGAACATCAGTCAGAGCAGTGGTTCTCAATCTCATTAGCACACGCTCCACAAAACACCACAGCAGAGTAGTAAACGTTAAAACACAGTTTTTGGGAAATGACGATTTAAATAATCACAGCTCCTTCCACATTAAGGAACACACACAGTTCTTCTGACAACATATACAATCCAACCCAAAAGGCTCAGATATCTGACTAAACATGGAGTCAGATATCAATACAGTGTCAGTTATTAACAGTGCTGGTTTGCATGTTATCAATGATCCAGCACATTCAAACAAACAGTATAAACTAATGAGACCTTCTGTGAGAAGACGGTCAGATTTAGAGGGAAATCTGCTGGACTGCATGAAACAGGAAGTGGTGTTGATCCTACTGCAGAAATTAAGATTAATAGGACAAAGTCTGGTGGAAGCAGTAAAAGCCAAATGGAAAACAAAACACTAAAAACAGAAAACCACTTGCATTAAAAAGCAAGCAGAGTTTCTGGGAAATATTGCCTTTAATTTGAAAGCATTAACAAGACAACTGGAACAAGACGGCGGCTACCAATCGTACTAAAGTTTTAGCTTGCAATGTGCTGTACTGATGATTGAAAATGCAACACATTGCACCTTTAACATGCTGTAAGTTATGGTGTTCTCTCACTCTGCCATATCCCCTTATCCATCCATCCATCGTAGACGCTTGTCAAAAGAGACTGTAGTATTGGTGGGAACGTTTTCAGTCCAAGAAAAGCACAAAAAAGTTTGTCCTGTCTTTACAAATGGGTAGGAGAAAGAATGAAGTTTGGGCTTGCCAAACGATGCTGTCCAGCAGCACCATAATTAAATAAATCAAATGAGTCAACAGCGCTGCAGTCAGAGGGTGACATCTGCTGGTGACAAGGTCTACAGTGAGACCTACTGTGCGAGGTCAGCTTCTGGCAGGTGGGGACTGATCCTAAGAAGATGAAGCACTGGTGGTTTCCATGTGGTTTCTACTTCTAGAAGTGCAAATACCAATGCAGCAAAAAAAAACTTGATTTAAGTAACTACAAATCTTCTTTTCCCTTATGAAATGATCATAGCAGCTTCTCTTCTTCTACTGTCCATAGCTGGCCACAACCGAATGAAATAAGTCACGTTGCTTGTATGTCATGGTTAAAAGCAGTAGTAGTATTTTTTTTACATGGTTCAGAGTGAAAAGGTTGAGGCTTAGATGGCCATGGGGTCTCTTCTGATAAAGGTGCAGTCCCACGTGATGCCGTCCCCGTTGGGAAGATGGCTGGACGGCAAGAGGACGCGCGTGAACCAGTGACTGGAACAGAAGAACAAAATGACTTGATTTGTGGCTGGAAACAACAAAGGAAACATGCAGTCTTGTTCAGGAGTATGTAGTATCAATATACCAATATCTGAGTGAACCTGTTTGCATTATCTTTGGAGTGAAGTCATAGTCCAGTCATGGTTTCTGTGGACCTCCATGCTGATATTGACAGAACCAAAAACATTTTAGGGCTATGTTCTTATGTGAGTTCTCTGATGAAACAGTAGCCACAGGGTGTTTTTCCTCTCACTTCACAAGCGCTTCATCCCAGCGCTCCACAAAGCTATTCTGCAAAGGATGATAACATCCATCCAACACACAACATTATGTTGTTACTATTTAGCCTTTCTGAGGCTACTGCACTACTTTATGTAGTAGTTTTTATTAGATTTAAATTTAAATGGATTTAAATGGCCTTCCCATGCACCAGGGATTCGTCATGCATATAATCCAATGTAATTTTATCTCAGTTATAACAGCTGTTAATACATCTGATACGTTGTAAAGAGGGTGAACAGTAAACAAACATTTCCTAACTGTTCTTGTAAAACAGTTACAAGAAACGGTGGGACACAGAAGTGAGCACTGACTGCAATTATTCATCAATCATTCAGTGTGCAGCATGAAATAACACATACAAACTGACTTCTTTATTAAAACATGGTGGATGCCGCCACCACCACCTACAAGTGTCGCTCCCAGTGATATTGTTTGGCTGCACTGTAAACAGACACACCAGTTGCTCTCCTGATGTAATTCTGACAAAGTAGCTCCGTAGTGTTTGCTGTAGTATTTGCTTTCACCACGGTAACACACAGGTGATGACTGAAATTTCAATTAGTTTCACATTTTTAACAAGCACAATTTTGTAAAAATGTATAACTGAACTCACCTTCTTTTTTCCACACCAAACAGGCACTTCCAATTGTTCATCACACCGTGATGGTATGGATTTTTGAACGTCTGCCCCAGAATAGAAGAAACATAAACAACCATTTTCCACATTGTGTCTTAAATTTACATTTATTTATTTAGCTAATGCTTTTCTCCAAACCGACTTACAGTTAAAATATATGTCAAAGGTTGCACGCCTCTGGAGCAACTTGGGGTTCAGTGTCTTGCTCAGGGACACATTGGTGGACGAGTCGCAGTGGGAATCTAACCTAAGTCTCCCACACCAAAGGCAAGTGTCTCATTCACTCCAATATCCCCGCCCACCCGCCATGGAATTATATTTTTTGATTTAGATATAAATATAATCTAGTAACATGTCTATTTTTGAATGCATTCCTACTTTACAGCATTTTCCCACACTGCCTGAAACCTTTGCGCAGTTGTGTCTTTATGTCCTCTGCCCAGCATAGTTATATACACCTGACTGTTGTTTGTACACAAGCGTACGTACCTTGCCCTTCTCCTGTAGTCTTTTGATCTCTTTGTTGTTGATGTGCCGCTCCACGCTGGTCTCTCCTCTGCTGATGAGTATGAAGTGCCACAGGCTGAGGCCTCCCAGAGCTACTGCCACTGAGCTGCAGGGGGACACATTACAACCTGACACCCATTATATGATTTTTAAACAGGGAATACATAGGATGAAGTGCTCTTTACCTGGTCAGCACCCAGAGGAAGATGATACTCTTATGAGCAGTGGTCTCTCTTAACGTGTAGGACGGAGGAGGGGTCTGATAGTACGTCTGAAGGGGACATGAAATAGTCAGGCTTGCATATTCATACTGGTGTCGAATACTTTATTTAATTTTCAGATCTGATCCGAGGATGTTTTAGCTTGCTGCTGTCTGAGGTCATTTTGGCTCAGGCTACTTAAAATATGGGTAAGCTACAAGTCTAAATGTTGGATCCTGCTCCTGGTTAAGTGATCTTTGGGTGCAAACTAATTGGTATTCGAAGCCTGGAGTTGTTTATCAGCTGGTGCACAATCAACTTTGAGATAAGTCCATCCTGGATCAGAGGCAAACAGCAGAGCAGAAAACGGATCCTTTTCATGTCTCCAGTTTCTCTTCATTTGCTAACCGAGCTCGACTTCTGCCTTCTTACTACCATCTGGCAGATGCCACTGTACAATACATTTCAAACATTAGCAACATCTTGAACGTCATGAAACAAGTATATAAATCCATTTACATCCAAACTAAATGGGAACATGCTAACAAAAAACGCAAGAAGTGTGGTAAGGTATTAATTTATAATTAACGGTCAGTAGGGAGGTGTGTCTTGTCACTGTGTGTGATGCAGCTCAGTGTGTTTCTCTGGTGGTGCAGCATGGCAGTTCATCCGGCCTCACCTCTACAGCACTGTAGGCCTCCAGAAACAAGGTCCTGCTGCTGATGCTGCAGTAGATGCAGCCCAGGGTCATGTATAGGCAGAAGGAGATGAAGTAGCGGTGGTTCAAATGACCCACACAGTTGTTCAACCAGGCTGGAATCATGTTCAGTTCAATGTGGACAAAGTGGGAAATTTAAAAACAAAAACATTTAAAAGTGAAATTCATTTTTTCATGCATTCTCTTTTGGGTGTAGCTTGTGAGAAGGATACGACAGTGATGGTCCATCTTCAAAACACACCTACAAGATAAACAGAGACAGTTTACCACGAAGGATTAAAATGAAGAAAAGAAACTGCACGTGAGAATTAGTATTTGTTTATCTTACATGTTGCAGATGCTACAGTGGTGTGTCCTGGGTGGTTTTGGAGTGATGCATTTCTTACAGATGGACACGGAGGGAATATGAATTTTGTCCTAATGGAAACATTAAAAAAATAAGGTATATTCATTGTCTGATCCGAACAACAGACGTCAATCTAACCAAGTGTTGGAAGTAAACAAAGTACAGGCAGGCGAGATAAGAGATTTGTGATTGCTTTAGTAAACTAGTGCATGTTTTAAATCAAGTCAAAATAAAGGAAGACAGCAAATAGCCCCACATTTACATGCACAATTTAAATTAAAAACAGCAATCTTAAACAATAATAAGGCTTTTTAAAAACTAGGTTTAGAAGGTAGGTTTTTAGCCATTCATTGCTGGGTGAGGTAGGCAGTGTAAAATAGGCAAGTTTTAAGCTTTATTTTTTTTAAAATCAGATTCCGAGCTTGTCTTCTATCATCTGGGACAGGCAGTAGGCTAGTCCCAGATGCCCCAAGGGTTCATATGGCACAAGCTTATCAGAGCTAGTTGGGCTCAAAGCCACAGAGTGTGTATCTGATGCTTTGAATCTTGTCGTTAAAAAAGGATGCAAACTCGCTGCATCTGCTGATTGAAACTAGTTTTCAGGGAAATTGGATCTAGAGGGTTGGTTAACCCTCCAACTGTAAGAAATGAGATGGGTGAGTTATTACTGAAAAAATGACTGCCCCAATAGTTTTCAAGTTCAGGCTGTAAATATGCATGTTGTTCTTCTTTACAGATTTTAAAGTTTATCTGACAGTTTAAATTTACACCAAATGAGAGTTTCTCCATGGTGCTGTTTGCGTTCTAGTGATCAGTTTAACTTCAGCAGGAGCACTGGCATCAATTACATTTGACATTTTAGAATAAAAAGGTATTACGTAGATCTTCCACTTGATTTGAAGCTGGGACAGTATAAGATTTAACTGCTTTCATAAACAGTGTCCTGATCATGTCTTAAGTTGTTTTTTAATTTAACAGACAGATGACAGAATACACAGCGACATTTGAGATGGTAATACCCTTAGCAATAAGTAGATCTTATTGCCACAGTTGTACCTGGCAACACTTAATATCATACATCTTGCTACACCACGTCCGCTTATGAGGAGTTTGGTACCTTGGGGCGGGTGTCCTGGGGAGGTGGTGGTGGCCTTGTAGTAATGGAAGACCACCATCACAAGAAGCCAGTGGCCACAGAAGAGGTGCCAGGAGACCCAGTGCAGAGGGTAAGTGCTGAAGAACACGGGTAGGACGAACAGGTAGACGATGACCACAACTGAGGTCGTCAGTAGTACGACTAGGCAGACAAACACCTAAGAAAAAGAGAAAAGACGAGAGGGCGAGGAACAGGAATAGTGTGGAGGTGTAGGTAGAAGAGAGGCAAAGCATCCAGAATTAAACAACAACTCACCACTCCAAACCAGCGAGTCACATTGTCCACAATCCAGTAGACAGGTTCAAACGCACAGTCCAGCAGGGTGTCTGAGTTGCTGAGGCTGTTGAAGTACAGTGACTTGAGCAGCAGCTTGCTGTAGATCCACAGCTCCAAAAGCCTGCCGCTGATCCACGGCTTGGTTTCCCCGCCTCGGGCTCCTTTCTGCAGCCGCCGAAGCCGGCACCAGCGCAGCGCCAGTCGCATAGCCCGGGAGAGCTGCCACCTCCAGCTGCTGCCCGAACGCATGCCACCGCCACCTCCTCTCCTGCACACTCTGCCTTCCAGACACACACAAACACACAAACACACAGACCAACAGTTACAAACGCAGGCCGCGTAGAAGAGCAGCTCTTCATAGCGTAGCCTGATGACAGCCGAGGTTTCCATTGTCATCTCTGTCACAGTTGTGAGAGCTCCTCGTGCATTTGAAAAGTTAACTAACAAGAAGATACAAGAGCAGAGGCAGTAGAAAGTGCTCCCTTTCCTAGAAAACAGCAGTCATTCAAGCTTGGCGACAGCATCCTCCGTGTGAGAAGCAACTTCTCCTGTTAATAATTCACAGCAAATCCAGAACTCCAAGCCAAAAACCTCTAAGGAACTTGCAGAGGAGATGTGAGTGGTAACCCTATAGCCAGGGGAATGCAAAGGGATGAATGTCTTACTGAGGTAATAAAGTGGCTACCTGATCCGGGGCATCATTTCATGAAAGTGAGGATTGGTTTCACAGATAAGGCTTGTTCGGGTTCTCCAAAATAGAATGGCATTAATAATGAGAGATGCTAACCTTTAGTAGACAGTAACAGCAAGGCCTGGCAACAATCTGCCCTCTTTCTTTGCCATAAGCTGCTAACGACCACTGCAAAATGTTACTGTTTTGCACACGCGCACAAAAAAAAGCCTGTGCAATAAGTGATCTAGCTAACACCTGTCAAGATACACTGCAAATGTGACACTCTTCCCACCTGTCAAGGTCACACAGGATGCCAATGAGAGGTTTTCAAGTCAATCTTTAAGAGGTGCTACATCAATACCACATTCTCTGACATTAGTGTAATTATTACTCTACACAAATGTATAGATGGCCATTTTCACCAGGAAAAGAAGATGGATAAAAAATGAAGGAAATCCTCACATTAGAAGCTGCAGCCAGTAATTTTTTCCATATGGGTTTGAAAAGTGAAACAAATGATCTTCAATCAATTATCATAATTAGTAGTTGCTTTTCTGTTCACTAACTGACTAATGGACTGATCATTTTAGCTCTGTATGAGACAGAAGTTCAATTCATGACATAGTAAGTCGAAACTATGTATTTTAAATTAGTGGATGAGTTGAAGTTGTTGTGGTTTTCAGTTTGTTTGGTTACTTTTCACCATGCTTTTCACACAGAAAGAAACTCAAGCGAACCAAAATGCATGACTAAAAGCAACGTAAGAACGTCAACTCCGCTCAATGGTTGAATGTGTCTGTGACAGACCTGAGAAAGTGAGAGGGGTCTGCCTGTAGGGCTCCTCTGTGAGAATATTATATATTATGCAAATGGAGGTTATGATGATAATAAAAATAATATGATAGCAATTATGCTATAGGAAAACAACCTTTTCCTCTCTTTTCATTGGATCATCATGACTGCAAAAAGGCAGCAGAATGGGTTAAAGCAAAGCAGCATGTATTTTCAGCCGTGGTGGCATTATCTGATGCTCTGAAGACGGGGGAAGAGGAACTGCCAGAGGCTGCACAGCTGTATGGAAAGCTCTGGGTTGAGGACACAAGTGAGGGCCTGAACGAACAAGAAAGGGAATCCATCTCAGAGCTATTCGAGTTTGTATTTTGCAATACTGAAGACGAGGAAGATTGCCAAGAGTATTAGGTATACTGTGAATGACAAATGATAACTAAAAACTTTGTCTTTGAATGAAGAACTTAATAATTTACCTTGATTATACCATGAAAAACACAGAGCTAATTTAGTGTATTTTAAGATAAGCCTTTTATTTACCCCCACCTCTCCAAAGGGCCAATTTAGATGTGCCAGCAGCGCTAGGGCAGAAATAGCACAGACATTTAGAACCAGATATGAAAGAAATGGTAGTTAAGAACAGAAAAATAAAAAAGGAAAGCTAGAATGAACAAAGAAATCAAAATGTCAAACTAGATGTACAATTAACATAAGCCATTAGTGCAGTACAGTCATCATTCTGTTTATGAGTGGTTCTCATTCTACCTCACCGGGAGAACTGAGCATGTCGCCTTGGGAGAGGCTAAATCCCTGATACATAATGTCACCTGTGGTGTCCCCCAAGGCTTAGTGCTCGGCCCCACTCTGTTTATTCTCTGGGACTCCACACCAGATTCGGTCATCTGACATTATCAGCTTCACCTTCTCTAGCCAAGATATTCCACTTTCAACTACTACTACTGCAATGCGCTCCTCACCGGGATCCCAGAGCAAAAAGCATTCAGAAGCTGCAGTACATCCAGGATCCTGTTGAAGGTATGCAAACATGATCATCACCCCCATCCTCAAATCACTCTACCAGCCTCCTGTCTCACTCAGGACTGAGTATAAAGATCTTCCTCCTTACCCACCAGTGCATTCTTGGTGAACTAACTATTCCTGCCCTCAATGTGGGCCGACACTGTTGCAGAGTTCAGTTATTTAGTGGCCTACATCTCCTCTAAAGATCTTCAGCTTCATAGTATAAGAACACATATTACCTTCTTGTGTCAAATCACAGTTGTCAGTTTTCATGTTAAATTTAGCTGGTTGCAGTAAAATGCAGTAGTATATAATTCTTTGTAGGGAAATTATGAATGAAGAAGTGTGCATGTGTGTTTTTTGGGAAATGCAGGTAAAGAGTTGTTGTTGTTCAATAAAGTGTTATGTTTCTCTATGAAATAATGTCGCAAGGCTACATGGATGTAGTTTATGTTCTATTTTGACAAAGTAAATCCATCAGCACATCAGTGAGATACTGGTAGTAGTGGAATTATTGAATAGATATAGGATATGTTGCTACATTGGCATAGATACCCATGTTACCTGCTAAGTAGACAGAATAGGCTAAATCAATATACTTTTAAAAAATTAATAGCTTTCATGTTGAAATGTTGACTAATTAATTAAATAATAATGAACTACAAAATTGCCTCCAATATAAATTATCTACAGGACTTCAGATTGTATTGTTATTTCCTGGATTGACAGAGGAGCAGAGAGCGAAGCCTGACTCCAAAGAAAAGACCTGCAGAGAGAAGGTAAACAGGTTCTGAAGAAGGTCACATCAGCCAAAATATCATGAAAGGAAAGTACTTTACCAATAGTCCAGGACAGACCTTGATTTACTTTCTGGCTAGCTGCTAGCAACTGTTGATTCATATTCCTTTGCATGCCATGATGCAAAGCGCACCTGGCTGCAAGAAAAAAAACAACCAGAGTCTGATTCAGCCGTACGACATAGGTTTGAAAAGACATTATTTTTATCATTCCAAACATTTCTTTTTTTAAATTATTTTTGCTGGCAGAAATGGACTACCATACAAACAAGACCTTTCCCCTCTACTCTGTATTTTAATTTGTGACGAAATCTTGTGGATTTCTTCACGGCAAATATCATGAAGAGAGCTATTCGTCGGGAGAAAACAGAAACAAACTACAATTCTGGAGGGAATTAAAGGCTGAATTAAACACCTTATGTACAATGACGATGTAAATGGCTGAAATCAATATCATGATGTGAGAGGAAGTAAGTATGAAAATTGTTCCATGCTCTGAAGCCACATGCCACATCACCTTGGCCCGTTGCACACAGAGAGTGGCACACAGGCAGGGCCCCAACTGTCTCTATCTAAATCTGGTCTTAAATCTGGTCTTATAAGAAAGGCAGATCACTGCCTGTGTGTGTCACTGTAATAAGCTTTACTTGGTCCTGCTGTCTCAGTCTCTCTAAATGGAAGAGCAGGAAAATGTGTGTTGATTTTCACTTTTGGACTAGCGGCTGGTTCAGTTTACATGTGTCATTTTTTTCACACAAGCATAAAGGTCAACTAAAATGTACATGCTTATCTCTTACTTGGCTGTTGGTGAGATTATTAGAAAGCAGTCTGAAAACAGACTGGTACTTCTGGTGCAATCTGTATTTGAGATTGTGTACAGCAGATGTTAATCATCAAATTAACACGATTACAGTTTAATTCTGAAAGGATTAATAAAGTAACTCCTCTGGATGTGAGTTCAGACTAACTACACTCACAGTATAATTTATATACTTAGTGCATATTAGTTAGGCTGAAATGGGGCATAAACAAAGATGAAAACTGTAAGTTTATTACATTACAGGGTTGCACTGTTGGTATGATCCTGGTTTAAAGAGGGGAGTTTGGACCCAAAGTAAATCTATTTCTATCGTTAACTGAATATCTACAACAAATCGAGACATCTGAGGACATCACCTCCAGCTTCGGGAAGTTATATGTGTATTTTTCACTATTTTCTGACATTTTATAGTCTTTCTAGATTATTAATTGCTAAATAGAGACAATTACCAGCAGATTAATTGATAATAAAAATAACTTATTTGGAACACTGTTATAATTATGTATATATAAAATGTGTGTACACACATCTTAAATCATTCATTTGTCCAGCCTACAAGACCGCATTACAATGAGTGAAATAAACACAAAACTTGGACATTATTTTGACAGGAACACATTTCTCCCCAACTCAGATTAAATCATTCATCCCTACAAGTGGGATATGTTGTCAGTCACACCCAGAACATCGTTACACTATTATATATTAGTTTTATATATAATATACAAGTATTGAGACAAAACTATCTTGATGTAGTATTTTGCTTTTGTCATAATCTGTTGTCATGTAGCTCTAAAACAGCATACCTTTGTCTAAACGAAGGATAGAGAACTCAATAAAGTGAGATAAAACAATTTAACAAATGTCCACATTAAGACAGTTCACACTGACCGATTTCATTACTCTCCAGCATTATAACCAATTTAATATCTGTCAATCTTTCCAGCCAGTAGATGAATTAGCTGTCATGCTCAAACGTTTGCTAACGGTCACCTGCTAGCTGCCTCCAGTCCCCCTTCAACCGGCCCATGTTATAAATGAATTATCTTCAATAACTACAGAACACTAACTCGGACCAACCTTGATACCGACATGTACTGTACCTGGTCAGGTGAACTGGGCGGACAAGCCTGTAGCTCTACAGTCAGGTCATGGTCAGACTAAACTGTTAGCTAGGTAGCACAGGGCGGCAGTGCTCACCAAGATTGTCTATTGAACAGAGGTTCCGTTCATCTGAAAACAAAAGCAAACACGTCTTCCGGTCTGCTAGAAAAAGGTACGTTTTATTCAGATGTCAGATGTGGAGCAGCAGTGGTGGTCAACTTATTTAGTGTTCCACCAAAGGTAAATCAGTTTGGTTGATTTTCTCCAAGTAACCCTTTATACAACACAAAGTTTTTCTATAAAGCTTCAGCGCCAAAAAAATATGTCCAAAGTGGGACCTCTTCTTTGTTTCTCTTTGGTTGCAGCTCGCTTAACACCGCGCAATGTGTCCTGGGAAATGAAGTTGTATTTTGCTGCAACAATTCATTAAATGTCACTCAATTTACGCTGTTATTGTTACAAATGTTTAAACAACATAATATTACGCATTCACAGTAGCAGTCCTTACGACGATAACAATACATATTTAACAAACCGACCATTTGAAACCAAAAACAGCGCTTTCCCAAAATCTGGCATAACCAGGAAGTACTGAGGTGTCATATGATAGTAGAAAAATGGCTGCGGTACAGTGGTAAGATGCTCTTTTATCATTTAGAAGAACCCCGTATCATCAAAATAAATCGGTTGAATCGTGTATGTGTTGATATTTTGTGGATTTGAGAACGTCCACGTCGTGCAAAAACGTGTGTCACGAGGCTAATTATAATCTAGCGTCCCAAAGGAAATGTCAACTTTCTTTAGCAGCTTTTCAACATAACATTACCAGTCAAATGAAGCATTACCAAGTGTTATTATGGCTATGGCCATAATAGTGACTGTGGTTTAATTGTAATCTAGCAAAGCATCCGGGGATGAGCTATAGTATTTCACAGGTTTTGTAGCACTCTCATATACAGTTAGTTTACATGTAAATGTAAATTTGTGATTTAGATTTAGTTTTGTGATGATGTCCTCTGAATTTGTCTAGTTTGTTTTTAACATACAAAAGGTATGTTGTTGCAGTTTCCTGATGCTGTTTGATAGAAAAAGGCCCAGTGTGGAAACTTACTTAAAGTATTTTGGTAATCTTTCATTCCTTAGAGTAATAATAACACCCAAGATTATATGTGGGTGTCCTTTGCCACCACAAACCTTCATTTTTGTGTTTAAGGCAAGGTCTCAGATCTAAATTGGACTTTGTCAGTGATTTCTCAAAGACAGAAGCACGGCAATTAAAACAAACAATAGATGCAAAGATTGTTAGCATCAGTTGTAATAACTGTATGTAAATAAACAGCCAGTTAAGTCAGTAAGTCAGTGGAAGCCCCCCACACATGGTGACTGAAAGCTGAACCTGGTCTGGTCTCCTGTCTGCCTGGTGTGTAACAAGGCATTCCTGCGGACGCAACTATGAGGCAGAGCTGCAGAGATGTCGTCCTGAAGCCGCTCCGGTTGAGTTTGGAGACTACCATCCCCTCAAACCCATCATGGTAGACCATCTGCAGTTATCACTGTCTTCCTGCTGTTTAGCCTTGTCACAGACACACCACTATCAGCTCTGCACACATGCATTCAGAAAAAATGTTGGTGTCTGCCACAACATCGCAGCATTTGCAGCAGTTCCTCTATCAGCACAGTTAAACACAATCTATCATGTTATTTGAAAAAAAAGCCACTGATGTTGTGAAAAGCATAATTCAGGTGTTTCTTAGATGGCTGCTTTGATGCTTTTATCAGCACTGATATTCCCCTCTCCTCTCCACTCAGGTGACCGATACAAAGACCCGCCGCGGGACTCGTAAAGGCAGCACATCCTCGTCTTCCTCCTCCTCCTCCTCAGTGCCCCCGGATCCCCTCAGCTCCTTGACGGATGGGAGCGACCCCCTCTCCATGTTTGCCGCAGCCTCGGCCGGGGACATTCCTGCCATGTCACACAGCGCCTCCACAGGGGTCAGTTCACACTGCAGACAGACGTCTTGATAATTAAACAAATTCTGTTCTGTTTGGAGCTTTTCTACCCTGAGAGAAGATGATTGCCAAATTTGTTTATAAAGGAAAAATGTTGTGCTTCCAGGACCTGGGGAGGAAGAAGAAGGAGAAGGAGGAAGAGGTGGTGGGACCCGACTTTGAGCCGTGGTCGGCAAAACGAGGAGAGATCCTTGCCAGGTTCACCACCACCGAAAAACTCTCAATTGTGAGTCGTCCTCCATCTTAAGAGCAAGGACCAAGTTGTTCTGTTAATATAAACTAAAGTAAAGAAGTTGGTTTAATCAGTGTTGTGCACACAGGCTGGGTTTGTAAAACAGAAACCTAACTCCAATTTCTTTGTCTTCATAGAATCTTTTCATGGGCTCTGATAGAGGTAAGACCTGTGTTTGTATTCATAATAAAATGGGTTGCATCATTATGATTGTTTGAGGCTGTGTCTGTACCTTTGGGAAAAGAATAAAGCTCCTGTTATTAACATGTATATGTATTCAGAGTGGATCAAATGACTTTGTTAATGTGAAATCGGTTGCTTGGAGTGTCAGACTCAGAGACTTATTACTTAACTCCTTAGAAGTACAACTAGCTTTTGTGTCCAAAGTCACGTTTGATCACGAGAGTTTCTGTGAGATCCCAAGTCCCTGGAATTGCTAGCCGGAAATTGTTTTGTAAAAAGTGTGTGGTCCTACGTCTTGACTGAATTATCTGGTGTGTGCGTTCCTAAGATGGAAAAAATCAGTAAATTCTGTCGTCGTATGTCTGCGGTATCCCATGTTTTAAAAATTGGTTAAGATTTTTAAAATACCTCTAGTGTGCACCAGGAATTAACTGCTTTGTGCCAGACTAAGTTAGTGAGTAGCTTGGAAACACAGAGGCTAAACCAGAGATAAAAGTAGAACAAATATTGTGTAAAAAGACAACTGCTAACATGTTAACCATATCAATTTTATAAGGTGATAATATATATTAATGTTAAACATTTGTGCTGCCAAGTGGCAAAAATAATCAACTTTAGGTAATGTATACAAACAAAACAGGAAGTTATGTGTGTTTTACTTTAGTTAAAAGCTAACTAATCACTCCTGTTGTCACTGCAGGAAAAGCTCCAAGTCCAGGATCCTCAGCTGTTTCAGAGAAAGTTCGTACTCGCCTGGAGGAGCTGGATGATCTGGAGGAGGTACGTCTTTGTCTTTAGGATCACAAGGGAACAGGCTTGTAAGTGTCTGAATGGGTCAAGTGGCAGAGTTAGAGGTTCATTTCCGTTCATTTAAACACCATCTGCTGCTGATACAGTAAGAGTTAAATTGTTTTTTGTATGCATACACGTACTGCACATACATTGAAGGCTGCAAAAATCATCAACACAATGGATTTTAATTGAGGTGAACATCATTTTAGCTAAGCAGAAAGAGCTGGATGATGTTTGTCTGTCTGTGTGCAGGGTTCCCAGAGAGAACTGCTGAACCTCTCCCAGCAGGATTATGCCAACCGCATCGAGGAGCTGAACCAGTCCCTGAAGGAGGCCTGGGCCTCTGACCAGAAGGTCAAAGCCCTGAAGATCGTCATCCAGGTAACCCAGCAGTTGAGAACACTCGTGCCCAAGATGGCGGGGAAAAAACAAAAACACTTGTCTGACGTATGAGAACATGAGAACATGAGCACTGATCTAGTCGTCTTTGTTCCAGTGCTCTAAGCTCCTGTCCGACACCTCTGTGATCCAGTTCTACCCCAGCAAGTTTGTTCTCATCACCGATATCCTTGACACTTTCGGTGCGTTAAAGGAGCCTCGTTTTTCGTAGTTCAGTAGAAACACGATGCAGGTTTTCTGACTGCAGTCTCACTTGTTTGTAGGCCGGCTGGTGTACGATAGAATCTGGACCATGTGTTCAGACCCTCGACCTCTACCAGGTGCGGACCGTTACTTTCTCATACTCGTACTTCATTTGAGCCTGTTGGTATGCTCGAGGTTAAAGCACTAAGTCTTCTAGCTTCTGAGGGGGACACTTGATGGGTGTATTGTTTGTGTCTCTGGCTCGTGTCTGATGTGTCCGCCGTTGTTTGCTCTCTGCTCAGACTCGTTCACAGTTGAAGATGTGAATGACACAGCCAAGGAAACGTGCCTCAACTGGTTCTTTAAGATCGCCTCCATCCGAGAGCTTCTGCCCAGACTGTATCCTTGAACCCTCTTTTGATCCCTCTTTCTGTTAACTCTATCTTATTTTCTACAATCATACAATTTGTTTGTCAAACAGTTCAGCGCACGGCCGTCTACAGCTCTGCTTTTTAGGATCAAACTGGAACTGGTTTTGAAATGACACACGCCATTAAATCCCTGACCATCAACAGCACACTCCTCACCTCATGTATAAACTTGACTCTTTAACCTCTGGGCAGATACGTTGAGGCTGCCATTCTCAAGTGCAACCGCTTCCTTAACAAATCGTAAGTTTTCTAACTGTCCTTTTCCCTTGTGGGATTTATCAGTCAGCCTTTGCACTGCAATTTCCCTTTAGGTCTACATTGTAAATTTCGTTTTAATCTTTTAAAAAATACTTTTTTAAATATTCTGCCTTTACTTGTTCCAATGCCTTTATTTAGCAATATCTTCTCTCCTAAATCAGAATGACATTTTTGGGTTATTTGAAAATAACTTTCTGCTTAAGAGGTTTTTTTTAGACAAATAAGAGCTTTTTTTCTGTCCCTCTACCCTTCACAGCGGGATTCAGGAGACGCTCCCTCGGTTGACAGCCATGATCAGAGGAATCGGAGACCCCCTCGTGGCGGCGTATACCAGAGCTTACCTCTGCAGGGTGACACGTGCTCACTTCTTACCATTTATCTCTCCTGTCTCCTGTTTTTCTGAATTATTTCTTGCTCCTGTTTCTGCATTGTTTTTGATGCCATTTGAACAACTGAATTGCCCCATAGGATGTTTTAAAATCTTATTTAGCAATGTTTCACTTCTCCTTCAATTATACCCATCAAAACAGAAACACGTTTCTTGCACTTCTCTTTTGACATTCCTTTGTTTATACAGTATATTAGAGCACCATTTCAGTTTTCTCATGTAATTTAAGAGACCTTCGCTTCTTACCATTATTATGATTGGTTCAGGAACAAGAGGAGGTCTGGGGCCAGAGATAACGGTGCTCTCTCCCTCCAGGTGGGCATGGAAGTCGCCCCCCACCTTAAAGACAGCCTGAACCGCAACTTCTTCGACCTGCTGGGCACCTTCCGGCAGGTCAGCGGGGAGAGCGTCCAGAACCAGCTGGTCCTGCAGAGGGTGGAGATGCCCGAGTACCTGACGCTTTATTCACCTGCTATCAACTGGATCCTGCAATGCATCGCCTACAGAGCTCCAGAGGCATGCACCCACGTTCAAACTCATTCAGCCTGATTTTTTTAAAACTGAAAGATATTGAATGTTATCATATCATTTTGGTCAAAATGGCTGTTTTGTGCTTCCATTTCAGCCTCTGCTAACAGAGATGATGGAGAGATGCAAGAAGCTGGGGAACAAGTGAGTGCTTTAAAAACTAAAATATGTTTTCCTGTTGATTAAAGATACAGTGTTACAAGAGGTACATTATTAATTATCCTCAGGACAGGGATATAAAACGCTTTATCATATTATGGAGCACAGTAGTTCCCAGCCCCCACCGAGGGTTGCAAGATACAAGGACAGCAGAAAAAACACATTTCTACCACACAAAATTACTTTTTGTTGAACTTCTTTTGTGAATTACTTGATCATTTGTCTCCATCGCTTATCAAATTATTCACATGAGGTACAACCTGTGTCGAAATGTTTTGGAACCACTTGTGTTTAAGGGTTAATACACTGCCACCAAAGAAAAACTGAATTCTTAGAAATGTGCTGACTAAAAGTTCACCACAGCTTCTACCCAGTGTTTCAGTAGTTTCTGGTCGGGGTGAAAAACAGGGGATGTCCTTTTGACCGCAAAGAACCAACGTGTCCCTGTTTCCCATAGCGCCTTGCTGCTGAATTCAGTCATGAGGGCGTTCAGGCCAGAGTTTGTTGCAGCCAGAGCCACAGACTTCATCAGTATGATCAAAGACTGCGACGAGGCCGGCTTCCCAAAGGTCAGAGGGCGTGAACCGTTGTAATATGGTGATCCTGAAGGTCCTGTAAACCTGCACACATACAATGAACACACTGTAGCAGGAATATGTTGGAGTCTAGGAAACCGAAATGTGTTGCACTGTTAAGGTGTAGAGTAAAGCCTCGTTCAAATGAGAACGGAAGGCTGATTGTGGTTTCCTCTCCAGCACCTGTTGTTTGGGTCTCTGGGTCGCAGTCTGGCGTGCGCCGACCCTCCAGAATCCGAGAGACTGACGATCCTTAATGAAGCCTGGAAAGTTGTCACCAAAGTCCGCAGTCCCCAGGTACCGTGAGGATAATGCTGCTTCAACATAGATGTTTATTTCCGTGAAAATATTCCGGCTCCGATTTCATACGTGATTATTTGTGTTTTTTAGGATTACATCAACTGTGCTGAGATCTGGGTGGAGTTCACCTGCCGACACTTTACAGTGAGTGTAGCGCAGGAGAGAGGAGGAGTAACATTTTTTTGATCATGTAGAATTTATTCCATCTTTTCTTTTTTTCACTTGCTCTCAGAAGCGTGAGGCTAACACCGTTTTGGCTGACATCATCAAACACATGACCCCTGACCGGGCGTTTGAGGGCGCTTATCCTCAGGTTAGCAGCTCATTGGCTAACAGCACAGCCCCCCTTGTTCCCTTCGAACAAAAAGAAATTTTTCCCCCTCCTGCCGTCCGTACCGACTCATTTTGCTTTTTTTCTGCATCCAGCTGCAGTCAGTCATCAGGAAGATCCTCACCTACTTCCACGACTTCTCCATCCTCTTCTCCATGGTGAGCGACCACCAGTTCAAAATGCACATGCCAAAAGCGTTTGCACTCTGGAGGGCTGAAATAATCAGACAAGTGACCTTTATCATGCAACAGTTTCCCCAATTCTTTTGTTTCCCAGGAGCGTTTCCTGCCGTTTCTAGACATGTTCCAGAAGGACAGCGTGAGGGTGGAGGTCTGCAGATCCATCATGGAGGTCTTCATCAAGTAAGAGCCGCCTCAGAGTTTCATGAATGAAATAATGAGATTTATTCGCTTTGTGACAGTAAAAGTTTTTAAAAAAAATTGGACTTTTAATCCGTCTTCATCTGTTCATCTGTCTCCTGCAGACACCAGGTGGAGCACACCAGAGACCCGGTCATCCTCAATGCCATGTTGCACATCTGCAAGACCATGCACGATTCTGTCAAGTAGGGTGTTTGTTTGAGTGTGTTCTAAACCTAATAATGACATCTTTGATAGTTTTAGTTCAGTTAATGTAGATTGTGATCTGCCCGGCAACAGTGTTCAGTCAGTCACCTGTCTGCTCTGTTTTGTAGCGCTCTCACACTTGAGGATGAGAAAAGATCTTTGGCTCTGCTGATCATCGGCTTCATCCGCATGGTGAGACTCATCACACTTTTGTCTGTGGTTTTAACAATAAGAGTGCAAGTCCCACGTCTCCTTAAAACTTTCATGCTCTCTTTGCACGAAGCCCATTTTGTTCCTACTAAAGACAGAAACATTTAAAAATTTCTTACAAATTCATAGTTTGTTGTTTTAAAAGTTCCCAAAAACAGCTGGGAACTGTAGTTTCTTTTAGGAAATGTTACTCAAACAAGAGGAAAGTGTGTATTTTTAGGGACTATTTTCAGCTGCGGATTAATACACCTAAACTACAGGGTCAGTGTTTATGGTAATGAAGGAACATGCCACCCAGAATACGTCATTGATGTGTTTTTAATAGGTTTTGAAAAACAATGTATCTCTATCGCACAAAGGAATAAAGTATATCAGGCTTTGGATACACAGATAACACCTGTTAGTAAGATTGTTTAATAAAACACAGTCAATGAGTAAAATAACTCTTAACTACTGTTTGTCCATGTTGTGTTCAGGTTTCTTTTGGCCGTGACTTTGAGCAGCAGTTGAGTTTCTGTGTGGAGGCCCGAGCCACCTTCTGTAACCTGGAGCCTGTACTCGTGCAGCTCATTCACGTCAGTATGAATCTGTGCGTGTGGGTGATATTCATGCGCGCACACACACACAAACACACACCGCTCTTAATATTCACAATGTTGTTTCCAGACGGTGAACCAGCTGGCGATGGAGACCAGTAGGGTGATGAGAGGCAGTCACTCCAGAAAAACGGCAGCGTTCGTCAGGGTGAGTCAACACACTCGGGCATCTGATCCCTGCGGGCTACCGTACGCTCCTGCAGGAAGATGTTTCAGATGTTCGGTGCCTGAGGAACAGGAAGAAAAGGAGCCCAGCATTGGCTTTGGTGTTCAGAGTTGACAGTTGGGCTAAACAATCAATCAGAGCCATTTTAAGGACTGTTGTCTTTCCCCGTCCTCCAGGCGTGTGCAGCCTACAGTTTCATCACCATCCCGTCTCTCAGCAGCATCTTCAGCCGTCTCAGCCTCTATCTGCTGTCTGGTCAGGTTGCGTTGGCAAACCAGTGTCTCTCCCAGGGTGAGTGCATCTGCTTCCTCTCAGATTTTAAACGTGACATTCAGGTCATGTTCAGGATTTTGTGTTGGATAAAAATAATACCTCTTTCCTCCCTTTCATCTCTTCTCCTAATCTTCTTTTTTCGCTCCTTCCCTCTCTCGCTCCCTACCTCTTTTCTCCTTTCCTTCCTTCTATGCTAATTTTTTCATGGTGACCTCCCCCACTTCCGTCCTCCCTCTCTTTTCCCTCTCTCCATCCACACCTCCAGCGGATGCTTTCCTAAAGGCAGCGGTCAGTCTTCTTCCGGAGGTTCCCCGCTCCATCAGTGTGGAGGGGAAACTTCGGTCTTCGGAGAGCTTCCTGCTGGACTTCATCAACAACTTCCTGTCTACGCTGCTGGTTGTCCCGGTAACACAATCCATCTCCTCTCTGAAACGGAACAGAAACGAAAATCCTCCATCTCTGCATTCCTCTGTTTAGACGGCTCAGTGGGGAGTTCAAGGGTGATGAAGTACCAAACCAACAGGCTAATCTCTATGAAACCTTCTTTATAGTTGAACAAATGTTTACAAATCCTGATGGGGATAAAATTGAGGTACAGACTGCTTTTTAAAAGGTTAAGACTTGGTTTTAGGATTCAGGTTAAGGTTCAGGTAAGGGGGCTAGGGAATGCATTATGTCAATAAGATGTCTCCACAGCGATAGATGAACAAAATGTGTGTGTATACAGGACCATCCAGAGCATGGCGTGCTCTACCTAGTCCGTGGTCTGCTCAACATGGTGCAGGATTACACATGGGAGGACAACAGCGACGCCAAGGTGCGGGTCTACATAAGCTCTTTGCCCCTGCTGGCCGCCATGAGCCAGGAAACCTACCTCTACTCCATCCCTAAAGGTACGGTCAGACACGCACACAGTGTCGTAAACATATCACCGCTACACAAATCCAGATTACAACATACGTCATGTAGACACACAGTGCAAAGACAAAACAATGAATAAGCAGCAGTTGAGAAGAACAATTTGAAAGGATAATAAGTTGAATAAAGTAGAGTGATACTGTATCTAATGATAGAAGGGGAGGCGTGAGAAAATATTCCTTCTATTCACACGATTAGTTGGCAAGCCAGCATGAGGGCTGTTTGAATCTGCTCTGCATCTGAGGGACTAAGAAGAATTATTCCAGCTAAATTGATTTGTTTTTCCTCTTTCCTGGTCTCAGTGGACTCCAATGAGACACTTTATGGAGGAGACCCCAAGTTTCTATCAGAGATCAACAAGCTGTGCGAGACTCTGATCGGGCAGATCCTGGACCACCTGAAGGGACTAGGTCGGGACGAGGTGAGGCAGATCCGGCTCAATGCCACCAGCAAAGACAGCAGTGTTTTACTCATGCTGCATTTTTATAAAAAGCTCACCAATGTTGTCAATGTTAATGTAGGTGTTGATCCAGATTTGGCTTCCCCCATTAGATGTGTTTTTTTTTTATCCAAATCTATTATGCTGCATTCATGTGCATGTGGGAAAGTTCGCCATTGCATTGACATTCTTCTTGCCCCGTCTGCAGCAGAGCACACGGCGTCAAGGCGCTCTGGCCTTTTCCCTGTTTGGTGTCCTGCTGGCTCATGGTGACCTGAGGAACAACAAGCTGAGCCAGCTGGCCATCAACCTGTGGAACCTCAGCCACAAACACGGATACTGTGAGACCCGTATCTCAGTGAGTACTCCGTTTCAAGATTACAGTCGCATTTATAAAAAAAAAAGCAGTGAACGCACTGACTTCCTGTCTCCGCTCCAGGTTCGGACCCTGGAGTACATCAAACACCAAGCTCAGCAGCCTGAGATGAGTCACCTGTCAGAAACAGTCCAGAGGCTGGCACTGCAGTCCCGCACCTGAACATCAACCTCAACAAACTTTGTAAAATGTTTGTGTAAATAAAAGATAACATGAAGCACAAGAAGAATAAAATGCCTTAATGTATTTTGTGTGAGGACACTTTGTGAACATTTGAAAGGGTGTAACTGGATAAAAAGCACCTTTGGATACATCAGTTTACATTTTGGTACTAAATATTTACAGTTTGGATACCTGTAGACTGAAGTAACAGAAAGCTGTTCCTGTGTCAAAACTCCTTGTCCTTGCAATTTTTAAGCCTAAAAAGGCCACCTAATTAAACTATACTTATAGGGTAAACTGAAACCTTTAATGAAATAGTCCATTCAGTTTTCATTTTCAGTGTCAAAATTGGAGTTAGATTAACTAAAACAAGCTACCAAACCGTTAGCTGAAGGATCTAATGATTGAAAGTGTGCGAAGGAAGACGAACAACATTTCTCTGCATGTTTTCCGCTCTTCTGTGGCAGCTGGGCGACTAATACAAAAAGAGCATCATATCTGCTGCTAAGTTATTGCCTAATTTCAAAGTAAAATTGCTTCAAACGCTGGAAAACATGCCGCTGCAGCATTCTTTTTTTTTGCCGTTATACATCTTTGTCAGTACTGCAAGCAATGCTGTCATTTCCACTTGTGTTGTTACCTGCAGTGTCCCCCTGCACCTTAAACAAAAAAACTAACATACAACAGTTATCTGTACTGCTACATAATCTAGCATGATGCACACAATTTATATAATGTATGATCTGTTTAGTGTGTTTAAAGATGTTGTCCTCTTCATGCATTTGTAGAAATAAATATTCACCTTCTTTGCATTTAAACATCAATTATGAGTATGAATCTATTTTTATGTTTGTTTTATAAGTACAAAGATTTTAAAGTAACAGCCCGTCTCATTGGTACTAATTAATGTTTTGCTTATTAAGTATCTTATTAACTGGATATTGTTGTGTTTCCTGGCATCGCACAACACACACACACAACGCACCAAAAAGTGAACAGGACAATGTTTGTTTCAAGACATTCTCAAACTCTTCTCAGTTTATTTAGTCAATTAGTGAATCATCAAAAAGGCAAACACTTCCCTTTAGTTCTCAAAGGAAAATAATTATCAAAAGCCAGCAGCTGTTGGGTTGTTCACTGACACAGACAGGCCTTTGGTCACACACCTTTTTTACTTCCAGATAATTAAAAGGAGAAATTTAACAAAACTGACTTTCAGGTTAGCATAAGAATAACGTGACGTTTTATTCCTTTCTGCACGGGACACCTCAAACAAAATGAAGTTCTTTTAAACTAGATATGAGCAGTAGAACATGTTGTGTGATACTGTGTACTGTTGAGCAGCCTAAAAGTCAGCGTTGCCAGGATTTCCCTTTAGCCGCCCACCAGAGAGAATCCTCCTCTTTCAGAAATGGGACTTTTCATAAGTAAAAATAATACTGTTAACGTGGAGTCATTTAAATTAAAGAGTCATTAAAGGTTTGCAGTTGTCATTTACATTTTTACTCCAATCTCTGATGACCGCTGCTAATAGCTTTGTTTGCCACATCACTGGTGCAGTCACGGCAAAGCTTGTACACTGACAACTCAACACTGTTCTATCCGGTCCTCTGTAGCACTACGACACAGAGCCTGTCAGTCCTATACGGCATGCCAAGATGGCCAATGTTAAGCCAGCATTTTATGAAACGATGCAACAAATAATCCTGTAAGTAATGAGTAAGATGTTTATAGGAAAGCAATTAATGTGGGTTGTAATTAAATAAATATTAATGCAACAAATTTTCATGGAATTATTTCATCCTTTTTTATTTAATTATATATTTTTTATTTAATTTTTCATCAATATATAATTTAAATTACTATTACCCAAAAATGATCAGTGTTTTACCAAGCTACCATTTGGTTCATTTATATATTTTACTCTAGAGTCATGCAATTATTTATTTCATCATTTAGTATTGGCCATTTTGGTGTTCCGCGGTCCCACACAGAAAATTACATAGAAGTAAATAAACATTACTCTACGTTGGAAGACCTCTGGACTTTCCTAGATTCCTACTTTTACATTTAACTTCATGGGGGGAATTTGACCCCTTTTAAAAATTATCTGGAGCAAAACAGCAGCCTGACAAGACCTGGACTGATCGAATGTCACCAAGAGGACAAAAAAGGGGCTGCAGACTGAACGGTGTGAGAAAATAAAAGAAAGCTGTCAAGTTGAATGAGCAGAATGAGTGTGTTCTCAGATGACACTGATAAACAGCAGCTATTGCATGAATCACACTTCTGATTGTGCACTGGCTGAACTGATGTTGCACTACTGATCCACCTCCAAGAGGAATTGTTTAACGGAAATAAAAAGGATGGAACAAAAGACTAAGCCAGAGATAGAAATTAGCATTTTATAACTTGAACAGCAAGATTCACTCCAACAGTCTTTCAACAGGTCTTCATTGTGTCTCATATTGCTCCTCTAATAAAGATCACTTTACAGACTTGGAAGGTAACCCCAGCTTTGACTTTTTATTTTTCACAGCGACAGGTAGACAGCCAGAGCCAAACAACCAGCAAAACACAAACTCTTACGTCCAACACCTCAATGCCAGACTTTTTTTTAGGATGTGGCAACTGTAACAAAAGGAGATGCAAACAAGCTCAGCAGCAGTTCAGCAAGTGCACAATAAAAAAGTGAGTTCTCTAAAATGCTGCTATTCACAGCTGTGGGTTTGCACTAATTCACTTGAACAGAAATGACAGCCAACACTGTGATCTTTGAAGGAGACGCTGAGGCGAAAGGGTTTGTTTGGTTGATATTCAAGGTGCAAGATGACCTCCGATAATAACTTAAAGAGAGCTCTGTTGTCTTTTTGTCCATATAGCTAAAGGACAAAAGAAATGAGAAACTGACTACAAGTACAATTTGAATTACTACTTAAAGAAGAAACTTTAAACGGAGAAGGCTGTTTAAAAAAAAACAGCAACAACACCACGGCCCTAATGGAGCTCTGTTCAGCTGTCTGGTAAACAAAACAGTTGGAAAATTGTAGTGAGTTATCTAAACCCTCTTATAGTGATGTACTCAACAACATTATGAAGAGGGGTTTCACGTGTGATCCACTGGGAGACTCCAACCATTCCCATCTCGTGGGAGTTTTTATAAGGAGGGGGGGAGTTTGTTACCTCATGTTTAAAAACCATACACCCTAAACAGAGCAAAGTCCCAAACTAACAAAAAAATAATCATTCAAATAAAATTATATAATCTTACAATAAATCAACAAGGGAAGTTTGCAGTTTGGCGCAGTCAGTCCCGGCAGTGCTGAGAGGGATATTTTGGCGGCCTGATTCTTCTGATTTTAGACTGGATGTGTGGGATGGTGTTTTTTGGAAACAGCACGCCTCTGAAAACACGGGCCGGTGCCTCGCCCTGCCCTTGTTGTGGAGGTGAAGGAGGGAGGCGGTGTGGTCTTCCTCTTTTTTTTGTGTGTGTTCGTTTGTTCTCTTTGTCCTGGGGCGGGCTCAGTCTAGCTCTATGGGGCTGCTGTCCTCCTGGGCCTCTTCAGCCGCGTCATCCTCCTCGCCCGAACCCATCAGGCTGTTCAGCAGGTTTCCTGCAGGATGCAACACAGCGTTCATCATTCTGTGCGTACAGCGGTGCAGTGGTTTACACACAGTACAAAATTTCTGTTAATTATTATATAGCATTTTTAAAAAGATGTAGTTCAGTATTTTGGGAAACATGCTCATTCAGTCTCTTGCTGAGAGTTGACAAGATGGATTTCACTTTCATGTCAGTACGGTTAATGTGTGGCTAGAGCCAGGAGCCAGTTAGCTTAGCTTAGCATAAAGACTGCAAACTGGGGAAAACTGGCTCTTTCAACGGGTAACAAAATCTGCCTACCAGCACCTCTAAAGTTCACTACAGCAACACTACCAGTTCACCTTTCTGCAAAATGCCTACCTGACAACACTACAGGAAGTCACTGAACCAGGCCAATATTTAGCTCCACATTAGCCGTACAAACATCAGTGTGATATCAATCTTTCATTTAACTCTCAGCCAGAAAGCAAATGAGCAAACGAGCACAATGTCAAACTAATTCTTTAATGCCTATAATAAACCCATCATTACAAAAATACACGTGTCAATAATCCTTAACAGCCGCTAAAGTCCTGGTCCACTCACCTAGCAGTCCACCGTATGATGGGGACTGTTTGGGTGGAACGCCAAAGAAAACCTGTCCTATTCTGTCGAGATACTGAAGAGCCAGGAAGATGTCCAAATGGAGAGGAAGAAGAGGGCAGAGAGACAGACTTGTGAATAAGACAGTTTCCAAAATTAAAGCTGAAGACAGTGGAAATGTTTACATGGCGTGAAACATTCCATCTTAAAATGAACAAGACAATATTTTAAATAAGACATCTAGAAAACGTTATAGCCAAATTATACTAGTATAATACATATGGTACACAGTGTATTCATGGGAAGAAATAACTGGGCATAAATCCGTTTTAACACTCACCTCATTATACATGGGGTCCCTCTTCAGGGAAGGTTGATATTGCTCACATAACACTGTGAAAACGGTTAATTTACCCCTGGATAAAAAAAAGAGAGGAAACATTTTAAATACTGTCCTTTACTATCCTCAATCTTTTTTTCAAAACACAAACAATTTAGTGCCGCACAGTACTAGAGAAGTAGCAGACGTCAGTATCAAGTCAGCTAATGCTAGACCATTATTATTATGCTTGGGACAGACCGCTGAAAAAGTCTGTACAGATATTCAACAGAGTAAGACATTACATACAAGCCATTATTATAAGACATTTGAGTGTTAAATAAAACATATTTCCTCACCCATCCACTGCCAGCAGCAGAAACCAGATAAAGTTTAGGAGAGGCTGGACGAAGGGAGGGCCCTTCTGTATGGACGGGTGTTTCTCTGTGTATGTGCTGAACACTACGGAAGCGCTGTTTTTGTTCTTTAAGCAGAGGAACCTGGAGGGGGGAGGTTCAGAGGAGCAGAGGACGGAAATAGAAAAACGGGCAGAGGATAAATACAAAAGAAGAAGATGGGAAAGAAAATGTGACAGAAAGTGAAGGGAATGAGACAGAAATACAGGAGATTAAAGAGACTTTAAAGGAGCTATGGACAGACAGAAAATGGATATAACTGCAGGCCAGTATGTTAGAGGAGTTTGCATCAATAACAGTCTCTCCCCCGCACATACAACTTCAGAATACTACACCTTAAATCTAATTTCAAAAATTCTGATTACTTTTACTGAACATTACAGACCAACGCTGCACTCATTCTCAGGTTAGAAGTCAGACATTTCCTGCTGTCAGGTTGAAGGTTTTCATGTTTATGTTTAACTCAACATTAACAATAGTTTACAACTAATCGATTAATCGTTTTTAAGTGTGGGAGTGACACTTCACTTACTGTAGGACGGCCTGCGCCACAAACATGTCGACCTCGCTACGGAAGCCTCGTGACGCCGAATACTCCACCAGCATCTGCGCACAGCCCTCTCCGTCAGACGAATGCAAGAAGTGATAACGAGACTCACTGTAGTTTTGCTCTGAACACAAAAAGATATTACAAAAATATTCTAAGTGTTAGGATATTAAATATAGAGACAAGGCATCTTGTAAATTAAGAACAATACTAAGGACAACACGCACTCATAACACACACCAGATATGCCATACATACGGAAGAATTAGTCCCGAAGTATGGAAGCTAGAATGTGCCAATATAGAGAGTGAAGGGAATAAAAGTCTTGCTTCTGGAGAGTTAACAGCTGTAACTGCGGAGAACGAGGACAGCGGCCTACTGTAACGCAGGTTGACATGTCATTGATGGTGCAGGTGTGTGGGCTTACAATGAAAACAACAGGCATGGGTGCTTTGATGCACATCACATGCTGCCATTTTGTGTTGCCCTTTAGGCTACATCCACACAAGCGCGTTTTCGTTTTAAAACGGAAAGATGTTCCCGTCCAGACTAAAACGGCGAATCCAAAATCCTAAAAACCTCATAGTTGGTCCTTGCAAAAAAAAGTATCTGGTGTGGTTCTTCGTCTGTAGTAGTACTTTTACTAGTTCTGTTGCCAAATTTTCTGCAACTACGGAGTACACAACCTGCTTCCTGTTAGCACCAGCTCACGCATGCCCAGCGTATGTAAATGGCCACTAGATGTGCCTTTTCATTCATTTTAATTAAGACAGATCAATTCTGATACGCAACAAAAACACTAATGTGGACGGAGATTGTTTCTGTTTTAATCTCCGTTTTTAAACAAAATTGTAGTAGTGTGGATGTAGCCTCAGTTGGATTTGTTAGTCCTGTGTTGTGCATGTTTATAAGTATGACTGATGCAGATACTGTATGTGGATAATAATTGATGAGCTTACTTGAGAGACTTAAATACTTTTTACCAAGTACAAATACTTAACAGTTGCTGGTTCCAGCTTCTCAACCACCTGTTTTATACATCTATTTTTTATCATTACATTCAATATTGTGATAAGCATTGGTCATTATCATCTACACTTGATAAACTGAATTAATTGATTACCTTTCCACAAAGTGATAGCCAGCAGCTGGTGTAGTTTTGGGTGACCCAACTTGCCAGACCCTCCCGTAGACCATTTCAAGGCTCTGGACACAAACGCTACTCTCTCCGGGGAGTTCTGATCCATCTGGCTGAAGAGCTTAGCCAGGTTTTCTACTCAACGCACACACACACACACACATCAGAGAATGTCCTTTCTGATCTGAAATGTCCTATTGTGCTGCCCTTTGAATGTCATAACAATTTAATGCTGCAGAGACAATGATGCCCTCTTAAACAACCCACTAGAAAATGTATAGTTTAGCACAGGTAGTCTTATAGATGAATTGGTGTCTTTTAAAGGCTGACGGCTGCCACTCACCTAATATTTCATCTTCAACTTTTGTCTCAGATTTCTCCAACACCTCCAGAACCAGCATGGACAGGTCTGCTGCACTGTTTTGCTGGAGATGAAAAACACAACCAACTGCATTTTTAATTGTTTAATGCAATCATCTTAACAGAATTTGATATTTTACATGAGCACCTTGACGGCTGGAAGAAGAAGTTTAATTGAATTCATCATCCAACTGGCAAACAGGCATCTATTTGACTCCTGTCTTTTTCACATGCACACCAAAATCTGATTTTTGTGTGGATGCTAACATTAGGGCTGGAAAGCTGGTAATGCATTCACATGTGCAGCACTCTCAAAACACTGTTTATATAAAGTTTAACAAGTAATAATCTGATGTCATCATTGGCTTTGGAGCAAACAAAGATGGACCATACAAATGGCATACAAATGTATTATTCTTACATGGGCTATTTCACTTTTGAATGACAATCTTAAGCTTACAGAAACTACTCTGGTATTATAATTATACAAAAGTAGACAATACCAGCCAAGCTACTTTGAAACATGACATTACCATTTACCTATATGAGGTGTCTCCATGTAAACGAACACGAACCTGGCGCACCAGGCTAGCTATGCAGAAATCAAGTGTAGTACCTGGTTATAGCTGAAGAAGAGTAGAGCGCCATTGTACATCAGCTCCCTGGCCTCGGCATGTTTTGCCTGTGACATGTACCTGATGGAAGACAGGGCTGTCAGCATTACATGACATGATGCTATCTGCTTATCAACACCAACACAAGCTTAGTTTACATCACTTCATTTCCAGGTGGGGCTGAAAGATAAGATGGATGCATAGCAGTTCTGCTTGAGGTACAAAACAAGGTATCACTGTGACTATTGCAATGAGTATAATAACCTTCTTTAAGACCACAGGACAGACACAGTAGCATATTGAATGTATTAGATGATTTCAGTTAATACTGCAGTTGTAATAGTCAGTCATGAGAAAGAGTAAGCCAATGACGAAGAAGCAGGAGGGTACCAAACTCACTGTGATATGGAGATTTGGCTTTAACTGGATTGGATTCAGAACAAATCACCTTGTTTAGTAAGCTATGCTCGAAGCTGATAGCCAATCAGATTGGCAGCACAACTAATCTATTCATCCCCCAGAACAGCACCCAGGTTTCTCTACTGGGAGCAGTTAGCAGTTATGTACATCAACAAAAAACGTATGAATGTGTAACTGTTACATGTCTATTTCTATTAATGAAATGGTCAGACACTGGGAATCAGACCACAACTAATTCTGACTACACTTATCCCAGATAGATCCCAGGGATCATAACTAGCTATACTAAATAAATAAACCAGGCAGTAAGAAAGAACATGTCTAGCCATCATTTGGCTCAGACTGCGGCGGAGCAGTGTGTGGCTATCAGGCTAAATGCTAACACAGCTGGACAGGTTCTACACACGTTTTTAAAATGACAGCGGTTAACAGCGCAGTTAGCCACTATTTTCTGACATTTTACATGTGACATATCTTCTCTAAATACGCATAAACACAGACTGTCCTCCGTCTTGCCTCAGCAGTTCAGTTAACTCCGGCTATCATTAGTTGTGTTGCTACACACGTAGCTAGCTCACTAGCCGTAGTTTATACAGTCCCATTTTGAGGCTGTAGAAGATTGACACGGCAGCTGTCCACACAAACACACGGACCAACATTAGTGGGCGGCCCCACGGTGAGAGTAACCCAATCATAAACGGCCAAGGGTATAAGCAAGGTTGACAGCAGAATGATCTGGAACAGGCAGGCCCCAAAGCCAAATGACAATTACAACTGCACCTAACGAGCGTGAAACGGAGTCTTACCTAAAAAATAAAGTCCTGTACATCTGATGTGCTTCATAGTAATCCCCTTTTTCTACACTGGCTCGCAGTTTTCCTTCGACCCTCTGTACGCCTCCACGGTTTCTGGCACTGGAGCACCTCAGAGACTCCTGCTCCGACATCGTCGTTGCTCAGCAGCAGCTCGGACCAAGTATTGACAGTGGGACACCGGAAAGCTTTACACTAAACAGACCCTCCGCGCTCGCCGTAGCCGGTGCGCTGTGGTTATTTGGTTGGGAGACAGTGGGAACAAGGACAAAGTTCATAAAACTTGTGACCACTGTTCACCCTAACGGTAGCATGATTAGCGTACGATTACGGGAAATAAAACTACTCTGTGGTTAGTGAAAGATAGCGGTCACGGTCACAATCACGTGGTTTCGTGAGGTTTGTCTTAGCAGTCTCTCCCTCGAGCTGAGCATTATTCATCCCCTAATATTCATAGGGCAAGTATCTACACAGTTTATGTCCTCAAAAACCACAAATGCACATTATTGAAAACACAATCTTTACTCCTTGAAACCACTGCACAACAAACTCTTAGATGATATCTTACAAAGAAAATGCACAATTTTATTTATATAGCGCCAATGAATAACAAAAGTTATCTCACTGCATTCTTCATAATCTGTCAAGCAATTAGGAAGGCTAGTGTCTATAATGTAATTATTTAATACTAAATCACTCCACCTATTTAGTTGTGCCCTTCCATTGAGCTGGAGCACCACTATTAAAAAACAATGGTCCAGTGGTTCAAATCTAAGCAGCAGAAGCTGGTATCCTGACTTCATCATTGCAATGGGTCAAGCTCCAAAAATCCAGCATCCTACATTGCGTTCATTCCATTAGGCAACTAAAGCCTGTTTTCATTAGACCCCCTCTGGCTTGTACATGGACACATTTTTCAAACTTCATGTACCCACAAAGGCTTTCTGTTATAGATTTTTATGTTTTTGTCTCCAGGCTGTAGCTGTAATAATCATGAAAACAGAGAAGATATTAAACATGTGTTTTTACGGGCTGAGTAGGATTCTTCCTAACAACCCAACTTTTCTGTGAAGTGCCCCTTTAAATTTCTGAAATATGTCCAAATCCTTGTTATACTACATTAACTTATGTCAACAGACGTGCACAGTGAGTAGTATTACCGTGAATGATAGAGGACAGATAGGAAGGTCCTGATATTTACAGCCCATTCATTGTGATTGTTTCATGATTACAGATGAGGAGATGGAAAGACAGGTTCTCATTTGAATTGTATCCAGTGTCATCACAAATGTAATCTTCAGGCGTGAAAAAGTTACATGCATATTTGTGCTTGAACATTTGCTGTATGTGGAATAAATGACAAGCAGAGGTGACATTACAGAGCAAATGCTGACACTACACGGGTCATTCCGCCGAATTGGTGCCATTTCCGTCCCCAGGACATAAAATGTATAAATATGCATACAAATTAATTTTAAAATACTTTTTATTATTAAACAAAGTGCCCTGCACATAAATCTAATTGCAAATGTAAGATAAAGCAATTTAAATATTAATAAAAATGACCTAGAACACTGAAAAATAGCATTTGTTGCCTGTCCCCAGTTCCTATACACTCTACAATGTAATATCATAATTAAAAAACTTGAGAAATCTAGTTTTTTTTGCATTTATGAGTGACTCCATATCCCAACTTTGCTTTAAACATATTCTCTTCATAAAATGTTTGTAATATTTGAGTTAAAATGCACATTTTAGTTGTGTCCCCAGGTTTTCACTCAGTCCTGTTACCCTAATACATTCCCCCCTCTAAAAAAATTGGAACATTCCACAAGTCCCATGCTTAAGAGAAAGTTGCATCATCTTCATCTTCTGAAGGTCTTGGGAAGAAAAAAAGTAAGTTTTCTAATTTTTTTCCTTATATTTAATGATATTGTAACTGTGATGGAGCAGGTCAGTTACAATATTCATTCCTGTTACCTAAATTATTTCTTAGACTTTATTGTTTATTTTAAAAATTGAAATATGTGGTGAATCACTAGAAAGTGCTGAGTGTCCTTGTGCTATTGCCTTGGACACCATGTCCCTATATTTCATGAATTTGCTAATTCTATGCTAAAAACTCATTCCTGTTACTTTCAGTCCTGTTACTCAAATACACTCTCTTCACCTCCTTAGAGGCGTGTCCAGAGGAGATGTTTCAGATATTTCATGGGCTTTATTCTAAATCCAGAGTGAAGATACTAGTATCATATGAAACTATATGACCTAATGCATCCATTGGTACTGTGCATTTCTTTGCATTTGGTATAAAAGGGTTTTTTTCCTCTGGTGTATTTGAATATTTCTGCATACTGTCAGCCAGCGCTCATTCCTGTTACTTTGTGCTCATTCCTGTTACTTTGTGCTCATTCCTGTTACTATTTTTTTTAGTTTTTTCATAAAAAATAAGATAAACCACTATTTTTTTCTCTTATAATTGGTCAATCATTTATCCCATTGTTTAATAAATGACATGATAAAAACATGGATAAACCTGAGGTTTCAGTCTCCTTTAAAACAAAAAAAAAGGTGTTGCAGTTTTTTGAAAAATACAACTTCCATGCATATAAATGACATTTTTTGTCAAAAATATTCATTTTTTGAACATGTAACCAACAATTTATTTAAAATAAACACTTTCTTTAGGGAAAAACAAAGGAATTATTTGACCTGCTTTTAAACATGGTTTCAAAATGACATAAGTTTTGGTAACAGGACTGAGAAAAATGCAGCCATCTTCCGCTTAGAAACCTTGTAAAAGTTTTAATACATTCGCCTGGGAGTGACCATTAAATATTTTAAATAGTTTAACATGTGTGTTATTAGATTCAGTCTTGAAAAAACGTCAAAAGTGAAGTTTTTTTTGGAATGGTGACAACAGCCAAATGGCACCCATGAAGGAGACTGAGGTACTGCAAATTATTTTCATTGCAAATATTTTTGCAGGATCACTTCAACTCATCAGTTTAAATGATTAAAGTCAATAGTGAACAATTTGTGCCTGATTAATAATTGTTGATGTAGGAGAAAGCCAATAGGCGGGTTGTTGATGTATACACTGATTGAATAAAACACAGAAGTTCGTTTTGCTCTGAACCCAAGATCCTGTGCGTTCAGTAGTAATGCTTATTTTATGTTGGATTTGACACATGACCAGTATGAACTTTTGCGAGATGGAGATGAGTGCATTTATTATTATGAAGAAAAGGACAATGGAAACATGACATGAGATCCCCCCCGCCTCCTTTCTGTAGACTTCTCTCCAAGTTAAAGGAGAACTCCGGGCAATTTTTAAGTTAATCTTGATCGCTATACCTTTGTGAGTTCTGTCTATAGAAAAAAAACGAGCCGGATTGGTGCTTGCAACACGGAGCTGCTACAGCAAATGCCCAGAGCTCCCACGTAGCTAAAACGGCAGTTATGGGGGCATTTAAATAAAGAGTTTCTTTGTGCCTCTCAACAGACACACAATGCAATTAAAATGTCTGTCCAACATGAACAGGGCTCTTACATGACAACAAGATGCGTTTAGCAACTTAGCCATTGTTTAAATTCACCTAAATAGTGTTTTAGACGGCTAGCTGAACTTCAGCGCGAGACTACAGCTAGAAGGCTAGCTGAACTTCAGCGCGAGACTACAGCTAGCCGTCTAAAACACTATTTAGGTGAATTTAAACAATGGCTAAGTTGCTAAACGCATCTTGTTGTCATGTAAGAGCCTTGTTCATGTTGGACGGACATTTTAATTGCATTTTGTGTCTGTTGAGAGGCACAAAGAAACTCTTTATTTAAATGCCCCCATAACTGCCGTTTTAGCTACGTGGAGCTCTGAGCATTTGCTGTAGCAGCTCGTTGCAACTCAACCGCTCGCTTTTCTATAGACAGAACTCACAAAGGTATAGCGATCAAGATTAACTTAAAAATTAAAGGACAACTCCGGGCAATTTTTAAGTTAATCTTGATTGTTATACCTTTGTGAGTGCTGTCTATAGAAAAAAAAAACGAGCCGGATTGGTGCTTGCAACACGGAGCTGCTACAGCTAATGTCCAGAGCTCCCACGTAGCTAAAACGGCAGATATGGAGGTGCCGTGCCCATGTAGTTATCCACGACAGAAAGTGTTTCCCCTGCCGCGGGAGCGCGCGTGCATTCAGCGGTGAGGACGGACCTTCGACTTCATCAAAGTGAATGAAAAATATACCATGTGGGTTGTTTAATCTATCGTTTTAGTATTGTTTTATTAGCGAGGTTTGTGTACAGCACGCTAGCACTTATAAAAGTTTTATAGGCTTACGTTATATGTTATCGAACTTCGTATTATTCATCGCATTTAATTGAGAATGTACGGAAGCTCATTGCATTCACCAAAGAAAAAAAAAGTGGGAGCCTTATCTCATAATTAGGAGATCAGGATGTCGTAATTATGAAAAAAGATGTCATAATTACGAGAAAAGATTTCATAATTACAAGAAAAGATGTCATAATTACGAGAAAAGATGTCATAATTACGAGAAAAGATGTCATAATTATGAGATAAGATGTCATAATTACGAGATCAGGATCTCCTAATTACGAGATCAGGATCTCCTAATTACGAGATAATGGTAAAGTTGGAAATAGCCAGATTCTAGCTTCCAGGATCAATAACTCATAAGCAAAACGTGTTTAAAACACAAACGACGCCTCTTTAGTATCGTAGTTAAGTTAAGACAACAAGCTACAAGAACATTTTCACATAAATGAGTCTTCCTAGGAGCGGCACAAATAACATTGGTTATTACGTGCAGCCGGCTGTGAGACGAGTGCGTAGGGACCGTCTACAAAGTGCAATGCTGAAAACACATTCTGCAGAGATATTCAATAACTTCACACTTAAACAATGTAGTGCCCCCAAAATCACCTTACACGTTGATGATATACTGCTGGTTATACTGCAACACTTAGTTTGGGGGAAGAAAGACTTTTGCATACCTAATATTAGGTAGGCCTATTTTTAATATTCAATAACTACACTGTTAAAGGCTGTAGTGTCTCAAAAATCACCTCACATGTCAGTGATGTCCTGCTTTTGATACTACAACACTTAGTTTGTAGAAATCATCTTCTATCAACAATAGAAGATCACTGATGATTGAAGTGATTTTGGAGACACTACTGCTTATAACAAATTACAATCACTATATATGTCAGAGGTCACGCGCCACACTAGGGGTGTGTCTTGCTCAGGGACACATTGGTGTCTCACAGTGGATTTGAACCCGGGTCTCTCACATCAAAGGCATGTGTCTTATCCACTGCGCCATCACCACCCCTTAGCAGTAGCAGTGAAGTTACTGAATATTATTGAATATTAAAATTCCGCAAAACTGCATTTCTACAAACTAAGTGTTGTGGTATCATAAGCAGGACATCACTGACATGTGAGGTGATTTTTGAGACACTACAGCCTTTAACAGTGTAGTTATTGAATATTAAAAATAGGCCTACCTAATATTAAGTATGCAAAAGTCTTTCTTCCCCCAAACTAAGTGTTGCAGTATAACCAGTAGTACATCATCAATGTGTAAGGTGATTTTGGGGGCACTACATTGTTTAAGTGTGAAGTTATTGAATATCTCTGCAGAATGTGTTTTCAGCATTACACTTTGTAGACGGTCCCTACGCACTCGTCTCACAGCCGGCTGCACGTAATAACCAATGTTATTTGTGCCGCTCCTAGGAAGACTCATTTATGTGAAAATGTTCTTGTAGCTTGTTGTCTTAACTTAACTACGATACTAAAGAGGTCGCTTGTGTTTTAAACACGCTTTGCTTATGAGTTATTGATCCCGGAAGCTAGAATCTGGCTATTTCCAACTTTACCATTATCTCATAATTAGGAGATCCTGATCTCGTAATTAGGAGATCCTGATCTCGTAATTATGACATCTTTTCTCATAATTATGACATCTTTTCTCATAATTATGACATCTTTTCTCATAATTATGACATCTTATCTCGTAATTATGACATCTTTTCTCATAATTACGACATCCTGATCTCCTAATTATGAGATAAGGCTCCCAATTTTTTTTTCTCTGGTGAATGCAATGAGCTTCCGTAAGACTGTCTACTCAAGAAGAACATTTAGTTTCACTCGTAAAGCAAACATTTATTTCGCGGTAGTCTGGTGATGTTATAACTGACGACGTAGTCGATCATGCATCCATGTTACTGTTTAGAAGCTAGATTCACACAGACTGTCACCCTTTACATCTGCTTGACTTGAAATGTACATTAAACTGAATGCAGCATTGTAGACATCATCTAAAATTATAGTCTAAAATTATTTGTATCCCACTATAACTTTTGCTAGGAAAATAGAAACATCTCCATATTCCCCACTGTTATTATCCATGATGTGAAGTATACACAAAATAAAATACTTGACAGTAGGCTATCATCTGTGGATTATAAAGGGGGGATACATTTTATGGCAGGTTAAAAATACAGTCTGAAATTATTTGTATCCCACTATAACTTTTGCTAGGAAAATAGAAACGTCTCCATATTCCCCACTGTTTTTATCCAGGATGTGAAGTATACACAAAATAAAATACTTGACAGTAGTCAAGTATCTATTTTCCAAGCAAAAGTTATAGTGGGATACAAATAATTTCAGTCTTATATATTCAACCTGCCATAAAACGTATCCCACCTCCATAATGCACAGACGATGGCGTACTGTCAAGTATTTTATTTTGTGTATACTTCACATCATGGATAATAACAGGTGGGAAAATGGAGATGTTTCTATTTTCCTAGCAAAAGTTATAGTGGGATACAAATAATTTTAGACTATAATTTTAGATGTTGTCTACAATGCTGCATTCAGTTTAATATACATTTCAAGTCAAGCAGATGTAGAGGGTGACAGTCTGTGTGAATCTAGCTTCTAAACAGCAACATGGATGCATGATCGACTACGTCGTCAGTTATAACAGCAGACTACCGCGAAATAAATGTTTGCTTTACGAGTGAAACTAAATGCCCTTCTTGCGTAGACATTCTCAATTAAGTGCGATGAATAATACGAAGTTCGATAACATATAACGTAAGCCTATAAAACTTTTATAAGTGCTAGCGTGCTGTACACAAACCTCGCTAATAAAACAATACTAAAACGATAGATTAAACAACCCACATGGTATATTTTTCATTCACTTTGATGAAGTCGAAGGTCCGTCCTCACAGCTGAATGCACGCGCGCTCCAGCGGCAGGGGAAACACTTTCTGTCGGGGATAACTACATGGGCACGACACCTCCACATCTGCCGTTTTAGCTACGTGGGAGCTCTGGACATTAGCTGTAGCTGCTCCGTGTTGCAAGCACCAATCCGGCTCGTTTTTTTTTTCTATAGACAGCACTCACAAAGGTATAACGATCAAGATTAACTTAAAAATTGCCCGGAGTTGTCCTTTAAGTAACAGGGCCGTTAGATGGGAGTTTACCATGGACCTTAAAGTTGTAGAGGCAGGTGTTGTCTATGTTTCCCCAGTTGTTCTCAATCTGTAGCTTCACATATCTGAAGACTCCTTTGTCTGGATTCTGGTAAGAAACATGAAAGAGAAATCAATAAAGATAGTCAGGTATTGTATAGGATAGGACATCAGAGATAGAGATGACAGTTTTTGTGGTAACCACATGGTGTCTCAATGTTTTGCAACTAAGTCTCCCTTTTACAGGTGCAAGGGTGTGGTCACAGAGTCTGTGCTAGGTAAGAAGCTGCCTCTGCTTTATATCTCTAGCACTGGAGAGATATCCAGCCATTTCACAATCTCTGTTTATGGCCAGATAACAATCTAATTTGTGTTGTTTTTTGTCTCTTTCTCCCAATGTTCTAAATAAGTATTTTTGCTTTGAGTAATAATTTAGTTTACTCTAATTTGTGGTGGTAAAACAGTCCTGGTTTGAGAAAGAGGCGTGTGTGACATGTTGCAGGATTTGTTATTCTCATCACTAGCTGACATAAGGGACTTGTGTTTTAAGAGCTTTGAATTGGAGTCTTGGGGACGTGATTTGAGGTGCATCAGGAAATTTAGTGGAATTTTTTGGGTATATGTTATCAGTGGAAACCCACCTAATTCTGCCCTACATGCATTTGTGGGAGTCTTTCTTTGAATGTAGGGTCTCAATGGGATGCTTCTCCCATCTGTTGTAGTTATGAGGACTGAGTGGACCCCAAACTGTCTCTGTCTGCCTCTCACTTTCTTTCTGTCTCTCTGTCGCTGTCTATCGCTCTCCAACTTTCTTCTATGTATTTTTGTTTTGACTAACTCATTTGAACTTCCAGCATTGACAGTATAACAAATTAGTTTTTTTTAGCTGTTTAACAAAGTGCTTCAGGTCTCATTCTTTTGTTCAGCAGTTCAGCTGCTGGGATCTAAAGCAGTGCAATGAAGTGACTTGGGAATTTTTAAGGCATTTAATTTCAGCTCTTCTTCATTTTCTGAAGTATTTTGCAAATTGATTTCAGCTTTCAGCATTCACACGCATTTTCCCGAGGAAATGCAATTTTTTCTAGTTTTAATAGCAGCTCCACCTGTATCCGTAATACAGTTAGTTTAACTAAAATTAATATGTCAGGAAGAGGTTTTATTCTCAGAAGAACTCATCTCTGCTTGTTGTTCCATACAAAGCCATATATCATGCAATGATCTCTTAATGCCCAGACTGTTTTAAAATGTGACCAATTACAAAATAACTGTTCATGAGAGCTATACTGTACGACATATTTCATACTCACAGGCAGTTCAAAGGTCTGATCTGCTGGACCGTCTTGATTATAAACTAGTGTTCCCAAATAGACGCCTTCCTCATCCGTGGTCCTCATTCCCTGGAGAAGAAAAAGAGACCAGTTGAATTTTTCGTCGTGCGCTGTGTGAATAACAACTACATATTCAGGACATATCTAAGGTAGTGACAGAAAATGTGGGACTTACGTAGATAGAAAATTCCCTTGGTGCACTTGCGATGTGGCCATAGGGGGACTGGCTTTTTGTTATGTGACCGAGTGTCACGTGTGTGATGGAGACTGGGTGGGACAGGGAGATGAATAGATGCCCTCGGTCGCCTGAAAAGGGCCAGCATTCCCCTGGATATAGTAATGAATGTCCCTGAGGGAAGCAAATGAAACATTTTAGTCTCCACAGATCATAAACTACTACTGTTTCTCCATGTTACTTTATATGAGAAGTTGAAAAGAGTCATTTTAATCCCCTGTCAAACAGTGAATGAATGTAGCTGTGTAATTCCTACCTGGATCACTTGTCTCTGCACTTGGGATGAATACCACCAGCAAAATATTCGATCCCAAACAATCCTGATGCCTTTTCGAGGCCAATATGTTTCTGAAGACAAATGATGTAAAACTCTGGCACCTGCATGCACACAAAGTTAAAGATCAACCTCCAAACAAGTTCTGCAATAATGTTCATGAATGAAAAATAATGAGGCAGATGGATGATGAAGATCACTTACCTTGTGATTCTAAGGCAAAGTTTGGCATTGTGTCTGCCAGAGGAACAAACATGCTCATCTGCCTTGTGAGAGACTCCACCTTTTGCTGGACCTCTCTCATTTGCATCTGCATGTTTGTGTAGTGTGCGATTCCTGGGGGACACAAAGGACAATGGTTAGAAATTTTTTTTATTTACAAGAAACAGCTCAATAACTTGGACCAGGGACTAAAATATAAACAGCTGTCAGGTTTTACTAGAAATGAGCACTAGAAATGAGCAGAAAGTTTGAAGTCACCCACCAAAAGCCAGGAGGAGCAGGCTGAGGAAACCGCTGGCAGAAAAGCTGCACATTGTTCTGACTGCAGACAAAAACAAACAGAATGTTTACAGCTTGATAACAGAGGCACTCTCTTAGATACTGATGTGGTTACAGGTGAGAGACAGTGACTACCTATGTTTCTCCTAATGACCTGCCTCCCGGAAGCTGATGTAATGGTGGGCAGTGTTCCAGTGGTCCAGGCACTAGTGTAGTGCTCTATAGAGCTCACATTATGGTGAACTCGGCCACGATTGGTCCTCTTCCGAAAGATCCTAAAAGATAGAACACTGGTTAGAAAAGACTTAGATGTAAAGCTTTATGGTGCATTAACCCCACAGTACACACACATACAGTCCACAATACGTGCACACAAACACTGCAGCAACTTACCTGTATACAACCTCCCTGTAGCACACAGATGGAGTTCCATCCTCTGTATAATACCCTCTGTTCTGCAGGCGGAAACTTCTTCTCAGCATGACAGCCACACACTCTGCGCTATCTTCACCATGAACAATAAAACTGATATTAATGGCAGCTGGAAAATTGGCAAGAGTATGCCTTGTAATATAATTTATTTGTAATTTATAAAATGTGTACACATGGAAAAACAACAAAAGACAATAGACAGCTACAAATTGCATGATACTATCATACTAAATTGAATTAAAACAATGATGTGACACAAAGCTGGTACTGCCTGATCTTTACAGTGTTTGCTCTGTTTATGATAGGCATCAGTATATATACATAATGCCCAGAGAGTGGGAGTGAGAGCGAGCAAAATCAAGGCTTAAAGCAGTCAATTCTCAAGTTTGAAGACATTTCCTACATCAGACATTAAGTGTGCACATATTTATATGTTTAGTGTGAAGTCTGTAGCTCGGCTGCTAACTTACCGCTTATTTCCACTGTGCAAGAAATGAATCCCTTATTAAGAATTATTCAAAATCAAATGATGTTTTGATTTTGATGATCTGAAAGGTGCAATGAGGCTGAAATCTGCAACTGTGATGTCTGATTGTTCAGCTGTGATGAATGATTCTATTAGCGTCATGATGATTCTATAGTGAGGTCATAGAACATTCTGTGTGTAAAGTAGGTTTAAATAACAATAACCAAACGTAAAGGAAAACATCAAAATAACATTTGTTGAAATAAGTCAGACCTCATCTCTGAATTATTGTGAATTATGTAACCAAAGTTTAAAAATCCCAGCTGTTTACAGTTTTACAGAATCCATTGTAATTATTCACAATTTACAGTGTAATATTTCGTATTAATGTTGTACCAATACAGTACGAACAGATTGATACAAGGAAACAAGTTACAAGTCTGCATGTGGACCTATTAGCCTATTAGACCTATTATTATTGATATTTTCATAACATCAATGACTCAAATGACAATGTGAAAACAATGTGACAATGTGAACCTAAAGGACATTATCTCCCAAATCTGCAGCTCTCCTCGGCTTTACTGAGCGTTCTAGTCAGTTTCTGCTCATTGTTTGCTCTCACCGCTCTCAAAGTGTAAATCAGCTATTGCAGGTTTAAATATATCATGACCTTGCTATAAAGGCTGGCTTGTTTTGATTCCAGTTTTGAGTTTTTTCATACATAGCCAACATCTAAACATTTATTACTTGACAATACAGTGGCAGACACTAAGACTGATGTATTAATGTATATTTGTTACTATTGCTGTGATTTCCTCATTGCAGAATGAAATGTAAGTGACAATAATTCTTCATATTTGATACTCAAGAAGCAGCAGAAAACTGGGAGCAAAGCAGCTAAATCAAAGTGTGTTTAGTTTCAGCCAGTTTTAAGTGGTCATACAAGGTCCATTACAGGAGCCCTGTGAGTTTTGATCACTGCTGGAACTATGGGGCAAGTTTTGATGACTGGGTGCCTGCTTTGTGTTTTTTGCTCTACTAAGTTGGGGACAGACATGTGTGTGCTTGAGCATGTGTGTCACACAGTACAATTCCCGCTGACAGTTTCATATTATTCCATTAATGAACACGACTAAAAAAAACAGCAAATACTGTTACTGACCTGCTGCAGTTACAGAGATGCAAAAAAAGCAAGCTGGAAATACTAATGTGAACATTATTTGTTTGCTTACAAGAAAACCCCACTAATGACCAGTGATGATGACAGGAGCTGTTCAGTGCTTGGAGCTTCTTGATATGAAACTTATTCTGATATGGCTCATGATCCAGATGATGTTTACTACTAAACTAGCTAGATATTAAATGTTGGCTCAGACATTGAGCTGAGTGCAGACTGTGATATTAACACATTAAGATCATGTCAACACTTGAGGTCAGAACTGTGCAACCCTGAATTCTTGTGGCTGAAATTAGTCACTGTATCACAAACAAAAAAAATTGGGTGCAGAATGGGAAAATATTTAATGTGTCAGTGTAATATTGTCAGTAGCCCCTCCTTAAGTCTTTTTCTTGTGCTATAAAGTCAAACTCTTGTGTTTTTAGATTTGTAGAGCATTTAGTCTTTTTGTTGAAGGGTGTGGTGGAGTGGAGACATCCCCAGCAGCTCATGATCATTTAAACTAAACTTTAAGCAGAACCTGACAAACGTTCATGATGTACAGTAATTGTAGGTTCAGCAACAGGTTAATGGTCTCTGTCAGCCAGATTACAGAGATGGCAGCTGAATGGATATCCAAGGGCACCACTCAGTGGAAACTAGTTAGACAAGCTAAACCAGCAGAACAAACAATTTTCAATTAGAGAACAGCTTCAGAATATATTTGACATTTATTTATTCATTTTCTTTCCAACAACTAACTCAGACAAAGGCACAGAGTTATGGGTATCACATCAGGGCTAATCAGATGACCTGATAAGTCTGCTGAAATCTGCACTCTGATCTGTCTGGCCATATCTAATCTAAGGTTTTAGCGTCTGTGTGGATTTTTATTAGATGTTTCACAAACTGGAGATAGTGTCAGACCAGAGCTGGAATGAAAGGTTGTCATGACTCAGGCAACTCTGTTTTACTTGGATGCCACAGTTTGGACACTTGGAACCGAAGAGCTTAAAAGAGTTGAAAAGTCTCTGATCAAGGATTGGGCACTTTTAGTCTGTAAAATGATATTATCATACTTGCTGTGCTTTGTTTTTACATGGTTAGTTTTGTCTCTTATTTAACGGCCCTGGTCTTTGATTATATGCAAAGAAGTAAGGGCTCAGAAACTAGAGTGGGTTGTACACTAATCAGAAGGTTGGTGGTTCAATCACTGGCTCCTCCAGTCTGCATGGCTAAATGATGTGACATTAGTGTATGAAAGTGTGTGAACTCTGATGTGCATTCATGTGAAATTCTGCATCCAAATACATAATTTAGTTAGTTTAGCACTGGCAAAACCAGAGAAAGACAAACATAACTCTTTATTTCACACTGCTTGATATAGAAGATGTTGTGTAATTTACTACTACTTGTGTTTGTATCCTATTGTTAAAAATACAGAGGTAGCAAGATACATTTACATTTATTACATGAAGGAATTTGGTATTATGGCTATGAAGCAGCCTTTAAGGCAGCATGTAGGGAAACTCAAAATCGAATTGTTAAATAACTAAATAAAAAGTTAAACAGAATATTTTAGCTTTTTTCGTGGCGAGTGAAGTATTTCTCAAGGAGGTGGTGTTGCTACAGTCCCGAACGTAAACATCTCCTGTTTAATTCTTTGTTATGCTGAAGCAAAGCAACATTATTTAACAACAATAACTAAACTGTAGGAGTGTTTTCATCAAATACTTACAGACTCCCTGTGTTACACTTACTTCCTCTGGATGCAAATCTGGTGTATGGGTACCACAGATATAGGGAGAGTCATCATTATCGTCATACTTTCAAAATACACAAGTACATAGTGAGACTCAAAACCTCAAGGGACTTTTCAGTTTTCAGGGCTGAAGGAAGATGGCATCACATGGTGGAATTTTCAAAACACAATATTACAGATTGTATCGTTTTAGGATGCAAAACCAAAGCTCAGAGCTCCACCAGGTGATGGTTTGGTGAAAGTGAGTGTAATTTAAGAAAGACATTATGAAGTTTGAATTAACCTTTATAGATAAAATAAATAGGTAAAAACTGTGCGACTTTTCCTTCTTGCTGCATTTGGTTGATTTCCACTAGTGCCCTTTTACAAAAAAAAGGCAGCTTTAAATGTTCTGGTCATAGATCATCAAAATGAGATCCAGCTTCATCATAACAAATCTGCCATTTAACCATTTATTTTTCTATTTACAGTCACCACACTGTGCAAAATCTGTGAATCAATCAAACATGACCGATAACAAACTAGTGACTGATGTGAAAGCTGTGGTTGTAATCAGAGCCATTTGCAACTCTGTGTATAGTGTGCAAAGTTTAAATCTTATCACCTAGATAAGCACATGTGGATCTTATCAGAAAAGAATCCAGTGTTGTCTAATCATTACTAGTGCATGTGAGCAGGGCAAACACAAAATCCCTGTCAACAGAATGAACTGACGAGCAAAGGAAACAAATATACAGATCCAAGTTCAGTGTCTCTTGGCGTCATTGACAGCCTGTAATGGGTTAGTTCATATTGACAACGTCTCTCTCACGAGTTCTTTAGATGAGGAGGCGATGGTGCTGTCATAGATAGTGGAGAGCGACACACCTGTACCAGTGTTTGAAGGTCTGTTGTTGCCCATGGGGCCCTCTCTGATAGACCTGCTGGTCTTTCTGAAAGAGTTCCTGATCCTGCTGGAGAAGCGGTCTGACACGCGCCTCACGGCCCGGCTGAGTCCACGGTTCTTCAGCTTGATCAGGCCCACGTCATCCTCCAGCTCCTCGGGAGGCACATCGATGTTCCCGGAGTACCAGAACACCCACCAGATCAGGCTGAGGAAGATGATGATAGCCCCCGCATAGATGAACAAATCGTGGATAACGAGACCGCCAAACACCCCCACCATCATGATGAACATGCCGAGAATGTCGTGAGCCACTGCGAACCAGAATGAGCACTTGCAGCGGCCAACTCCTCCATATCTTCGCTCCATAACAGGCTCTACCTGTACAGATGTGGACATGGTGGCAGTGAAGATCCAAAACAGTAGAAATCTGTTAATCCAGATGTGGAAACCAGTCAAATGCGACAGGTGCTGGCAGCTGCAGGACAGTTAGATGTAATCCTCCCTGACTGGCAGACACATGAAACAACCTGCAGTGATATTGGTCAAAGTGCAATGTACACAAGCGGTTATCAGCAAGAACCACAGCAGCTCTGTGACTGTATTGGGTGTTTCAGAGGGTTGGTGAATGGTTGCACAGTCACAGACTAAAATAGTCACTTTCACAAAGACGGTTCCATCTACTGTTTACGCCTCCTGGCTGTACCTTTTCCGCCTCTGCTTCTCCTTCAGTACAGGGATCCACACCAGCCCCATCACCACAAACATCAGCCCTATGGAGAGGCAGGCTGAGGCTACAGAGTGGGATGCTTCAGTCACCCCCAGCGACTGGAGCAGGAGGAGGAGGACGCCCACAGCAGACATCAAAGATCCCATCACCATCACGATGATAGGTTTGTGAAGGTAGGCCCAACCTTGGGTCACTGAGGGGCCCGTGTGAGGGTCTGAACACAGGCTTTGACTCCCAGAGTCATCTGGAAATGAAGTTTCACCAAGTGCCTCCATGGTTGCGCCACAGAATAACGCCTGTTACCGCTTTGTTTCTCCCCTCTGAGACCACATGAATAATGGAAACATCAGCCACTAAGCATCCACAGCTCCCCAACTTCTTCCTGTATTTCTCTTGCGCCGTCCCGCCTGCTCAGCCTGTCCCTTTGGAAATCATTGCAGCCACCTCCAGTCCCACCAGTCATGTGAAGGAGCGGTGTCATCTGTACGATCAATAAGAGTGGCTGCATGATGGATCGCTCATTCTCCTGCCCAGTAAGCCGTGAACACACTGTAATTCCAGACGGCCCAGCACACCCACACAGCAGAGCGGAAGGCTTTGATGAATAGACAGACCCAGCCCACCTGTTGACAACGATGTCATCACCACTGATTGGCTGGCTACTTAGTGCTCATCTTGTTACTCCGAAACAAATATGCTGTGTATTGAAATGTAGGAAAATTCATATTTCAGTGTCACAGACGAGCTTTGTGTTCAGAACGTGTTTGGCATCTTCGGTATAAAGGACAGACACACTAGGATGCAAAGCCTCACAGGGGATATAACAAGGCCCATACTGCGAGCAACAGCTGTGCAAGCCCAGGTATAATGTCATGAACAACAGGCATGTCATCGGATACAGCTGGCAACTGTACATGTCCAGCTCTGATGGCCCGATTCACAGTGAACAAACAGTTCTCAAGGCTAAGGCACTTCAGATGTTGAAGTATACAAAAGGTGTTTAAACAGTTTATATTTACTAAGTGTAAATATAATTTACTACTAATTAACTATGTGAAAACATATTTTGTACAGTCTGAGTAATTCTGAGTAATGATCTTAAAATGAAACACTGCCATCAAAGTGTTGTAGGTGTAAATAAGCAGAACAGTTTACTTATCTGTGCCGTCAGTCACAAAAGCTAAAAACGTCAAGATAGCCTATTTTCTGATTTGTTCAGGAGGTCATTCTGCAAAACCAGAGATGACTCCCATTTTGATAAACGCATTCTCGGAGCATGTAAAACATCCTGGGTGTTACTTTAAGTTTGCTTGAATCAATGATGAATAACTACTGATGACCATAGGTATTACCTCATTCTTGTCAGAATGAGGTAATACAAGTTTTCCTGAAAAACATCCTGAAAGAGTAAGACATCAAAAATGAAATGTCAAATGTTTAAGAAAGTGATATTTTCCTTTAAGTTAAAAATGAAGCTTTAACTCCCTGTAGAGGGAATTAAAAAGAAAATAACTAAAACAGTATGAATCACCACTTACTTTATATAAAAACTCATACATACAACATCATAAGCATTTATAGGACATTTTAACAGAGCAGGAAAACCACATGTATAATTAAAAAGGGCTGCACTACATTTAGCTTTACTAGTTTCATGTCCTCATGTATGATATACCAAACAGAGCCATCGTTAATATTAGCTCCAACTGTTTTTTCCTGCTATGATAAAAATATTGAGATACTGTTACAAATTATTTAAAGAACACAACACAGCCACCGATTTCAGATAAAGTTTATGATCAGATTCATTCAAGCAAAAGAGAGAAAAAATACTACAAAACAGACTTAATATATTGACCATCTATGTGATCCTGTGTGTACTTGTGTAAAATGTCCGTGTTGGGAAAGTAATGTGCAAAGATGCTCTGCTGAGAATCATTTCACTTTAGGCACTTTTCTTTTTACTTTGGAGTCGGTCTTGCCGGCCTTCTTGGTCAGTTTGTTCTGTGCCTTTTTTCCTTTATTGACTGTGGCAGGTTTGGGTGCTTTCTCCAGCTGCTTCGCTTTGGCTGGCTTCTACAAGAAAGAACAGCAGTGAGTGTCTACAGTCCACTTAAGACGCAGCACTGCCTGAACTGTTCAAATGTGTTGAAATATTTAAATTTAAGTATAATGGTACTGACCTCCAGTTTAGGCTTTTTGCTCGGTGTTGATCTGGGAACCAGCTGTGGGATTTCTTCCTCCTTTTCTTCCTCACGCTCTCCGGTGGTATCTGATTGCTTTACGTCCTCTGTCTTGTTCTTCTTTACCTGCTTTTTGGCTGCAGCTCCCTGAAATTGAGCAGCTGATTTTACACTTTGTTTCAACAGATCTGACTCAGAATATTTGAGTACGGATTTGTTCTCACCTTTTTCTTGGGCGTCTGAGCGTGTTTCTCTGCCTCCTCGGGCACACTGAGGTGGCTCAGGTCTGAGGTGAAGATAGGCAGGGCCACTGACGTTTGACTCTTTATATGGATGAGCTTCATCACTGGTCCTTTCTGCTTCTGAACAGTAATACAAATAAAAAGTTAAAATGGCTGTACAAGCCTGAAAAGCAACAAAAGAAAACTGACCAGTGAAATCAGTGCATTACTTATCTTTGGTGAATTTCTCCACCTCGCTAAACCAACTATAACGAAAACACAAGACAATCCTCTGTGCAGCCAGACTCACCGTACGTAGTTTAGCCACCGCTGTCTGGACAGCAGCCTCGATGTTTTCTGTCACCTCATCTGCAGTCATGCCGGAGTGGGCAACACGTGCCATGCTACAACACAAGCCAATTGTTTAAGATAATGCAGGGTTACCATGTGAAGCGCTAAGGTGACACTGTTAAACAGCATCGATACAAGTGGTGTAAATGCCGGTATTTTTGTTTTTCATGGCAACATTACATATTGTGTATCAAAGTTGTAGAGACAGGCTCCACTGGAAGAGGAGGTCCATCTGGATTTACATTGAATCTCTATGGCACCAGCTATTGCCCTTATCGAACACTTAACAGAATCGACAGGGCTGCTGAGAGGTGCTGTTCATTTTGATCGCCATCTTGTTAAAACAACATTAAGGATAACAGGTTTTCCTAAAGCTGACAAAAAGGGTGGTTTCACAGAAAGCTGAATAAAATGGTTTCACATTTTATTAGGAACACAAAGGGCAAGTAGAGCGAATCTCACCAGCAGCAGCCCTTGTTGGTAACCTTTAAGCTGGTGCCCTGGATGACTCTCTGGATGTCTCTGGCCAGATTTTTGCTCTGCAGGTTCACAGCTAGCGGCTCTCTGGTGAAGACAGAAATGGAAAAAACTCTTCTAATGCAGCTACAGACCCACCAAATTCAAAGAAATACAAAGCCCAGAAGTTTAAAGAACACAAATATGCAGATTTGTAGAATGAAGAACTAATATTTTGGTATCAAATGTGTAATAGAACTCACTGGAAGGCAGAATTAACATTATAAAAGTAATTTTTTGCTCCATTTCCTCATTTAGGGGCGGATTTTTTTTGTATGATTTTAATCATTTTTAATTACATTTCAGACAGAACAAAGGGCTGCTGTAAGTTATGTTTTAAAACATCATGCATTTCTCACACACCAGCTGCCTTTTACTTTGCTTGTTACACAAAGAAACACCTTTTTACGGTCAGCCCCATTAGGCTGTAAGTATGTAATTGGGACATAAAAATGAAAAGTTAAGACTTAACATTGGACTGCATTAAGCACAACAGAATAAGAAACACAGACCTACAGCCCACTATGTCTTGGAAGAGAATCCAAGTCTGCTGATATGAATCTACAGCGGGTGCTTAAAGAGCTGACAAAGATGTTACTGAAGGCAAAACTCTTACACTGAGCCTAGGTCTTACTTTTTTCTCAGGTAGAAATGTTTTCCGAGGTGGGATGGCAGCAGGCGGCGGACGCGGTCATCAGAAAGGAACATGTCAAAATTCCCCAGCAGCCGGCGCTTGGCTTCATACGGTTTGTACTCCGTCCTCAGGACCTTGTACGGGATGATCTGCTCCGGATACAGGGACGCATCAATGATTATGGATACCGTCAATAAGATAAGATAACATAGACTTTATTGATCCCACACTGGGGAAAATTCACTGCTAACAGCCGCTCCAGATACAACAGATAAGAAAATACACGTTGAACAAGAACTGGGAAAATAATACCTCAGTGATGTTTTTGACACCTTTCTCCTCCAGCAGCTTTTTATAAAACCTCTGGGTCTGTTCTGAGGTCATGTTGGGCTCATCTCTGGTGAAGAGGCAAACATCGTCTGTGTCAGGACGTTGGCCGTGGGGCAGGGGACTGAGGAAAGAAACGGCAATATCAATCAAGTGGGTTCAGCTGTGAGCTAATATATACCGCAGAAGAACTACAGGTCAGACATGGGGACAGCCGTACGGGCCTGTCTGGGGGACTCACATGCGGATGGTCTGTGCCGCTTTGGGGATCTTCCAGAGGGTGAAGAGCAGGCTGATATGCTGGGTCTCGTCCAGAAGCAGGGAGTCATGGGTCGACTTGGTTTTCAGAAAAGCCTGCAAGGCTTGGACGGCCTTCTTCACCTGACAGAGACACCAGAGTTATAAAAAGTCAACACAAAGCCACCGACAAACTCCGATTCCGACTTGCTGCCGTACCACGGTGAGTTAGCTTCGCAGCTAAACCAAGCAAGCAACATGGCTAATGCTAGCTCTGTTCTAGCTGCTGTTCCCTTATGCCAATAAACCTGATCAAAGTTATGTAAATAAACAATTAGCGGGCATGCTGTTTATAAAGACTTTAAATCTGTAGCAGCACAAAAGCCGTTTTACCTGCCCCCGGTCTAACGCCACTTCTCTTTCCTCAGCCATGCTGTCTGCTTCACGTGTGAATCGCAGCCACGCATGCGCAATTGGCATACGCTACGTCATAAAATGCCAAACTAACTTTATTTGTACTGACAACCGTGGACACTTTTTACACAGTGGAGATTAAAACCTCCATAAAATACTTGATAAATTACAAATGTAGTGCAGCGCCAAAGGTAAAAACAATAGCAGCTTTTTGGTCTGAATATTTACTTGACATTCAATTATACTAAAGGTGTAAACCGATCAAAGGTTTTGACCATAAACTGTATAAAAGGTTTTGACAGATTTTAGTGCTATTAATATTCAAATGTCAGTATTTGGAATTCCTACATGGAACGTAACTATGTGCAATTTTGATGTACTTATAGTTTACTTAAAATTAATTTCTGTTTATCCTACTTTCTACTTCTGCTCCACTGCATTTAAGACGTAACGCTGTACTTTTTCCTCCACTACATTTATTTGACATTACTTTGCAAATTCAGATTATTAATACAAAATATAATCAACTAACAATGTATTAGGTGTTATTATGGATTAGGCTACCCAGCAGTATATAAAGTTGAAATTAGCCCCACCTTTACCCGCTGCAACATTAGTGATTATACATTAATGCATCAATAATTAGAATCCGGTGACGTAATATTAATTATTCTGCATAATAAGTACTTTTTCTTTTTATACTTTTTATAAATCTATTTTTGATTTTTCCATCTCAAATGTAAATACCTATTACTTATACTTATTAAAAGGAAAACAAATACACCCTTCTGTTGCAGCTTGATCATTTATTTTCAGTTTAGATTATGTAACAGCTGTGTGTGTCTGTCTGTGTGAATGTGTTTATCCATGGTTCATCAGAGTAATGTGAGCTCAATCCAATTAAACCATCTCATGTGGAGAGAGACCAAACTAAAAATATTGGTACAGCAATCCTTAAAACCAAATAAAAATGTCCATTGGATTCTAAATCCCACTCTTAAAAAGGGAGATGTACTTTGCAAAGTATAATTACAGGCTAACCCTGGTCTTTTGCAGGATATGAAATAATTTTTGTTTTTCCTTCCCCAATCTCAGTAACACTGCATCCATATCCATTCTAAAAACAAATGGCGTGGACAGCCGACAGTGCGGTTAGCTGTGGGAGTACAGAAGGGGGACATGTAGCTACATTAGTGGCATAGCTGAGCTCTCAATATGAGAAAGCTGACACACTGGACTTGGACTCTCATTTCATATTGTTCATCTTAAAAACTGATTCAGTCTCGTTTTCTTCATTTTAAGCGATTTTATTCTCCTTCTTCACTCCTTGTTGTCATTGTTCTTCTCTTCAGCATAGTTGTGTGTAAAGAGAGAGTGGCTGTTTGGGTCGGCTCGAGCAGCGTTTCTCCTCTGGTAACGAGTGGAAGAACTCCATGCATGCTGCCACTGTTGCGTTTAGTCCTTTTCTGGCACCAGCTTCAGCACTTTGCCGATGGCGATAGTCTTGCCTGGTGGAGGAGCGTATGAAAAGAAGTGAGGGATAAAAAGGCGATTCAAGAATTCATATGATTGTAAAAATTAGCCAGACATGCACAAAAACAAAATAAATTCACAATTTATTATCTGTGCTGTAACATCTGTAGCCAGTTGTGCAACATCCATTAGCCGTAGGGCTTTACAATATGGCCAAAAATGTTATCACGATAAAAACATTTCATATCGTTCAATATCGATAATTATCACAATATATGTCAAATCATTATTTCTTTCAAGTTTAAAGGCTTATGGTTGCTCCTGAGTGAAAACTGAAGAAACCAGATGGTTAATTATGTGGTTAAACGTTTCTTTATGGTCAGAATGTGACAAACACTTTAACAGTTGGTCACATAACAAATCTGAGGTAAAACTATTATGACAATCTTTTTCAACAAATACGATTAGTAAATCCTAAATTATTTTTCCTCAAAAATAAATATTTTGATAGAAAAATTAGGTGCTAATTTGTTCGTGATTCAAATGAATTAAACCAAATATCTATTAAGGATATATTGATCATTTATTATATTGCTCTTGAGGAAAATTATATTGTGATAATTATCATTAGTGTTTTATTGCCCAGCCCTAATTAGCTGTTGTTAAAAGAATACTTAAGACAAACATCCTCAAGCTGTCTTACAAACACACCCACAGTATCCTTTACCTTCGTCTCGCAGCGTGAATCGGCCCATCTGAGGGAAGTCTTTGAAGGTCTCTAAGCAGATGACTCCTGCAGCCCGGAGCCTGGCGATACACACCTGGTCCTGCTTCACAAAGCGTGGTCGTGTTTTGCTTTTCTCCCCCGTCTTCTTGTCCACCAGACAGATTAAGGCCTGCGGTCAGGATTTAAAGAGTTGAACCACAGTCCAGCAAGGCCAGGGGAAAATAAAAACGCGTAATAAAAAACAGACAGCTTGGGAAGTGGAGCAGTGACTTACTGAGATTTGCACTTCTTCAATGCAGGTGTGGATGTGAAGGACTGCATTATAACCAGGGCAAATGATTGATTTGTGCTCAATGATGACAATCTGAAATAAAATGGAGCAAAAGAGCAACAGGTAAAGTTCAGAGATTGACATATTTGAATGCCTCATTCTTCTGTGCACTTACTCTAAACACTAAACAATAGAAAATCCCAACAATGTAGTGCATCAAACAAGCAGCCACTATGTGCTGCTGCTAACTCGCCTTTTAACAGTGGCTCCGCATTAACATCTGGCCCTTAAATGAATCGGCCTGCAGCACAGCCCTCCCACCTACAAAGACCCTGCTCGGACAGACGCTAAAAAACCTGCAAAAAACAGGCCTGCATTTCTGTATTTTGATCTTTTTGATCGAGCAGCAGGAATGTGTGGTGGATCTGTTGGCATCAAACTGAATAAATATCCAGCCTGTAGCTGCCTGAACATTCAACCTGAAGACTTTGATCCAAACTCCCCACAGCTAATGACTCTGAATGTCAGATGTACAATGAGGACACCGGTGTCAGCGTGTAGTGACTTTGGTCATCTTTACCTGTGCGTCAAAGGTGCGTCCAGAGTGGCAGAGGTTGTCAGGGCTACAGAGGATAAAACCAGGGAGGATTTCTTCCTCCTCAATGCCCTTCAGCCTCAACTTCAGATTCTCCCCGGGAGTTGCATCGTCTGTCTCCACATCATCGCTCAGCAGGCTCAACACTTCCACGGTGTGCTGCACACACACACAGCTATTTGTACATATTTTAAATAAACACCTTAAATAAACACATTATGCTGTACTAAAACAGCATACGTGGCTGAAGAAGGATCATTTTATGTACAGGATCTTCTACCTATGTAGTGTGCTGTACAAGGACAAGAATGGGGTCTTCAAGTTATTTCAAGTGGAGAGTTTACTGGTCCCTTGGGAGAAGGAGCAAAGTCATTACAGAGGAGATCTCACCCTGTTTGGCATCATGACCAGCTGCTGGGCTTTACTGATGGATCCTGACTCCAGCTTCCCGAGGATAACTGTGCCCATATCCTACAAACACACATAGACACATTTTTAAATTTTATTCTGATGATATCACATTCAGCATTAGGCAATTACAACACTGCCAGGGCTGGTGATGTGTGTGTTCTTGTGTTGATCTCTTGCACTGTCCAGTTTACTATTTTATTCTTTGAATAAAATACCTTCAGTGCAAACTATCAAGAGATTAAAGTAAGTATAAAAAGAATTTTGGTCCAAGGACTGCATTAGAAATAGAATAAAGTACTAAACTACAGGCTCTCAGAAATTAATTGGAAAAAACTAGGGCTGCACCCGAATATTCAAATATTCGAATGTTGGGTACACATTCGAATTTCAATTTTGAGATTCGATTATTGAGGGTTTTTTCATGCACCTGACATATGATTATATGAGGCCGATTATAGAAGAAGCATTTAGTCGCTATAATAAAAGTTAAAAGTGAAATTTGCATAATAACGTGTTAGATTTAGTTCCGCTACCAGAACTACCGCTCATCCCGTCTGCTCTCCGCCTGGACCCCCAGCCGGCTAAACTATTCCCGGATTCTGCTCTGGACCTGCTCAGATCAGACTCTCTCACTCTGGACTCTCAGCTACGGTTCCAGGTTGGTGGCACAGCAGCCACCAACCCGGTTCGGCACACATCGATTTTCACTCTGCCTCGCTCTTCACCTGCTCAATATACAATCCTTTTTATTGCCAATAAATGTTCCTCTTTTATTTGCAAAGCTTCGATTATTCACTCTTAATTACTATCAAAGTGTCGAAGCTCAAAAAATGGCATTCTAACCAGCCCTAGAAATAACAAAAGAGCAGAACAGTAACGTTAAACAAATACAACAATTAAGTTTAACAGGCAACAATGACAAGTTAGTCCTACAAATTGCTGCCTTACAAGAACATTTAGAAATAAAAGACAAAAACAGTAATAAACAAATTTAGGAAAGGCTTACTGAGCAGATAATAAAAAGTAATGTAGACTATGAGAAAATGTTAGCTGAACTAAAAATGGAGCAGGAAAAATTGAAATGTCACATAGAATTAGAATTTGAAAACAGGCTGGTGAAAGAGAGCCAAATAGCAGACAGTCTATTGAAAGAATTGAAACAAAAGTACCTTCCGGAGGGAAAGCAGCAGATATTACTGAGGCGGGAAAACATTAGAAGCTGATGATCTGTTTCTATGATGACAAGAAGCCCAGTGTCCCTGTTACACCACTGAAAAGCCTCTGGGGTTTCACTCAATGGAAGTGAAAGCGACGGCTTTTAAATCAGTCCCTCTACCTTAAACCAATCTCTGCACTTCAGAGTTAAACACAGCATGCATCTGTCTTTTCATCTTTTCATTGCAACTCTGCACCTCGTTTTATGTAGCATTTATTACTTCATCACGTAACAGCGGCAGTAAAACTGGTTGCCAGACTGTGATGTTAAACACTGCAATTAATCTGCGCTTCAACCAGTTTACAAAACCCCGAGAGGGGGGGCGACAAACTGGAGAAGGACCCAAAAAAAAAAAAAAAGAGATTTTGGCCATTTGAACCAAAAACCACAAGAAATTTCACGCCCACTCATCTGCTGAGGATAGTGCAGTGAAGAGACAGACTGCAACAGACTTCTGTTTTTCTCTAATAACGGCTTCTTACTTTGTATTTGTCTACGATAGGTAGTCTGACTGGTCCATCGTTGGATCTAGTGAAGTTTGGCAAACTGTCCAGATGGGCAATAAATGGCAAACCCCTGGAAAAGAAAAGAAAAAGAAAGACTGCCCATCACCATAAAACATCCACTTGTTTACATTTTACATCAGAATTCTTCAGCGCAGCTGCTGTGCCGTAGCATGGCCTGCCATGGGTGACAGCCTAAGACTCTTATTTCAATTGCATCTCTTTTTCATTAAATGTTTTCTCCAACCACCGCTGAGTATTATAGAAAATACTGCAGTCAGGATTTATGAAACCATGCGCATACTTTGACAAGATTCTCTTCACTAATCCCAATGATGAATTTGCCAAGCCTTTCCACCCACTCTTTAATTACAGTTGGTAAAAAAATGGTCACTAAAATGTCTTTTATAAATACTTATATATAAATTGTGCTAGTTTTTCTATACTCTTAGCAAACGGCAAGGTGGATGAAGAAGGGGATATGTTTGGTGGCTTTAATTAATGTTTAACCACTACTGTGAATCAACATCACTAATGCACAGAAAGTGTATCTCATCATGCCCTGAATCAAATATGACTGCTGGAACATAAATGCAAGCAACCCCTAGAGTCTTAAGACATGAGGACTTGCTACGACTACTATGTTAACATGTAACAAAGCATCATTGTTAAAGTAAGCTGAGTGTGTGTAGCTGTGTTCTGCCAGCGTTACAAAGGCTTAAGAGGATGACTGCACATCCAGCATCTAAAATGTGCTCCGTGAACCAAACAGGCTGACAAAGCTTCATACTGCACAGACACAGAAACCCAGTGACAGGGCTGACTTACGTGTACCAGGGGCATTCAGATACGGGGTCCTTGAGGTTGGCACCTGTGAGTCCGGAGCAAGGCATAAAGTGGATGTCCTTCTTGGGGTTGAAGCCCACCTTCTTTAGAAATGGCACCAGCTTCTCCTTACACTCTTCATACCTGCAGGAATATTATGAAACAATGAGGAGATTTATGAAAACTGTGAAATTTATAATATCCCAGAAGTCACGTTGGATCCGTAAAAGTACACCTGTTGGGAACACCTGAATCAAACAGAAGGTCAGTAACACTGCTAATAATTCACTGATCGACGGTAGTCTGCCATCAATCTGCCACATCTTTAAAATACACTATTTTAACATTAATGCAGCATTAAAGCTAACAAAAACATATCTATTTTCACCCGCTCTGTTTACCTATCTAGGCTCCAGTTGACAGTGGGGTCATCCATCTTGTTGACCAGGACAATGAGATGCTTGACTCCTGCTGTTTTAGCCAGCATGGCATGTTCCCGCGTCTGTCCGCCCTTCTCAAAGCCTGTCTCAAACTCCCCTTTCCTTGCCGAAATCACCTGACACAAACCAACAAGGGAGGTTTAGTGAAAAATATTCTGTAAACTTATTTATAAGATATATAATAGAGATGTACCATAGGAAATGGATTATACTGCGGATGTTTGTATATACTTGGTGAAACATCTCACCAGTGGAATCATTTACTAATAAAGGTACATAGTTTATATTAAAAAATAATCTCTGTGTCAGAAGCGGATTTAATCTGCGTGAGGTTAGCACAAGGGTCAGTTGTGTGTCCACGTCCATCTCACCAGGACTGCCAGGTCAGCTTGTGACGCTCCACCAATCATGTTGGGGACAAAGCTCTTGTGTCCGGGGGCATCCAGGATAGTGAAGTGTTTTTTCTCAGTCTCAAAGTAAGCTCTCCCCACCTCGACTGTCTTCCCCTTGTCTCTCTCCTCCTGGTTTGTGTCCAGAGCCCACGACAGGTACCTGTGACAACCACGTTTACTCGTTAATTTGTGTTTCTTACTGCTACCTATTCACATATATTTACACTAAACATGAGGAGGCAATAAAAATAAAAATGAAAGGCATGCTGTTTTGACACAAGTGGTTCTCACCATGTCTCCCTGTTCTTTTCTTTCGCTTCCCTTTCATATTTTTCCAGGGTTCGCTTCTCCACCATTCCAGTTAGGTACCTGGCAAGGAGAGCACAAAGGACGTTGTGGGCGGCCAAATCAAATGATGTCATACTTATTTTATCTGTGGCATTAAGGAAACAAAAGTGAAAATACTAAAATACTGTTGGGCAAGAGGCAACCTGTTCTGTTTTGTTTTTCATGTTCTGGGTTTGAACACAGTTGAAGTTACACAACATGTTCAAGCAAAATGTTTTTACAGGGCAGCCCTGCGATCAGCACAACACAGAATATGAACTGATTACTCACATGATCTGTCCTCCGATAGTTGATTTACCAGCATCTGACAGACAAAGACAGGTATGAACATTATTCGACTTTCTATAATGTTAGATAAAATCTTATACATACAAAGGAGACGCACCCACGTGACCGATGAAGACCACATTCACGTGTTCTTTCTTGGGGGCGTCTGGAGGTGCCGGAGCCACTTTGGGCATGGGCATCTCTTCCTCTTCCTCCTCCATCATCTCTTCATCCTCTTTCCCAGCAGCGCCCCCCTCCTCGCAGGCTTCTCCTGATTCCAGGTCCTCCTGTCCTCCGCCTCCTCCGCCTCCCCCGGGCTCCTCCTTCTGCTCCCACGTCTCTTCCTCTGTGGTCACGTCTGCCTCCGTGCTTCCATTCTCCACTGGAGCTGGAACGACACATGTTTATGGTGCTGATGTTTCTCCATACTGTCTGAATGCTACAGACAACCCACAGCTTGGATGGAGGAGGAGCTATTTCATGAACACTTGCGGCATTTTTATGTGTTATACCAAACTTAAATTCTTTTCCCACATTTGCAAACTCCAAACCCGAACTGAAACAACTTCAAAGACTGAACTGCACTGAGTCAAGTCGTCTTATTCATTATTCATCTCCTACACGATTATCATTCACATGCACTATTCCAGACATCATGTCTCTGTGTTGTGATAAGATGTGCGGTCTTTTCTAATCTTAAAATTGAATTGTTTTAAAAATTTAAACTGCTGCAAAGATTGATGTTTGATGTTCAGGTGCACCAACTACTATTGGAACTATGGCTTGAATTTCCATACGTCAACAATCTAAAAAGAGTTGCAAGGCCTCACTGTGTGTGGTCTCATTAGTCCAGTTCACTTGTTAGAAACACAATCGATGAAATGTTCTGCCGACCAAACGAGTACAAGTCAAACAAAACAAAAAAAAACTGTAACAGGAGTAAAATGAAATCTGCTGAGCCCTGCAGAAGAAGCATCTTCCCATGGCAACACACAAATAAGCTTCCCATTTCCGTAACTATGAATTATGCAGCCCAGCAGTCATGTACAATGCCTATTTTCTTCTCAGCCCTCGTCGCTTATAATCAGCCTGTGAGATACTGCCGCTGGCAACTCAGAAAAGCTACTCATGCCTTGACTTCGTCAACAGTCTAATTATGCTGTAGTTATACATGTTTAGAGCAATTTGAAGAGGCAAGTGTTAGAACAAGCATCCCAATAAATAAATGTCTGTATGAAATGTGAAAATGGAAGGTTTCTCAGACCACACTCACTGTCTGTCTCTCACATACGTAAACATGTTATCATTTTGTTTTGTCTCCCTATGACATTCACTCCGCTACAGCTGCAGGTCTCAGCCCCTCTATTAAAAAACAAAACACCACCAGTTTTCTGTAACTTGAGTCGAGGCACACAGCATCCCACGTGAGGTAAAAATGTGAATGAACCTGACTGGGGCAAATTAAAACTAGTCAGTGGTGAATGCATTCTTCTGGAGTAACCAAATACATTCAAACTGCTCTGACGGAGCAGATCAAGGCTTTGGACATGCAGCGCTTGACACACACACCCCAGTGTATGCTACTGGGATGTTTATTTTGGGCATGGACAAGTGAAGTTGCATCATATCATACGTAGGCCCTCGCACATGTGTTTACCGATGCCAGCAAACCAAATATGGCTCAGTAAGTGAACCTACAAGCAGGGACTCAAAAGTGAGCATCCAAGCTTTCCTGGTCTACAAGAGGTTTGGTCTGAGAATTCAAATGGATGGCTGCAGGTAAATGTACACACCTGAGCCTATAACCACACCTGCCCTGTGGTAACAAGCTGCCTGACAGCCAGATTTATAACATAATAATCTGAACATGCGGTGCCTGGAGTATACTGTGGATGCATACCGGCTGTTTCTGCCACCTCCATGCTGGCAACTGGATCGGGGGCACCTTGGAGGAGAGAGACCACAGCATGTCAAACTTTCATGCATATTTATTAACGTTAGACAAGGGTGGTCATTTTAACGTTCAGTTGTCACTGTTACTGAGTTATAAATAAGCTATTGGACTGTTACGAGTAACTTAACACTCAAGCCGACTTGTTGATTAGTAAATGGGAATGCGATAACTGTGGCAGAGGCTGGACTGGGCACAGCGAGTTGCAGTCAGGAAGGCTAATTTAGCTGGATTAGCAAGCTAGCTAGCAAGTTAAGCTAACTTCCAGCCAGCTGTCTGGGGTTCACCTACCGTCTGAAGCCGGCATTTCCACGACGCTGGCTTGAAGGAAACTCGGTACAAAGACCGGGGCGTTAACGTTAGGGACAAACGGCTTGGCGTTAACGTTGAGAGCGGCGAAGGCGGTCGGTAGCCCCGCCGCGGCCTCGGCATCTTCCTCCAGCTCCCACGAATCCGGGGCTGTGTCGCTCGGGTCCATCGCTGCTTTCACCGGAGTTGACAAGCTCTCCACTGCCAGGGGAGGTGGGTGACTGTGATGCTCCCGTTAAAAGGTATAGTTGCTGGTGTGTTTTAAAATCTTAGCAGCGCGTTTGAAGTTCCCATTGCTTTGTTAAGCCTTGCTTTGGCAACCATATGGATCCCGTGTCCGACGAGAAGTGGTGTGCTGCCGCTGCCGCTGCAGGTCCTGCAGGCACCGCTAGAGGCCAGCACAGGTGTTGTGCCGAATTCTGCCTGCCTGCCTGCCGAGAGTTGCATGCACCTCGCGAGTGATAACGGTTATTTATCATACAGTCTATGTTATTTATGCTGAGAAAAGAAGTGGATGCAAATCTCGGCAGGTAGCCTACAAAATTTGTTCTGCCGGATCATGCATCCACCTCTTTAGGTCCTTTTCAGACACTTTGCGTTGATCCAACGTTGATCAAACGCGGTTATCATCACATATGGTTAATCTCAATGAATGGTACTTCTACTGAGTTTATTAAAATATTAAAGACTCTAAATGTTCATAAAATATATACTTAAAATCATTTATCACAATTGATGAACCCCACAAAGAACAGTATAGCGTTTAAAAGCAGAAAATCTCTGCAGGCAGTAGAGAGGCCGTACCACCGCCTCACCACTAACTTTACATTTCTCTTTCTACGTAGCTAATCGCACATTCATCAGAATAAAAAAGCAGAAAAAAACTTGTCTTTTTTGTTGTTGTTTATTTTAACATATCTGAAACACAGTGAAAATACCATATAAATACAATAAATACATCAAAGGTACCACAGTACAAGTTAAGTACAGCTTTAGGAGGTTAGATAAATTTATAAAACTCAATAAATAAATTCATTAAAAATACCTTAAATGTACTAAATTGACAAAACAGGAAACTGTGCAAACATGTGTGTCTCTCTTCCTTTTATCCTTCACTCTTTGGCATCTGTAACTCCTCCAGCAGAGATGGCAAAAGTGGCCTCATTCTCAGGCATATCAGGACTACAAGAAATCAAGAAGAGACACGTGAGGAGAGCAACTCCCAGTCCCAGATGTCTTCATTGTTCAAATTAAAGTCTGAACAGTTACAAAGACAGTTTAATCTTGAGAATGGATGAGTGTTTACAAGATACATGTAGGAGTGGAATATTAATTTTAGGATGCACAAAATGTGAGCAGTGTTAAACTCCTGGCTAGACTCTGGCTAGGCCTTGAGCTTGGTGATGTGCGAAAATAACATGATAGGCAAAGACCTTGTTTTGATGTCACAACATGTTTTCGGGTACGGAAAATCACATGACAGTTTGTTTAGCGGATGTTTATCTCATCTGACTACATGGTAACGGGAAGTAAAACTTTAACTGTCATTTGCAGCTGACATTGTCAAATATTTCCATCTTGATGGGAGAAAACTCACTAATTGCTAATTCTTTTCGACTAAAACTTGTGAGTTACGATTTGCTGAATAGAAATTTTTTTGCCATACCTGTCAAATATTTTGGCAATCCTCATCTCTCCACGCCCCTTCCTCAGGCTGATCCGTGTGGTGGAGGCATGGGCCAGGATGTGTCCACCAATTGGCTTCTTGGGGTCAGCTTGAAACCTACAACAGGGACAGAAAAAACAAAAACATCTTATCAAAGCTTCAAACATTGTTGCACCCAGTGTGTCAGCAACAACACAGACTTTCAAGCACAAAATATGTCTGATTTATTCATAGTGAGGGAATTTTTCTTACGTCATCCCTGCGCCGGGATCAGCCGTCATTTGGTTGGTGACAAACACTGCTACGTTGTACTCTGAGAAAACCATAAATCAAACCGGTAAGCCACAGGAGCAAAACCCTTAAATCATCTCCATTATTAGGAACATTCCTATTTTATACTTTGAGATTAGCATGTGAGGGACACAAATGCCGAATTAGTCAATAAACAGCATCAATATTGATTTTTACAGATATTCCCTATAAATGCCAGATAAGATAAATGTTTGTGGCTTTTACATCAATGCACATAAGAACTCCTGGTACAGACCTTCAGAGATCTTCTGCAGCCTGGAGAGCATCTGGGCCAGTTTCTGCTGCCGCTCAGCCAGCTCGCCTCGACCAGAGAAGTCTACTCTGAACAGAGCCATGATGGAGTCGATGATCTGACAACAGGGAGAGAAGAAGGAGACCAAGACTGAGAAAGCTAGGAAGGAATCCTACCTATAAAACGTTCGCCTGTCGCATACCGTTACTTACATTCCCATGAAGTGTATGTTCGCCCGCCCACAGCTTCACACAGAGAGTAAGTACAATATATGGGGAAAGTAAAACCAAAGAAACGATGAATATGTGAAAACATGCTTTTAGAATAATTCCTTTTACTCACCAACAGTTTGAACACTCCTCCTTCTTCGTGGAATTTTGCAGCTACAAAGTCCAACAGCTCCATCTGGTGTTCACCTGAGGGGCGAGCAAGACAGGTTTAAGACACCTAAAAATATTTTCATAGCCTCTTTCAGTACAAACTGCTCTGCCTTTGTACACTACAAACATGTGAACAAATTAATTTATGTTCATACTGGTATAAGCCCGGGGCATACAGCACATTGTCCAGCACAGCATCATGGTCCACATTAAACCTGTCAGCGATGTCTCTTAGTCTGTCTGGGCGACTGGAACCAGACAGGTACGAGTCAAGGATAATAGCAAGAAGATTGAAGTAATTGTATTATCATATTATTACACCCACTGAAAAAATATCTCCCATGAACACGTTTTTAAAATCAGCACGTCACGTGTTGGCTGCGGTGCTACTTATAGCTAAGGTTCTTCCTGGGACAGCAAATAAAAAAACACATGATACTTCAGAGAGTCAGAGATACTGTCATTTTACAATTTATACACCAATCTGCCTGCGAAATGTTGTATGGTTGTGCCCATCATTGTGAGGATACAAGGTGTTCTCTGTGTCAATGAAGATGACTTTCCCGCCTGAGTAGCCATCCTCGCCTGGCAGCTGAGAAGTGACTGGTCAAAAACAACACACAATCTGCTTTAATTAATCTAATTTGACTTTCGCAGTATTGATTTATCATTTACTTTGGAGCAGCCACTTCTCAAAAGGCTCATTACTAACCACAGAGTGTGTGAGACAGCTGGGTTTTCCCAGTGCGGAACTCTGTAGGATGAAATAATGTTGGGAGTTTTCAGTTAGTTTTCAGTCAGAGTGATATTTAAACATATTTAATCATGCACAGTGTATTTAACCATAGGAAGACGTCTCCTTACCTCCAAAGGCCTCTGTGATAGCCATACTCTCTATACCTCCACCCAAAAGTTTACTGCAGAGATTAAAAAATATATTTATTGTTACATCTGTGCTATGATTTGGGAATGTTTAAACAGATTAGCAACCACAGAAACCAAGCCACAGTATCTACTGGATAATCTAAATGTTTGCTTGTCACTTTACCAATTTACCAGCTAAAAACGTTTTAAAGTAAAACATTAAAAAAATGAAGTGTCAATGTATCTGGTAAAGTGAGTTTGTTCCTAAATATCAATAATGTGACAATATTTTGGTTCTCTAACAAAACAATTATAAGTAATGTGGATTAAATAATCTAGCAAGTTGAGGAGTTCATTCTTGATTACGCTTTGCTAGTAAAAGAGTTATAAATTAAGAAAATTATATAAATTAAATGTAATGCAGCCACAATGAGATATATTTAAATAATATTATAATATCACAGCAAAACTCCCAGAGGCTACTGTATTCAATCACTATATGTCCCATCAAGTATATAATGTATGTAATTGTAAATGCTCATGTGATCAACATTGTGAGTAAATCTTAACTCGAACTCTTGACTCCCAGTTGTGATGTGAAACACCTGCTTCCTCTTTGCGCTGTACTCAAAAGCAGTCTGGAAACCCACATTCTGTAATGGAAAAAATGGAAAAGGTATCTGATACGTAAAAAAAGGTTAATTTCACAAGTAATTCAACTACAAGTAGACAATTCAATTTTACCAGCATTTTCCCAGCAGCCTCCTTGATTTTTTCCACTTTTGCCTCTGACAGGCCCTTGATGTTGCACAATGCCTTGCGAGTAGTCATCTGGATCCCCTTCACAGTGCAGATACCCACTGACTTCATCTTCTTGATGTCTGCCATATTCTGTGGTCACAGGTAGGAGGGACAGACTCACTGACTTTTGATCTGATGGGAAAACTGAGTATGTTTCAGCTCTGTTGTTTACTCACAATCCCATGTTTCTGGAGGAGGTCAATGTCTTGGAAGAAGGACTCCTGATAGGTTCAGAGAAAATTAAAATCTGCATGAGGAAGTTGCTGAAAAGTAACCTTAAAAGTGTTTTTTGAAGAGAAGAATACAACTTTTACATTAAAAATATCCTAATACATTATTTAAATGATTAATGATGACATCACACTACTATTTGTATACAATGTTTGTACCTTTGTTGTTTTGAATAAAAATAGCTTATATTAATGTACAATTAACGTTATATATAAATTTATATCTGCATATGTCAACAGTATATAGTCAGTTAGTCCTAATTAACTTCGATGGCAACTTATTTACAGTTTTTTGTATAACTTAACATTAGCTGTGGGGGATTCCCTAGGCATGGACAGCCATTTTAAGTTAACTGTTAACTTAGCCTGCTGAGAAAAGATTAAGTGAAATGCTTAACTTCAGTATCTCACCTCATCATCCTGGAAACCAGAATCATCTTCAACAACCTGATCCTCTGCAGCTTTCATTTTCAATGTAATGTGGGTTGAAGGATTTTGCCGGTTCGGTTACTGTCAGTAAGGATATTTAACCAAAGTCAGCTAGGTTAGCCTTAGCTTACTCTCTAGGTAAGTTAAAGTTAGCTTTAAATGTCTGACTCATTAAGTCAACTAAAATCTGGTCTTTCAGCTGCTCATGACATCAACAAGAATGTCGGTCAAACTGTCCAAACTAGAATATTTGCCTGTTAAGTATGTTAACTAGAAACCACAAGAATCTTGAGATACTGGATACTAACAAAAAAGTACAAGTTTAAGTTAAAAGTGCTCCTTGGTATCCGAACCGGCTCGCGCGTAGCAACTGGCGGGAATCTGTGATTTCTGTCCTATTCAAGTGCAGTCGGAAATTACATATTTATCAGTTGAGCGAACATAAACCGTGGATGTATTACAACATAAACATGACTGATCCAACACTTGTAAATAAGTATTGCTTTCAAGTGCGGACTGTCACATTTGTTATCTTATTTAACATTATTACCTCCACAAAGGGAATTACAGAAAATAAAAAGATTTTTCCAAAACGCTCATTTGTAACTACTGCGAGGCAAAGAGAAACAACCCTCAGGCTAAAAAAAGAGCAAAGAATGCAGCACTGCATGTATATTCTTTATCTGGACATTTCATAGTACTGTTTGAAAGTGTTTGCGCTTCATTGTAGATATGCTGTTTTATGAAACTGGGCGGTGGTGGTATCTTTTAAGGCCATAGGGGCTGGCTGAGCATAGCTGTATGCATGTCAATAATAAAATCTACATCGCTACAAATAATGGACATTTACCCCAAGAAAAGCAAAAGGTGTATGTAATGACATTTTTGGTTGTAACTCTCAGGTAATCATTCATGTTATTAGTTGTACCTGTGCTTTTCAAAACTGTCTGAAAAAAGTATGACATTTGAGTCCATTAGCTATTTCAAGAAAAATCAAAGTGTTACACACACAAAAAATACATTACTTATTTGCTAATGTCTTTAATAATATAATTTAGCCTTTTATTGATAAACCCTTCCTTAATGCCTTATGGGTAGTTTTATAACAGTGTATTTGAGCAAATACACAACATGCTGAAAGTAAACACTTAGCCTTCTATTTGATTCTGTTTTATTTGCTTTATGTTAATTACTGCAGTCATCTTGAACACAAAACACAGATGTGGGATTGCCTACTGAACAGAAGAGATTGTAAGTTGTTGTCACATGGATGACAGTGAAAAGAACATTATCTTGGCTGATGAGACTTGATCAACCACCAAAACCACATATGTCCAAAAAACATGTTTCCAGGCTTACATGACAATGGCAAACTTCTTTTGCATTTGACATAACAGAAAACAACACAACAATCAATGAATAGCATGGAATCAGGTATTGCTGCATTATGCAATCTATTGTTTAAAAGCAGAGAAATATAATAAAATCAATAATTGTGGCTAGTCCGAGAGGCATTGCACTCTGACATACATCCATAGATGTACACATGTAAACCGTACAAGTACAGACAGAAACGCTCCACACAGAAGAGTTTCATATACCTTGTAGAACTTCAAGAGCGTCATTCTGTCGACCACATTCCCATCAATTAATATAGTTTACAGTAGGCTCCACAATGCATCGGACCAGTCTGTCACATATTCTATTAAACATAATTCTCCACACAGAAGTGAAAGCAGCAAGCCAATGGTGATGGACAAAACTGCCAACATACTGTAACGTTCTTCAGACTGCTAACACAAAGACAAACATACAATTGGTAACCACCAGATTTATTTTCTTTCACTGTATCCACTTGTACTTGCTAACCCCCTAAAGAACACAGTATCTATGCTCATATAAGTATTTATTTTTAAAAAAGACAAAGAAAACAGAGGCAGTGCTCCAGGAAATAAGTCTCTGCATGATGGTGGAGTAAGGAGAGACAGTGAGAGAGAAGTGTTAGAAACGCACCACATCCTCCTCCTCCTCCTCCAATCCCATATGTCGGAGTGAGCCTAATGTTGCGCCACTGACATGCAGCATTTGCTGCTTCTTTTTAAAAACTGCAGTTCTTTCCCCTTCTCCATGGTCTCTCTGTCTCTCCTTGCGACCGGCGCCGCTGTATTGCTAGCAGTAGATCTCGGGTTCATGTTGGCCCTTCCTGTCTCTCACATCTTGCCAGGCGCAGGAGGCATCATGCCCGGCATCCCACCAGACATTCCAGTGTTGGGCCCCAACAGGATCTAGAAGAGAAAACAGTCAATCGTTCAGGTTGCACATCCATTTAATATCCGTTATCATAACTTCCTATTTGTGTTCATACTGCATTCAGGCCATGTCAATTCATACTTGCTTCCCCAATCTAACTATTAATGAAGTCCATCATAGTTCACTTGAAATGTCCTCCAAATCTGAACACTCACCTGTCTCTGCTGTTGTAGCTGCTGCTGCTCCAGCTGTAGTCGTTCTGTCTCAAACACGACAGGCAGCACCAGGATCATGAAGGAGGTAGTACCCACCCAGAGCGCCGAGCGAGAAAAACTGAAAATAGTTAAGAACCTGATTAGCTTCTGTTGTTTTAGATGTGCCAGTCCTAGGCACGGACCAAGGACTTCCATTTCTAAGATTAACGTTACCTTCCAAAGGTTTACAAGTTGTGACTCTGGTTAAAGACAGGCCCAGTGGCTGCTACTGGGATCAAACCTATGAATTTGCAGATTCTCTTGTTCCACTTGCATACCATGACACATGTATACATTTGTGCAATGATAAGGTACAATTAAAACGCTGAAGAGATGTACCTGTAAAACTTCTTGGCCAGTGAGACGGAGCATTGTGCAGACACCTCAGCAGCGGAGCGAACTGTGTCAGGAAACATCTCTGTCAGGCCCCATAACCTCTCCATCAGCGTCTCATCCAGCTTGAGGAGACAAAGACAAACATCAGACAAAGACTGCGAGTCAGCAATCAAGCAATCAATAAAATTAATCCAGATTCATTTGTTAATTTGGTTAGTCCATGCTCCATTTTAATACAGGTTGATCTAGCCGGTGTCTCAGTGAGAAATGCTCATGCTACGGTCATAACATTCAAGATAACAACATGATAATGAAATGAACTGCTAGTTAGACTAAACTGTAACTATTTCATTGTTTTGTTTCCTTGCAATAGACCTCGGACTCAGACAGGGTTTGTCAAAGCCAGACACCTCAGTTAAGTAGCTACGTTAGCTAGTTAGCTTTACAGCCATGTTAGCTGGCCATGTTTAGCATAGAAAAGGACAAGCTAGAAACAGAACGTGAGGTTCTGTGTATCATTTTTCTTCTTATCTTCATTTCAGAAGTACCACAGGATGACTTGCAACTTACATCTTCATCTTCGTCGTCGTCAATCTCGTCCTCGGGGGGCCGGGTGGACACCGGGCCCGCAGCTGGGGACAGCTCCTCGATTGCGGCCATGACTCCGGGTCGTCTCTGTCGGGCTGGATCAGCTGTGTGCACGGCGAAACGTTGCGAGCAGTCAGTTAATTCTATTTCTGATTATTTTACACCGGCTTTCATTAAAGGCTACAAGGAGGCGTGCATCGGTTCACAGACAGCCTGAGGTCACAGTGGGGGGAAAACGTGAGGCTTGTCAGGACGGATGACGGGAGCAGGGCAGGGGTCAGTTTGTACTTCGACGAAAAAAAATATACAGCGACCCCTGTCGTAGCGGCGGTCTACTGCAAGGCAAGATATACATTTCAACAAGTTGGGTTTTTTTTAAATCTTTGTTTCATCCCTTAACACACATTTTATAAGAAAGACAAAAATGACAAAATATAACATGACGTAACTATAACTAAAGATTAAAGGGGTATCATGTCACAAACAACAAAAGCATTACAGAAAAATATTTAAATCATTACTTATTTTAACTGTCTTGACTGCTTTTTCATTCTTTTACCCGAATAAAGTATTAATTTAATGTTTAATTTCTATCTTAAAAAGAAGTAACTGTGGTTTCTTCTTCGACCATTTGCACTTGTGAATATATAACTTTCCATACAAAATAAAAAGGTTCAAATATATCTTCTTTACAATCAATATCATTCTTGTCATAAAAAATATGTCTCTTTTCTCCAAAATAATAGTTGAACCAGTCAATGCCATAAAGAGATATTCCAAATCTAACCTAAATAATTTGGTACAAAGACAATCATAAAATAAATGACAGATGGTTTCAGCTTTGACACTGCAAAACACATACTTTTCCACAACATCTTTCATGAACCTTGAGATCACTTGGTTCACAGGATAAATCAAATGTATAATTTTAAACTTCTCTAATTTTGTTGGTGACACAATATTGTTTGTTGATATTGCAAACTGACTTCCATTTAATATTTTCTATTCTAGAATTCCAGGAAAACAATTTCAACAACTAAGTGCTTTACATAAAACATTATAGCAACATGCGGAAATATAAAAAAATAATTAACTGTTTAAAAAGAGTCAAATAGAAAATAAAAACAGGTTCTTCACCCATAATTATTGGGTTACAAATTATCAGGCCATAAAATCAATAGAAGGTGAAACCTTCTGAAACAAAAACCTTCTATTGTTTTAATGGCAAGACAAGTTTCTGCAGCCAAAAATGTCAACGTTATTAACTAAAAATACTATTGTGATGTGTGTATGTTCTGCCTCGTTTTGAGTCCAGGGCCTCTCTAGTAGTAATAAATATCTAATGTCTCTGACCTTAGATTTGAACATCTTACAAAAATAGCAGATACAACTGCGCTTTTTCAATACTGTAACTTGTATAGAGCAGTGGTTCTCAAACTTTTTCACTCTTTCTAGTAGTAGTAGTAATATTAGTAGTAAAGTGTTAGAGCAGTAATTAATCAACAACATAGCAAAGAGGAGTATCACCTTCCAGCTATGTTTTTATATGTTGTAGTTTGTGTTTTGCCACTCAAAGGAGATGGGTAACAGTTAGGAAATATAACTAGAAAAATATTCAAATTGTCATGGATCCATGTGAATTCAGTTCTAAGTCAGCCTGCTAGACACCTAGGACAAACTAATGATTGCATTCCAAGTTCAAAGTGGAACCTTTGCACTTAATCCAAATGTACACCTACATTTGCATTCGCAGATACTTTGAAAATACATTTTATATACATTTACTTCCATCAGCACATTCTGAAGTAAGCCATTTGTGAATCATATATGGATTTTCATTTATCTTTGTATTATTGCCAGCCACATATGGTTCCAGGAAGCTTAAATATAATTCTATATATAGAATTATGTACAGTATATATACATAATTTGTAACTAGGCCTGACTTAAATAAAATAGTCACCAGCCCTGATTATTTCCTGTTAGTTAAAAAAAAACAAACACATATTTGATTACCTCTGCCTGGTGTGTATGTACGGTGCAGCAGTGAAACATAGTGTAAAAAACTATGTGAGTTTGTGTTTGCGTGGAGGTTTGATCTTTAGTATTTGTTTTTATTTTTGAATTCTGCTTGATGTTTAACCACCGTATTGCTCCTGTTACTAAACAGTGTCAGTAAAGGGTGACTAGCCTTAAAGCCTTTTTCCAGATAACTTATTGTTGCTGGGAATAGCGAGCGGGGGACTGGTCATGGAAAAGTTTTGGGATGCAGGGATTCCTTGTTTACATCCTCCGGGAGTACGTCGTTGGGGGCGGGGTTGGCTCCGCCCTCATTCTTTAGGCCTGACGTCATTGTCGCTTGTGTTTTTTATGAATGAAGGAATCCAACCTCAGAGAGCAGCGGAGTAATTCCGGGAAAAGGCGGACTGACATTTTGTCGCCAGAGTCGCTTCGACCCAGCAGGTAATTTATCATTTTTAACAAAATATTATTATCATTTTTATCCGTGATTCGCTTGTATCAGCCGAACATTAGGGGGCTTGTAGTGCCAAGGACAAGGCAGCTGTTTGCTTTTATCTCTTTAGCTCGTCAGAGACCGTTGATGCTAGGTGCTAACACAGTTAACGTTAACATTACTAGCATGTTTAAGATGATGCGGATACTTTGGCCCCGTTCTTCATATCTATGCCTCTATATTTGTAACATTTGACAGCCAAAGGGGATTCTCACTTCCTTGTTTAACTGTATGCTTAAAAACATTTTAAATTGATTATTTAAAGGCATGCTAAAATGGATGTCGAGGGCACTCGTGATGGCTGTTTACTATAGAGCAGCAGCGCCTTTACCCCAAGCTGACCAGCTCCTCTCCCTATAAGGATAAGGCTGGATTCTGGATGTAGCTAGACGAGTAAATATCGTTCCCAGAAGTATTATGTGGTAGCTATTTATCATTTGACCGTGTAATATTAAACAGAATGTCTATTTTGGTGTTTAAACCCTGTTAGCTAGAGCGTTTGGCAGTGCTGCGTTCACTTGTTGCGTTCCACCGTGGTAGCCGAAGAAGTAGTATGTCCTCTAAAAGTGATATTTATAGTGAATTACGAACGTGGATATCCTGTGCAGTTTGGACAAACACAGAAAGACGTGGTCACAGATGTTTTTCCTGCGTTTGGTCTAACTGGCAGTCTTGGCGGAGCTGAGCAAACGGTTTATTGCTGAATCACCCTGACTTTACGAAACGGCGGCGGTCTCGTCGGTTTACTGAGTCTACCGGCTGGTTGGACAACCGCTGTTGCTGCAATCGTCCACTTCCCACGCTTTTCGGGAAATTCAGTTTACTGTCAGGAAAATACTGACCATTATAACAGGTGTTTTATTTAGCTTATAAGGCTCGACACCTTCTGTACACAAGTTGTAGGCCTACACGTGCCCTTTAAAGCCCATTTTACTGATATGATGTCAAGTTTTGAGGAGCATGGGATTTTGTTTTTGTAAGGGAACAAAAGTGGAGTGCAGCACAGATCAAATCTTCTCTTCAGGTCCACTGGTTGTGTATGTAGCTCTGTCTACACAGATGTCTACATCTCTTGTTTTTGTTTTGTTTAGATTTGACAGTTTTGAGTCATGGAAATGCTGTTTTCATTTAGTAAGGAAATTGAAAGCAAAGCAGAAAACTAATTTGCCATAACTTGAAAGATCTTAAATAATTCATATTAAACCAAGACAAAGATTCTGACAACTGCAAATTTCTCACATGTTCTGTCACATACTGCTTTAAAAACAAAGTGCGTGACTGTATCTTCGAGATGTTGTAGTTGTTTATGATTTACTAGAGGGAAGGGACAAATACGGTGCCAAATATTATAAATACATCCAGCAAAGACCGTGGTGAAAATTAGCTGCGGCATGATCTTGTCTAGATCAGCCTGTTTCTCAAAGAAAAATGAAAGTGCAAGGAGTTAGATCATCAGTGACGTCACCTAAAGGTCAACAGCAACCTCAAAGCCACCAGTGGACTTTATCTTGTCATCATGCAACCCTGCTAAACATTTTTTCGTGCTCTTTTTTTTTTCTTTACACTTCTGGGATGTTGAAAGACTAAAATGAAAGGCCATTCGCCGTAAAAAGAAAATCCAATGTCGCAATGAATGTGTTAGTGAACACATTGACAGTCTCCAAAGCCATATGGGGAAAACACCCTGTGGTTTGGTGATGTCAAGGTAGAACTTGTCTGTCTCAGTTAAATGTTAATGTCAGCATTATATCTTTTGCTATACAGCCACTCGAGTTGAAGTGCAGAGTCATTTTTTTTAATCAACATAACATTGATCTGACACAGCCAGCTCTGCCAAGAAGAGCAGTTCATGTTGGCCTGCTGTAATGTTGGACTTTAATCCCACACAACAACATTTGTGAGCTGACCTTAAGAGGAGTGTAGGAGGCCCCAACACAGGCTGTGAGAACTGTTTAGCAAGAAGAATGGGAGAAAATTTCCAAATACAGTAGTGTTAAGGCGGTACAGACTTAAACAAACACTGGGTCACTGAAAGCAGCAGTTTAAGGCAAACTTACCAGGACTGGGTAAATTTGCGCTATTTTGAATATAGTGTAATGAAAAGAACAAGCCTGGAAAAAGCATTTAATTTGGAAAAAAAAAGAAGTTTCAACTGTTATATTGTGACGTTGTTGTGTTCCTTCTCACTTGAATATGCCCCGGAAGAAAAGTAAAGTAAAGACAGATTTGGACCGTTGGTGTTGTGTTGACAAGAGGAAGTGTTGAGGGAATTGGTTAGGACACCTGCTTTGAGCAAGTAAAGGGCAGACACATGATAACTTCCTCCTCACTATTCCAGCTAACAGAGAAAGGCATGTCACTTTCAAAACCTCCTCTTCCTTTCATATCACACCACAGAGTTTAATGAGAGAGCACATTTGGAGAAGCATGAAAGATCTGTGGGTTCTCCTTTTCTTTATCGAGCATGACTTGCTGTCTTGTGAGCGGATGGTAAATGTCAGGCCAGACGCCGGGCCAAAACAGCACCATGTCCTCAGTCTCATGTGATAACATACATTCTTTTTTTTTTGTGTGTGTGTGTGTGTGTGTGTGTGTGTGTGTGTGTGTGTGTCCTGTTTTTGGTCTTCCAGCGTGTCTGTATCTGTGTTGACTGGTGTTTGGTGGGAAAAAACGGAAGACAGTCAGATCATGACGACAGAAAGAAACAGCAAAGCCCTGAAGGTAACACACAGCCAGAAATCAAGCTAAGATAAAATAAATGAAATAAAAGTTTTATTATGTATTTTTATAAATGGGAAAACCTTAATGTTGACAATAAGTTTTACTCCCCTCCGTGTCAGTCATTTTTTAATACCACTGGTTGTATTTCTTCTTCTCTTTCTTCTACATGTGTCCTCCCTTCCTGTTTCCTCCCCTCCTCCTTCCTCTTCAAGGTGAAGCAGGAATGTGGCGAGAATGTGCCCGTCCTGTCGGACAGTGAGCTCATGTCCCTCTCAGTACGAGAGTTGAACCTCCACCTGCGCGGCCTGTCCCGCGAGGAGATCCAAAAGCTGAAACAGCGCCGTCGCACCTTGAAGAACCGGGGCTATGCCGCCAGCTGCCGGGTCAAACGGGTGTCCCAGCGCGAAGCCCTGGAGCAGCAGAAAACGGAGCTCCAGAGAGAGGTGGAGAGGCTCGGAGCCGAGAACGCCGGCATGAGGAAAGAGCTGGAGGGGCTCGGCGCGCGTCTGGCCGCAGCTCCAGAGGTTTGCCAGGGGCCTAGAGGCCGGAGGGGGCCACCTGCTGGCTACAGCCCCACGCCTCAACACTGCCTCAGTCATCACCATCGTGAAGAGTCCACCACAGCCTCAGCAACAGAGAGAACATGAGCCGTCCTAGAAGGAGCTGCTGCAGCCAGACTGGGGGGGGACACACACAACCTGCAATGCAAACACACACACACCTACAGGCAACATATACTATACACACATGCCGAGAACAGGAAGACGGTATTAGTAGGAAAATACTAAACGCTTGCGTTACGCCTCGTTCACATTTCCAAATTCTGTCGGGTTATATATCCAGGAGTCATGCATTCCTGCGTGACAAAGTGCTGACGAAGTGGTGTGTAAAGTCACCGAACAGACAACAGCTATGCTTAGTTATCTAAAGCAAGGACCAGGAACGGTTGAAAAACATGTAGGACCGGTGGAGGCGTCCTCCGCTTAATGCCGTCTCATGACACTGCAGCTATTTTAGTTGAGTGGAAATTTAGGAAAGTGTCTTTGTTTAGAAGCTGTCAAAGTTTAGTATTATATTCAGAAAGCTGCAGCAGGTATAATGTGAACAGGACGTCAAGCGCTCTGATATCACACACACACACACACACACACACACACACACACACACACACAAAACCCTCACACTCATTCCCCCGATCCATACGGGGCGATGCAATTGGCTAACTGGACTCCGACTGAAAGCCAGACATACCCAACCAGAGTTACTGTACATCTTCACTGCTCAGCAAATCCGGCTCTGGTGCTGCTGCTCTCTGCAGCAGAAAGGCCGGCGCTTCTCTCTGCTTCAGTTTATGGCACCACACCAAGAACAAAATGCCAGTGTGGAGCGACGTATGACCAGCTTCCTCCAGCTCTACGATGTCTGCATTCCTGGTTATGTTGGAGTCTGAAGCTGCTAGCTCTCATAGGGCCCGTGTGTCCCCTAAGCAATGAAATGTTTCTCTACCTTGGTGTCACTGCAGGCAGGGTCATTTGAGATTTCTGAGGCTAATATAGTTTGTGTTTAATAGTTTCACAAGGATAATTTCTATATAATCGATTTTGGAGCTTCCGTCATGCACTTCAGACTAAGATACAACAGTATGCCATACTCGGATTCACTTGAGCTCTGTAACTGTTGGGTCAGTGTGGACTCTCAGAAGCAAACATGGTCACACAGTCTAGGTTGAGAAACACATTCATGCATCATGAATCCCTTCAAACTGTCCATTCAGTGAAATATCTTAGTTAGGATTCACCTGCCGCTGCTCCCTCCCTACCTGTCCTACTCCTCCGTGTAAGGGGAAAGCAGCTTTGTACTGCTTGTGTACACATTTCTCACATTAATGCAGTGCCTTTAGTGTATCTTGGAGTAAACCTAAGAGGGAAACGGTTTACAAACAGACTGTAATCGCTCCTTCTCGACTGTTCACAACTGCGCATTTCTTTGTTTAGGATTTCTTTGGATTCTCCTGAGTTGTGATCCCTCATTGCTCATTTCACAATCCCTACTGTGCAGTAACTTTGCTGCAGTCTGCTGTGGCTTCATTTTTTCATATCTGGTAGACTCCCAACAACAGATGTTGGTCATTTTGCTAAAAACATGTAAAAGCGGGAGTCGCATCTGGTAGGAATTACACTCAAGTTGATGCAAATCCTCTGCACACATTCCCATTCTGTGTTTTTCATTTGTAATGTTTGTATGTGCCGTTGAGAGACGAAAATGTTGAGTGACATTTATCAGAGATATATTCTATATTTTATTTCTATTTAAAGGTAGATATTATGAAAAGACAAGCTAACGAGTGCTGTGATGTTCTGTATGTTTTCAGAAGTACTTACTTATGACTAGTCCGGGGATATGTCTAATTATTGTGTTGTGTGGCGACAATTACTTTTACGAAATGTTAATTATTAGCTATGTAGAAATATGCTCAAAGCCAATGGCCATATTGCTGTATGATGATTTTTGTGTGTGTGTTTTTTGCCATGTTTGTACTGGCTTGTCATAGTGGATTCTTGGAGGGATATTATTTTTCTATGATGATTTGTACGTTTATTTGTGTGAAAAATTAAGGTCACTTCTGAATTGGCTGGGGGGGCAGATCGTCGGGATGTTAAAGGAAAACCAGAAAGTGGTAAATGCAGAGAGCGAGAGAGAGAGAGAGAGAGAAAGGTGAAGACGAGGAGGTGATAAGAAAGTTAGATGGCGAAAGAAAGTTGGCAAAGCGGACTGGGAAAGAAGGTGGAAAGGGGCGGGGCTTTATTCACTTGAAACCCTCCATCAGTCACAGGCCTGTTGCAGCTGAGGCATGCTCAAACAGGCTTGGACTTCATGGAGTCTAGGCCACTGAGTAGTGCTAGCAATATCATTTTTAAGCAGGCATTGTAACGCATTAGACTGTGTTGACAAATAACTCCTAAAGATATGTGGCATATATTTAGCTATATGAATATCAGTGTGGCAAAGCATTTATTCTCAACATTTTAACGTCTCGCATCTGTCAAACTGTGCTGGATGTTTTGTAATACTTGCAAAACAAAAACGTTTTTTGTATTTATTACTTGTATTTTTTCTATTGTGAAAATTTAAGTACATTGTCTATTTTATATATTAATTATAATAAATGTTGTACATATTGTACATAAGATGGTGTGTTTGTGGTTGTGGGCTGGATTGTGCGGGTGCACACGCGGTGCGGAAAGGGAGTGGATCTACAGGATGTGTTGCACAAGTTATCTCTCTGGATCCGAAGATAAACGCAAGGTTAAAGTATAAACAGACTTATCCTCTTTAATTATAAACATTTTTGATGTGTAGAAATATAACGCTTCACACCCGCAAGATGGCTTTTACTGTAGATTCATAAAAGCCCCACTCCACTCAGTTTCTTGTTACAATGTTTGACCTCTAATGTTCATATTGATGTGTGCAGAGTTTGACACATTCTGTTTTCACATTTAATTTAATTGTTCAACTTTACAAATGAATATGGATTTTTTTTCTTTGAGGGAGAGGAAGCAGACGCAATTATAAGAATTTTTAACCGGACACAACTCATAATTTGAAGCAGTGTTTTTATAGGTGTTTAAAAAATATCTGGAGGGGGAGATTAAGCCTTTTACCTACTGTGGCTTTCTTTAATACTGTATATATCACAAAACAAAACACACAAATGGTTAATTTACATACCAGACTTATTTTTATCCTTGACATGAAATAGTAGCATATTAGAGCAGCTTTATAATAAACAATGAACTGAAAACCAAAAGTCCTTGAAATAAGACAGTTATGAATTAAAAATACAAAACATTTTTCCCCCTCCTGTGGCTGACCTTTACAGCATACAGGACTATTTCAACACATATCACTACTCCTCCTGTTAGCAGCGCTTAAACCTGCATTTATATCATTAGTCTACAGCATTTTCTCGGCTATATTCACATACATCTGATGAGAAGAGCGTGATAATGGATTATGGCACTCAAAGCGCAGTACGGCTGACCTACTGTCTACTCTCTGTTTTTAATTGATAAATTATTATAATGTCAAGCAAGGAGCTGTAATTAAACAAAAAAAACTTGCATATGTCAGCAGTTTTCTTATCAGGGTGTCATCATTTCCACCCAGATAAGAAAATTCAAGAGTTTTTGTTTGTGTGTATCATAAAATGTCCAAATTTAAAGAATTACACCAACGAATCCACAAAACATTTCTAGCATCGTCACTGTCAGATATTCAGATATCTGTGTTGCTCAATCATGGTTCAGCATGAAAATGCATTTATATGGACAAGAAACTGTGTGCACAGAAAATGTAGAGCAACACAACAAACTTGCCTTTTTATAAAGGAATACAGGGTCATTTGCAGCTGGATAAGGTTCAGCCATAGTCAAAATAACCCACTTTGTCTCCATATCAAAATGTAGCAAACCCTGTTACTGAGACAACACTCAGTAATGTCTTAAAAAAAAGCCTGCGCACAGACGTGGCTTCTCTCCTGTTTATATTACAATATTATGTTAGGCAGAAGCAGAAATAAACCAAAAAAAACAAACAACTGACTGCTGTCTGAGGCAGGGGCCTGCTTTTATTCTCCACCGCCACACAGAGTGATGAGATAGCAAAGTGACAGACTGGTGCTCAGACAAAGCATTTTTCTTTTTCTGTTACATGTGCACCAAGCTTAAAGTGTCCGATAACTGCCTGTCCGCTCTCAGATAAGAGTGTGAATGTGTTCATGTTTCACGTCCACACGGCCCCCTGGTGTTCACACAGAGCTACAGCAGAGAAGTGGAAAGAGCTACAGTTAAAGACGTCGGCATTAAGTATGACTCATTCAAATGACTCAAGATCTTCAATTATGTGTAAAAAAACCCACCAAAAATCAACAAAAGAGACTGCCAAAGAACAGAGGACCATCCAAATCAAAGAAACAGCAACGTGATGTTTATTTCTGAGAATATTGAAACTATTCATAAGAACTTTGTACTGTTAAACTGAAGACTATGGCTCTTCAGTACAGCGGCTGTGTCAGGACAAATGCAGAAAAATCACTTGGTTTGGATGGATTTGACTGATTGTTAAGTAGTTGGAGCCAATCAGGAAAATCAGGTTGTGAGATGGGTTGGGGTGGGGGGGGTCGAAAACGCACTGCCTTGAAATGAAACTACTTAAACAAATTGCAAGCCAAACTGAAACTAATAAAATGAATCTGTGCCAAGAAATCAGTATATACCTACATCCTGTGTGGTTTTATTTAACATACGTACTCACTTGGTAAAATTCAGTTTCAGTTTGACTTGACTTTAAATGTCTGTTTTTAGTATTTAAAGTCATCTACATACAGCCTACTAAAAAAAAGCTCCTCTATTGAGAACAGGCGTCTAAAGTTAGTGTTAACCTATATTCCTCTTCTGTTTTTCCCACATTCCAGTTAACCCACATTGTGGTCTACTGCCAGAGTGAACCGGCTCGAGCTTTAATCCCAGCTCTTCAAATTCTGCCCCACTTACACCGGTGTAATCCTGACCAGCTCTGCTGTCCTTCACTCCTGCCGCCCACTGGAGTTCTGCAGAGGCACTGTATAATCTATAATCTGCTCTGCCTCGCTCTCAGCTGTTCCACCAATGTCAATAACAACATTGATCCATACAGCTGACATCAACTTGCGTTTTTGACTTAGTTTCCCTTTAAAAATCATCCCCATGCTGGAGTGAAGGACGTCCCTTTAAATCCCAAAATTCTCTTCTCTCTAATCCACACATATTTTTTCCATAGCTTTATACCACATTTTTATGACTGTTGAGAAACTGAAAACAGCTTCTGTTGGACATTAATGCATCTGCAGACCAACTAATTGGTACAAATTAATTAGTTTTAAGTTTACAAAATAAAAAGTTCAAAAGTTTTATAAAGCCTGAATAGATTTTTCCATTTCCCGTCACGTAAAAAGACTTAAATTACCTTTTTTAGCATTATCATGACTGGACAAACCTTTATAAACACAGCCTATGATGATCTGGACATAACATCGCCTGAAAAATGCAAATCAAACCGGACCAGAACAAAAATAAATGACACCCTTTAGGACAGTCACATTGCCACTGAGAAACACATTTGAGCAAAGCAAACGTGACTGAGCTGCAGTGTTGTTTTTGGCAGCCCTTTTAGTTTTAGTTTTAGTCTTAGTCTTTTGGACGAAAATGCATTTAAGTTTTAGTCACATTTTAGTCACTTATAAACTTAATAGTTTTAGTCAATTTTAGTCGACGAAAACACAAAAGGGTTTTAGTCAAGTTTTAGTCAATTTTAGGGGAAAAAAAAGTAGTCTTTAACAAATTAAATTAGGTTAAAAACTATTGGAAATGGGCTTAGGCAAGTGTTGTAATTCATAAAACAACAGCTGAGCTAACCTTAAAACCTTTGCATAATAAACTAGACTTTCTTATTGATGGAAATGCAGTGCTGCCATTGCCAAGCTGTACTTCATTGTCACATTGGGCAGAAACCGTTTATCCCCATATTTCAAGTAATAGTTTTACCCCTGAATACCCCCAATTACTTGTACTCGCAGCAGCAGGTGGTGTTGTTGTTGTGTCTGGAGCGCGCGCGCCAGCCGGGTAGTGGGCGTACGTCACCCAAACAAAGGATAGGATAGGAAACGGCACGGCAGCAGTGCACGGCACTTTTTTTTAGCTATTTCACGTAAAACAGGCAGAAATTACATGCATTGTGAACGTCCGACTTACTATCATTTTCGTTCCGTCTCGTCTCATCAACGAAAACTCAAAAACGTCTCGTCATGTTTTAGTCACCTTAGAGCCATTTTTAGCTAGTCATCGTCACGTTATCGTCATAAAAAAAAAGTGCGTCAACGAAATAATTTCGTTATCGTCATCACTGACGAAAACAACACTGCTGAGCTGAAATGCAAAATGATGCTTCTATCCAAGTCAGAAAACATTTTCCAAAAGTCAGCTATGATTCAGTATGAACAAGTGTGACTCATAAACTTTCCAAAAACGGACACAATCCTTTTCATTTTCTGGCCAACGGTTTTAACAAGCCCACTGAAAGTGTTGCCACCAAATAGGATGAAATGTGGGTGTGGAAATGTCAGAAAGGTTCTTGCATTCATGATCAGTCTCAAAAACAGGAAAACAAGCTCACAACTCTCTAATCATTCACACACTGAAGAGGACCAGCAGCACGGGAGGAGCAAGTACCATCCGCCATTAAAACAGTCTGAATCTGATTCAGCTGTGGACGTGACCTTTCCTGCTCTAGAACTCGTCGTCGGAGCTGAGCAGAAGAGTCTTCTCTGTGTCCCCACGGGTGCTGACGGCACTGTGGGTGCGGGTGACAGGCGGTGCCGCCCCCTGCTCCAAAGTAGCCTGCTGGGTGTACTGCTGGTAGGCCGGGGAGAAGTTGTGGATGGCATCCTGGACCATGTCACCCGGGTTCATGGTCTCCTTCAGGCTGCTGGAGATGCTCTTCATAGGGGCACAGCGGCCTGCGGAAACGGACGAGAGCGTTAGAGGTCGCGATGGAAGGTGAAAGAGAATAAATGGGGGTTTAAAGAAGAGGAAAAGGGTAGAATAGGACAGTGGGGAGAGGATGTAAAGGTGGTAGAAGTGCTTTAGAAAAGAAGAAAGTAAGAAGAGAAGGAAAAAAACAAAAAGAGGGGGGGCATTGAGGGAGGGTGGATTTATGGAGATTTAGGCAGGGACGTGGGAGCAATTCAAATATAGAGCTGAGGTAAGAATGAGAAGGAGGAAGGAAGGGTAAACAAAAAAGAAAAAGGGGGAAAGAAGAGGGAAGAATATAGTGGGAAAAGGAGTGATTTAGTGGAAGGAGAAAAGGGTGGGAGAAGAAAAGAAGGGACAAAAGAGAAGAACGGGGCATCAATGATTTAGAGGGTGAGACAAAAGAAGGGGATGGTGAAAGACAAATCAGGAGAAAAGGAGGAATTGTAGAGGGACAGCGGATGTGGTTTAGAGAAAGGGAACGGGGAAAAGGGTTCACTTCCCAGTGATGTAGAGGGATGCAAGACAGGAAGTAAATTAAAAGAAGATGGAAGTGATTTAGGAACAGGAGCAAGACAAAAGAGACAAAAACAGTTGAAGGTAAACAACAAACAAATCATGAAACAAGAAGAACAAAACTCAGAAGGGAGAGAACTACCTTAAAAACAGTAGCAGCATGAAAGAAAAAAGGGGAAGAGGGGTGTTCTGGAGGAAGCATCGTCAGTGTTTAACCTACCAAACTCTCCATATGTAGGAGCAGGTCCTTTATGACGTAGCAGAGAAGAAAACAGACAAATAAAGATGGATGTGTAGAAACAGGAAAAGAAAAAAAAGGGACCCAAACAACATCATGAGGACAGCCAAGAGAGGGTAAAAAGTGAAAAATAGAAGATCAAAGCATGGGAGGTTTTTGGATAATAAAAGAAGGGAAATGAAGGAGAAAGTGAGAAAAAAATGTTGAAGGCTATTTTAGATTAAGACATCAAATGTTTTAGTACACATGCGGTAAACTCTGGCGTCGTGTAATCGTCCTCCTTTCTTCCCTCTTCCCTTTCTCACCTTGTGAATCGAGACTCTTGTCCATGTAGACCTTGTATGTGAAAGCGTGGCGCAGAGCCAGCGCCGCGAAAAACATCTCGACGCAAATGATGAAATTCTGGTAACCAGCAGCGACCGTCCCCTCGCCGACGGTCACCTCCTCCGAGTTAATCTGAGGGATGGCCCCGCACTTTTCCAGGATGGCTAGCAACATGCCTGAACACAAATGAGAAGATGGCACTTAATGAAGATGATACAATCTGTACATGCAGCTGTTAATAAAAAAAAAAAAGCATGAGCAGTTTCCCTACCCTGCCAGAAGGAGAGGAAGATGACCGACTTGACCATCAAGAACTTGAGCATGGGGCTGTACGGGCTGAGCAGCTCCCTGGTGGAGAAGTAAAAGAGGAAGAGGGCGTACAGAGACAAGCTAACGGAGATGTTGTAGATGATGGTCACGTACAGGTAACCGCCAGCAACACTGTTGGGAGAGAAGACGTCAGAGGGTACGAGGTTAGTGGTGTTGATTTATAGGTTGGTTTTGTTCTGACTGCTGCTGTTGTAGGTCATGCTACAAGTCTACATTTCCCATTAGAGATTAATGTCCTCAACTGAAACGATTAAGGATGGAGGTGATGATCAGTCTGGGACATTCAATTAATCTAAAAATTTAAAAAGGAATAATCCACAAGTTCCTGTTTTTTTTCCAGTGGCATCTCCGTTATCAGGTTTCTGCAGCATATTAACCCAAACCTGACCTCCAACCTCCCTCCCTGTTAGTGGCACTTACTTGAAGTCTCCGTCCTTGTACTTTCCGTAGGCCTGCAGGATGACGGTGATGGCTGCCATGAGGGGTTTGACCACACAGAACTGCAGAGTGGCCTGCTTACAGAACCGCAGGAAGCCGATGGAGTAGGCCTTTCCCCTCAGACAGCATGTACCATACATACAGCTGGACCTGATGGGACAAAACACCTGTTTCACGTACATTCTGAAGTTTGTGGGGATTTACGCGTTGTAGCAGCAAAACAAGCGAAATGTGCACAATAATTGTTTAGAATGAAAAAGCATCTGCTAATGCCAATGCCCTGTTTTAATGCTGGTAACTGGGGGGAATGTGAGACTCACTCAATGGGCTTTCCTCTGATCTCTGCCATGATGGCGCTCTCTCCTCCAAGGTATTCATAGCACAGACTCAGGAAGTTGTAAATCACAAACGCTGGAGAGAAACAAGGAGAGAAAGAGTTGGTTATCTCTATGCAGACACTGTTACTTATTCTAATAATCTTAGTAGTCATGCAAAAGCAATTAAGATGTTTCAGAGGAAACCGTTTGGCTTGATTTCTGAATTTTGTAGTCACCTGAAAAACAAGTTTAAATCACTTTTTCCCCCCACCGATTCTGTGATCATTTGTCACTGTAGAAAAATGTTAATAATAACATTAACAGTGGCTCCCCATTGCTCAAGTGAGTAAGATGTGGCACCGTGACAGTGAGACAGCAAGCGCAGTACAAAGACCCTGAAACTAAAGCAGCAAAATGTCTTCCTCCATGACTAAATGGTTAAACTGTTCAGCCTGTTCACTGTATTGCTGCTTTAAGCTACAGTCTTCAAATGATTAATTGCTATTGTAACAAATATTTATATTTATGTAGCCAACTGAGGGAACAGTTTAAACTTTAAACTTCAAACTAAAAAGTATAGCAGAGTGAATCAGTCGGTCACCCACAGACCCACACTAACACATCACTTCCTGTCACAATTCACATCTGAAAGGAAACATATTGCAGAATCATGCGTTATTTAAGTGCGATGATCTGACTGGCTGATTAACATTCAAAACCAGCAGCTGACTCTTGATACAGACGTTAAATGTTACATTTATACTATTTCAGCAAGACAATAAGGCAAATCTGAGGCAGGACCTCAATGTCTAAAATTGGTTTACACATCATCCCTTGATTCAGTGTTGAAACAATATACATTTATGACCTCTTTTTAAACAATGTTCTAAATAACAATGTGAAAACACACTGTCCTACACATTATTGTGTGATGGGATGTCTTTTCCTTCCACAAAGATCACATCTGCCTTAACTTTGAACTCCTGGACGAAAGCCTGAACGCTCACTTGGAGGACAGAAACAAGCAGTCTTACCATGACAAAGCTGAGGTCCATGGGAACTGTACATGCAGACCTCAAACCTGATAGTGTCATGGTGTGGGCCACAAGCACACTCAAAGTCAAACTTATTGACTCTGGGCTGATACATCCCGTGTCTGAGTGCAGACCAGCTGGTACAGAGGTCATGCTACATATTCTATTTAATGAGGGCACTGATATGTGGTCTCTGCGCCTGCTAGCTGCAGAGCTGACTACTGGGTTCCTGCTGTATCCAGGGGAGATGGACCACAACGTGCTGAGCTGCATCATAGAAACTCAGTGTCAGCCAGCAGATTTTCTGCTGGGCTGTGATAATGGAACAGATTACTACTTCCACAGTCATCAGAACAGAGATTTAAGACCCCAGAGCGGTCTGTTTCTGAGACGGTGTTCTACACTCAGGATCCCAGATACATATGGCTCAAGAGTCTTGATGAACATGACAAACATCACTGATGCAAAGAAACCTTCAGTGGAATCAGAAAAGTTGAATAACTTGATTCTGTGCCTTCAATATCTGGCCGAACTCTGCAAATAACACATTTTCAGTGTCTTCTATGTTATTTTATTATCAGATACAGTAATGCTTTCTTAGATGGCTTTCCATTTTTGTCATGCCCAAGGTGTAATAATGACCTAAAAACCTGCAGAGCGAATACTATAATGTTGTAAAGCCTTTATGGATAGTCCTCACACTGTCTTTCCAGTATTTTAAGAAAAGAGGACTAAATTAGAGATTTCAGATTTGCGGACTTTCTTAAATGTATTTTAACCCTACTAACCACTACAGTAAAAACCCACTACTTAAAACAGCTACACGTGAACAAATGTGATGGATTTAGATTTGACAATATGCTACTGAATATGTAATAAAATAAACAACACAAAGCAAAGATGACTGAGCAGACAACTGACTCTCAAACATAATTTACACAGTCACACGCACGCAGACTTATGTTTCCATCCCTCTGAGAGCCCTTCACTGGCTTACACAAGCTTAAGCCTACCCATAAATCTTCCCTTCACAATAAACACTTCCTCAAGTTGCAGAAACTTCTTCACGTTCTGGCCGAGAAGCTCAAAGCTTAGCTCTCATGAGGACAGAAGACACACAAACATCTTCCCTGTGTGACTGATATTCACCTGACTGTCTCTTGTGGCCAGTGGATTATCTCTCCTCTGTGTTGCTTCAGTAAGAGGGTGATGACAACCAAGAAGCTCATAAAAAACACAGCCAGGCTAATCCTGTTAACAGGCACTCTCCCTCTGTTTGTGTGACATGTGAGCTAAAATAAGGTGAGGGTGTGTGTCAGTTAACTGTGAAAGTGTGAAAATGTGACATATTTTTGTGTGCCTGCCACGGTGTGTGTGGGTGGGAGTTTCAGGACGGTGTGTGTGTCACTACACTGATCTCAAAGCAGCTGCACAGCTGGCAGTGATTCTTGTTACGTCAGCTGTCTGCTGCCGAATTATTGTATTCTCCTTTTCTCACTCTGACTTTATCTCTACTCCGCCCACACACGCACACACAAACACACACTCTAGAACAACATCGCTGCCTTCTGCGGTCTCCTGTCTGATGTCATGCCTGTCAGACGATACTTAGGTAATAAGATACCATCGTGCCTGTTCACTCTGTCTGAGGTAAACACAGAAGGCGTGTGATAAGACCTAGATGATCTGCTCCGAGTAGCTTCCTCTGCTGTTTACCATTACGCTCTTCTCCCCAAGGACCCCCGTCAGCAGGGCCAGTTGCCACAGCGATACAGTAGGCCTACATCCAATGACAATGGGAACTTTGCAAGCAGGTTCGGTTGAGAGAAACTCATTATCTGCCGCAGGCTTTCTGGTTGATGAGGAAGATTTGTGAGCGCAGTTGCCATGCAACAGGTTGGTCATCCTTGAGGAAAGCAAACGGGAGAAAGAGGAGAAGGAGCGGACAATGATGAGAGGAGGAGGTGGCAAGTTCCTGAAAAAGATTTAGAGTGAGTTGGAGGAAGGGAGGATCATGTCAAGAGAAGAAGTAAAGGAGGAGGAGGAGGAGAGCCGTCTGTCCGTGGGAGAGAGATGACGACTACAACTCTGACGACACTTCCTGCCAAAAGCAGAACCATACATAGAGCGCCTCCGATCCGCATCTGAATCCATGCATCATTTAGTCGACACAGGAACTGCCGCCTGAGCAAACGGGTCACAGTGAGGGGACTGTTTTCATTCTGAATCACAACTGACTGGAGGATGAGGAGCGGGGGGGGCAGTCACATGCCTTTCCCCACCTTCTGTCGATTCAAGAATTTAAGAATAGAGAGATTATCAAAGCATCAGGCAGCATTTGTTCTGTTTAAGTCATTCATCCGCCCAGCAAAGCAGCCAGCTCACCAGTTCCTTCAACTTTTCTGACAGTTCATAAACAATAAAATAAGTCCACATTCTAAAGGAGTCAGGCTATAAGTGAGCAGAAAGCCATTGATCAATGTTTACATCGCTCCCGTTAGATTCCAGTCGCACTAACTCATTTCAAAATAACATCGAAATCAAAAACAAACATTACATTTAGCTGAAGCTTTTATCCAAAGCGACTTACAATTGCTGTTCATGTCAGAGGTCGCACGCCCCTGGAGCAACGAGGGGTTAAGTGTCTCTCACACCAAGGGCATGTGTCTTATCCATTATGCCATCACCACCCCCCAATAGGGGAAGATGAGGTTTGACTGTGGTGTTTAAATACCGTAAAATATTAAGACAAAGAATTAAAAAACTAGACTGTGGGACCATCACAATTAAACATTTTATTATAAAAATCCTTCACAGCTTCATCCAGGCTCATTTCAAGCCTCCCAGTCCAACAGCTATATTTTAGTCTTCCACGTGCAGAGATGATATTTCATTTTAGTGTTGAAGTTTCTTCTTTGCTGCTACAATTCAAACTTTTGTAAACAGGAAAATACAGGTTCAGTATCAGACAGAAAAGGCAGGAATCTAATAAGGGTGAGAGGGCACTTTGGAAAATAAACAATCACCATGTGGCTTTAATAATCTGTTAAGGATGGACAGACTGTTCATCTCCAGTCCGAATGGATCACAATGTGTTTCAACAACTCAACTGGAAAAGTTGCCCACAATCAGGGGGAAAAGATTTTAATCAGTCATTTCTTCTCAGAATTTTATCCTCGAGGGACCCGTGGTGAGAATAAAAACTACTTAACGTGTTAATGTTGGTGCCATTTTGTTTTCTCTTAAATTAGGAGTGGCTTTGGCTGTTTTTTTGGAGCAACCATAATGACTTCAGTTTCAGAAAAGAGCAGTTCTTACTGTACGGTCAAAGCAGCTCATTGATTTCGATGTCCTCGCCCTGCTTGTCTGCTGAATCGGCGGTGTTAAGAAAATTGCATCATCACTACAACCCACAGACTGAGGTCCGCAGGATGAAGACGAAAGCAAGTCCTTACCCTCATAGCAGTCCCTGACGGTGTCGAAATACACGTAGTACTGGTCGTTGGTGAAAAAGAGGAGGCTGAGCCAAGAGTCGAAGGCGTAGATAGGAACGATGAAGAGGATCCGTACGATGTGGCGCTGCTCTCGAGGGGAGCTGTAGAAACGCAGGTGCATGTAGATCTGAGACAGACAGAAGAGACACTTTATTGACAGACTTAACTTTGAAAGAAGACCTCTTTAAGCAGATGTTTCATACATTAAGTTGAAAACTAGAAATTCTGGAAAAAGTTTAAGTTTAAAACATCACAACTACGTCAGAATAAAACAAAGTGTAAAAGTAACATATTCCATAGCTTGGTGGCATTAGTAAGAAGAGCCGCTTCCCTGTGGCTGCAGATTGGTGAACGTGTTTCAACACTTGTGTAGGAAGATGAGACAAGTTAGCTTGGAACAGAGCTCTTTCAAGCTTTGAAAAAGGACTTGGAAATGATAAAATATACTCATGTGTCATTATGTGGATACCAATTCTTTTACTGTGTATCATTATTGTCTCTCTGCTGCCTTGTCAGTCTGACCTTAACAATCAATACATTACCTGACCTCAGCTCACAGGAATGTGTGAAAGAGAAAAACTCCATTCTTTCTTCTTTTCTTTTAAACCCAGATTTCATACAGGCTTTCCATCCACCTGCATAAAGTTTCACCTGTGTGTGTGTGTGTGTGTTCATGCTCTGTATCACAAACACCTGCCGAGGGACGTCACGTTACCAAGCAACCCCTGCTCGTCTCTACACCTGAGCAGTGTGTTTGCACGATCACGTCACCTGTGCATTCACACGCACACACACCTGCCTGCCTGCCAAATTGTGTTTGCATCTTTGTGAGCACCAACTTCAGAAAAGCCTACTCAGTCAAATCTCAACATCTGTATCTCCAGCGGAGTAAATAACAAAGTCCTGCACCGTTTAAGTAGAATTAAAGACCTGATGATTTAACCCCTTCTCCCTCCTTATGCTGTTTAAAAGCATTTACCTGGTGACAGGTGAGGATGAGTGCAGTCCAGACAAAGAACCCAGACACAGCCTGCGCCGCGGGAGTCATGAGGAAGATGGGCTGATCTGGGGTCAGCAGTGGTGCGTCAGGAAGCCATGAGATGTTGGGGCCCATCGGGGCCGCCGTTGGTGGCAGGCTGGGTGCTGCGGCCAAAGGAGAATCCTCCCCCAGCCTCTCTGAGAGCGGCACGTCTCGCCTCCACATCCTCAACATCTGGAAGTGTTGACAGAACACAGACGCTGTCACACACATGAACAGTGTTTATTCAAGTTCTAATATGAATAAACACTATTTTCAGATTTTCTAAAATCGGGAATGGAATTGGGACGGGACAACAGTGAAAATGTCCTCCCATGTCACCCTCTAGTGTGTACATATGGAAACCACTGAAACTCCAAACTATGCTGTGACACAATTCAATAAGTATGAACATCCATTTCCAGTGGTAATCATCAACCTGGAATATAGAGCCCACACTCTGTTTTATCAATGTAATGCGTAATCTGAGGCAGGAAGACAGATAGAGGGTGTACATATGTGTCATTTGTACAATGGTATCTGAGTCTTTTCAGTTTTTAATTTTGTGAGTTCCCGCATCTCCCCGAATGCCATTTGGCTGCTGCCAGATGACATGCCCAAACATCTACTATTCAGCTGGGGTTTTACTGTAGGTGGAGCATGATAGCATACAGTAATAAAGCAGAAAGCAACGTGTAATTTAGCTGCAGGCGAGCCTGGTATTTTGAGGCGTCATAGATGAATCCTTCTATGTCAATTAAAATTTGGAGCAAAACGATGAGATCCTTAAGAAAATGCTCTTTGATTCCCAGGACTGACAACAGAACCTGGCATTTAAAGCTAATGTCCATTTTAATGTGCTCTAAATACCTAGATGTGATGTGATGTGATATGGTCACATTTTGGCCAGTTATCCTTTGAAATAAGAAAAACACAGAAACAAACAGAATGGACCTAAAATGACAAGTGAGGCAAGAATCAACAGCCTACGATCTGACCAAATTTAGATGGAGATGAACAAAAGATGTCATGTCTATCCACCTCCAGCTCCTGAAGACGTGTCGCCAGGAGACACGTTACGTAAGCAACAGCTTGTCATGCTCTCAGTTTATTCTTGTACACTGACATACAGTTGTCTACAAGACTGAACTTGGGGGGAAAATGGAGACCTAGACGTGACGGAGGTGGAGTGGTGGCTGACGCAAATGCACACACTATCATTTTGGACGCAATTAGAGATAATAAATAGCTAAAGAGTAGATGCAGGGGCTAAAAACTGTCACTGAATGAGAAAGAGACAGTGAGAGTGGGTATCCTTCACTCTGACCTGTCATGTCTCCTCTGCAAGAGCAGCATGGCAACTAAAAGTCACATAGCACAGTAAACAATCAGCATGGACAGTGATAGGCTGAAATAATGCTATTACACACACACGCTTCAGTGGTTGTATGAAATGAATTAAGTTGCTTTCATGCTTTTATATGCGAGACTGAGAGGAGTTTTTGCTGTTTATGTATGTCTGTAACCTGTGTGTGTGTGGGGTTGGGGGTGCAGGTCACTTGTATTGGTTTGCCAGGGATCAGCAGATCCACATGGCAACAAGGACAAGTGAAGGCATCAGCAGCCACACACACACACACACACACACACACACACACAATACCAGCAGTGACAGTGAAATGATGCTGTGCTGAAGCAAAGGGACATCTGTGTGTTGCATTTGAAAGGCAGAAAAGGTCAGACACAGAGGAATAATACAACAGGGAGGCAGAGAGGTCAGGAATAAAGCAACAGATGGAAAAGGGTGATGGGGGAAGTGTTTATAATTTATAATAAGTAAGGATTATCATACTAGCTGAACAAAAACAGCAACACTAAGCCATTATAACATACAGACACTTTGCTTTGCTTTAACATTACTTCCATTGCAGTGATTTTGCACTGCGGGAAATCTGAGTTAACATGTTTGAATGATATGGAAGTGACGCTCAAACTTAAACAAATGAACCGCAAGCAGCAAAGCTTGAAAAGACTTACTTAAGCGAACAACTCACAGATGAACCTGACTGTTAAGTGAGAAAGGTAAAGAAGTGTTGTGTAAAGGCAAAGTATTTCTGTTTTGGAGGCCACGCTCACCTGTTATTAGAGAGGCCGCTGCTTTGAAATCCTCCTCCGCTCCGTCAAACAAACGCCCGACCAGAAATAACCCAGAAACGGCCTTAATTCCTCCTCAGAGCCGCTCCGTTGCTCCCCGAACATCCATGTTGAGCGCTCAGCGGACTGCCCCGTCAACGGCTGCGTCTCCCCCTCAAAAAAAACAACTCGCCTCTAAACTTTGTCGCTCATATTAACCAACTTAATTCTCCTTTTAGTGCTCCCGTCTGTACATAACATCGTCTAAAAGTCAGTGTTTTCGGAGTTGAAACTGTAAAACTCCTCTACTCTCCTCCTTCTCCACTCCGTTGACTTCAATCCCTGTCGGATTAACTGCAGATCACACGAGCTCCGCCCATTCCGCGAGGAGGAGCCGCAGCAGCCAATCACACACAGGCATCCATTAATAATCCGGAAAAGGGCAGGGTTTGTTCATTGAACACGGAGCATGCGCGGGTCTATTCTCGGTCCAGCAGCGCCAGTGGAAATGTGGGTGTTGGACAAAAGGTGAACACTGCTCCCACACACAGTGATGAATTATTTACAACTTCCTGTCCTGTTTAAGCAGAGGGTGTGGGTAACTTATACTCAACAATAATAATTTGTAATAACTTTTGTTATATTGTGTTGTACTTTTAAAATTTTGAGTGCTGAAACTAACTTTAATTTTCAAACTAGTTTTAGCTTTGGACATTCAAGGCCTCTTCATAGATGTTTTTTTATATCAAGGACAAAAGTTAATATTGGGGAAAATTTGGGATCAAGCGGTTGTGGAGTAGAAGCTCCACAACCACTTGATCCTTCATTTCCCATAATGCAAACATTAGCACCTTGTAAATGTGAATGTCAAACTTTATGCATCCCCTGATGACATCATTAGGGTCATGTTTACATAGCCTATATTTACCCAGAGGGGGAAATCTTTGTAAAAATCTGGGAATGTAATAATAAATGATAATAAATATAGTAAATGAAAAGTAAATAAAGCAGTATTGCTCATTATAAGTAAACTGACATTTATGTGTAAAATCAGTGGAGAGTTTCTTTGAGAGAAGTTTACATTCTACAGTTACACACACATATTTTTCAAGCTTGACATTGATGTTTTTAACACTAAATATGTTAAATGTTTAATTACACTGTACTGGTCAGTGAGAATGTTTAGGGAGATAAAATTGCACATAATTGCAATTAAATGAATTGAATCGAATGAATAAGTGATTTCTTTAAATAGTAAGAAACTTCCACAGTGTTTTGTTGGAACACATTTGTCAGAAACTTTTAAGGTGGGTGGAGTCTTCCTGTTTCTGTGCTTCTAAAAATCCTGACCATCGACCACCAAACCTGAGATCTGCTCCAGCTCTCGGTTCCTTTTAATCGGGCTTTACAATTTTGTGTCACTGAATTTTATTACGTTTTTTCATATCTTGCTCTGCACTGTAATTTTATTCTGTTTAATTTTGCCTTATTCCACTTGTTTATTTAATTTTTTAAACTCTTTTTTATATCCTATTTATGTGTCTCTTCATGTCCTCGTCTTGTATTACCTTGTGTTTATTTTACATCTTTTCTAAATGCATTTCATGTCTTACGTAAAGCACTTTGAATTGCCTTTTGAAAGGTGCTATACTATACAAACTTGTCCTGCCAAGGCAAGCAGATGCAATGACTCCACTCTAAAGAAAAGAAAACCAACGCATACAGTACAAAACACCATAAAATAACCCTGGAAGAATTTTATAACATAACAGCATAAAATCACATGAGGTGAATTGTGGTGACCTTAACAGAGCAGATAAACACATAATTAAAAAACTAACTAAACAGGTTGAGAGGCGTCCATGTGCCTAGTTGGTGTATTTAGTTATTAATTATTAATTATATTAATATTACTTTTGTATATAAATTATACTATTGTTCATTTAGTCTTTTTTTTGTTTCTATTTTTTGTTGTCTGTATAATTGCTTCTTTGTATTTGAATATGTATATAATAACCAAAGTATAAAAAAGCAGTTGCTGCGTAATTGTGATGTTTAGATTATGTCATATAATATAATAACATAATGGACCTAACCCCCCACTGCATTATTCTCTCTTTATCTCCACCATATACAGTTCATGATCTCCACAGTCAAATAAAGACTTAAAAAAAGAAAACGTGGCAAATATTTAAAAAATCAAATATATTCACTTTCAAATAATACATATGAATGGTCATATATTTTGTGATCAGTTTAACAATAACATTAGAAGTCTGTATACGCTGTGTATATCTTTATTGATTCAGAAAATATACACAAATATCATAGTAATAAAGTAGAAGCAAGGTAAAGAAATGTACAGGACATCAGACAGCTCATTCCCATCAGTGACATCCGTCCATCCTGACAGGCCCAGGTCAAAACACTCCTTGAAATATTAACAAGAACCTTTTTGTCATTGCCTGCCAATGTGGAAACCAAAACACACGGTTCTGGCAGACTCTAAAGGTTACAGGTAAACGTGTCTGTTTCGCCTCCCTAAGGGCTGTCAGGGAGCAAACAGTACTTTTCTTCTCTCCAGCCCCATCTTTAAACAATCTGTAACATTCTGGAAAAAAAGGTACCACAACACATTTTACATGTATTATAAAACAGGGGGTGGGAAAGCAAATGTAACACCAGCCTTGTTCACCACCAAGATCTTATAACTTTCTCAAGTCTTTTCATACCTGGAGTTACAAGCTGGACTAAGACTTTGTCATATCATACAATCCTCATGACTCTCCCCTCTGTTCTGTCCACAACCCGAAGTATTCTTCACCCTCCTCCTTCTCTTTTCACATTCAATGAGCATGTTTTCCCTGTCAGAGGTTAGACAGGAACAAGTGTGCTGAAAATGAGGACGTTTTAATTTGGGACTAATCCTCTGTTATACGTCATGGGTAATTCAATTCATCAACAGTTACTTTAGCATCCCTCCTTTCCTCAGACACCCTATAGCAAAGCTAAAGGCAAAACAAACACTTAAGACAGTAACACACAGAAAGACACTGACATGTATTGACAAAAAGCAGCCTCGCTCCTGTCCACAAATCGACTGCAGTGAATGGCCCATTTTCAAGCATTCCCCTGGCTCAATTATTACAGGCCTGAGTACTATTTAGTTTTGTGTTCGTCTCGATGGTTGTTTACATATTTATTAATAATCAAGAACACCATAAGCAGCGGATGTAGCTCTCAAACGTTAGTTTGTAGTGAATATTTTTTTGTATTTAATCTCAGGTGAGAACCATATAATGACGGAAATTTTGTCCATTTTGTGCACCTTGTTTTTTGCATGTTGAGCCTCTGAGTCGATGGGCAGGTGAATATGAGTAAAGAAGGGGTGGCACCTGTGTGTTGTTTCACCCACCTCCCCCCCTCCAGCCACACCCAAAAAGCAGTCCCAACCAGTTCCAGCCAAGAGCGTGTTTGTCCCATGGGTTTCTATCATCTCGGTGCTTTCCTGGTCACCAGTGTTCACACAGCATACCGACAGACACACGGATGGCCTCGATCCCCCCCTTTAAGAGCCTGCAACGCCTCCTCCACTCATTCATGTATTCATTCATCCATTTGAAAAGTAAGGGCTACTTGTTACCCTGCAGCTGCTGAACCCACAAGACACAAAAGAAGGAAGAGAAATGTCACTTTTGTGGTTTGTTTATGAATAAAACTGCATTGCTTGAGATTACAATGGCAAGATGAAGAGCAACAATCACTCTACAGGAAAAATACCAACTTCTTAATTAAAGTTTCACTTTTTCATTAATGTAATTTTAGAATTGAAGAGAGATTAAAGCAAATGTTAAATGTTCCTCTTTTTGCTTTGGTTATTTGAACACAACTTCACTTCTTTGATTTGCTTAATAATGTGTACTATTTTTTGTTCATCATTATTGCTTTGAATTACTGCTGCTGGATGACAATTTTAGCTGAATATCAACAATTTCTTTACCTGGATACGGAGGGTGGGGGTAGTCGTTAAGATCAAAATACATAGATAGCTGTGTTTGTGTGTGTGACATGTCCATACCGCTACCACTGACCTGCAGGCCGGTCAGGAGGAACTCACTTTGCCAGATGTTCAAACGGCACACTGACCTGAATGTGGAGGGAAAAATGAGAAGCTTGAATCAAAGGGAGAAGACAGACATCTGAAAAAATACACAGTATTCTGTATGTGGCTGGGGTTTTCCTCACGCAAAGAAAAAAAAATCAGATGACAGGTCCACTCACAAAGAAACCAAAGCAAACAAACTGGTTAGCCAGTTTGTGCGGAACAGGAAGAGCAGAAACCACCACAAAGCCATTTTATTCACTTGTGCAATCAATGAAAAGCTTCTGAATAGAACTGAACTATCTATGACTGTCAAGATCACAAGAAGATAATATGCAAATGTCCCTGTGTTGTCTACATCATAGTTAATTTATGCAAATTCACTGTGTACAGTGTAAAGTGAGATTGTATCTATTTGACTGGGGAACATCTGCTAAACCAAATTATTTTGTTGCATGCAAGAATTTGAATAGTGGCAGAGCGCAATCAGTAGAATGGCTGCTGTCATTACTGCAGGATGCTGACGTGATCGCTAATACATGAAGGAGCATTGGAGAGAGTCCAATTACAAATTATAAAAGAGGCTTTTGGGCACAAGGGGCCCGCCTTGGTGGATTAGTCTATTCTGTGTTTATATCATGCCAGACTTAAACTGCACAGTAACAAAAACTCTTCACATCAATATCTCAGTGGTGGTAATTATGAGTATATTATGTTTGAATTGTATAGTATTTCCAATTTGGCATCATGACTTATGAATTTGTATCAACATGAGTGGCAAACATAACAGATAATCCAGCAGTGTCAGCAGTCCAAGGTAATCAAAATCTTTCTGATCCTTTTTATTCACAAAAAAAGCAATTAATGCTGCATAAGAAAAGAGAGGAATATCTGCTGCTGACATTGGCAATGCTAACATACTGATGCTAAACAGGTATGTTTCCTATGTTTACCGTCTTAGTTTAGCGTGTTAGCATACAACCATTTTAGTACAGCTAAGGCTGATGGGGATGTATTTCATTTTTTAGGTATTTGGTCATAAAGCACGGTATTTGACAAATTAAAGAACATACACATGTGAACTTCACGGGGGCACAACCTGAAAAGTCATGGGATCACCAAAGTCATTAAGATACAGCTCACTGGGAAACACAAATGTTACATGTTAAGTTTTGCGCCAGTATATCCAGTAGATTTTAAGATATTTTACAGGATAAGTGAAAACTCTGACCTGCAGATGGTGCAACAGGAAAAGTAAGGTAATAGCCAAAGTCAGCCCAATTCCAATAAATAATAATTCCAATAAAATGGCAGAACAAACGACTGACTAGCATGGCCGCCAGCATGGTTAAAACTGATTCAGGAAACAATCAAACTTGCAGCAATAAGATGTAACCAGCCTCATTAAATATAAGTCGCATGCAGCATTAAATCTAAACCATGTCAACTGCACATGCAACATTTGATGAAGGGGACTGCATTGGTCTATGAACGGCCACCTTAATCTGAATCCGAATGAATACGAAAACACTCACCTGAAGCAACCGATGCGCATAAAACATGCAGCAACTCCCTTCACAACAAAACCTCTCTGAACCTGTAAAGCCACAATCTTCCTACCTGCGACGCAGTGATGCGCGATTGGTCAAGGCGTGCGGTGAGGTCAGAGGAGGAGACGTTGGCGGGGGCCCCGCGGTGGAGCCTCATGGCCACCTTCCTCTCTCGCTCGGCTCTCTCTGCTCTCCCCGCCTGAGGAGACCGGTTACCTGCACACACACAAAGCCTTCATTCTGTTACAGCTGCATCTCACAGTTACTTCCAAATATCTAAAACCACAACCATCATCCTGACCTGACTGCTGGACCCCACGTGTGGCCGGGTTCGAGGGAGCAGCATCTGCCTCGTTCCTGACTCTGTTGGCTGCTGAAGGGTTCGGACCAGGCGGCAAAGCTCGACCTCCAGCTCCTCTCTGGCCTCCTCCTGCTCGCTCCTCTCCCTCTTTTCCCTCCCTCCTCTCCCTCTCTCCTTCCTCTGCGGTCCTGCTGGCCCCCTGAAACGCAGAGGAACAACACAGATGTGAGCATAATAGAAAAGGCTTTTGAACTTCCGAACTGGAGCTAGCTCACAAAAGCATGTCGCTGACAGTGGTGTGAATTGTAGAGGAGCCACTCACAAACTTCAGCATGTTCCAGTCAAAGACGTAGTCATAGGAGAAGCCTTGTCGGTGGAAAAGGTTCCTGAAGAGCTGCCTCAGATAGGAGTAGTCTGGCTTGTCATCGAACCGCAGGGAGCGACACAAATTCAGGTAAGTGGAGAACTCAGCTGGGAAACACAAGAGAGAAAGAGAAGTGGCTTTCACACAAAAACAGGTAAGGTGTCGAAACCTTTTTGAAATATTGCAAAATCCCTCTTTAAACTTTCTACTGTTATCAGTGTCCATTTCTCTTTCCTTACAGGGGTATCCCTTGCAGAGCACTTCAATTGGGGTGGACATTTTCTTCTCACTGATACGTTCATACTTCTGCCTCTTGGTGGCAGCCTTGAGCCCCTGCCAGGGCAAAGAGCCCAGGTTGAAGTACATGAGAACATAGCCCAGAGACTCCAGGTCGTCTCGCCTCGACTGCTCTGTGGTGGAACAGACCGAATGGGGAGAGAGAGGAGAGTGTGAAATGGCAAAAAAAGGTTTGAGGAGGGAGAAGAAGAGAAGGAAGCGGTAGAAGGTAATTGGGGAAGGAAATGGCAGCTTGAATGCTGTCTTACCGATGCCCAGATGGGTGTTGATAGAGGCGTAGCGGGCGGTGCCGGTAAGGTTCTTATTCTCACGGTAGGGGATGTGCTGGTGCGTTCGGGCATCACGGTATTTCTTGGCCAGGCCAAAGTCGATGATGTAGACCAGGTTGCCCTTCTTGCCGAGCCCCATCAGGAAGTTGTCAGGCTTCACGTCTCTGTGGATGAAGTTCTTGGAGTGGATGTATTCAATCCTACTGATCTGGAACGGAGAGAGAGGGGAACATGATTTAGTTGGGATTAAAGCAGAGTATTAGTGGTCTTGCATGTTGGAGCCTATTAACAAAAAAAAAAGTAATTCATAAGAGAATAGTTTGCGTTTTTAGGTTTAGAGCCCCGCACCCTATCATGTCAGTATGCTAAGACAGTCAATTGAAAATGACTCCTGTATTTAAAAGATTAACCTTAAGCAGGCAACTATAATAAATTAAATGCCATCAAGTGTCCTTAATTATGGGTATGATTCTTTAATCTATTCTGTGAATGACTGACCCTTTTTTGCATTGCACCAAAACATACGAGTACTGAGAGTGTGGAGTAAAACAGAAAAACTGACATGCTATAATGATATAATGTTTGAAAATACAAAAAATTGAATCTTTCTTTCTTCAGGTTTTCAGATTAATAAACACTTTGGTCTGAACGTCTGGCAAACAGTTACTCCTTTTCCGATAATCACTAACCTTTACTGGACTTTATTGGTAGTGTACTGTAACTGTATGTGAGTTTTAAAGGTCACAAGTCTCATTGTCCAGTGAAATAACATTTGAGTCATTGGTACGGATCGATAATCCTGTCAGATTGTCTGCAGATATATAGAGGTCATTTTATGTTATGGGACAGTTAAAATCTTAGTTACTGCCACTTAAGAGGAGAAGAGAGAAGAGGAGAGAGAGTGATTATGAAAGCAGGTGAAAGTGGCCAAGAGAAAATGGGACAAAAGAACAAATGTGCCAGTGGTAGACTAAAGAATGACACATGAGGGATTAAGGAGGCTCATAAAAGACACCACAGGCTGACCTCTGCGACAAGGATTAGGCCGTCTTGCGGAGGAGCTTCCATGTCCTAGATTGGAACTTACTTTTATAGAGGAGCTGAGTGGTGGGAGATAGAGAGTGGATAAGCTTTGTCTCACGTCAGGAAACGAGCATCAGAGGCTTAGATGAGAATTATTCTCCCATTTCAAATTATCCATTTAGTTCAGGTCTAAAAATAGCCACATGCATTTATTGAAATCTGTGCAACTTCCCAGCCTGAGGTCGACATCATTGCATTATGTGCCATCAAAGGTGCAAGTTTAGACACCTGGAACTGCATAATTACATGTGTCCATTCTCTATAACCATCATTGTTTATCTGTTATTTTTTAGCCTTGGGTGACTTGATGAACCTCTTTCTAAAGACTCAGCAAACCCTGATGGTCCCTCCAACAGTGTTCTTCAGAGGGCTCTTAAAGTAATTACATACTTTGGAGGGACAGTGCGGCACTTATTCGATCTGAGAAAAAACCCTGATGCACTGTTATGTTTTACAGTGTTGACTGGAGTCAGTCAGTCTCTCTCACCATCTGGTCGGCCAGCAGCAGGACTGTTTTCAGACTGAACTTGCGGGAGCAGAAGTTGAACAGGTCCTCCAGACTGGGGCCCAGCAGCTCCATTACCATAACGTTGTAGTCGCCTTCCGCTCCGCACCACTTAATAGACGGGATTCCCACTGTTGGGCGGGGAAGAGGGGGGATTGGAGGGTTGGGAAAAAGAATGGTGTATAATACCAAATGAGGGTATATATTTTCACTGATTTTCACAATTTGTACTAAAAGATGAACATTTACATAACTTACTTGTTTGTAAAATCATTTATCCATTACTTTAAGCAGAGATCTTTTTAGACCATTGACACATTTCCTAAATATTTTTTGTGCATTCTTTGCCTCTTGTATTAATTTTTATTTATGTGACTTCATGTTTTACATTGATTGTTGCAAAGCACTTTGTTACCTGTATTGGAAGTGCTATACAAATAAATTGTGACTTGTAAATTGTGAATAATAATAGCTTTATTATGATCAATAAAACAATAATGTATTATTGTGGACAAGGTGCAGGTGTATTGTTGTAATTTGCTTGTTATAACGTACAACATCATAGCAAAATACTGGGTGGTCTAGAGCGATAGATTCCTAACCTGTGGTACTACTTGTACCCCAGGGGTACAGGAGTACTGTTGCAATCTTTCCACATACCTCCTGTATGTGGAAAGACTATCGAGGAGCTCAAGTTTGATTAAATAGAAATTTGATTAGAAAAAATATGTCCATATATATTCAGGTGTACATATTTTACCATTCGAAGTACAAGTATTCCTGGTTTTAGTTTTTATATTATTACTTTAATGATGAATAAAGATCACAATACACAATTTATTTCATAGCAGTCTATTATTACTGTAAAATGTGTATGGTACATATACTGCATATAAATTTTATATGTAAGCACAAATACTTTAATTATTCATGATTATACCTATATATCTCTACTTATATAGGTAGTAGTATGTCATATCATGTCTGCCATGATTTTCTGGATTTCTTTTATGCAAATATTTATACATCTTATATTACATAGTTAATGTGAATTGTATTATACTTGTATTGTAATGTATAAATTATATATAGGTTTTTAATGTGATGTCTTTTCTGTATTTTTATAGTTTAATATTTTTTTACCTGCTTTTCTTACCTGCCAGCCTGTCTCTATTGTGCTCTTGTGACATGTGAAAACCTCCCCGCCAGCTTATATTTGTTAATTCCATTATTAGGTAAGGCTTCAGCATCGATCAGCACACCTCAAAAGCCATGACTTCACCTTAGTGGTACTGAATGACCATTAACAGTTTAACAACACTAAAATGACTTAATTCCAGCCAAAGATGCCTCACTGTCTCTGAATGACCCTGAATATACCTCAAAAGCACTTAAATGTCTTTCAAGGCCCCTAAAAGCACTGCAATGCCTCCTTAACAACTGTAATAATTGTTAACACACTGCAGCAGCTCTACCTCTTAATGCCCCTTAAATCATTCACTGACTTTCAGTGCCCACTAGTAAAGCTTTCAAAACCACCAAAACAATTCTCTGTGCTTCTTACCCCCGCCCTGCATCATCTTGTAGAATTTGCTCTCAATGTGAAGCTGTGGATGTTTGGTCTTCACACATTCCAGTTTGATGGCTACTTCCTCCCCTGTAGCGATGTTAGAACCTAATGGGAGAAACGCCAGAGATGGTATTTCCAACACATAAACTATTTAATTAGTTCATTAGAAGCAATGTCCGGTTAACACAACACAAAGTCCAAATTCTCACCCAGGTAAATATCTCCAAAGGATCCGCTCCCTATCTTCCTCCCAAGCCGGTACTTGTTCCCCACCCTCAGCTCCATGGCTCCTGGGCTTTTCAACTCACTGAAGGGGTAAACACACATATGCAGATACAAACACACACAAAGATTGTCATCAATCAAGGGTGATCAATAGAGTAAAAGGACAAGAGTGGTGCAAAACCACGGGATCTGAGGCAGCTGTACCATCAAAGAAAAATAAACTGGAAGCTTGCAACAAATCGACAGGAGAGATGAAAAAAATTGAAAAGTGTTAATTGAGCCATAACAGTGACGTAGAGCAGCCTGAGTTGAATCTAGGAAGTGAAAATGGTTCCCACTTCCAGCTATAAAGTGACTTTATGTGTCTAAATCCACTGTGGAAGCTAAACATTTTTCAACACGCAGGATCTAATGTAACCAAGCTGCTCCTATCAGCCATGTTTTGTTAAGAGTTATTACACCTTCAGAGGATGCGATAATAAATTCTGGGATCTCAGTGGACACACTGAAGGCCAATAAAGTGTTTATAAAGTGTATGGGGAAAAGGTGAGTGCAAAGGAGTACAGAGAGTGTAGCTGTATAATATGATTTATTCAGAGCTGAAGAGGTGGGGTTCTGGATCAGCATCTCACACTCTTACCAAAACAATTCAAGGGAGTCTGGTCCTGTGTACAATAGATTTGCATAAACTCCCAATTTCTGACTGGTGTGCCCTGACGAAATACAAATGAGTCATGTTTTCCTCAACATCAGAGCTTAAAAGTGGGAAATGTCTGAGGGCTTTTAGGCGACAGAGGTTAGGCTTTACAAGCCAGTTTGACATTGCACTAAACGCAGGCTAAGTTAATTTTTCTAGTCTTGGCTGCACTGTAGACCTACATACACCCCATCCACACACGGTGCAGGAAAAATAAGGCAGAGCAAGCCACTGCCGCACATTACCAAACGTTTTACCTCAGGTCTCCCCAGCTCATCGCCTCGTCTCTCAACCTCCGAAGAGCTGCTGCTGTAATGCCAGTGTTACAAAACTGAGACCCAGTATTGCTGCAAAGGACTGCAAAAACAGGCAAGACAAAATATTTCCAATAGGGAAGGTGCTGAACGCAAAAACACACGGTTCATCCCTCACTGACCATCAAATGTGGTAACAATTTCCATAACCGCACCCTTTATATACAGGTAGGACTCTATTTCTCTAACCCAAACCACCTCACACACACACACACACACACACACACACACACACACACACACACACACACACAAGCCTCCAGACACCTTGACTAGCCAACATACACCTCCCACCCCCATCCCCTCCTCACCGGGTTGTGTCAGGCACCGTGGTCGCCCGTTGGCTGTGTCTCACTCAGGACCCTGGACAGCGATGCACCGACGCGGCTTCGGACGGCTCATAACCACGGGGATCTGTGACCCGACCCCCCCACCCCCAACCCCCCGACTCCCAAGAAAAAGGCCCAAATAAAAACAGCTGATCCGAGGCTGCCCGAGCCCTGCGACTCAGGAAGACATTCACTGTGACGATTTTTTTTTGGATGGGGGAGGAGGAGGGAAAACGCCGAAACCAGACGCTGAGGTCCTTCTCTCTCTCTTCTTTTTTCTCCCCCCTCACACACCACCACCCAGACCTCTCTCAGTTTACACCATTGACAATATCAATGATGTCATCCACAGACCTGAAGAGATGCCCGGATTGTCTTAAAGCTGCCGCGCGCTGCTGCTTGTTTCTGCAAGAAATGAATGGATGAATGAAGCGCACCAAGCATCACACGTCACTTCAAGCTGCTACATGCATTTACAGCAATACGTCATTGCTAAATTATTTACGTAGCCTATAATGTAGAACCGTGAGATAATTATAGCATGAACAGGTCAGTCCTCTGTGTGTGTTATAACAGCTTAATTGTTCTTATTTAGGACGCAAAATGTGCACGGAGTGAACTGCGTCGTGTCCCCCTCTAGTGGTAGTTCCTACAAAAATGTCTTTCTTTACACTTGAATTTTTATCATCGCCTGTTAGAAGATGAGTTACATACTTTTGTATTATTTAGTACCGTACACATAAATGACCAACAAATGACTCCCACAGTAAAAAAGTATTGATAAAAACTTTGTGTTGTTTCTTACAGCTAGAAGTGGAATGGTTCAGTAAAATATGATTAAAGCACTGTTACTGTCACAGCCATTGGTAGGATTTTTAAAAAAAAATGTATGGGAACTAATCATATGTGGGGTATCACTTAGGCCTCAAACTGGAACATTCATTAGCTAAACAAACGTATGGATATTAAATTCAGGTAGGAATATGTCGTTGCTATAATTAACTATGAGCTCAAATAATTTTCTGCCAAAATACTAGTGTTTTTCCTAACTAACACGCTGACAGAGCATCACTATAAGATGGCAAACACGTTTCAAGAACACTTACGGTTACCTGCACGGGAGAAGGAAAGCAGCTTTCCTAGCATTACAGCCATCTTAATTGGTCATAAAAATATTCACCAGGAAATAATATTTTAACTTTATCCTTTAACAGTTTATCCGGAATTTCAGTCCCATGTTGTCTTTTGAAAGTAACCTACCTCACCTGTTTATAGTCAGTTGGTTCTCTTGCTGCTCAGAAAATGCTTTTAATGAACTTAAGAAAGAGAGAAGATCGTGCGCATGCGCCAGTGTGAATCCAAACAATAAAAACATCATTAAAACATCAAACTACTAAGTATATTACATATTTGTAGTTCGCTGTCATTTGGATTAGTATTATTTACTTTTCATATGTACAACTTTAAAATGAAAAATAATGACCCAGATAAATAACCTTATCAACAGAAAGGTGTGTTCCACCTGGGGCACGATCAGAGACTCCGTTTAAATCATGATTTATGATTTAGCCCGAACAAAACATTTATGATTCATAAATGTTTTGTCAGGGCTGTGTTTGTGAACCTAAATTACTCTTTCCTAAAGCCGTAAATCAGAGGGAAATTTAATCATGAGAGGTTCTTTCCCGCATTATAACTTATCATACATAAGAGGAAAACAGAAAATAATAAGACAGTTAATGGGGTTAATGTGACATTCACTCTTACGTTAACTTTTCTATCCCTGTTGAAGATTACAGGGTCTATTTGGAATCTTTCAGGTACAAGCAGTACACTACAACCAAGACACTGATCCGGTTACTGTGTAAGGAACAATGCGGCAATGTCAGATAATCTATTGACTTCACAGGCCCATGGCACCTTAACACGTGAATTCATAAGTAGGCTGGTGTTTAACCTGAAACACAAAGGCATATGTGCTATGAATTCCTGACATCCTATAGAAACAAAGAAGAAACAACTACAGACTTCAATTCAACCTTTATTATCTTGTTCTTTTCTGCTTTAAATTAATTTCCTCTCCTTTTTGTAACATCTGAAATAAATGAAAACATCCTGAACAGGAGTGATAATAAAGACTGACTTAATTTAAATTGATACATAGTAACAAAAAACAAACAGTAAAATATAACAGGTAATGTCTTTAACGTGTCTGTAAAACACTGTTCCAGCTCAGCTTGGTATGGTAGGATTTGGCATTGTAATAGAAATGCCTTCAGTTGGTTGCTTCGTCTTAAAAACAAAATATTCTCTTATTGCATTTGGCAGAAAAAAAAATACAAACAGGAACAAAATGCTGCTAAAAAAAAAAACACAACTTACAAGACATATGCAATAGTGCCAATGTGTTTGAACTTCTCAGCTATCACAATATCCAGGCAGTCAAGCACGCAAACGTGTGTACACATTCACACAACACACACACACACCTTCTATCAAATGCAAGCTGTCAGATTAACATCTATTCACTTCCCTGACTGGAGCAGATAAGTGTTCAAAAGCAAGCGCACACACACAAACATTTCTCATGAATCTCTCATGGACAGGAAAGAAACATTCAACATTGTAGCAATAACACAGACACTCTCAATATCGTTATCTTCATCACATCCTCCTCCATTCGGTCATACTGTCATCGCTCCTTTCATGCACACACAGGCAGGCAGGAGGGCACCTTGTACAGCGAGTAAATAAGTGATCGTAGTCATCATTAACATCATGACAATATAGAATAACCAACTTGATTTCTCGAGTAAGTAAAAATACAATAGCGAGGTCAGTGTTTGAAGGGCAAAGAAAAAAAAGGAGGACATCTCTGGTTTTCCACAAAGTTTCACACGCTTGTCTTTTCTTTTAAAACAGAAGAAAAAAGATAAACAACCGACGTACATCAACAAGGAGTTACAATTTTGCTTGTCAAATATAAGAGCAGTGTGTAACTGATGAGGAGGTGTGAAGCTGCTGACATGGCAGGCGGGCGGCCGCTGGGTGTTAGCCAAGGCCACTGCTGTTTGTAACATTTAGTTGTCCTGTAAGGTCTGTGTAGTTGTTGTGTTGTAGCTCTGTTTCAAAAAAATGGAGGGATTTGTGGAGGATGTGTCAACAACAAACCCAGAGGCATATAGTGCAAGTTTGGCTAATGTTGTTTTTGTTTAGATTTTTTTTTTTTTACCCTGGGTCCCATGTTGATGGCATATTTCCACCAAGGTAGAGGTGTCGGTACCTACTAAAAACGCTCTCCTTTTCCAGATCTCAAAGGTCGCTGATCGTCCATTTGACTCAGTAGTGTGGCGCTGTCCAAAATTTTCTACAAACTCCAGATCCTTCCCCACTCTCAAGCTTCCAAACATGAGAACGCAGAAGTACGCCAGCCAGGTCTACGAGGGCTCAGTCTGCAAGTCTGAATTTTAAGTTTCGGCCATTAAATAGTAATACAAAAGAAAAAAAATGTTGCACACTAAAACAGCAATAGCTAAACTTGTTGACACGTACGACTCTGGCTGAGCCTGTCTACAGTGCATGCCTGAGTGATCGGGTCTCTGAATGCAGATGGTGGGATTTGGAGTAAAAAGACAAAGAGCTATCCAGTTGAGTCCTAAAAGTTTAATGGATTTCACCTTTTTCCCCCGGTTCAAGTTTTGCTGTTGTCTTCATTTAAAGTTAAGCGGCTTAATGTGTATGTGTGAATGTACTGCATGTAGCCTGTGTGTAGTATGAATGTTGAGTGTCTGCGTGTTGAGTGACCAGTGTAGCTTTAATTCATGTCATCTCTATGTGTAAATAAATACAGAGTATGACATATGTATTATAACTTGGGTGTAAAATGTGTGTGTCTGTCAGCCCCTCAGATGGAGTCGCCCCCCCCGCCCAGCAGGTCCCCTGGCAGCAGTGAGGCTGGACTGCCCATCTGATGACGATCCTCAAGTGCTGGGGAACCCCAGAGGCTACTGCTGGGGTACCCCGCACCGCTCATCCCACTCATACCCCCCCACAGACCCTGCCTTCCAGTCTCCATACCTCCAGTCCCACCCACCCCAGTTCCGTTGCTGCTCCACTGGGCGAAGATGCCCAGCCCGGGTCCTTGGGTGGCAGACTGGTCCGATGAGCTGCCTGTGCTGTCCAGACTCTGCCACCCAGAGCTGGGATGCCCGCCTCCTCCATTTCCTGCTCCTACAGTTGTGGAAGCTCCTTCTACTCCTCCTCCCCCGCTGCTGCCTCCTACTACACCTCTCTCGCAGCCACCTCCGCTACCGTTAGCCCCCACACCGGAGGTTGATGTAGGCCCAGAGCCTGCAGAGCCAGCAGTGGTTCCTCCACTCCCTGCTCCTCCTGCCTGGGAATGTGCAATGTAGCGAGCCACATCCTCCTCGCTCACAAACTCCGCCAAGATGGTGGTGTTACCCAGAACACACCTGGTATAAATAACACGTCTGTTAGTCACTCTTTAATGATGATTATAATGTATGGGTTTTAACAATGGTTTTTAAGTTCAACATGTTTTTTCTCTCCTAATAATTTTTGCCAGTTATTGTGATCAGGATTCAATCTGCGATTTTTGTTTGTTTTAAGTTTAGCTAAATATTCACTGCCAGTCAATTTCTGAAGGAAGCCGTGTCAAGCAGCACAGAGCAGATGAACTGGGCATGGAGTCAGACACAGAACGGCATAGAAAATCTGGGCGATTTTCAAAATAAAACACTCTGTGCAGACTCTTGATCATATATCAACAATAAACACAGTTAAAAACAGACAATATAAGAAACAATTTAACTACGTAGCAGACTTTAACCATGGTAGAAACACAAAAATCAAGGACAGCTGAACAAATCAACAAAAACTGAACAAGTCAGCAAAATCAGGCAGGCATAACGCACGTCAACAACGAAGGGCAGGCTAAACGCTCCGCTGCTGAAACACTTCAGTGCGAGTAGACCCCAGACAAAACTGCAGAAAAGCTGCTGCCTGTGTCAGTTAAGCTGATGCCATGATCCCACGTTTTTCTCTCTTTCTTTGTTGTTGTAAAATGTACTCGCCCTGTGCCCGCTCTGATTGGTGAGTAAAACAGGAGGCACATGGTGCTTGTGTCTGGCGAGCAGATCTGTCACACAAGGATGACGATGGAATGAATTTGTTACTGCATGACTGTTTAAAACGGGTCAGATGTGCTGCACATTTAACCTACATTTTAATCGCAGTCTTCACGATTAGCTAACTGCATTCTTTCAAATCGCAATTTCGATTTGAAAATGATTAATTGTTCAGCTCTAAATTATACTGTAAAATGTGTTAAGCTATACAAATTCGCCATTTCTCTCCCCCCCAATTTACAGTCTATGTTAAGCTAACCGGCTACTGGTTTCAGTTTCAAATTTACCATACAAACATTATAAATATGTCTTCAAAAACAACAGACAGAGTCTTCTTACATATGGAGTGCACTCTGGGCCTTGGCTGCCTCCTGTTTGGAGCAGTAGCGAATCAGAGCTGTGCCCTGGGTCAGTCCCAGGTGAAAGGTCAGCAGGGGGCCGTGCTGCATGCAGATGGTCCTTAGAGTGGAGCCATCAATCTGCAGGAATACACAAGTTGGACGATGGTGAACTTACATAGAAGGATAGGTTGAGGTAAGAAATAAGGAGCAGTGTTTCCATGTGAAGCACTTAATGCCTGTTTTATTAGAGCATGCTAGTCTGGCAGTATGACAGTAGCTATAGCCAAAGTCCTTCTAGGCAAGTCTTGCCACTCAGCAGCCATCTTGGGCAGCTACCTCGGACTAACAAGACCAGGCTCCAATTTAAAAGAGTTGTATTGAGGATGCGATTGAGTGGCATGTCTAAAAAACAACCAAAACTACAACATATTAATTACACTAAAATGTGTCTGTGTGTTTACCTGTGGTGTGAGGTTGCTGAGCACCAACCAGCAGCTTTCCCGAGAGCTGCCATCACTCCAGGTGGAGCCTGTAGAGAGAAAGCAAACAGAAAAAACAAATAAATAATCTGAGTGAGTCTTTTCCACATTCCCTGTAAACAAAATCCTACTCTGTTTCCCTCATGGCTTCTCAAATGCAATAAATGATGAATAGCTTCCATCAAGGCTTGGCTTCCAAATCAAATATAAATGGACTTTATGTTCAAAGAGCACTTTGTATACCAGCAATCAGAGTGAATTTTATCTCCCGTGTACATTTAAATCAGCTGTGCCTGAATGAGGAACAGAGACAACCTATTAACCAAATCAACATGAAAAAATGTGCCGAGGCATTACCAGTGGTGCTCGAGCCGCCGCCCCAGCCACGTCCAGCCGACCGAGGGGCTCCTCCAGACCAAGGGGAAGATGATGGCTGCTTTTGACTGGCTAGTCCTGGAGGTGGGCGGGACAGTTGGGTCTGGCTGCTGCCACGGCTGGTTTTCCAGGACTTGTGTCCAATGGGTTCTGGGGGCCAGCTTGTCTTGTAGTCTGTGTACTTTGCTGTAGGGTAACAGAAAATGAATGAGGGTGAGGAGGGGTTGTATACTTGTAAACATAATACCAATACGTAACAATACAAGCATTGTAATAAGGAAGATCAAGACTTTCAATGGTTAGGACGGAGAGAAGAAAGAGACTCATGAGTATAAGATAATAGTCAAGACTGCTCACAGTTTACAAATATTAAGATGTAATGTTATCGTGCCCATGCCCGAAGGAGAACCCCGTTTAAGCCTTACTCTTGAAGGGCTTCTTGTATATCTACCGTGGCTTTCTGTTGTTGGACATAATCAAATAACATAATCACTTATAATCCTGCATGACATATTATGATTCTCCAGATTATCGAAGCACAGAAAAGCAGCAAATCCTCCAACTGAGAAGTTGGACCTAGCGAAATGTTTGACATTTATGTTTGAAAACTGACTGAAAACAAATAATGAATTGCCAAGTTGTTAATTAATGCTCTTCACAGTTGAGTAATCGATTAACCACCTAATTGTTTCAACTCTAATCAGAAATCAAGACAAAACAACACACCAGTCCAGGAAATTAAGATGGTGAGTGTTCGTGTGTGGTTACCTGAGTTGTGTGCATTGTTGAGGGGACTGTCTGAGGCACTGTAGGGCCAGGCACCAGGTGAAGGCAGCAAGGTGTTGAGGGGAGGGGTGGAATCTGTTAACAAAGACGACGACCAACTGTGTTAGCCATTTTTTCATGAATGACAACTTTTTCAACAAACAGAATTCATACATATTTATGGAGACATGTTTATTGGCAGTTGAAACCAACTGTACAATTCTCAAAATAAAAAAATAAAAAACCCAAAGAAGCTTAGAAAATCATCTTCTCTTGTGCAACATGGCAAGAAATGGTACAAGACAACAAACCATCAAATAAAGTACTAACCAACTGCTAGATATTATTTTACTAAAGGGATGTTATCACACATCTTATGGTATGGAAAGGAGGCAGTGGAGCTGTTAAGTGCTTACCAGTATTGTCTTGTAACAACTGGTGCTCAGTATCATTGAGGTTGGGGGACACTGCATTTCCCATCATGCTCCCTGGAGTCATGTAGGGGTCAGATTCAGGGTCGACACGGTCGATTCCCTTCCAGGGCACACCAGGCTGGAACTCTAAAGAGGAAACACACATGTGGTCTGTGCACGTTTTTAAAAGGCCAGAGAGTGACGTGAGGCACTCGTCAACAGTTCCAACATGAGAAATACCCAAGGTAAATAAATACTCCATGAGTTAGAGAGAACATTTTCCTTAATTGTTCATATCCTGCATAGCAAACACACACATGATTTATTCTTCTTTTATCTATTTTAAACTGTTTGGGATCTTAGCTCAGGCTATCACTTGATATAACTTGTCACGAACCAGGAGGCCAGCTGGGTGTGGTGGTAGGCTTGGTACCCATCTTGTTGCCAGGTGTGCGATGCCAGTTGTCACCCAGTCCGTCTCCGACCATCATGTCGTACTGAGAATAGGGCGAGACCCCCGGCATCTTCATGGGGGTGACAGGACCTAGAAGGTTGTAGGAGGGGGATGATAATGAATATTACATCACTGAACACCTTATGGGTTCAGTAATCACATTAATATGTGACTTCACATCTAATCCCATTAACACTATCTGCCTCAATACGCTCTCATTCCATGTCTTAACAAAAAACATTTGTACCCCCAAAAAAATTAAACATATTAATAACAAAAAATCAATCAATGTGCTGTAGTTTGTGTTTGATTTTTCATAGACTTACCCTGCTATCTACCAGCACCTCATTGTTGTTGCTGTGCTCGGGGAATTTTTTGATTAATAAAATCAAACAAAAATATATCTCACCATTTTTGTGGAATGCGTTCTCAGGTGAGGAGGTGTCTGGAGAAGAATGTCCCTCCATCATCCATTTGAAGCGGGACTGCTGACCGCCTAGGTCCTTCATGCTCCCAGGCCCTACCACAGAGCCGCCCAGGTCGAGACCTGGGAGGTTCACACCAGAGCTAAACCCTGCTCACAGGAAGAGACAGAGAACAGATGGGAAAATTTAGTTAAAGTTAAAAGGAAAAAATAACATTGTAACATACTCTAAATTCATCAACAGAATTTGTAAGTAAAAACATTTCACACTGCTAAATTGATAGTGGCTTAACACAACTTGATCTCTTGGAAATGTAGTCCATGCACACTACACTGAAAGGAGCTTCACTCACCAGAGTATGGTCCGAGAGTTTTCTGGTGCAGGTCAGCCACAGATGCTGCCAGGCCGGGATGGGACAGAGGATCAGCCCCGGGCAGTTTGGGACCCCCTCCACCAACACCACCATGGTGGGAGGGGGAGAGTTTGGAGCTACCTCCTAAACCCCCGACTTGCTGCTGCTGCCTCTGCTGTTGGAGCACCGCCATGATCCTGGCCAGCTGATGAGAGACAAACACCAGAGTCAGGAGCTGGGAGGAGGAAGTAAAGAATTAAGAAAGGAGTGAGAGATATGTTGTGTACCTGTTGAGGGTCAGCCTGCTGTCGCACATTGGGTGTGAACTTCCTCTGGTTTTGCAGTAGCTGCTGTTGCTGTTGTTGCGGCTGCTGCTGCTGCTGTTGGAGGAGGAGCTGACACGCCTGAACGAAACAGAAACAAACTGAGTTAGACAGCAACAGTGAAACAAAAACTCAAGCTTTGGACTAACAAACCAATGTGTTAACTGAATGCTATATAGTGTCATTTCTTGGCTCCACTGGAAGGTAATTGTCATCATTGGGTCTGTGAGTCAGAGCTATAGCAAAAGTTTGATCATGGAAATAGATTTGTGTTTGACATTTGTGTGATTCTACCATTAGAATATATTTGATGGCAGGACACCTGTCACTTGTCACTTTATACATGATTATTCAACAATATCAGATAATGTGAGATGCACAGAGAGTAAAATCTAAATTTGGTATTAACTATACACAATGTATAATCCTACATCTGAAAAGTATTTAAAAAAGTCTGTGAAATGGCCTAACTGTTCAGGACTATTAAATCAGCAGACCTGTAATAGAACCCTGAAGTAATGTTCAGAGTTGTACATTGCTGCTTCTCACCAACTGAAACTGGATGTGCGGTGGGTAAATGCTGCTGAGCATGGCAATCTGTTGGGGGGACAGCTGTGGAGGGAATACACCTCCCCCCAATCCTGCTACTCCTCCCATGCCACCAACGCCCCCCACACTCCCGCTGGGAGGGGGCATCTGCTTCAGCACAGAGCCTGGCACCTGGAGACAGACGCAATGGCAGACAAGGCACACCTGTTACCACAGAAACGCTTTGGTGCTGTGACCATTAGCAACCACATTAGCTTACTGCCTCTCCTCGATTAACATCTATTCTCTTTCATGTTCGCATTAACTGGTGTTAACAAGTGACTCAACCCAAGTGAGTGAATGAAATTGATTAAATTCCTGGAAAAGACATGCGTTTCACTTCATATTCTTTAGAGGGAAGCTGGGAGACACAAATAATGTTGTCCTGAAGAGTGTTTATGCACTCTAGGGGCCCTGTGACTACCATGCACACAGCCGGCAGGTCATGTTGTGTGAGCTCAAAGAAAGAATAGAAGAAAGAAAAGTCTGAAGTAAGCAGTCGACCCCATACATGACCTGATACACTGTGTCAACCCCATAATTAATTTAAAATCAAGTCAAGATAAGTGCAAAGAGATACTAATCTCATCAAAAGCAGATGTCTACATTGCATTTTCTCACAAAACAGAAACAACATGCATGCTAGAAAATTAAACAAATTTCAAAGAAAGTAATTTTGTTTTTAATTTGGTTACTTGGCAGCAAAAATAAACAGTGAAGATGACTCACCCTAAAACCAACACTGTTTTACACTGTCAACCCACATACTTCCTGTGTCTATGCTAAGTGTGAAATATGTGGACAGCTGGGAAGAATACAGAATAAAAGCAAAAGCATTAGTCACCTGTGGTGGTGACAGGAACTGATGAGGCACTTGCGCTCGTATCCCTGGGGACTGGTTTATGGGCGGGACACTTGGCTGGTGTCTTGACTGAGCCATCCCTCCAGCACTGCCAAAGATACTGTGACCGCCCTGTGATCGAAGATGGAAATTGAAACCTCAGAGGACCCATAACAGCAGACACATATACATGAACACATAATGATTAAGCACAGCATGACAGATTGGAGGAGGAAAATTTTGGGGTATAACTGATTATCTATTGAAAACAGAAAACTACAAAACCTTTATGTAAAGATGGTGGGACAGAAACAAGAGGAGCAGTTATCTTACTTGTCTAAAGGGGATAGTGTGGTTGAAGAGGGAATGGGGCTTGCAGACAGTGGGTGGTGAGTACAGAGAGCAAGAAACCTCCTCCCCAAGGCACCAATCCTGATTGGTCAAAGGCAAGGTCTGTCACAGTGACAGCCAATGGTGACCAATGGATTTGAGTGGTGGTGAAGGAGTGTTGAGACAGGGAGAAATGGGGCAGACCAGGAAGAAAGGGTAGAATCACAAGTGGAAATAAAGAACAGTGAGAAAGGACAAAATGTTATCTAGACATGAAAAAGACATAAAAGACAAAGACTGCTAAGGTGGCAGTGAGATATTACCTTGTCATAGTAGGACCCAGCATCCCCAGGTGCTGCCTCTTTGGAACCAGGTGGGCGATATGCCATCCCCCCTCCTCCTCCACCTCTTACTCCCTTTCTCATATCTCCATTGTAATCGTTCATCCCCATGCTCCTTTTCTCTGCATCCATCTTCTTTTCTTGGAGAGACCCTGGGGCCAGGTCAATGTTTGGGCCACTTGGATCATCACTCTGTCCAGCAGAAAAGGCCACCATCATTATCATGACCATCATCATTAACATCATCATTATAATCATGCAGGAAATAACAAACCTCCATGACGCATCTGGAAAAGAGGACATTTTTGACATTGCCCTGCCACAGTAACACTCAGGTGATGAGAAATTGACATTGTCTGCCTTACCAGCAGCCCCATGTTAGAGAACTGTCTGTTAATGGGGCTCATCCACGAGTCTCCTCCGCCAGCCTTCAGTGGACCCTGACAGACAGAAATACAGAGGCAACAAGTTTAAACAGAGAAATCATAATTTAGATTATTGCAATAACCTTGCAATACAAAACCTGTAAGAAACGTGTTTCCTGCTTCCCCAGAGTTCATAGAATAGAAGAGACAAGAGTGAAAGTACCTTCAACTTTTACTTAGTTCAGCTTAGCTCATTTCAGAGATGCTGATGAGATCAAATAGTGGGCCATTAATTACATCCATGATTTAGACTATACTACATAAAAAACTGTACTATCCCTTATAGAATTATTTAACCACACGAGGGTTGCAAGACCCAGATGTCATGCCTTTGTTTTTTTGCTTTATCAAAATTCAGTTTCTCCACTAGTAACCCACCTTGCTGCTGGGCTTCTTCCCAGCGTGGCTCTGTCCCCAGCCCCCGTTGCTTCCCTGTCCCCAAGACGAGCTGCTTCCCTGGGAGCCGGTGCTGTTCCACATGCCGCCTCCCTCTTCCTCATCCTCCCAGCTTGAGTGACGTGAGGCAGCAACAGAGCCCTCTTTGTCGCACCAGCCATCTTGCATAGACTTTGAACCTGCGGCAGTAAAGAGTCATACTAAATTCCACTATCACACTGTGAAAAAGTAATGAACATCTGGAATGATATCAATTTCTATATTTCTATGTATTATATTAGTGGACTATTAAGCACTTCAATATCCCAAATGCAATGCATCAAGTATCTTAACCTGGCAGAACTAACACAATCCTCAACATCAGATTGTATGGATATCCCACAGATAAGAAATGGAATTTTATTAAAACTCATTTTCAGCTGTTTTCACCACACATGCTTTACTTTTTATTAGTTTTTCTAACCAGATTTGACTGGGTTGGGAGAAGGGTTTCCCCAGCCCGTTGTCTTCCCTCCAGCATCATCAGGGTCTCCCCAGCCAGTTGGGGTTTCAGTGGGCTTTCCCCAAGCTGCAGTGCCCTTGTCTACAGGAGGACTAGTTGGAGAAGTATCACCCCAACCTGACGGACCTGCAGACACACATGGATAACACAGGTTAAGATAAAGAAACCTGGTAGAAACCCCTTTGAGTAAAGACGCATCAAATTCTCTCAATACAAGACCACAGTGTTAGACTCTGCACATGGAGACTGAGCAATCTGGAAGTTTTGCTTACGTAGTTTGAGGTCACCTGAACAGTGCATCGTTTCATAGGTTAGCAACGACACTTGGGTTTAAAAGTTCTTTACAAATGGCTATGGCAACTCTCTTCCTCATATGTACTTTTGTGATGAGTTATTGGCTTGATGTGGTCTGGCACACTGATGCAAATCAAAGCATCTTCTCTGTAGTCACAGTATTACTCAGAATATTCACTGACAGAAAATGTGTTTTTACCTTTAGCTGTGCTCAGTTTGAGCACCCACTGAAGCTGCAGTACTGTGGCTGACTACTGTTAATGCGGTTTTGGAGATGAACTGCAGAGATAGCGAGCAGGTGGATAGCTGAAAAACAACTATATCTCTCATGACTCAGAAGGATCACGTAGACACGCTTAACCTCCATGCTAACCTATAAACAGCGAATCAACCTTTTCCGCAAAGGCAGCAGATCAAATGTAATGGTGCATTTTCAAGTCATTAACTTCTAACAAAGACATTCAATCAGGAACATTTGTCAAAATGCTTCAACATCTTTAGCTGTCAAACTGCCACAGCTGATTCAGAAACAAACTCCAATTCACACGTGACCCTCAAATAGAAAACTGCTCTTGAACATTCAGCTTTAAATGTCAGCCTGCATGTGTGAACTGACATTTCACTGACTAATGGGATTGTTTTCTTATTTCAAAAAGTAAATGCTACTGTGAACTATTTAATGCACTTAATCTTTGGGATTTATTTGCATGAAGATCGTTTTTATTTATCACTCTGTTCAAAGCCACAAGATTGCCTTGACAAAAGTAATTTTACTTCGCAGAACACTGAACTTGCTGTTCTACCATGGCCTTGATCTGTTATTTTGTTTGTGTTATTGTATGACTTTAATGTTTTAAAAAGGTTAAAAAATTGGTTGGCTGATTAATCGAACTAATATCTGGCAGTCTGAGGTAATCAGCATTAGCTGATGCCTGCACTTACAAGGCAGATAAACAAAAAATGTCTGCGGACATATCTGCAGGCAGCCTTGTCAGTGTCCTTAAACACCAGACACAATCTGAAAGCTACAGCTGAACCTAATGTATTTTTACATTTCATTAATTAATAAAAGTTCAATCAAAAACAACACATTAAGATAAAATAATTATACATGAATTTTCTTTGTTTTAATACTGGCATTATATCGGCAATTGGCTCTCTAAATATTGGCATCGGCCATTGAAAAACCTGCATTGGTCAACCACTACTTTTAGTGGTACACAATTATCAATATGTCAGACACTTGTAATAACAATCTGAGCCTGTCAGCTGCAAAAATAAGCACTTCAGACGGCGTACTTTGACAGTGCGCGATTGCCTGCAAGTTCGTGATGCAGGCCTGTTTCACTACTGCTCACTACAAACGCTCGTTCAATACTGGACCAATTTTTTTTTTTTTTTAAATGTTGCACCAATGAAAATAGGGTCCAGGTTGAAAAATACAGATGTTAACCTAGTGTTTAAGTTTTTCAGAAAGTGATAAAAGAAGCAAATGTCAAGAAACGGGTTTTTCAATTAGATTATCTTTACCAAGGATTTAATAAAACCACACTAATTGCAATTTTCCTATTAATGACAACTTGAAAATCCCTATATTTGGCCAAGATGTCTTACCCATAGCTGAAGTTTTTCCAGGTCCAAGGCCAGTGTTGAAGTCCCTGTTACCTGCAAGCCCTGCAGCCTGCCTGCTAGGCTGCTGCTGTACTGGAGGTCCCTGCTGCTGCTGTTGCTGCTGCTGCTGCTGTTGCTGCTGAGCCTGGCCATGCGGCTGTGCGCTATTCTTATCCCATAGGTTGACCGGCTTGTAGCTGTAATTGGTTGGGTCTCCCCATGCTGATGTTCCATCATCTATCTCGTTCTTCCGGCTTATAGACTGCGGCGAGGGTTCCTCCCAGCCGCTTGGTTCAGATCCACTTCCACCTCCTCCAGCACCTCCTCCGGAACCACCAGGGATGGGCCCTGAGGTCCAGCCTGAGCTTTGGTTCTGATTCTGGGCTTGAGAAAGAGGTTTCCTCCCCCCTTCCCCTTGCATAGCCCCTTGGTCCAACGTTTGTTGTCGCTGTGGATGCTGATTGCGGGGCTGTGATTGTTGCTGTTGCAGTTGTGCCTGTGGGCCTGTGATGGAACCCGACTGGCTGTTTGGCATCTGGTGCATTTTGTTTCCTCCACTCCAACTTTGATGGGGTTTGGACCCCATGCCCCCAACACCACCCACCCCCCCTCCTCCACTCCCTCCTCCCCCTGTGCCCCCTGCACCCCAGGTTCTCCGGGGAGCACCATCATCCCAACTCGCCCAACTACCCACACCTGAATCCCCACCCGAGTTTCCTCCGTTATTCCTCTCATCGTCCCATCCCCCTCCTCCACTATTTGATTTGGACTGTTGCTCTCCCCAGTCCCTCCCTGACCCAGCCTTCTGTCCTGAGCCCCACCCACTTCCTCCTCCTCCTCTATTCCCTCCCATTTCCTTCCATCCTCCAGATCCTTTCTCCTCCTGACTTCCTCCCCAGCTTCCACTCACCGGGTCACCCTGTTGCCCAGGATCACCCCATCCTCCTCCGTTTCCTCCTCTATTACTGTCTCTCCATTCATCATTCCCCCAGCCCTTGGACTCCTGGCCATCTCCAGCCCCCACACCTCCTCCACTCCAGCCTGTAGCCTTCCCTTGCTGGCTATGTCCTTGTATCACCCCTGACCCCATACCAAGTCCTGATGTGGTCACTGGTCCAGATTGTGAGACGCCAAGATTCCTCATGTTGGGGCCTGAAGGTGGTGGGGCTCTCCCAGACAGAGAGGCCCCACTACTGCTACTGTTGCTGCTGCTCTCCCAGCCCTCTACGGAGGACCCAGCAGATGGAACAAGGGAAGGATTGACACCTGGACCCATACAATCAGTGATTTGGGTCCTGGGTCCAGCAGAATACTGAGAAGAACCACCAAGAGAAGAGGGGTGTTTTGATGTAGCTGATGACAATCCACCTTTACTCTGTCCTCCATGTTCTTCAAAGTCCCAGGACGTGTTTTGTCGGATCTGTGTCTGGCCCCAGCCTGTGTTGGACAGGACTCGAGGGTCCAGATCAGACCGGCTGAGCAGGTTCTGTAAGGCATCTTCTGCACTAGGTGCCGTGCGGCGAGGACGACTGTGACTGCTGTTAGGCCCACTTCCGCTTCTGGAATTTCCACCACTGGATGAAGATCCTCCCTGTGGTCCCTGTCCTTCTACTGCCCCACCCCATTCCCCTGTTTCACCTTCTCCCTTCTGATTGTCCCAAGCTCTGGTCATAGTGGTGGCTGATGAGGAAGAGGTGGTGGTGGCAGGGGGGTTGCCAGCTGTGCTGCCCCCACTACTGCTGCTGTTACTGCTGCAGGCTTCACCCGTTCCCTCACCCCCTGAATTAGCTCCACCAATACCAGTGGAGCTCCCACCCCAATCACCACCAGAAACCTCTCTCTCCCCTCCTACCCCTGATGACCCCCACCCTCCCTGAGATACCCCGGAGGTTTGACTACTGTTTCCCCCATTTCCAGCACCGCCCCAAGCATTAACCCCACTAGTGGAACTCGGATATCCCCAACCCGAGGTCCCATTATCCCCTTCAGCAGCTCCGAATCCCCCTGTTCCACCTCCTCCGGCCTCCCATCCATCAGTCCTTGAGGCACCCGTTTTGGAGTTAGCTGCAGGGTAAGAAGGCTGGCCTCTCCATGAGGAGGCAAGGCTGTGGTCTCCCACACTCATCTCGCCTCCTCCCACACCACGGTCCATTCCTCCCCCAATGCCTTCCCCCCCTGCGATATTTGGTCCCGCTGATTCGCTGTCCCACTTCCCCCCTCCCATCTCTCTGTCTCTGGATTGCATTTGGTGAAGTTGGCGCTGATGGGTGCTTGATTGATTCACAGATAAAGGTGGGTGACCCCCCAGCACCCCGACTGCCCCGCCTCCCAGCCCCAGGGAAGCAGAGTTGTTGGCAGACAAAGACCCTCCGGGGCCCTGGTGATGAAAAGAAGACGGACCTCCTTCACCTGCAGCAGTGGGCCCATCCTGCTGCACCAGGGCAGGCCAGGCCGAAGGGTTGGCATTTGGATTGAAGTTGGCACCTGGAATCCCACTGCTGCCATCGACGGGGCCACTGGCATCATGGCTCCCTGGCACAGCGGAGGCTTTGGAAAGTGAGGAGGGCTGTTGTAGTAGAGCCCCAGCAGCAGCTACTGCATTTCCTCCTCCAAGATGACCCTGGGAGGCAGCCATCCCCCACGCCACACCGTTGGACGACTGCATACATTCATTGGGCAAAGAGAACGAGGAAGTGGGTGAGGATTGGTTGCCAGAGGCACTGATGCTGTTCACAGGAATTACGTTGTTGCTGCTGCTGCCCCCTCCAGCCCCGATGAAAGAAGCTCCTACCCCATCACTGCCAGCTATGCTAGGCCACTCCTCCAGGTCGTTGCCATCGACAATCACCTTCTCCCTGCCCTGAGAGGAGGCCTGGCTGCCTGAGCTCACCCCCCACATGGAATTTGCATAATTAGAAGTAGTAGTAGAAGCAGCAACTGATGATGAGGTGAGGGCCAATGAGGAGGCAGCTGCACCAGAATCTGAAAATGCAAATCCCACAAAGAGACATTAGGGGTCAAAAGGAAGAACCTACCTAAATATTCTATACATGGTGTTTTTTAAATGACCTGCAGCACTTACCTGAGACAGCAGCCATGTTTGCATTGGGGCCATCCCCTCCTCCTCCCCCTCCCAGTAGCATGGAGGACAGTGGCGGCTGACCCCTCTTCAGTAGCACTTTATGGTCCTGCTGGCAGCGAAATCGCGGCGGCACTTCTCTCGGCATGTAGCGCGGTTGCTGCTGAGGGGCCTGGGCTCCGCCACCGCTACTTGTACTGCCGTTTCCAGCAGCACTGGGGCCGCCAGCAGTGGAGGAAGAAATGGCGGTGGAGGTGGGCTGTCCGTTGGCCACCGCCAGGCGCTTGGCATTGTTGCCGCCCTGTGGCGGGGTGGCAGCACTGCCAGGGCCCAAGGCGGCTGGAGATGGGGAGGCAGAGGGGGTGGGTCCAGGGCTGGGGGAGGCAGAGCTGCTCTGAGTGGCAGGAGACTGGGCAGACACCGGCTTGGTCAAGTCTGGCACTGCAGGAAAGGCAATGCAGAGAAACAAACGGAGTGGATGAAATTTAGCATGATTTAACAGAGTATATCTCAAGACAACAGCCACAAATAATTTTCTAATCATGTTTTAGTTAGGAAGTTATTAAGTCCAGAAATATTAAAAAATCAACAATATATAACAATCAGGGAAAACTAGCACCTACCCAATGTGGGTGATTTTGTGTAATTTTTTCTCCAATCTATTCTACGTTTCCTACAGAGTGACAGAGTAACTGTGGCGGGAGGTGCGCGTGCAGTCGATAATATCTACCACCTATATACAGCGAGCGAGCCTCAAAAACTTAGCTCTCCTTATTAGCTAGGCTCCTTGCATGCTTGCTAATAACTTTTTTTAAGCTGGGTCTCCAACATTGACAGCGCTGTGTTGGACAGATTTGTGCAGCTGTGTTCAGGGAGAGGTAGAGAGAGCGAGAGAGACAGGTGAGTGAGAAAGAGAGAGGGACGAGCGAGAAAATGTGCTGCACGAATGCGCTCTGCAATCAAATATGATTTTACATAGGCCTGTGGCGGTCAGCATTGATATTATGGCTCGCCGCCACAAATAAATTAACCGATGGGAAACACTGCTATTGCTAGCTAATGTTTAACGCTTAGAGCCTGTGTCCACCAAAGGGTTTTTTTCTGACGCCAGCGTCTTTTTTCAATTCATTCCAATGGGAGCGCTGCATGTTTACAATCTGGTAAAAACGTAGTGTGTAGAGACGCTGAACGCTTTTTCCGTGCTCGGTGCTGAACGTTTTCTTCCGGTTATGTGAGTTGAAAAAAAGTTTAACTTTGGGAAAAACACTGCGCTCATCAATGTCACTTTTTACTCAGCTGTCCAATCACAGCAGAGGAGAGGCGGGACAAATAGCAATGGTTACTATCCTTGAACCGGGCTTTGTCAAATCTCGTTTTGTCAAATCTCAGCTTTTGGACTAAACTATGGTACTTGGGGAGATGTTTCCTCGCCCACAAAATCTCGTGATCCCACATACGGCAAGTCCATCCTCTCTCTACCTGCTTCAGCCTTCTCTTCATACAGAGCAAGGGCCAGAGCAAGTACTCTACTCTGTGTTGACATTTTTATATCCAGTAAAGTTAGGTAGAACTACTTGCAAGAAATGTCTCATAATAACCAAAGCAGTTGGAAAAAACACTGCGCTTCAAAAACACCCGCTAGCACTCTGTGCTGAGCGTTTTCAGAAGAGCAGCTGGCATTTTCAGCTGGCAAGAAATGCTTTGGTGGGCACAGGCCCTTAAAGATGAAAAAGCAGCACCCTTTCAGATGGTATCTCTTGTGATGCATTTGCAAAGAAAAGTTAGCCTGTTAAACTTGGCAAGCTTGGTTCAGCATTCACAATGCCTGTAGGGAATAAAAGCTTGCTTAGCTATGTTTTTATAGTTTAGCCAATTAGATGAGCTTGACCTCTGTATGCACTGCAACTTTTCCTTAGAATGTGGTTTTATTTGCTCACAGAAGTAAATGAAATCATTAAAAATACAAACTATGTGTGTTCATTCACCTATTATTACTTAAAGCCGCTCTAATTACTATATCTATGGTATCGCCTAATGCTAATTAGCTAGATGTTTGGCAGGTTTGTCTGTTACTTAAACAAACAGCAATACATAATTTGAAATTTTTACCTTATGAAAAAAAATCCTATTGCTTTAATATTGTAGATTTTGTTTTATTTTTCACATGCAGTTACACACTGGTGGTTAAAACAAGAAAGTTGCTGGTAAAAAACATTGAATGGCTTGTTGTTTTTGTAATCCAGCAGCCACACTGGCAGGTGGACAAAAATACTCACTAACTTTTAAAAGGTAATCAAAGTTTTCACCTCACGGACAACATTTATTTACTATTGTCTCTAAAACAGAGGCCCGTGTGCGTCAGCGTTGTCTGGTTCCGACTGTAACAACAAAATATCACTGATGCAACAAAGATTAAAAATGTAGTTTGGGGTGCACGGTTACCTCCCTATTTTTTACCTATTATGTTAAAAGTGGGTATTTCTGATGGCAATCCAAGGCCAAGAAGTGCTTCCCAATTTCTCTATACTTTAACACATACAATACTGTGCTACTTACCTTTGTTTTTTTGTTCTGTAACCTAAAATGAACAGAAAAAACACAGTTACTAAATCATGGTTTGATAAAGTGAGGAAACCATGAAAAAAACAACATTTGACTCATTCAAATGTCAAACCCCAGTACAAGAACATTGCAAAGATGCAAAAGAAACTATGGGACAAGAGGGTTTATTAGAATGAAATGCAACTGTTGGTGGTTAGATAAAGAAAACAGAAAACATTTCTTGTGAGCCCAGGAGTGTCAGGATAATAAATACCCCCCATATGAGATCACATTGTTGTTGAAACTTGCTATGTCTCAACAGAATTCTTCTAGCAGACATAATTCAAACGTTAATGTTGTCACCATCTGGTCTTCTTCCCAATACTTCCATTTCATATTTTCGAAACTGTGCAACCTAAAACTGCTACCTGTTAATGAAATCTTTCAGAATTGTGTTCAACACAAACATTTGTTTTCAAAGAGAAAGTATGCATGTGTATATATTGGTAGGTGTGTCTCCAGTCGGAGCAAGTCAGTCGAGACCCTGGATTAAGTATCTGTTCATGTCAAGTTAAGTTTCCAAATGGTAAAAATTATCATTCACATATCCAGGTTTATTTATGTGCATGTTCTACGGTGGTTATACAAATATTTAAGTCCAAGAGAAGTTCCTTCCCGAGAGTGATGGAATCCCTTTCTTTTGCTATAATAATCAAACTTATTCTCTCACCTCAAATAAGTAAAAACAGCACTCCTAATCAGGAAATTTAAATCCAGCAATATATTCATAATTTGTTCTCAAAGCCTGTCAATCTGCTGTTGTACATGGCGCTGCAGCATGTTTGTTCAATGGTATCCAACCAAGACTGAGGAGCTTGCAAGTCATTGTGAACATGCTCACCTTCTGAGAGGCTTCCCTTTTCCTTTTGTCTTCTTTTTTCCTTTTCTTGTCTTCCATGAACTACTGCTCCTGTCCTGATACTCCTTTCTTCTAGAAAAAAAGGAGGTTATTTAAAAATGTGGTCACACATTTTAAAACCAGTGTGTATTTTTTAGTATAGCTAGTGGCTTTTAACTGTAAAGTAAATCACTGCTCAAAGTTAATAACGGCATCAAGAATCCAGGGGGAAAAAAACAGCATCACAGTTGCTACATGGCCACGTGAGCCTCCATCCATGTGTGTAAGCGACAATGGACTGCATGCTTGATTGGATGAATCAGCCATCAGGTGCAAGAGCTAAGAATACTGTAGGACATGTGGGCAACAAACACAGTAATTATCCCTATCATAAGCATGCAAAATACTATAAGCTGATCACACTGGTAGGTTCAACCAATTTAGATGGTTTACAAAGCGCTTGATTTAGTCAGCCAACTCATCTTGTCAACAGACAAACTGAATCTGTATGCACTATGTAAAACAAGTGACCAACTGAAGGTTTGAGACTCAGGCTTGTGCTTCAATTGTTTCTAAAAAGGAGCGTGAGTCAGTCTTCCAGATCAGGCTCTTTCACAGCTTAAAGACAAGAAATACATTGTTATTTTTGACCAGATGGCTCATTATTGACAAATATTTATTGACCATAATGCTGCTTTAGGGTTAGGTTTTATATATTTGTCTGTAGACAGATTTTTCCTGACAGAAAACCATGAGTAATGTAGAAATGCCTGCCAAACAGGAAGGCATTCACCTTTCATTTACCCTAGCTTTAAACAGTCTAATGGGCTTACAGATATGTTGTCACTCGTCTGTAATGTAGCGAGGAAAGCACAAACGTATGACACCAGTACATTATGGCAATAATCAAAATCCCACACGCTAACTAATATCATGTTACCTTGTTTCAAATCGTCTGTTTAGAACAAAACAGACTGTTTAAATTCGTAAACTAAACTGCTACGCCCTGACGGTGTCTGTCTTTAGATGGTTTCGTTTTTGCTTAGTGCTGTAACACGTCCAGCAGGCAAAATGCCTGGATTTACGGACGAGGAACCTGACATCCTTCCTGAAGCATTTGTGACTAACGTTACAGGCCTTGCGTATCAGAAAGACAGATCTAATTATTACGAGCAGTCAGATCTGCATTCACATCACTTATGTAAACTACACCAGCTAATGTTACCGTACCTGTGTTGTCCTGTCAACGTTGTCACAAGTTCATCCGCATTTAACGCTGTTAGCTAGCTAACGTTAACGTTACAGCTTTAGATGACTGAAGCTTTCGTCGGCTAAAATTGAAGATACAGGTGATTTAAGTCGCTTAAACTGAACTGTGCATATACTGGTTGACGTTAGGATTAATAGCCAACCACCTCCATACCTGCCTTTGGTAGTTTATACAGGCGACAAGGCACAGCAGCTGCTTGTAAAAATATTTCGTCGAAGGCTAACATTAAGGAGTGGTTTCAGCCCATAACGCTAAGTTACTTAAAATACGCAGCCACACAACAGCGCGCACTTTAACAAGCTAACATTAACGAGATCAACCTGCTGCCAACCAGCTTAATTTAGGTAACTGCTCTGTTCTGTGTACACAACGGTCCTTACCAGCAAATACATCGAGCCTTGAGCCACATATCTGCTAACGCTCAACCACATAAACTGCTACATCAATGCTAATGCTAGCGAACGTTAGCTAACTAGGTAAGTTACCTAAAGAGAGCAGCTAAAAGTAGCCATGCTAACGGCATTAGCTTGGTTAGCAACCTCAGTTGCACGACATTTCATTAACAAATGTGTTGCAGTCATTTTGCATGCATACAAATTACGAAATGTTACAACACTTAGAAACATTGCGCACATCTCCAGCTAACGTTACTCACCTCAGGAATCACATATGAAGAAATGCTAGTGTGCTAGCTAGCTTAGCTAAAGTGCTTCAGTGCGATTTTTTTTTAGCTTTTTGAGGCATTCGTCGAGGCTACAAGAACAGCGGCGCCTGAGCGGATAGTCAAGTAAGTGTCAGAGGATGAAGATACGCGCGTAATAAGCTACTGGTGTGTAAATAAGTACTAACGCTGTAATAGTGTAAACCCTAATGTGCAGAAGAATTTAAATTTCAAAGCGCTGTGGAGTCAGTCGGTTGACGGGCGGCCATTTTGCTGCTCAGCATGAAGCGTCTCCAATGGCTAGCCTGTGGCAGCTGTGTGGAAGCCTTCTGACTGGCTGGCTCCTATCGGGAGGGATGCATAAAATACATAGTTTTGACCTTCATAAACTTTTGACAGCCAAACTTAGCACAAGTGTCCATACTCCGTAGATTAACAGCCGTCCCAAAAGCACATTTTTAAAGTAGCCTCTTAAGTCACAACAGAAAACAGCCAGCCTTTTGCATATCTGCAAATTCATAAGTAACGTTACTGCTAATAATTTTCTCTTGATAGCATGGGTCCGCGAAAGAGAGGAGCGACGAAAAGGAAAACCGAGGAGGCTTTTGGAGAAGAAAAGGAGGGAGAAGACACTGAGGAGAAGGAGGTTGAAGGGAGAGGAGAAAGGAGGAGGAAGGACCCTGCTAATAAGAAATACATTGGAGCTCATGTTGGCATCCAAGGTAAAGCCTAATGCCATCTTGTTAGACTCACCTTAAGTAAATAAAACACGCGCTCACTTACATGTCTTACATGTCCCCAGGTGGGATATGGAAAGCAGTGGAGTCCTGCACAGAGATGGGTGGCAGCAGTTTTGCCCTGTTTCTGGGCTCTCAGCGGTCATGGAAGAGGCCTGCACTGGACCAGACGGCTGCAGCCAAGTTTCGGGAGCAATGTTCCCTACAAGAGTTTGACCCAGCTCACATTCTGCCTCATGGGTCCTACCTGATGAACTGTGGATCTCCTAAAGAGGGTTTGTGAGACACTGATGGATGTCTCCTACAGATTCTGTCCTTAGCTTTACTGCCCTTGTCTTGCATTGGTTATTTCATCTTTCCAACTGTGTCTCGTCTTCTCTTCTGACAATCTCCTCTGGTTTGTGGACCATGTTGCACCCAGATGTGTTTGAGAAGAGCCAGGCCCTGCTTGTGGATGAGCTCAGCCGCTGCAGCCTCTTGGGCCTCAACCTTTACAACTTCCACCCTGGCTCCTCTCTGGGCTCCATCACCATTGAGCAGTGTGTGGACAAGATAGCAGGATCCATTAACCACGCTCACCAGCAAACACCTGCTGTGGTTACAGGTACAGGGGGTGGACAAAATAACAGACACCCAGGATGATGTAGTAGCTTTACAGTAACCACTATTCCTTTTTACTGATCCTTACTTAAAAAAACATTTTTTTAGACTTTTTCCCTCACTGTCTTATAGACAAGGTCTTATAATCACTATTATTAAAAATTAGTTTCCAAGAAAGACGGGAACTTGGATGTAAAATGAGGCCAGAATCTAGTACAAATTCAGAAGTTGCGAACACTGCAAAATTATGTAATGTAGCAAGGGAAAGATGTGTGGAAAATACAGTGTCACACATTGACACTGCTAAACACATTGCAGGAATGACTTATTGAAAGATAACACATTGAGTATTTGAATCTGTGTAGAGAGAGAACTTAGCAGTCAAAGCCAAACCCAGTCCACTCAAACTAAAATGTCACCAAAATCTCAATCGCTAGGGCAGGGTAATCCATTTTGCGTGATATTAATAAAATTGGACTTAAATACATTTTTGACCCTATTCAGGAAGATTCATATTTTACTACTACAGGTCAATTATCAAAAGAACTAGGCATGCCATGATCTCATACAAAACCATTTGACCTCAGACTGACTTTTGTTAATACATAACTTTCAATTTGCAGAACTGACTGCAGGCTTGACAAAGGTGTTGCATTGCTTGTTATTCATGGCACTGTTCACAGTCCACAGACTCACTTAACCCTTACACCGCTGGTATGACAAGAATACACTGCAGTGGAATGCCTGCAAAAACACTGAAGCAGTAGCAAAAACAGCCCTCAGGCTGGGCTTCAGGAATGTATTACGACAGCCAAACCAATTTGTATTGTTGGTGCAAATACTGGGTGTGTTAAACTGACAGTGCCTTCTTTTCCTTTGCTCCCCATGTGGTCAGTGTTGGAGAACATGAGTGGTCAGGGCAGTACGGTGGGCAGTAAATTCTCAGAGCTGAAGAGCATTATAGACAAAGTGAGAGACCAGACCAGAGTAGGAGTGTGTCTGGATACCTGCCACGCCTTCGCAGCAGGTGAGTGAAACCTGCCATGGATATTTTTGTCCATAAAATCAACAGAAATCTGTTTAATCAATGTTCAGCACCATTTCCTTCCAGTCATTAAACTTCAAACAGTCACCAGTCCAATTGCAACAAATATTAAAAAATGCCATTAGGACTGTAAGTATTGTTTTTTTTTGTGTTTAAGTGTTGTTTCTTGTCTTGGTAGGATATGACCTGGCTGCAGAGGGAGGAGTGAAGGCCATGCTTGATGAGTTTGATCTGGAAGTAGGGCTCCACTATCTTAAAGCCATCCATCTCAATGACTCCAAAGGTACAGCCAGGACTTTCACATAAAATGTCACATACAGATTCATTGAGTTGTGCAAACTTTTACAAATCCAGATCTGCTGTATAAGCTCTCATTGTTCTTTCTGGCTTTTCTTTTTTTTGCAGGTAAACTAGGCTGCAACCTTGATCGCCATGAAGACATTGGTAAAGGTCACATCGGAATCTCCGCTTTCCGAGAGATTGTCAATGAACCCAGGCTGGACAACATCCCTCTGATATTGGAGACACCTGGACGGTGAGATAACTGCAGAGACTCCTTGTCTGTCTGTGAACAATGGACTTCAGTTTGGAAAACTAAAAATAACATATATTTATTAATTTACAAAATAGGAATATAGTGGACAAGAGTGCACAGTGTCTGTTCTGACAGAGTAATATATTTTCTGGGTATATAAGTTAAAAAAAATGAATGGAAGTGTGAGCCACTGGTTTTCAAAGTTTTCAGGCGCAGTTTTAACATGACTGTTATGTCCTTCGTCCGCAGGCCAGGATTCGAGTATGCTGAGCAGATTGAACTCCTCTATTCTCTCTGTGAGAAGAAATAAAACGAGCCCTTACTGACAAATTAGCACTTCTAAACTGAATCCTACAAAACCACAGCTCGCATGTCTGTTAAAAGAATTTAAGTGTTTGTCAAGGACCAAAGTGGATGGGTGATTAAACACACTCAGAATTTGTTTGGTTGTTAATCATCATTTGAACAGCTTCAGTGGGCTTTGTCTCTGAATGAACATGAGTTGAATAAATGTCTTTTTGTTTGACTTGTGAGTGGTGTTGTTGTTCACAAAAAGCCTTTAGAGGGCAGCAAGAACACACAAATTAAGTACAAAGCTAACGTCAGACTGGTGCAGTTTCCATTTATAGGACTGTAGCAACTTACAACTTCCTAATCTGATTCATTCACATGCTGTTATTTGCACCCTTCTTTTAAAGCTAATGTAAATCTTTGATGCAGATTTATAGCACATATCACACTGAGTACCAAGGTACTCACTGTGATATGTGCTATGCAAAAGCATAAATTATATTTTTTTTCTGAATGACATCACATCAGTTTGCCAATGAAGTTTAACCATTCGAGGATTTTTGTGATTAATTGTTCCCACGTAGAACATTTACAAAGGTTGAAATGTCACTTTCTTAAGAAACGAGGAAATCTCTCAGGCCCAGTGCATCAGCTAAGAAATGGTGCTGTCATCACTTAAATCAACATCTTATGTACATCTACTGTATATCTAACTGACAATTATCACATGGATTTATAAGGACTCTCTACAACAAACACCCACACCAGTCGTCCATAGAACACCCCCATGCTTTTCTAAAGTGGTCCAGCTGTCAGATACCAACACTTTGGTGCAGCTGTTGACCCCCAGGGAGGCTAGCAATTGATTGTCACACCTATTCCAACACCCCACAGTGCACATAAACAGGCATGTGTACACACACACACACACACACACACACACACAAGAAAACATTCCCTGACATGTGAGGCTTGGAACCACACAGCTTTCTGCATGTGAATGTAGCTGAGAAAAAGACATGACATAGTAAATGTAGAGAGAACTGTGGGGTTGGGGGATTTGAGCTTTTGATATGTGTTGACTTCACTGTGACTTGTAATGCTCAACACAGTGCAAACACAACCAGACGAGTTGGATGCCTTAATGTTCATCTTCCACAGTTGTATGTATTTATTTTAAACACAAAACTGATCTGACTGTGTACTGGCACATCAGATAAAGCAGTAACAGGAATGTTTAGAGAATTTTAAACTCAGCAATTTAATGAATCCTTAAAGATTAACCTGCCATATTCTATTCTTTTCATTTGCTTTATGCACAACAACTGTATATTTTCCTAGAATTTGTATGTCTCATATAGCATTAAGTATATAGGACTGCTTTGTTCCCTCCATTATCTGGGCACTGAGACCTTGACCTTGCACATCTTACTGTTGTTTACATGCAACGTTCAGAAATTTAAACTTAAATTACTGTTTGATAAAAGCATCATGTGAAGTGTAAAGTAAGAGCAGGTCCAGACAGTGTGGTGTTAACAGAGACAGGAAGTGGAGGTGCCTGGCCCAAGAATGTCTCTGCTCTATGGTCCCACCCACAGGAAATGCCTGTCCAGCCCGTTTTGAGTCTGCGCTGACAAAAAAAAGAAGTCTCCTGTTAGTGAATTTTTGTTTCTGACTGAGGAAAGGATGGATGGAGTTTTAATAAGAAGAAGTCTGGTCCTAGTACTTGTATGCTGTATAGTTTAGATAAGCAGATGTCTGATGGTTTTCAGAGGTGATTTGGTTGGGTCAGGGGTTACAGCTCAGGGGAAGCTGAAGACTAAACAGTGAGCAAACATTCCTGAATTCTAAATTAATCATTTGCTGGAGGAGGCATGTGGAGGCAAACACCATTGGGAATATAAAATGCCTTTCCATTCTCTAATTATCTTAAGATGTGCGTTATTAAGCTGGTCCTGGTGCGCTGTGTGCCCGTGTTTTGTGCACGCTCGTCCAGCCATTTTTTCTCCTCTTCCTCTGTCATTACATTATGCTGTGAATATTTTCCACTGCAGCCTAAAGCCATTGATCTAATTATACAACTTTGTGACTACTTCCAGATATCCTTGGTTCGACTATTTTAGTTTCTTGTGAATGGCCAACTGATGATCGCTCACGAGTCAGTTTCTGATAGCTGCTTTGGGAAATAGTAACGGCCTGCCAAAGCGAAGGTGAAGAAATGTCAAGCAGTTAAAATGAAGACATTGGTTCTGTGTTTGTCCTCACTGAATCAAAGGGATTGATTATATCTAAAATTGTTGTGGGATGCTTGCACTTTATTTTGTATTAATTCATTGTACTGTAAGCTGTTATAAGCCAGAAAATAAATTTGTCTTGTTCAGTAAGAAATGTACACATGGTCCCTTCTCTTATATTAAATGTAATGAAAAATGTATGAAAAAAATGACACCATCACACTAACCTAAGTCCTTTAAAAGCAACATTTCCACCATCTGAGACAGAATATTACTTGTTACTAATGTGTTACAAGCACTTAGTTAACTTTTTCACTGTGCATGGACAAACTGAAATATTGCTGTTGGTTTTCAGTTCCTCAAAGTCCTATTTTATACTGAGGGGACATTCATTGGAACTGCTCAGTGAAACCACACTTCCACTAGGACAGTAGAGTAGACATAGTGTTTTGGTTACGAGTGCAACCAAACAAAGGGAGGAAGGGAAGCACTCTCGCAGTCCACACAGGGATTTTAACTGCCAACCTTCAGGTCATAAACCCATTTTAGTGATGGTTAGGCTGCTGGTTATGAATAGATAGTTATTTTAGGAATATAACAAAATAGCCATTAATTCATAACCCACCAAATTACACACTCTTTTTACTCATCTCAAACACACTGCAGCAAAACAGCTTCACTTATCCTGTATTAGAGTGGAGCATTGTCTACATAAGTTGCTTTTGATTAAGTTACTGAAAGGAACAGAATATAAAAGTGTACAATAGTATTTTAGTGCAAATGATAGATTAGAATATCTGTTATAAAAAAGATACTTTTAGATACAAAATCCTATTGATAAATACAAAAATCTTTTGTGTGATAACTTTCCAAACAGCCGTATCGGTTCAGCTCAAGTGCCCCTTCGTCAACACCAAATGCTCCAAAAAAAGCTTAAGTGATTTTAACTGTTTTTTGAGATTATCAAAGGAATAATTTGACATTTTGGGAAATATGCTTATTTGCTTTCATGCCTCGAGTTACATGAGAGGATTGAATACCACTCTAAAATATTAAGCTCCCACCGTCAGGTTAGCTTAGCTTAGCACAAAGACGTTGGGGAAACAACTACCTATGATATGATGATAGCTAGTATGTCAATTAGTGTGTTAACTAGTGAGATTTAAAGGTTATTATATTTTGAAAGGGCCAGGCTAGCTTTTCTGTTTCCAGTCTTTACACCAGGCTAAGCTAACAATTCTGGCAGCTTCAAATTAGCTTCAAATTTCGTGTGGAATCAATGGAATCAATCTTCTCACCAAACTACAAGCAATAAGGCAACCACACATAGGCTTATTTCTCAAAAAGTCACTTTTTTATCTTCTTTCTCGCTTGCTAGCTAGTTTCCATGAACTTTAAATTGCAACACTAAAGTGTTACAACTGGCTGTGGTAGGGGGGAAGCATGTTGATATAATTTTTCATGAAATCATAGTTTCTATTTTTTAGCTGACCTACTCCTCAAGCTTCCCACGGTTCCCCCGGTAACTGCAAACATACTATCACCCCTAGTTCTATGTTAATACATCACAAAGTAATATATTACTTTCTTAGTCCCCAGGAGCTGTTTTTCAATCTGTAAATGACCTCAAAATGCAAATCTCAGAAAGAGATTTATGATCAGTATTCATGTAGTTGCAAAATCTGACCATGTGATTATGACTGATTGTGATGACCCAAGGGAGGCTTAGAACAACCAAGACAGATGAAGATTCCTGTTTAGTTGAACCAGCAAAGACAACTGCAGAGACAAAGAGAGAAATCATACCAAAAAAACAGAGAATGGAGGGAGAATGAAAGAGAGAGGACGTGGCTCTTCTGTTCCAGTGTGGCTTGAGTTACAGGCTGAGCCAAACTTTATCCATCCCTCTATACCCACAGTCTGACTGCTACATCTGCCAGCAGATGCCACACACACACACACACACACACACACACACACACACACACACACACACACACACACACACAGGCAGATCCTCTGTATTGCCTGCACATGCTCTTACAGGCCTTAAATCTCCCATACACACATATACAGAATGGCTGAGAAGAAATAAGAGCTAAAGGGCAGGGTGGAGTCCATTCTGCTTTCTCAGCAAATCTTTTATTTTTGCACCTCAGCAGCAGCTCAGGCATCATAACTTACCTTCAAGATATAGCGTTTCATTTCCCACTGTGAAAAAAAGAAAGCAAGGCTTTGTGTATTTGTATGCTATGGGTATTTTAGGAGACCCCTGCGTGGTCAAGCTGCGTGGGTATCTTGTGGCCTGAGTGAGAGTGTTGTAACGAGTGAGCGGCTTTTTAAGAGCAAGTGTATGTGACTATAAACAGAAGGGGTGAAAAGGAAGGTTTATGACCAGAGGGCACTGTGAAAAAGCTTGAAAGCGACAAATAATTTATAGAAGAAATTGCTCCTCGCTTAGCAAGTTCACAAATATATAACATCACACTCTATTTAAGGAGACCCGCTGTGGTTCTTTCTCTCATTCCTTCCATTTGTCCTTCTCCTCTACTCTCTCCCCCCGATCCCTCTCTTCCCATTGGCTCGGGGTGAGGAATGCTACCCAGTGGTGGCTGGGCATCGGGCCACGAGGAGACAGGCAATCACAGCAGCAGAGCAGGAAAAAGATGAGGAGAAAGGAGAAGAAGATTGAAAGAGCCGAGAAAAGACAGGATGAATGAGTTGCCTGAAAGAGTATTATAGAAAATTTACCCTTTACTGCTGAAGTCATCTTACTTGTATATACCTCTCACTAGCAGTTGTGACATACAAAACTTAAATTAATAGACCAGGCTTTTATTTGAGACTTGACTCGGACTCACTGAACTCACCCTGATTATATTTCTGACAGGCCTTTAATCCCTTTCGCACAGAACTCTTACTAAGCAAAAATGGAAAATAGGCTACTATCAAATTGTGTATTTCAACCTGTATGAACATTCCTTGTATAAAAATTCAGCAGTTTTTGTCTCTCTTGTTAACATGAAATTAACACTCTTGAGTTGTGGAGAATCTAAAGACAACAATGTGTAGCATTTTCATATTGACAAAAGTGGTAATATTTGAACGTAAGCACGTTCTAAGCAGCTTAGAAATAGCTCAAGCGGGCGACCCGGTGAACTTGAAGAGGTTTCATACATCCAAAGAACTTCTATAAAAACCAGACCAGGCGTCTAATTTAGACCAGCGTTTATTTGTCAAAACGTGTAGCCAATCCAGGCTGGTAAAAGGGACAGGGACAATTAAAAGCAGGGACTCTGCTAGAGTCCCTGCTTTTAGCAAGAAAAGATTTCAGGGTAGTATGATGGAAAAATGCAACACTAAAATAATGTATTACAAGTCATCAGTAAAAAAAATTACTGAAATGTAAACAACATGGATAGGTATAAAAATGGTAAACAAATATAAACAATATTCACTGGAGCAGTGCTGAGGATGAATTACAGTCTGATAGCTTGGAGGAAAAAGCTGCTCTGCAGTCTGGTGGTGCATCAGCAGAAACTTCTATGTCTCTTCCCTGAAGGCAGCAGGGTGAACAGGCTGTGGCTGGGTGGGTCCTGTCCTTTAGTATCCTTCGGGCTTTGTGTAGGCACCTCACCTCAATATTACTGATGCTTGGGAGATGGGTGCCAATGATCTTCTGAGCAGTTTCAATCACCCTCTGCAGAGCCCGGTCCTGGGCTGTGCACCGGAGATGCTCACAAGTCTTTGAGTTAGAGTCCAAGTCAAGTCTCAAGTCACTAAGCAAGAGTCCAAGTCAAGTCTCAAGTCACTAAGCAAGAGTCCAAGTCAAGTCTCAAGTCACTCATGGTTATAATGAATGTTGTATCACCTGCTACGTTCAATCTAGGCTGCTTATGAAACTGCACAGCTATAAGGAATTCTGTAACTGTAACCTGTTTTTCACTTACAGAGCACAACAATGTAAGGTGCAATGGAATTAATGACAGTTTATTAGCTACTGTAAGTCAACACCCCCCCAGACTCTTAACCCAGTGTAAAATTATAACTAAATAAAACTGTAACATTACATGATCAACAATAAACCTGTAACCTGTTCCTACACCATTTTGCGTTCAGCGCCTCTTTTGTTTGGGTCTTGTTGTATGAAGTTTTAAAGCCAAAGTTTATGATGAATGGCGCAGCAGCTGCGGTGCGGTCAACGCGTTTGTTGTCCTCTCTCACGTGTGGCTGCGTGTAGCAGATACGTGGTATGTGTTAGGTAGGTAGGTAGGTTATAGGTAACGGAGGGAGGGGAATAACAGCAAGCTCACTGAGTTTTTACTGAAAGCACTGAAATTTTACTCACAGCTATTGTCATGCAGCATAATATTATTGCTATTGTAATATTATTCTCACAATATTTGATGTTTCTTTTCAGCATGACAAACACAGTCAAAGTGCACAGTTAACAGCTCAAACACCTGAAATCTGATCCAGATGCATTACTTTATTCATCAGCTTGATCCTCAGGAATACTTGACTGCATCCACCTCACAGGTGTTTCACTGTGACCCAGTCCAGTCCATCCAGCGCTCAGTGTGGCTGCGCTGCCACTGGTACCAGCTGTGTGTGTGTGTGTGTGTGTGTGTGTGTGTGTGTGTGTGTGTGTGTGTGTGTGTGTGTGTGTGTGTGTGTGTGGTGTGTGTGTGTGTGTGTGTGTGTGTGTGTGTGTGTGTGTGTGTGTGCATGTCCGTCCAGCCAGCTGTGAGGAGAGTGAGAGGTCTTTTCCACCCCAGTCAGGAGCATCTGGGCCAGCTCAGGGCAGCACCAGCAAACAGGCCAGGCCACCCAGCTTATCCTGTGGCCTGTTGGTCCCAGACTGTCTATTGTTGTTTTAAGGAAAAATCCCCCGCTCATCAGTCTGCAATGTTCCCCGCATTCCAGGAGTTCATATGAGATGAAGTATTGTCTCACCTTCTCGAAACCTGCTCGTCTGATATCATCCATTTCACACAATGCTGTTCAACACGCAGAGAACGGATGTAATCAGGTGTGGATTATACAAGATTTTATTTATTTTTTATCAGAGAAATAAAGTGCTGGTTTTGGTAACAGAGAGAGATGTGTCTCATATAAATAAACACACAAATGATCAAATAATCGAGTTTAACCTTAAATTCATAAGAATACATTCAAAACTGGATTAGAATTGAATATCTTAAATATAAGTAAATGTTTTTAGAGCAGCAACAAAAATGTTTACAACGGCAAAGTCATACTCTATATATACACTTTGTACATGTTCACATGTTTATGTTTATGAAACGAGAAAGGCCTACCAACTCCTCTGACGTGAGAGCCAATTACAGCTGATCAGCAGCAGCTGTGTCACCAGCATGATGAGCTTTTTTAAACCTCACACGTGGCACAGGTAGCATTTTATCTTGGTAACTGAAGCAATGAAGAAATGTGTAGTGTTGTACAGTTAATGTAAGAGTAAGGTTATGTTTTCAGAGTATTTTGGCTGTGAGAGTACCTTGTGATAACTTTTCAAAATTGCTTAATACCTGAATTGCTACTTAGCTCCAACAAGTTGGTAATATGTTATACTATTGAAAGCATAACTTGATTAACACTAAGTGCACTGTCCATGGGTTCTTGTCTGCCAGTTGGTGGCACGAATGAAAGACATGATGATGAGCTGTAGAGGAAAATGAGAGGTAAGAGCAATTGTGATGGAATCTTTTCAGAGCTTTGTTCTGACACTAACTTGATGATTTTTTTTTTTATACTACAGATTTGCTGCAGCAAGATACAACAGTTGAGCAGATTCTATGAAAACCTTCTGGTAAAATGCATGTTTGTGTAGAGCTTTGATTCTTAGCCTCAGAGTGGTTAATTAAGATGTTTATCTGGGTTTTAATCAACTTAAACTAGGATTCCAACTTAAAACTAGTCTTAAACAAGTCTTAAAACTACACTGACCACAATGTGAAGTGTACAACACCTGACTTTAACTGAAAATTGTGCAGACTAGTATAACATACATAGACACTATGACATCATGGATGCAGTAAGAACTATATTCAGAGATTAGTGAAATCATAAATGACAAATAGGCCTGTGGTTTCTTGCAAATTCGTTTGGTCATTCTGAGTTTACCCAGTTGAATCGGTTCAACTCAAACTGCTTACATCTCCTTTATTGGATGTGGGAGAGATGCAAGGAAAACCATGTCACATGTGAGGAAAAGGAATGTTCTTCCGTCTGGGTTTCTTTTTTCTGGGATTGTTACCCTGCTCCCTACAGTTGTTGTTTTTTTTTTGTTTTTTAATTTCTTTTTTTTTTTTTTTAGATTACTATGGACCAAATGGTTTAGTTAGTTAAACCATTGCATCTCAACTATTTAATACAAAAATTAGGCAATGCACTACCAATAACTGTGACCTGGATCTGTTGGCCACCACGGTGGTAGATTTGGCTGTTTCTTTACACTCATTTCCTGACCCTATCATCAGGCCAGAGCTCTAGAGAGAGACTTGCGTAATCTCTGTTCACTCCAATAGACTACTTTTCACAGCGATGGAGTGTTTCAGTAGTTCCCAGAGTACTTGGGAGATGGGTACCAATGATCTCCTGAGCAGTTTTAATTGCCTGCTGCAAAGCCCTCTTGTTCTGGGCAGTGCATATCCTATGCCAGTTTGTTATATTTCCAGTCAGGATGCTTTCTATTGCTCTTCTGTGATGAATCCACAGAGAATTACCACACAGTTCCCCTCAGTTTTAGTGTCTTTTATCTGATTGATTTTGTTTTTTCTGCCCCACAACTTTACAGAATGTGACCAAATATAGCTGCCATTCTCAATCTCAAAAACCCAACTCTTAAACTGGTTTTCCCTCATCATACTGAAATAGAAACTTCAAGCAACAGACTCTCCAGACAACTGCTGTTTTCACACTTACAAACTTACAACTGAAGCTACACTGTTATTTAGATACCACTGAGCCAGACAAATTGACATATAATTACAGTGAGGTGAGTGAAATTACACTGACACATGTCACCCAACACAGGCTGACAGACACCAGCTTAGATCAGCACCCAGTTGTAGACACATATGTCCAACCACTCAGAGCGTGTACTATATGTTTTTGGTTATTATGATTAGGCTTTTTGTTCACGCTTTAGAACAGAGACAAGCCTGGGGTGTGAGTGAAGCACACATGGGTCAGTCTTCTAGGTCAATCAACCATATGCAAAGAGTACAAAGGTTGGACATTGACATTCCTCACAGCACAAAACTACACACACACACTCCTGCCCTGACCTCTCTTCTATCATGGCCTTGGGCACCGCCATCCAATGGATCCACTAAGTAAACACATGGTACAGTTTATATAAGAGTCTCTGTTATCACACCTTCAGATTCACAGGCTTTGACGAGAGAATCCATACTCTCAGCCACACATGAGGCACAGAAAACAGCATTGCTCTGCCACATACCTCCAGTCTGCAAATAGCCTCCCTTCCTCTACATCTTTCCCCTCCTTTGCGTCTTTTGACAGCCTGTGTGAATCCATAGATCATTTGGCGTCAGAGCTCTGCTCTCCCAGCTGACCCGAAAGGTGACATGGCCGAGGTCACAGGCGAAGACATGGACACGGTGATTTGGGGCCTCATTACAGAAAAATGTCCAAACTGCTTGTCCTATTTTAACTTGAGTTTCAAAGATAGGAAAATTCCTACTTTCCTATTGCAAAAGCAATTCATAAAGTGCCATGTCCTATCATATCGTAGACCTCATACCTCATATAATATATATATTTTTAACTCTCCTAAATGCAAACTCGATTCTTCAGTTGGCACTTGTCCTGTCATGCCTGTATCTGTGTCTGAGGCGGTGAAGGAGGTGGAAGAGCGCAAACCCCACCGTTTTTAGGAAGTTCTCTTCCAAATCATAGGCCAAGGTAAAAATTTGAATAGATGTAGCACATTGATCGAATTCAAAATTAATCATCTGGGCAGTTGACACGTGTTCTGGGAAATTAAAAGCATCATCTTATGGTTGGAATAGCCTTACAGTTATAATATTTCTGTGTTCATGTTGTTTCCCATCTTCATTGTAATTGCAATACAGGCCTAACAACAGTGGTGGCAGATATTTTAAATTCAGGACAGGGTCTCTGCCAACCTATTAATTTTTTCAGTTATGACAGTTTTTTAATAGTTAAATTCCTATCCTAAGAAAAGAAAAATGCAAAATGTCAAGGAAGTTTTTGTAATGAGGCCACAGGAACCCATGCAGTTTGGATATTTAGAGAGAGGCAGTAGTGTGTTTAGACCAATGAATTGACTTGTGCATCATCCAAACTTCAATAAAGGACATTTTTCCTTTTTCATGGGGAGTTATCTATCAGTCCAAGTATTAGATACCAGCTGTAGCTCTTCAAGGTATATGAGCTCAACTGAATTTGTAATGCTGTTTTTTTGGCAAGAGGACAGGGAACATGACAGTGTTTGCTTGGGTCTCTCTGACTGTGTGTTTGTGCAGGTTAGAGTGTGTGTATGCATGTGCCAGTCTTACTGTGTTTTCCTGTTTTAGCCTCACATGGACATAAAGTGCAGTCTTACAATAGCCTATTGTCTCGTCTCCCCTCCACGCTTCCTGTCAGGTCAGAATTCACGGAAATTAGGACACAGTGCAAACAAACAGCGGCGGCTACAGTTCTCCTCCGACTGTTGGGCCCTCCGGAACCCGAGTTTGACTGCAGGAGTGGCGTTCCTGCCAGGAAGCTAATCAGCGCCGCATCCCAGTTTGACGAATGCAAGAGATCCACATCTACAGTATGCAAGTGTGCACTGTGTGTGAATGTGGACTCAAGCAGGAGGTGGTGAGGGGTGGAGGGTGGAGTACAAAAGGGTTGAGGTTTGAAAAAGTAAACCAGGAATGGTGGGGATTTCCATCAGAGGCCTTTATGGTTTATAGTATATCAAATAGAGTGTGATTACACGTAGAGTGTGTTAGTTTTCTTTGGTGGGAAAGTCACATTTTTAGGTTTGGGTGTATATTGTTGAAACATGAGGACTCTCTTTTTTCAACCGCCTGTTTAAAAAGTAAATGCCCCTTTCATTTTCTTCACAGATATTTCAGAAAATCACTACATAAAGACTTTTAAGCCTTGAACCAAACAAAGTAGTGATGACATATACCCGAAATTATAACAACTCACCAACACACAGAAGATCAGGTGTCTGATCATGTTCGTGCAGAGTACAGAGTTTGAATGATATCCGTCTCACCTTGTCAAACAATGTGTACAAGATGAGGTAACATGCCAGATTTAGGAAATCACCTGAAAGATGCTTGGAGTGAATACAAGCCTTTATCTGACATCCATTTCTTGACTAATGCTTGTGGACACCAGGCTAGCAAGTTCAGGGCAAACAGTGCACTGAATTGGCAAGTTGTTGTGGTGTCTACTGAATCTGTTAACAGAATGAACTGTGCAATAATATCATAGAAATTATTATTTTTCACATATTTTTTTTGGCCAGATGCAGTGACTTCCTGGAGTGTCTGCAGGTAATGTTGTATGGATTAATTTACAGGAGGCTATGTATCAATTGGTGAGCTTTAGATGTGCTGTTTGGTGGATGTGACATTACTTCACAGATGTAGGCTTACCCTTTCCCCCCTGCTTCCAGTCTTTATGCTAAACTGGCTAAACAGCTGCTGCTATTCCTTTAAGTAGTGCTGCAGTATTAAATGCCCAATAAAGTGTAAAATTTCAAACCAATTTACTCCAATGCAACATAACAGCTATGCTACAGAGGTACAGTTTATTGCAGGTCTGCTGTTTTGGGTTGAATTAAATGGTCAGGTATTCCTCTCTATCACCCCTGTCTGGCTGTCTGACGTCAGACACATGCTATTTATATTTATATGAACAAACTTCCCGGGTGTTACCCAGTGGGACAGGTCATACCCTTAATCTGTGTGTGTGTGTACGTGTGTCTTTGTGTCAATAATGCCTGCGTGGCCGCAGCTGGGCATTTGCAACTGGACCTTTGATTAACTTTGTTCATCTTCTATGTGTTCAGTGAATTTATGGACTGTGTTCGTCCATAATATGTGTGTGTGAGTGTGGGGGGGGTTCTGAGTCTGTTATGGCTGCATATTTTCCTACAGATGAACAGATGACTGGACCATATGAATATGTTTTGGCACAGTTACTGTATGTATTTAAATGTTTGGTGTAAGATGATATGTTTTTATTTTTAATTTCCTGTATGTACATTTAAAAGATTTAAATCTACTTTTAGAGAAAAAATACCTAAACCTGCTGGTTACAGTTGAACGACAGTACTCTGTAATCTGAAAGGGATTAACTGGCAGACGTGCACACAAGCTTACATTTACACTACACATATAAGATCACACTCACACCCACATGCTGCCAAATCCACAGACAGACAGGAAAGCAAAGATTGGTTCAGGAATCATATTGGATGAAAACAAGACATTTGGGATTTTACTTTCAGTAAAATAGTAAAACAGTCCCTCCTGAACACATAATTCAACCAAAATCCTGGAGGAAGAGAGAGAGGTAGCGAGAGAGCCAGCACCTGTGTCCACTGCAGACTCCCTAGACGGACGTTTGGTTCCAGACTCTTGAAAAACACAGTAGCTGCTGTTATTCTAGGAGTCAAATTAGTGGACGGGCCGCTGAAGGTTGGAGAGGCCTAATTTAAACCAGTCTGGCCCCTGGGGAGCAGATCCTGTCGCAGAAACAGGATTTACTAACTGGTATTCAGTCTGTGTTTAAATGTGCGCCAATGTGATAAAAATTAGGATATTACTTAGACTGAGAATTAGAATTTAATTAAGTTGGATTTTGCTTAAAAGTGAGAATGTGTGCTTTATAAAACAGTCTGTTGGCAGGCAGATTGTCAGCTTCACTTTCCAAAACTCACACAAAGGACACTGGGCCACTTTAAATCATAGCCAGATTTTGGGGTGATTTTACTCTTTTCCTATTTTACCAGTAAGCAGACATAATGGCTGCCTTTTTTATGTCCTAGCATGCATTTTTTCATGGTATGCTCAATGATGAGATTAGCCTGTTTTGGCTTAATCGAAGAATCAAGTAGCGGCAACATAATAAAATTCACCCAAAACACAACTATTCCTGTAAGTACACTTATTATAACAGGGCACAACTCTCTAATGTTGCTGTACAATTTGGGAGAGAGACTTTCTTCCACACCATTACTTATAATTTCAGAGGGCTGTTGTTCATTATCTGAAAATGTCTCTGGTCTCAAATGAAAATACATTATAGTTCACGGCTGGCTCAGCAGTGATTTCTTTGAAAATAACTTTGGTAATTTTGTAGAATTTTTGGGGCTTGTGCTGCTGGAAATGGTTCTAGCCAAATGGCAGGCGTTTGCACTGCATGAAAGTAATTTACTGGAAAGACATCCCCACATTCTCTCTGTGAAATATTCATCCTGTTTCAGCACATCACCACACTCCCTTTACATCTTACTTCTCTTCTCCTCCAGTCTCTCTCATCCTGTCTTCGCCATACTTTTTCCTCCTCCATCACATTATCAGCTTTTCAGATCTCTCTTTGACATAAGATGCTTAGTAAGCCCTACACCTCTTACTTAACTCTTCCTACTCCTGTCAAGCTTTCTCTTTTCTCACAGTACATTTTCCTTCTCTCATGGAGCTTACACACATTTAGCAGTCAAAATGCTTGGTTAATTTTTAAACAATGGGTCTTTTTTGATTTCAGACAGAAGAAGTCAAAAGAACCTTCTCATTTCTAGCTGGCTATCGTCCATTTTCTCGGCTGAAATGACAACTGTCACTAACAGATTTCATCAGGTTTAGCTAGCTAGCAAATTAAGCTGACATTAGTTCCAAGAGTTGTTTGAGTACATCATTATATGGCTGATTTTTTAAATGTTTCTTGCTTGTTTTAAAACAAGGATTCTGTAAAAAAAAATACACATTTTATATAGCTTGTGCTAAAACAGTAAGGCTAAAGCTGCAGCTTCCTCACAAGCTGAAGGCAAAATAAAAGACTGCGTTGTTCTGATATTGCTGTAGTTGGTCCTGGTATTATGATAGGGATCATGCTCTTATTTCTAACCTAACCCTTTTTGGCCGCTTACATACTTGGAGAAGGAAGACCAAGGCTATTTTTGTTCATATTTTCCAACTGTATTTTCTACTCTTACTGTAACAAAAGTAGAAAGCTTTAAACTTCTCCGAATCCAATAAAGAACAGCCACTAATATTACCTACATTCTGATATAACAGCATCCAGGACCCACTTCCACACAATGGGTAAATACTTTGCATGTGACAGTCATGAACTAGCCTATTTTTAAAAAGGAACCTTTAACCCCACAAACTAATATGGTATAAAATGCTTCTTGGCCTTGGACTAACGCTGGGTTAGATTACTACTGTAGCTAGCTAGGTGACATGCTAAAATTTGCTTTCGTTAGAGCAGATAAACATATTTTTTAATCTCTTACATACAGTTTTGCTCTGATATTTGGTGATGAAGAGACACAACCCTCCAAATTTATTAGTTGTATCCACACCGCTTCTAAATCTACAGTTTGACTGACTTGTTGTCGTCAAACAGTACATTCCCTTTTACCCTGATGTCTGCATATTTGATTGTTTGAGCTTTTAAAGGAAAACATTTCTTCTTGTTCCTGAGCAAAACACTGTGACTGATGCTGGCAGATGCATCACACAACACATTATTTGCACACTCCAGCTGACAAAGATCACGGTTGATTCTTCTCTCTTCCAGACACCACTTGGAAGGATTCAGAGGCAACAAGCCACAGACAAATTGGATGGGGCCAGAGAAGCAGCTTCGATACTCAGACAAAAAATACATCACAGCGAGGGGTTAACAAGCACGTCAGATTCTGACGCTTGTTGTCGAACACCTACTTGTGAGGCCGGAGGCAAGTTTAGGGGTTGTTTTTGAGTCAGACACAAACATAAATGTATTTCTTTTAACATCATTGCTAACACTGGTGGCTGTAGTGAAAAGATCTGACACAAAAAACAATCTGTGGGTCTGTGCTCCAACACCCCCTCTCCTTCCCCATCACTCTCTCTCTCTCTCTCTCTCTCTGTTGTTTTCCCTCTGGTCTGATATAATTACCCCTTCATCATGCTCAGGAAAGCAAAACAGTGATCTGTATCTCCATATAGGAATGGTGGCCTAGTCTAAACACAGCCCCTGTGTTGTGTGTGTGTGTGTGTGCGTGTGTGTGTGTGTGTGTGTGTGCGTGTGTGCGTGCGTGCGTGCATTGGGATATAAAAAGAAGCACATCTCAGTGTGTGTCACCAGCAGGTTACACACACAAGTGAGTGTGTCAGCGTGTGTAAGTGTGTGTGAGTGTTTGTCATAAGATGCAAAAGTGTTCACCGACTAGTCCCTGAGCATGTTGTTGGAGAACTTGTATGTTGTTCCACAAATTTAAAATGGGGATACAAACACACACAAAGACACGCACACACACTCACATTGTGACAGAGGGAGACATTTGAGAAAAAAACTGGGATCTAAAAAAAAGTCTGTGAAGCGAAAAAAATGATTTTGGTTTATCTCACCACAGAGCGCCTTATTCCACTATACAAACACACACACACACACTTACACGCATCCTTGTCATCTGTGAAATGTCCACTTCAGGTCATTACACTGAAAAAGCTTTTCCAAACAACTCAGCGATAAGCAAATGCCAAATTGGGAATGTTTTGCCACAGAGTCACTGAAGTGTGTGTTGCGTGTTTCAAAGGGACTTGACACAGGCTGCCCAGAGGCATGAGAACTGGTATTTGGTTTCCTTCGTGTGTTACAACAACTAGAGAACAGTGATGAAAGTTCCTGACATAAAATAAATCAGAGATTAACAAACAAGAAGAGAATGTGAAGACTTCATGTGGTCAGACTGGTTGGAATTGCAGGAACATAAGGTCAAACATAAAGGTGGCAGGGCGTCGAAACTCGCAAATCTGGGAATCACCAAATTTTAAGTGAGAGATGAACAAGTCGTGAGAGAGTTGGAAGGGTAAAAAAAAAAGAGTAGCGTAGACGAAGAAAAATGAAAAACAGAGGGAGAGATTGTGAAAATGCACTAAATTTCTAATCTCGCCTCCCTTCGGAGACCCAGCTCTGAATGGCATCCAAAAGCTTGTGAGCTTTTTTGAACAAATAGCTTACATGCCTCAGAACAGAGGCTGTTTATCTTGGGATGGAGTGAAGGGGAGAGAGAAGAGGGATGCAAGGAAAGCCTGGGAGAGAGGGGAGGGGAAAAACAGAAACAGAGAGATGGACAGGAGGATTTTAGATTGTGCAAAAAAAAAGGGGAGGCAGGGGCGAGATGAGATGCTTGGGAAACAGGGCTGTAAAAAATCCAAATGACAGTTTTGGTAGATTTACATGAATAATATTTTCGTTTTCAAACTCGCAGCAACAAAGACATGAGCAGCCTAAACATCAAGACAACCAGGCCCAAACAGAGATTTGATGTAAGAATAAATCTACTGGAGTGTGAAGTCAAGACATGTCAAACAGTGCTTCGAACACACGAGTCACAAAGTGGTTTAGAAATATAGGAGAGGACTGCACAACAACAAAGAGCCTGCAGGAGAATAAGTGACAGACACAAAAAACCCACTTTGCTACAGTGCTATCAGCATCTGCATAAGTCTACAATATTAAAAAAAACAAACACATTATTTACTGGTAATATCTTAAAAAGCTTTGCAGGTGGAAGTGCTGAAATGAATGCAGATAACATATCAACTAAGATAACAGCAATCAAAAGGCACTAACTGACAATTACTTACCACAGACATATTTCAACAAGTCATGGCATAATAAAAATATACACCACTGTAGCAACTGTACTGTGTACCAATTTACTACATAAACACTTCAAATATAGACCTATTACCAAGGCAACCATAAAAGCACCCCTTTAAAGTCACTGTAATTACTCTGGCATCCAAACATAGAGTACAAGGTTAGATTAAGTCCAGCATTGAACCAAGGCCAAAGACACAAGAGGAAAATGAGGAAAATTATCATGTGGAATGTTTTACCAAGAAATTATGTAAATCAAACAATGTTTGTTGATGTGATCAAGTACAAAAATGTGATTATCTGGAAGAAAAGGGGGCTTGTTGATTCTGACTGGAAACTGGATGGCAACTTTTTTTGCCACCTGGGCCAAAAAGCCTAGTTATTTGGTCAACAAACATCTAAAATCTGCTGAAAGCAGAGTGAAGCCTGGCTGCTGGCGGTGCTAAATGAATGTCGGAGCGGCCTTGCCAGCACCTCATGCCCAAGAAGTGCGGGCATAGGTGGCAGCTGGAGACAAGACAGACCAAATACAGACATGCTGTTTGACACACACGGGCATGGAATGCACACAGACACACACACACTAATCCTTTAGATGACCTCGAGTATACTGTATACACAGATTAGATATGTGTATTAAACAATGTCTGTACAAAAAGGATATTCAGCCCCTTTGTCACTAAACAAATAAGCTAATATTCTACTGATAAGGTTATTAAACAATGAAATTGAAGTCATATGAATACAAAATCCTCAAAAAGTGGATCCTGATTGGCTAACAAGCAAACCTGTTGTCCCAACAAATGCATACAGGCACCATGGACCAATCAGTAACAAGTAACCACAGTTTCCACTTGGATCAGATCATTGCCCAGCATTTCATTAACGTCCAGGCAGAGGACAACGTCATGGACAATGTGAAGACCTCGAGGTAAGCCTACTGATTAAGCATGTTCTGGTTCAAATGCAGCAAGGTGTCCTGATTGGATGGATTTTAGTCAAACACATGTGATGGGAGCCAATCAGGAAGAAGGCGGCCTAAACTGGATTTATTCTGAAATGTCCCGTAAAAAAAAGGGTTTACTTAAAATGTAACCTCTTAAACAAAGTATATCTTCTTTTAATCTTTCACAATGTGAGTAAACGGAGAACAACTTATGTCTTGTGAGATGAGGAAGGGTGTTGTCTGAGCAATGGTGGCTTCCCAGATTGTGCATGATTGTGTTTACTTCCGCCTGCCTACGTGTGCACTCTCAAGTGTGTGTCTGTGTGGTACCAGGGGTGTGGGGCCAGGAGGGAAGTACTGCAGCACTAAGAGGTGGCATGTGGCTGCGGTGTGATCAGTCGTGGTGTACGCTGGGATAACTCACAGGCCACCTCTGAGCTTTAACGACAGACAGACCAGTTAGAAGCCTTTGAGGATGGGGTGAGGATGCTTCTGTTCCTGTTGATAAGGCTCTGTTTCCTGTTGAACAGGTCAGCGTGGGACCACTGACGTGCACTTTTTGGGGCTACAACTCGACGGCTGTTGTTCTCTGAGTGTTGGATGAAGTTTTGCAGCAGTCAGTCATGAAGCAGTTAATTTAATGGAAGTTTAAAGCTGAGCCTACTGAGATTTGTATGTAAAACTCTACTTACCTCATGCATGAACACTTCTTAAAACTTAAAAAAAAGCGAAATGTAAACTGTATCACAAACAGCAGTTAGCAAGCCATTTGTCCAGGACCCCTCAACTCTGATTTCCTTTAGAAACATCACAAACATGAGCAGACCTTGCCAACATAGCAAACTGTACATAGTGCAGTTTCAGGTTCCATTCTGAGAGAAATTTGGGTTTTTAACAGCTTCCACAAAACAAAACCTACATACATAACCACATCCCCCATGTGTTGGTGAATACTATCAACTGTATCAACAGACAAATAGCAAGAACAATTACAGCTGAAAAATATATTAAACTGTAATTTATATGCAATAGCTATGAGATAAAGTAATAGTTATACATTTGGGGAAATTATCGGCTTTCTTTTAGAGAAGCAAATGAGAATACCATCGATATGACATTTAAAGCTACAACTTGGCAACAATTAGCATAGCTTAGCAGAACGACTGGAAATGGGGAAACAGCTACCCACCCTTGTTGAGTTTGTTGTCCTTGTTTTAAGCTTTGTCTATTTCTATCTTCCCGTAAATTGTTCTGTGAGTTTAGTTATACACTGAGAGCAACTTAAAACTAGAGTCAAATTCCTCACGGGCCTGTGTGTAGGCTGAACATGCCCGGCCATTAAAGCTGATTCTGATTCTTTAGAGGTGCTGGTAGGCAGAATTTGACAGAGCCAAGCTAGCTGTTTCCAGTCTTAATGCTAAGCTAAGCTAACTGTCTCCTGGCTGTAACTCAGTGGTTGTCAACCTGGGGGGCGGACCCCTCCTGGGGGAGTATAGTGACACTACAGGGGGGCATGAATGTTGAGCAGACCTAAAATTGCATGAATGTGATTGATGTGGTGGCATAAAATGCAAGGCTATTTTGCTAACCTGAATCTTTATTTTATTTCAATTGCCTGTGTTGTTAATGATTTAAAAAGATTAAACCACTTTTGCTGGAGTCAGGGGGCTTGAACTGTTTTCAGCTTTTAAAGGTGGGAGACACAGAAAAAGTTTGAGAACCACTGCTGTAGCTTCCTAACGTACAAACGTGAGAGTGGTATCAATCTTTTTATGTAAGTCTCAGCAAGAAAAAAAACTTCCCAATATGTCAAACTATTCCTTTAAAAAGTAGGCTAGGTAGTGCTCATAATACCACCAACAGATGGTTTATCTCAAGTTTCATTTATACTCCCTTAAGGCACATCAAAGCCCCCAGTGAAGGTCAGAGTCATTGTTAGATTTAGGTTTAAATGGAGTTACTTTATGTGGTTAGTCATTGGACATTAAGGCAAACTGAGTCATCAGCAACAGTTTCATAATTATGTGTTTCCCTCCAGTTATAAGTCAGCAGATACTCAGCTGTATCTAAGTCTGATGATTAGCACAAGAAATGCTTGGCACACTCTTCCCTCTCTGGTAGATTTCTCTCTTTTGAACAGATGAAAACACATGATACAGTCACTTTTTGTCTAAACAAGAAAAAAGCCTCAAAAAGAAAAGGGCGCATTTGATGTGAGGTCACGTTACAGTGTCTGGCTGTAAAAGCACTGCCTCATGTCTCTACATGTTTACTTGTTGTTTCAATTCGTGTTGACAAGTCAATTGGCATGTTGTAGAAAGACATCAAACTGAGGTGTTGACCATGTAGCAGTGTGGGAGCTCCCGGTGAGGTCCTCTAATGATTTCATTGGTATTTGATCCACGGTCCGCCCCTTTCCTCGTCCACCGCGCTGCGCCGCTCCACACACCCGACGCACCAGCGGGACAGTCCGGCTGCACCACCGGCTCTCACGGACCACACCAACCTAAAACATATTTCTATTGGAAAGATAATTAAACTGGAGTCTCCTATTCTTCGTGTCGCAGTTCGCTCAGGTGAGTTTACATTCAATTCGGACGTTAAGTCACTATAATGTTCCATTAGAAAGGCACACAATGAGTCTGCAACACTCAGTGATGAGTTAATGGGACTTTATCGTATTTTTATTGGATTAAATATTCAGACTTTGAGTGTGTTTGCAGTAAGGACAGTACATTTGCATTGACTTTTAAGTGCTTGTTATCTGCGCAATGTAATTTCACCATTGTGGGTATTTTGTATGGCTACAGTAAAGATCCCATAATATTCCTATAGGCTAACATTTGTAAAACATTCCTCTAAAAGTTGTGTGATAACCTCTTGTAGTATTGTATCCTCATGTATGTATTACTGTTTGGAGAGGGAATAACTTTAAAATAGATCCTCTTGATTTTTTTGTATATCATATGATTAATTATTAGCAATCTGTTTTTTCTTCTGTATATGTAATATATATTCCTTAATAGGTCAGTTAGGAGAAAAAGCCTCCTGCTGACCAGAAAGCAAACATATTAGGTTTAGTTTATGATAAGGTAATACCATTAAGACTTGTGAAAATGTTGACTGAAACCAAGCTGTTATCAGACATGGTGTTAATAGTCCCACTGTGTAATGGTGGGTATGTTGTTTTAGTGTTGTGAGAGTCTTTTCTCAGATGTCTGACATGAAACTCAATCTGCTTTGTAACATATTTAGAGTCAGAAGCAGCAGCAACCTTGGTCAGAATAAACTCTACCACTGCTTTGATTTTATCTCTCTGCCTTGTAATTACAACAGTTACATAACATGACCTATCAATTTCCATACATGTCACTGAAATGACCAAGATGTGCTGTAATTTAATGGAACATGACACGGTGAGGTTGAAGTTGGTGGCCTTGAGGTGTTTTAATTATGGAGACAAACAGGCAGCACACTGTTGGACTCATTACAAGTTGAGGGCAGTGGCCTTCTGACCCCTATAACCTGCCAGCAAGCCTCAAGGGAGGCCACCATGTGAAATACCACAAACACACACACACACACACACACACACACGCAGCACACACACACACACACACACACACACACACACACACACACACACACATACAAACACACGGATGACTGAAGGGCTTGTTGGTCTGCTAAAGCCTGCTAATAAATAAACATGCACAGAGGTGATCAATGAAAAGCCAGTCTGCTTCAGTGAAATTAACACACAATCCTAAATAAACAACATGCAGTGAAATCAGCCTTCCTTGCTGTTGAACTGTACTCTGTATGACTTTTTCATGTTTTACTGGATTCCAGTTAGTCTTCCCAGAGAAGGCATACAGTATATCCTCCTTGAGTACATGCTTTGATATTTCTATGTTGGCCTTCTGACTGTATGCACTCAACTCAGCCAGCAGCAGATGATTAACACATGCATGTAATATGTTTCCTGTACAGCCCACTCGCGTGATTCACACCAGCGATTTTGTACTTTTCAAAGCATCTGATTAAGTAAACGAGTTTAGACATTCCCAGTGCTTTTTTCCAGGCTGATCCTCACCTCTTTTTTTTACTTTACCTGAGTTCTACATTCTTTTGAGGTGGATCCTTTGTGACCTTTGGGTGTCATTGACGCAACCAACCAGGAAAGAGTCAGTAGTAGAGGTGTGAACTCTGAATCCGGCTGCTATATTTGTTTTCACACCACAGATTTCCCTGGCATTTTTTCCCTCCTTTCTTTGCCACACATGGTGATGTTGGGAAAACTGCTCCATCATGGTCTGTTGTCACCAAATGGTCACATCTCATTCATGTAACAACATGATTCCCTCCGTAAAGGAAGACACCAAGTTTTTAGGAGACAGAGATTGGTTGATCTGTCCATCATTAGACAACAGGTCACTGCTGTCCTGGTGGGCAAAGTCTTTGTCTCTGAAATACTCCCAAATCTTGTAGTTATCATAATTTGAAAATTACTAGTTTGCAACAAACTTAGACTGACATAAGTGGAATGTGTAGGTGAAAAAGAGAACATTTTTGACCAAGCCACCATGTCTTTGTAGTTTGAAAAACAGTGATAGGTCTGTTTGCTGACTGGCTGCTGTCCAAAAATTGACTGCATGTGAAACTTTTAGATGATGATTGATGTGGACGAATGTAAAGTTTCCCCAGCTCTGGCTAGTCTGCACCTCTCCCTGAAACTCACCCTGGGATAGTAACTGAGCTCCATTATGCAACAGCAACATTTGAACCTAACTTTTAGTTTAGTTAGCTTTTTTTTTTAAACTTTGGAAATTGTGCCAGATGCTTATCATCACTCAAAATGGCCAAACATTGAATGTGTGGAGCACCATGTGGGACATGTGGAACTTTTGGTGCAGTTAAAAGTTATGGATACATAACTTTTGAGACCAATATCGATACCTATATCAATATTTGAAGAAATACGATAGCAACTATCCGCTGAAATCTCTTTTTAAACATAAAAACATAACAAGGATCTCATAAATTTAGTTAAAGCAAGAGATTGACATGTTGGGAAATATTCTTATTTGTATTCTGTGAGATGTGAGAGTGAGATGAGAAGATCAATACCACTCCCATGTGTGTATGGTAAATATGAAGCTACAGCCAGAAAAATGGATAGCTTAGCTTAAAGACTTGACACAGTAGGCAACAGCTAGCCTAGCTCTATCCTCCATCCATCCATCGGATATCACTTATCCTGCGTACAGGGTCGCAGATTGGCGAAAGGCGGGCTACACCCAAGCCTTCGCAGGGCCACACATAGACAGTCACATCTAAGGACAATTTAGGGTCATCAATCAACCTAGGCCGCATGTCCTTGGATGGTGGGCGGAGCACCCAGAGAGAACCCACACAGTCAGTCACAGTCAAACTCCACACAGAAAGGCCAGGGCAGGGTTTGAACCCATGACCTTCTTAATGTGAGGCCACAGCGCCATCCACTGGACTACCGGACCGCTCTGTCCAAAGTCAACAAAATCCATCTACCAAACCACTAAAGAAATAATTTACCACATAGTGCCCTGCAAGCACCACTGCAACTCACAGATTAACCCATTATATCTTGTTTCACGAGTTTCCAGTTTTTGTAGTAAGCTAACCTGCTGCTGCCTCCAGCTTCATATTTAGCATACAGACGTTGTGGTATCTATCTTCTCACCAACTCTCAGCAAGAAAGCAATTCAGCACATTTTCCAGAATGTCAAGCTATTCCTTTACAGACTTGTGACCATGACGTGCGGAGCTAGACATTTTGTTGGCTATTAAAAAAAATAACAGCCTGTCCTCACCAGACAAATGGGCATATAGGTTGATTATTATATTGCTTATTACATACTTATATTATAAATTTTAAATTTTTACTTCTGCCTCTAGTGGCAGAAGAAGTCAGGTGGTGTAGTATAAAGAGCGACAAAGTCTGTACGAGGAGGGTGGTGGGGTGGATGGATGAGTGAAGTAATCTCAGGACTTTTACTCAGGAGACTGAGGTTTGAGTTCCATGTGAAGGAAAAGCAAAGGTGACATGTGTTAAGTTAAATAACGTTTTGTAGATGACTTGTGTCACGTGACTTACATTACTTACTCATTACTCCATCATGTTATTGACATGATGTACTTATTATAACCCAACCAACCACCTGAAGGTCCGGTACACCTGTCGCTGGACTGGTACTTACTAACGCTTGTACATGTTGTTTTGGGAAATAGTTTTATTTGGGACACTTGACAGTCGACCTAATTTGTCCTTTTGGTATGAGGATGTGTTGAAAAATAAACTTGCCCCTGCTCCCTGGAGGACAAAGTATGTAATGGTGATCTTATTATCTTAAACATATCTTTGGCATTCCAGTACTGTGATTTCTTGTTTCTATTTCTTATTTCTATAGTCCGACATATGCAATACCAATATACAGTATATGTGATAAGATTAGCTGATAATATCAGTCATGCACATGTTTCAGTCTGGCTGCAGTCTCTATGTATTTCTTTAAAGACCGGTAAAGTGGCAAGTGTCAAATGAAGAGAGAAGGAGTGCGCATGTGTGAGTAGAGGAAAAGAAAAAAGTTAATGTGTGAGTGCAGAAGAGATATAAACTGAAAGAGAGAGGCAACAATGAGGGCAAATTGGGACTGCCAGTTCCTGCAGATACAGGAAGCAGAAAGCCTTGGAGAGTATGGATATTTGTTGAAGCATGATAATGTTTTCTTGGCTGAGGAGGAAGTATAGCCATGTTTTGCTTGGACTCAGACGGAGCATGAATGGTGAAAATAGGGACGTAATTGAAAGTCAGAGGGTGAGCCTAAAATATGTGGCCTTATCTTGTATGTTTGTTCACCTGGTTAGCAGGGTTAGTGAGTGAAGGACATGTGAAGAGAGAAAAGGGAGGGAAGACCTGTGATAAAACACAAAGTCCATTGGTTATTTTATTCAAGACAAACTATAGCAGAGTAAACATTTTTGAGTTAAAGTCACCAAAAGTAGAGATTAATGTGTGTGTGTGTGTGTGTGTGTGTGTGTGTGTGTGTGTGTGTGTGTGTGTGTGTGGGCCCAACAGCTGTTCCAGCTTTTTAAAGTCAGTCAAGACACTCAAAGAGAAGCAAAGAAAATAAATGAAAGGGAAAGAAGAAGAGTAATAGAGAATAGCTGAAGAAAGCAGGGGCAGAAAATGAGAAGAAAAGAGAAGGAACAGAGAAAAGACAAGGAATAAACCATGAGAGGAAAATATCCAGAACCAGTGTAAAATGAGGGGTAAAGGACGAAAGAGAAGACAAAAGAAGGAGAGACAAAGAGAGGAAAATTAACATTAAAGGGTAAGAATGGAAAAGAACTAAGAGGGAAAGAATTGAGAGAAGCAGAAAGAAAAGAAAAGAGAGGAAAGAGGAGAAGACAGAAAAAAAGAGAGAAAAAAAAGATGTTTCAGACCAAAACGTGGTTTCAATCAGCGCCGAGGTTGAGAAGAAGGAAGTTTGATGGTCGTAATCGAGAGAAAGACTCCACCGACCGATGCTCTACTCAGGAATGTGTTCATACACTCACACACACAACACAAACACACGGCTCCTATTAGACTGTGGTTACTCTGGTTTATATCCAGCAAAGCCACCTCAAGCAAATACTGTACATAGTGACATGGAAATATTTTATTCAGCCTGTCTGTGATGTATGAATGCACCGAAATCCCCTGAATGTTGAGTTGCCCAAAGAAAGCAATTTAAAGCTGCGTCAAAAAGATGAACTAAGCAGAAGATTTAATGCAAAATTGCCCTCACTTGATCACAAATTGGGGCTCAAAGTTTTGGAGTTTTGCCATTAGCACTGCTTGGCTTATTGATGTCTTGCTGCAAGATTTCTGGGTATTGAAGTTTGAACAGTTTTTATACAGTTTTCTCTCATCACCTTCGGAGATACCTGTTTAGATTTGTCTGGTACAGCATTGAAAAAGTGTCTGCTACAGCGTGTCAGGCTTCAGTAATCACACTCCTGATGCAATTGCAATTTTGCAGAAATGTTTTTGCCTAAAATTTAAAACAAAGAGAAACAAACTGAAGCAAAACTAAACATCTGGTTTAGACATTAACGCAGTGGCTTTTAAAAGCATCTGAGTCCCCAAACAAGATCAATTTGTGTGTCAAAGATTGTAGAAGATACCAGCCAAAATAACCAGTCTTCAGCCATGCTGGCTGCTTTGTGCCTTGCTTTGAATTAAACTCTAATGCCAGAATGCTAACATGCTCACAGTGACAATGCTAACATGCTGATGTGGTACAATGGTTACCATGTTCAACATCTTAGTTTAGCCCAACAGTAGCTGAGGCTGATGAAAATGTCATGATGCTGATGATGATGCTAGAGAATAAAGTTAAGGGATCAGCTGAATGTATCGTGGGGGACATAAATATCTGTACAGAGGTTCCTGGCAATGCGTCAGTTGTTGAGACATTTCACTTAAAATGACCAAATATCAACCTGATGGTTCTGCTACAGGAAAAATGGAGGCTCATCAACGTTAGTAGGATTCGTCTTCTGGGATCCACATACTGTATGTCTGTGCAAAAAAAATTCATGGAAATCCATCCAGTAGTTTGAGATGGTGCTAGCAGGGCTATAATTGATACAAAAACAGTAAACATAAATTACACACACACACACACACACACACACACACACACACACACACACACACACACACACACACACACACACACTCTCACATCATGTTCCCATAATTTCCTCTCATCATCTGACCTTTTCTCTGTCTGATTTCTCTTAGCATCCATTCTGCCATCTCTTTTTCTGTCGTCCCAATTTGCCATCCTCCCCCTTCACTCCTTTCAGTGAAAATGAAACATGAAACATTTTTTTTCATCCCCTGCTTCTTTCCTTCACTTCTCACCCTGCTTTGCTTCAGTTTAAATAGACTGTCTCCCTCCCTCAAACTCATTTTGCGTTTTATTTCTTCACTGACAGAAATCAGAACCTGTGGACCAACCAGGGTGGTAGCAGCCAGGGCTTGCCCAAAAAGAGGTCCCCCTGCCAGGGGTAACGGAGGAGATGAAGGATTAGAGGATAATCCAGGGTATGTCCAAGTCCCTCCTGCTGAGAGGTTTCCTATTCTTTTCTGATATCTAAGACGCAGGCAGGCAGGCTGCTACTGGGATTATGGCATTACTTTTATTAACTTTTAAAGACTCAAAATACTGGGGGTTTTGTATTTGCAGTGCTTTTCAGGCCATTTTATCTGACGCCTGAGGGTGCTGGCTGCTGTATTTGTGTAACTCAGCAAACAGAGGGGCAAGTGCAAAGAAAGATCACAGAGAGGAGGGAAGGGGAGTTCGGTAGGATAGAAGCATATGTGCATATAAAATGTGCTTTACCCGGAGGGTCCAGATACATAAGAGGTTTGGGAGGGAGCGACCCCCTCTGAGCTGTGGTCAAAGGTCTTTAACAGGATTACAGGCAAAGCCAACACACCAGAGCTTTCAGTAAGCACACAGCCAGAGTAATTAGTGACCCATGTGTATTCCTGTAATACTGTATGTTATCAATTAGACTGAGTCTTTTCTTGTTCAACTTTGATATCAAGTCACGTCAAGTCAAGAAGAACTTTATTTGTCCCCCGAGGGTCAATTAATAACAATATCAAGACTTTTCCCTTATTGGGAAGAGCATCTTGCCATTGTGTGTGTGACTGCTGTGACTATAGGGTGTTGTAATCAGAGAGGTGCTCTGTCACTGCAGCGTGGTCATGGGAACATATACAAGATCCCTGCAGGCTAATGCTGTATTTGATTTGACATCACACCTTGGTATACTGGTCCCTGGTGTCCCTTTGTGAGCCTTGATATGGCTCTCCTCAGTGCTGGTATGTGGCGTGTTTCCTCCCTCTCCGCTCCCAAATGCCCCTCTTAAAAAGCCAGCCAGGGGAAGTGGAGCGGAGGGCCTGGGACTGCGGTCAGCTGCAAATTAGAAGGGCTGCTTTGGACCTGACGCAATCGCCATCTCTTGAACCATAGCAGGTCATTAATGAAGCCAGACGGGGCTGTGCATGCGTGGGAGGCCTGCCGACATTTAGCTGCTGCAGTGGAAAGCTTTAAAGAGAACCAGAGGTCCTTGTCAGGGCTGCCTTATGCTATCAAAATATTTTAGAATTGGATATCCATTACTCTGCTGGCAAAGAACAACACATGAGAAAAGGCCAATTTCTTGTCTGCCTTCATTACAGACTTACAGACTTAAAGCGGTATGGACCTCCAAAACCAACAGAAGGCAGTAAAAAGCTGTCAGTCATTTCAAAAATATGCATCAATTAATAATACTTTTAGTCAAATGATTAAAATGGAGTGTAAAAAGAAATATAGCTATATGCTATTTCTTTAACATCCAGTAGGTTGGTAAAAAAGAGAGAAACTGCAGCTAATCTGGCAGCTAATGGAAAATAATTCAGTGGAGACAGAACTATAATTTACGCTAGTTAGCCTACTTTGTTAGCATGAGCTTGCCAGCCAAAATGGTTTGGCTACTGTTAAGAGAGTTTATACAGAAGACTATAGCAATATGAAGTACTGAATATGGCTGATTTACATTAGCTGCACAAAAGTTAGCTTCAGCTAGGTAGCAAGCTTAAAAGGCTAAGGCTAAGCCAAACTAGCTAGCCACACATTTCTCTCAATGCTCCACTGATCCCAAACACACACAGGCAATAAAAAAATTTAGTTCCATGAGAAAAATAAGAAATAAATACTAAAAATAGGGAAACTAAAAAGTTGTAGAATAGCCAGTGAAAGATAAATAGAAGAGTGTAATTTATTAAGTTTGAATTTATTTCATCAACATATTGAAAACGAAAGAAAAAAGCATATATATAATAAGCTTTTCTCTTTTTTACCAACTAATGAATGCTGACACGGTCAGGACTCCATACGCAGGCAGTCTAGCAGTACAGATTGATAGCAGCAGTGATTTTATTATGAGGAAATTTTCTTTATCCCTTCCTATCAGAGATATAAACTCTGCCTGTTTATAAACACATCTAAGCCTGTTGAAGGACGGCCTCTACTCAGATTTAAAAGCCTTTTCAGTGAAATGTAAAATGAACTTTGTGTAACCTTCATGCCAGACAAAGCAGGACAAAATGGAAGCAGGAATTCCCTGAAAGTCCACCCGTTTTATGGATAAGAAGCAGACTTTGGTTTGTTGCACAGAGGAGTGACTGTGGTCTAAATTTAGATGGTTCCAGACCAGCGGACCTTTGGAACGCGGAACCCTAAAAACTTGCGGAAAGACAGATCTGTCCAAAATGCAGTGAGGTTACTTTACAACTACATACAGCATTCAGAAGATGAAGGCACACTGGTCTCTCACTGAATATCAACTTCCACAGATCAAACTGCAAATGTCATCCATTTCTCCCAACATCCCTAAAAATCAAGTACATCCCTGTCACCGTTTTAAAGATAGATGTTTTTTTTTACGCTCAATAGATGGTTCCATGGTGCGACCGCAGAGCCGCTTGCAGCTGGACTCAGACCTATTTCTGAGCTGATGTCGACAAAGCCAAAGCCCAAGCCCAAGGCAAGTGGGGGAAACCAGGCGACCTGACCACACTCCAACTGGCCCGGGTGCTTCCAGGAACACAACTGCACAGTGTTCTTGTCAATGTCTATGCCCGTTTAATTCAAACTGCCAGCTATGTCTTAACAACAAGCTACAAAGAGTGGGACAGAGTTGGGCCTGCACATAAACAGAGATAATATTCCAGTGAACTATTTAGCGCTGCAGGCCTGGAGTTAAACTTTTCAGCCATAGAAATTACAGGGTTTCAAGATCTTGGAATAACCTTTTAGAGATATTTTTTAGATGCACATTTTGGACTTCTAACTGTCTGTGATTTTGACATAAATCTAAGAGGAAAAAAGTTGAACGCTGCAAGTTCAGTTTTGCCATTCAGTGGGATTAATGGCAATTCCAGACATTGTTTAAGGTTGATTTTCAAGAAAGATTGAACATTCCCCTCTTGTGACCATGAATCTTCAGGAAAAGCTGTCAGGCCTAAAAGGTCTAGTCTCACACTCCCACAGCAAGCGCCGCTTTAAAGGCGACCTCACATTGGACATGATCAGCCCTCCTCTGGGTGACTTCCGTCACACCATGCATGTGGGCCGTGGCGGTGATGTATTCGGGGACACCTCCTTCCTCAGCAACCATGGCGGCACGGCCAATGGGAACAATGTGGAAACGGATTCTATCTCCACCCCTGACAACAAGATTGGAGCGTTCTTCTCCAGGACGCTCCGTCAAATCAGGAGGGGCTCTGACAACCGACCCAGAGGAGAATCCAAGGAGCTGTCGCCACCACCTCCCGCCATTTCTCCCATAATCAAGAACGCCATCTCCCTCCCCAGGCTGGATGTGGATATGCCTAATGGGAGTCCCACCACCAAACTGCTCTTCCCCAGTTCTCAAAGCACACCAGAGGAGAAGAAAAGCTCTTATGGTGAGTATGGAGATTTTTTTCCCTTAAAGCTGCTAAAATACAACAATTTGTATGTGTGTGTGTGTTTGAAGGGGGTCTCTCATGGTGACAAATGAAAAGGGACTTATTACCAACTTTCCCTCAGTTCTAGAGAGCTTTGTAGGGACTTTAGGATAATTGTTTTCCTAAACTTTAATGTTTTGATTTACTCTCATTTCTAATTGCAGCAGGTTGTTGTTTTCAGTAAAAAAGGTCTGATAAGCCCACTGTGTGCTATCTGCCCAGCACCAAATGACTAATTGGTGAAAATAGTTGAGCATTTAGCAGGCCAATATTTACCTCAGGGTTGGTGGAGAGTAAAACAGAGCTAAAGGGAGAGTGAATATTGGACCTTTGTCAGGTGCCCTAAAACACATGTCCAAATTCATTCTAATTTGTATCTGTGTCTTCTGGATGTGTTAATAAGCAACTGTTTTCTAACATGTTTGGCATATCAACTATACTAGGGATTCACAGCTTGTTTATGCTGCCTCATGTTTTACAATAAATCAGTTAATGCAGGTTTAAAAGGAAATTTTGCCTTTTTTATGTGGATATCCAGTCAGTTTTGATGGTAAAACTTCACTTGAAGCAATACATTCCTAAGTGTGTGCTAGTGACAGAGAAAGCTGAGTTCTCCTGGCTGAAATGAGGATTAACGTTCACACACTTTGTCTTGTTTGTTCCCAAAATTGCCAAAACCTGAAGAAGCCCCACTGTAGCCTATAACTATTACTTTGATGGGCAAAACATACTGTTAGGTGACAACAATACTCACTCAGTGGTCATCAGCTCTGCTGTTCTTGGTTGACTTTTCCAGTTTATTTTTGGGATCCTGAAGAAGGTTTACAGCACCCCTCCGTCCAAGTTTGGAGTAAAACCTTCATGCATAATTTAATAGCACATAACTTAGTAACGGTTTTGAGGTTGGCGACAAGATCCAACAAAAACTGCCCAAGATTAAATTCATTGCAGCGGAATTATTCCATTTCTGTTGGCATCGGAGGGCAATTTCTGCAAAGGCACCACTGCTCTGTTTGCTCTCAGCAGCTCAGGTTCTGGAGGGTCCCCAACTGCAGCCTCTGCCTCTCTCTGCTGCATTTCTTTGGGCAGTACTACTAATGTTTGAATAAATAGGACTGAATATCTGAGTCAGCCAAAACACTGTAAAATGTGTCCTTGTCTATAACATTCTCTGCACTTATATGTTGGAGCAACCAACTTGTTTGTTTCTATTACAATTAATACCTGATATTGTTGCATTCAGTATGTGTAGATTAATAGTTGCACAAGATGCATTGTGTATCATCACTGGAAATGTCTCGAAATGACGTCAAGTCATCTATTATTTGATATATACATCATCTAAATCTGCACAGTCTTTCATGGATTACCACCAAATCCCTAAATGGTCTCTAAGATTAAGGGTAGATGTTTCCTTCAAATTAAATGGCACCGTTGCTAAACAAAATGAAACACATGGGTAAAGGTCAAATGAGTTAAATAGTGTTAACCGGCAACAGCAGAGAAGTGGCAATCTGTAGAGCTGCAGTGAAACTCATCCATCAGTTCTACCCACCAGTGTAGACAGATTTGTCCAGATGTCCTTATGAATCACCTTTGGTCATTATCAGCAGCTCTAACACTGATAACACACAGAGATCCAGACAGAGCTGGCAACAAGCTGTCTGAGAGGCTGTGTGTATGACCCACTTCAACACTCATAGCTCATACAGTTTGACCTCACCTTTGTGTGTGTGTGTGTGTGTGTGTGTGTTTGTGTGTGTGTTTGTGTGTGTGTGTAAAGTGTTTGGATGTAAATGCAATACAGAGGAAAGTTAAGTGTCATTTTTAACCTAATCATTAACTTTTTCTTCACATACGACAGTCAAAGAAATACCTCGGCATTTCACAAAATATGCTCGTCTAGACAACTAGATTGCTAGCAAGGAGACATTTAGCTTAGCATAAACGTTGGGAAAGGGGAAACAGCTAGCCTGGCTACCCCATCAAACCACAGCTTGTCATACTTTTTTTTGTAGATAGGAACAAGATATAACATATATAACCTATATCTTAATTACTGGACTTTAAAGGTACTGGGAGATGAATGTCAACTTTGGACAAAGCCAAGTTAGCTATTCCCCCCCTGCTTCCAGTCCTTATACTAAGCCAGACTAAGCTAAGCTAACCATGTTCTGCTTACCTAATTCTATATATATGTGAGTTTCTGTGTGCTGTTTGAGACATTCCTATCTAAAATCTTCAACATTAACCACACAGATTACTTTTGTAATGATAAACAGAAACTACTTTACTCCACAATAATTATCCACTATAACAATATAACTATGGATGGGAGAGTCTGCAGGTTTTTATCCAACCAAATCCTCTATAAGCTGGTACTTATTTCTTTCTTTCTTTCTTTCTTCTTTCTTTCTTTCTTTCTTTCTTTCTTTCTTCCTCTCTGGTTAAAGTGTGTTAATTCTTTGGTTGGCATGAAAAACCTCCAGACTCTTGGTCCTTCACATCTGGCATTGAGAGGTGCTGTGGTAATTTTACCCGTTTGGGTCATGAAGGCAGCAGTGTCTGAGTGTGTGACTTGTTAAGTGATTTGGCAGGGTCAGCCATTTGATTCACTGTTCACAGAACAGAACAACTCAGCACTCCACTGTTACCTCATTACCAGACAGGATGCTTTCAGACAGGTTTACACTGCCCCCTGTTGGGATTATGTGATAAATTTAATGTTTGAGATAGGATCTGGGTTTAGGTTCACTCCTATGAAGAGGCCGCTGCCTTTCAGTCTTGTCCTTGTGCCCAGATGTCTAAAGCTGATGAGCTTCTCGTCCAACTTTCAGCGAAAAAGCAAAAAGTGTAATTCCCAAAATGTTGACACAGTACACAAGACAAACCACTTAGACGAAATACCTTCTCCTGATTGTCATGAATTGATATCTGTGTCTTCTCCTCAGGTCTGGAGTCTGGTTTCGTCACTCTGCCTCGTCTCTCCCGCTCTGAGCGTCAGCAGCCTTCCATCTCTCTCCCCATTTCCTGCTCCCCTAACATCCACCGTGGCTCTCTGACCGACCCTACTGACGCCATCTTATCCACTTGCTCCGTTATGACCTCTGAACCCAAACACGCTACCACCGCCTACTCTGACTCCCTTCCGTCCCTCACCTCCCTGGACACCTTCACCTTTGACCTTGGCCCCTCCCTCATGAGCGAGGTGTTTGGCCTGATCGACGGTCACCCGGAGGAGCATGCCCACGTCTGGGAGGTTGAGGAGGCAGGGTCAGCGTGCGGGCTGACCAATGAGGGATCAGAGATGGACTCCGCTACTATCTCATACGTGGATTCCCTGCTGAGGGAGGACTACGGAGGCAGGAAGAGCCCACATGGGGCTGAATGGGAGGAAGAGGAGGGGAGTGTGATGGATGTGAACGGAGTTGGGCTTTCTGTTAAAGTACCTGATGTGGTGATGGGATCTCCTGAACGAGTGAGGCCGGGGATGGAGAGTGCACGGTTCCAGAGTGCTACAGATGTGCTTGCACGCCACTATGGCGTCAGCCTCTTAAAGGGACAGAGCAGGATGGAGGTTGCAGATTCAGAGATGATGATCATCGGCCAGCCCAAGAAGAATATGTCCTACAGTTACATGGATGACGAGGATGAAATCAAAGTCTGAGCTGAGAAAATCAGAGATGTTTTGATGATTTTTCTATAATGCCAATCAAATCAGTCATCTAAAATGTTTTATGGTCAATGAGGCTGGCTCTTTTGACAGGATTTCCATTACAAACTACACTACTAAGTGAATGTAGTATCCTAAACATTGGGTGCTTTACTTTCATACAATCATGCTTTAAGGATGTACAGTTTTGCTGAATGTATCTAAAAGGAGTGAAAGACTTTTTAAGCTCAGCATTGACGGGAGAATCCTTTTTTCAAAAAGCCATGACTTAAGAAGGACTGAAACAAAGAAGAGTTGTGGAAGATGAGGATGTGGTTAAGATTGGCTCAAAGGAAACACCAACATGATTTAAAGTTACAAAGCCTGTCATTCACTTTCTACTTTACACACTTCCTCACCTACGAGGGGAGAAGATTCTCAGTGGGAGTCCCAGTCACTAAAGAGGAAGTGGAAAAATAGATGTTATCTCATTACAACCTTCTGGCATCACTACAATCTCTTGTCAATGTTTCACTCAGGAATACACTACCAGAAAACAAAAAAGGGAAGGGAAATGAGAGATCTGGAATCTCAGGCCTCCTCAGATAAACCAGATAAATGCAATTAATCAGTTATTAAACTACATGGATTAAGGGAATATGACAAGTAGTAACAGTGTTTGTTAGTTGCAACTAAAGCCTTAACCATATAATTGCTCATTTTATGCTGCAGACCTTAGATACTCTTTGCACCTTTTATGATTATGAAGTCCGACTCCTGTATTGCTTTTTATAGAAGAATTGTCATTTATATGTTCTTTTATACAACTGTACATATATCAGCTGACCTCTTATAAATGTACTTTACATCCATGGTCACATCCATATGCTGCAGTCAATACCAATGATATACTATGATGATATAAATTGACAATAAAGATGTTTTTAGTTAGGTTGAATATGCATTTATTTACATAGATTTTCAGGTTGAACATTTAGGGTTATAGACCTGAAGGGTGGTGGTTATGAGTTTGTTATTTTTATGTCATTACTGGAATATGTGGTACCTGACGATATGAGTCATCATTTACCAACTGGAAAATAAACCTCAGTTCATAATCAATGTTCATAAAACAATTTCCCAACACTTAATTAGTTCACCTGAATACTATTATTATCGATATTTATGAAAAACATCCACGCTAAAAACACCACAAATAACAACTGGCCATGACGACTGGATTGATTTATCGAGTTACTTCTCGGAAATATAGGGCATTAGTAACTAAAGAATAAATAATTGATACTGGTTACAGGCATTGGTAGACCAAAAAAAGTTAAACTTAATCTTCAACTTGATAGACTAACATAACACCAGGCTGAATAGCCGTGTTAGCGTCACTGCAGCCACCTAAGTGTAAGTTAAACAACTGAAAATACTTTTTTAGAGGGCGTTAAGTTACTGCAACAAGAAAATTACAACAATTAATGAATAGCACGTGACATTTTTCTCACTGTGCTAAAGAAGGAACCACTTTTGCCTGTGTTGGGGGAGGAAGTGGTGGTGGGCAGTTTGGCGCTTTGAGTCCAGGCTTTTTCGGAGGAGGCTTTCTGAGGCTGGTGGTCTGAGTTCGGGGCACGGGTGTCGGTTGGGTTCTTGTGTCCGCAGCCGCCGGGGCTGTGGTAGGGGGTGGAGGGGCCTGGGGCTTGGGAGGTGCTGCAAGTCTGGGTTTAGAGTACTGGACTGTCGGCTGCTCGTTAGCGTGGTCATCTTTGTTCAGGTTGAAACACCTTTTCGCTGTAGAATGAGAAAATGAAGACAGTGGGGTTATAAGGAAGGCACATGTTTAGACAGCCACTACGCTGCTTATAAGTTTAAGGAAGGAAGTCTAACATTTGTCTGACTGGCTGCTGCCAATGTGGGCTGCATTTCAATTCTATTTCATTAGAAAACCAATCCTGGAAGACAAACTATACCCAAATTAGGTTTACATAATGTTATACCTCAGTAGGTTGTGCAGAACAGTAAAAATAAAGTAAGAAATAGTTTGTCATGGAAATCAGTCTTGTAGTCAGTCAAACATATCTGGATGAGAAGACTTATTAGGGAAGGTATTTTAGCCTCTACCAGCGAGGTAGTTATAACAATGTGAGAAATGACTCATGACCATAGAGGTTGATATTTTGGTCAGTGGTGTGAGATTTCCTGTTTCCTGTGTACTTCCTGGTTGTTACAACAAGAGCAGTATATTCTTTTTCTCTGTCACTGCGAAATTGACTTTGTGAGAGGAAAAGTGTAGAAGTAAAGATTTTTTACAGGACATTGGATAATAGATAGAGACAAATAAATAAGGAGAGGTGCTTGTGCCCTCTGTCAACAATAAATGAAGGGGCTGCTGCTTCTGTAGGGATACGTTTTTGGCCACTTCAAGGGGTACTACACCAATTTTACACATGTTTACTAGTCTTGAAGAGTACTCAACCTTTCAATAGTGTCGCTCTGAATGGAGCTTTCTAAAATCCAAGAAAATAACCCCGATGATGTCCCAGTGACGTCATCAGGGTTATCTCAGTTTGGGATTGAGACTTTAAGTTTAGAAACAGAAAGCCTATGTTGTGAACATGAGGCTTGAAGTTTGGAAGATGTGGGCCAGCAGGAAGGGGGTAATAAAAGACACTTTGCATTTTGGGAAATGTAAGGTCCATCACCCATACGAGGATGAATATTTCAATTTTCCCTGGCAATATTTTCAATTTCAAAGTCTCTTGTGAGTACCCCAAATTAACAAGAGTGCAATGCTAAAATGCTGGAGTCTTACTGAACAAGCCAACATCTGAGGTTTGGACAGCCAGTGGGCACAGTGGACTTACGTTTAAACGGTGAGGTGATCTTTACGAATGCTCTGGGAGAGTCTGGAGAAGCCTCAAAAATTGGCTCCAGTTGGCCTGGATCCAAGCACTGCCTCTGGGTGGGACTCCTGATCTGACCTGGTTTTGGTGCTCCTGTTGCTTTAGGAAGTGGGGATGGGCTCTGGTTTGCTATCGAGCTACAGGCGGCAGAAAGGTTGGAGGCAGTGACGGGGCTGGGATCAAGGGAGGATGAGCTGCTGGGTGTTGCGTTTTGATGGGTGGGTGCCGCTGTCTCAGGTACAGGGCTGGCCCATGTGGAGGTGCCACCGCGACTCACAGAGCCAGATTTCACCAGGAAGAAGCCACCACTGTCCTGAGAAGCTGTGCTGTTGGAAAGAAATAGACAAATGTTCAGTTTTTGTGTGTCCGAGGTTCAGCTATTTCAAATCATTACCTCTTGCTGCCATTTGGAGCCACTAATGAGCAACCCAAGATCAGCTTGTCATAATGTCATCAAATAATGGCGCACGTGCTATTATTGCGCTGTCATCCTAAAGACGGTTTGACTCAGCACTGTGAAAGAAATCTGTGAATACTGTCCTTACAGAGTGGTACCTGTTTGTCTTTGAGAGAGGGAGGTGATAAGAAGAGGAGGAGGTTGTAGATGAAGAAGAGGAGACTGATCTGCTCAGTTTTCCCTTTTCTGACATCAGAGACTGGGTAAGAGGAACTGACAAGGTCACATCCGGATCCTCTGGAAGGTCTGGGATCTCGAAGGATACAGCTAATTAAAACAAAATAAAAAACACCCATCATATTTACAGTAAAATTGCTACATCAAAGAGCATTTCATGAAAATAATATTTCTATTACATATTGCATCTTAATTGTTTAGTTGGCCTTTCGTCCCTTTGGTAATAATATCACTGTACTTACTCATTTTATTTCTGGGATCTGACATCACTAACCAGAAGTTCAATGGGTGAGGAAATAGGAGCAGTCAAATGAACAGACAGGTTTTAAACAAACCCACTGTTAAGCTAAATGTACTTGTAAAACAATCCAAACTGTATGTTGCATTTATAGTTTACAGGCAGACTTCCTGATTCAACTTGGACTTGCTGTACTTGCAGTAGTCGTTTCGCGTGCATTGGGTGCAAAATGGGTGAAGTGACTTTCAGTTTTTCTTCCAAACTAAGTTGTTTAGATTAGCAGTTTCCAGAGTGTGTGCAGTGGCTTAAGAACAGGGTATGGTTTTAGCATTTTACACTGTGAGAACATTTCACTACATTAAAAATGAGGCAACATTTGCATTAACTACATTTTAATAAATATAAAATGTAGGTTTAGACATAAAACTAAAGAAATAAACAATTACCATCAACATTACCATTTTAAAAAATCTGTTTAAAAAACAGATTCACCACAGCTAATGACATCGCGAGAGTTCACAGTAGCATTGTTTGGTAATACTGTCTGGTAAGACAAAACAACACAAAGGGGCATTAAGGTGGCACATGCATCAATATATAATCTTGAGGCTCTGTCTTGAAGAGTTTAACCCTTTAAAGACTGAATGCTGACATCACATTAAGGCAGTATAGCAGTGTTTGGAGTTTGTATACCTTCGGGAAAGAGGCTGGAGCTGTACTGAATAAGAGGCTCAATGACCGTCACCACTTGGACCGAAGAAGCTGACGCCATGTCAAACAGAGCAGCTTCCCTAAAGAGGCAGAGAAGAATGAGATGTGGTACAGACAAGGGTTTAGACATTAAATCTTTGTGGCCAGAGAGTAACTACATTTGTCAAAAGTTATTTTTCATTGACAAATGTCACCAAAGTTGTCTACTTAGTTAGAAATACACTGCCCACTGAGGTTTAACCACTGAGATTATTTCTGCAGTATCTTACTGAAGTTAATTCTCACTGAAAAAAGTGTTAGCCTAGACAACCATCTTTCATGGTTTATCTGTTAGCAGGATCTTGTGGTTCACTTTCGTAAGATGTAATATGTCCCCAGTGCAAATCCCTTCATATTAGATAAAGATGATGAAAGAGTAATGAGCAGGCAGGACGGGGAACACATGTGAGTGGGGAACATGGCTACAGTCCACACAGGGTAAAAGACAGAAAGATGATCTGGTTACTACGCACCCTTCAGCTCGTGGCCAGAGTAGGTTGGGCCCCAGGACGATGGCAATGTTACTGGGCGTCATCTTGTTCACAGCCTGATTCTCAGACAACAGTGACAAGAACTGGACCAGGTACCTGATATGGAGAAGGAGGGTAAAACCAAGCAGACTCTGGATAAAAGGAGGAAGTTTGAAAGATGTTTTGAAAAGGTTGCAGCCCAGTGGGTCTAACAGTGTCACAGTAAACACTTTTGCTGCCCTGTGGTGCACAGGATAAAAGTACCCACTGAGTTATATTTTAATGCTATAAAGTGAGAACTGAGATATCCAAATGTTTGTGATGTATGTTTTAACCCCTTTCAAAACCTTTTGGATAAACCATACGAGAGCCTACAGCTCTGTGAGGCTCAGTAGTAGTAGTGAGCTAAATGCTAACGCCAGTTTGCTAACATGCTCATAAAGACAAGGCTAACTTGCTGATGTTTGGCAAGTGTAAATGTTTACCATGTTCACCAGCTTAGTTTAGTGTGTTCCCCCAAATTCAACCCCAAAACAACAAATGTCAGCCTCATGGTGGCGCTACAGACGAAGTCGAATCACTAAGTCTGTAGGCTTTATTGTACGTTTGGATGAAAAATGTGGGCCGACATTGCTCCATGAAGCTGCTGGTGTGGTTAGAAATGCATTTGAATATCCAAGTTAAATGTGAGGATAACCTTCATTCCTGAAATGCTTAACACTTTGAGATAATATTTCATTCAATAGCTGTGACATGTACATGTGTGACTGCCAGACACAGAAAGTCAGAGAGACGTCTGATTATGTTATTCTGGGAAAGAAATGTAGGCTACACAATGAGCACACACCTGAGGTTGTTGTAATTTTCTGGCGGCAGTTTCTTCAGTAGTTCTTTGAACTGCTCCAGCTTCTCTGTCTGGTCTTTTTCCCTGCGAAGAAAAAAAATCAAACTCAGGAAACAGACTTGAAACCAGAGTAAAAGTAAGAAATATATATAGTGTAGATATTTTACACACCCTGCTGCTTTAAACCAGTCATTGTAGAGTTCAAAGGTCATCAGAGGTTCGGGTAGTTCTCGCAGGTAACACTTCAAAGCTCCTGTAACAACACGTTCAGAGATAAATTATCACAGTTGCAATCAAACAAGCTGAGGTGATGTGTTAACTTACTTACAGCCCATATTTTGTGTTGTTAGATATATATATATATAGGGTTGGGGTTAGGTTAGGTTAATTAGATATTGGTTGTGCATCTTTACCGGCTACAGCATGTGGGTCCATGCTGAACTCGTTGTGGTCGACTGTTTCATGATCTAAACAAGTCTTCAGCCTCTTCACCACTGAGGCTGCTGCTGCCAGACGAAACAGACCCTGAGAGACGCGGGGGAAGAGGAAGGGGAAGGAAGATGGTGAAAAGGGGTGATTAAGTGAAAGCGCTGGCGATAACAGCAGCGGGGTCCTGGCAAAGAAGGCTGAGGCTGAAACCACAACAGTGCTTGACAAAAACACTAACAGTCCCGTTAAGAGGCTGCAAAAATTATATTTTCTGCACACAAAAATATACATATTAATGTGCATCTGCACATCTAACTATAAAGGAAGGAATCTCTGTCTTTGGTGTAATTTGACCAGATGATGGCGCTAGAACAACGAACTTTACGTTTTGGCCTGTAACTTTTGAATCTTTTCCATCTATGTAATTTTATCCATATAATCCATCTATATTGATTTTCCACTGTTTTTTCCGAATCAGTTTTGTTACTAGTCCTCCAAACAAATTTCCAGGATGGAAAAAGTTATTTCCATTGTTTTTGCTTTTTTTACACTACATACAGTTTTGCTGTAGCTGGCTCCCAAAGTCGGCTCAAATGCTGTGGACAGCACAGAAAGTCATATCTCCTAAACGCTTTGTGCTACTGGAACCACATTTGCTGACGTGTAGATGTGACGTCTGAGTGACTGTGACAAATTTGGTGCCATTTGGCAATACGTGGTGCTGTAGCAGGAACAAATCTCTGCCTGTCTGTATGTGTGTGTGATTGTCCTTTGCATTTCTCAAGAACCATTCATCTAATTAACTTCATCCTTGTCAGGAAGTTGAGAATGTTGCAAGCAACTATACCACAGTTCTCAAAATCTCAGAAAGCAGCACTTCTGGGTGCTCTCCATTTCAGTTTGACTAGTGTTTAGGTTTACGACCAAATATCTGCAAACTAATGGCATTTCATTCCGGCTCAGCATGTTAGTATTTGTTATTGTGAGCATGTCAGCTGATGTTAGCAGTTCATTTCATATAGTATATTTCACATTTAGTTCACGGTGCCACTGTGTCTCATAGATCTTTAATCTTCTTTTCACACAAGGAACAGTGTATATTTCTTTGCAAATGGAATAATAATATTTTAGACATTTTAAAAGGATGACCTGATGTGTATCTACATGCAAACAAGACTGCAAACATGATGAGCTCCACAGTTAAAACAAATCTAACAGCAATAAAATTACACATTCTTAAAGGGGAAAAGTCATCAATATTCAGCAATTTGGGGGTTAATTATGTTTCCCAAGGACACTTGGACATACAGACTGGGAGCAGGGGATCAACAAATCGACCCTCTGATTAGTGAACGACCCGTTCTACCTCCTGAGCTACAGCCGCCCAAACAAAGCTGCATGATGGGAAGGTGTACAGGAGCTTTGTAAGGAACTAAAATAAAAGGTAAAGCTATTGTTAAGCAGAGTTTAAATGCACATCCATCTGACTGATTCATCTCATTATCACTGTGAACCCTGTAGGCTTATTGCATCAGTCCTACCTCCTCTCTCATGCCCGTTCTCAGCAGCATGTGAATACACTCCTGGATGGGCGCAGCGATTTCTCTGTTGCTTTGAGACAGATGAGAGAGCAGAGGCTCCCCGTAGACCTTCTGGTTAGATAGGCTTAGCGGTGGCCCTGGGGAATCAGATAAGTACATAGAGGAAATAAGAACGCATGTAGAGATATTGCAATGATAGTGATGACAGCAAATAAATGCACAGACTGGTGCAAACTTAATTTCACCTTTTTGACTGTGATTCTCTTTGAGCTCGCTGATGTTTTTGTCCAGGAACTCGTGAGAATTTTTGTGGTATTCTGCTTGCAGCTCGAGAAGCTATGGTTGGAGAAACAAGGGGGGTAAATTCACAAGCCAGATGGATACTCAGCAGTCTTTGGTTTGATAGCAGCTTTGTGCATACTTTCTGTGAAATTGAATTTTATTCTGTTTGCATCCATAGAAGAAAACACATCAAGCCATCACAACTGCAACTCACACGGATGAAGTAGTTAGCGTAGTCTTCTTCCTTAGTTGCAAAGTGATACAAATCTGCAGAGTACTGGTCCTACAAAGACCAAAAGATAACAGAGAGGTCAGAGGTCAAGGCTGCCATCTTGATTCTACAGAGGTGGATGAGGTTCAGTGCGTGGTTCAACAACACTGCATCGGGAGTGGATGCTTGCTGCAGCCCAGATGGTTGAAAAAGGAAACGCTGGTACCTTGATGCTCTCCAACTTCCGCCAAGCTTCTTCCACTTCCTCCCTGAGCCCATCCTGCTTTGCCTGGGCACCAGTGCTAGCTTGGCTCCTGCCCACATACACAAACAGAATTAGCTGAATTAGCTAATTCGTCTGTGGATAACACAGGTAGCCCTGACTGAGGCATTACAACTCACCTGATTCTTGCGTTGTTCCAGTCTGTTGTGAGCTTTGCAAACTGCTTCTTGTTCTTGAGAATCTCAGGTAAATCATCCTAGAAGGAAAAAAACATAAAAGTAAAAATATCTTGGGGAGGAAATTTAGTTTGAATTGGTTCAAGAACTATCAATTCATTTTTTTAATATTTTGCTATTTTATTTTATAACTAGCTACAGTAAGTTGTATGCGCATTTATTAAAGCAACACACAGGGGGAAAAATGAACAATAAGACATTCACACATACTGTATATACTGTTCACTTGTAGATGAATCCACAGTGAGGATGGAAAAAATAACACAAACACCCAACAATGCAATGCAATCCAAAACAAAACAGGTGCAATAAAAGGCCCCTTTGCCAAGCTTGAACAGTTTGACACTCTATCGGAAAACTGTCGCTTGGAATGTACTGCTTTGTGTTCTTGTTATTTTGTCCAACACCTGTACATGAACTTCAGTGAACTGCGGTGAGCTGCAGTACGAGCTCTACTCACCTCACTGAGCTTGTTGAGTGGCTCCAGAACCGCCTTCTCAACTTTCATCTCAAAGTCTGCCAGCATGCTGGCCAGCATCTTCTCCATGAAACAGCACATCTCCAACACTCTCCTGCAGCACAAACACACACCCACCCACACACACACACACACACACACACACACACACACACACACACACACACACACGCACACACAGCTCAAGGTTAGCTTCTGTCTCGCAATTTAGATATTGTTTCAGATGGATGTCAAAACTAAAAACTATAAAACCATAAAAAAGAACTAGAACAAGATGTATGTTAGAAAGAAACCATTAAACACAAGCACAGGAGGATCTTGCACGGTGCAGAGAGCGTACAACAACAACAACTAAATATCAATATGCAGTGCCCAGCTGCTCTGTCAGAGCCTCAAAGGTGTATATAAAAGTCATGAATTGAATTCTAGCCACAGGCTGTAGACAATGGGTGGGATCCTCTTTCTTTTTCATCCAGAACTGAAAACCATTGCGCTAAAGTCAGGAGCTTTTCACATGACAGCAGTCAACACGGCTATTAGTCACAAGCTCAGGTCAAGAGCATAGAGGGAGGGAGGGAGGGATAACTGCAGAGTATCAAACCTGTCACCTGATAGAGGAATCTGCGTCAAAATCCTTGAGGCTCTCAGCCATGCTGATGGACAGCAGCATCAGAGGGAGCTTTTTCTGCAGAGACAGAGGCAAATGTAACACCTTTCAGCAACCAATCAAATGTTTTCCGACTGGTCCTCATGGATGCAATAGTTTCAGTACCATTCGTTTTTCAGCCTCCAGCCCCTGCTGGCTCTGCATGCAGCCCTGCAGCTTCTTGTAAAGGACCTGAGCCGCCTTCTTGGCTGGTTCCACCCGCTGCTCCACCTTCATTCAGTCAGAGACACACACATGCAGGAACACTTAGAGTCGAAACCAATGTAATCTGTTGCATGTGGTAGTGGTCTGGTGTCATATAAACCTCTGTCATTAACTTGTTACAGTGATTAGTTATGTATGTTTAATGTGTTTTCATGTTGTGTTTTCATGATGATGTTTTATCATGCAAAAAACATTTTCCATTGGACGCTGCTGTGTGTTATAGTGGGGCTGGTGATCATGAATTTTAAAAAAAATCAATAATATATATATTTATGTATATTTATATCAAATATGATGTGTGCTATAATTTTCACATAATGATTGATGTCTGAGTTTAGGTGGCTGTATCTTCTAATACTCAATAAACATTTGAATTAAAATGTAACAAAGTATAGCTATAGCTTCAGAGTAATCACTTGTTAACAATATGTCCTATATATTGAATTACAAACTGTAGGCATAAAACAGAAATTTCTTTTTCTCACCAAAACCAGGTCCTCATGTAGAAGTTCAGTGGCATCGTGTGACCTGCAGAAGTGTATGTTGTGTTGGTTATTGAATATACAGGAAAACAAATTTTATTCTCAAAACTAGTGCCAAAAACAACTGGTTTAACATTCTGAAACAATAATTTCGATATTCAAATATCTTAATTATAATTAATGATATATGATTGTTTTCATTATTAATTAATCTGAGGATTATATTGTAATATTTTTATTTAATCTTTGAAATGTTAAAAGTTTGTAAAAAGTGCCCATTAGAATTTCCTAAAGACAATGTAATAAAATTGCTTGTTTTTTTTCAACCAACAGTCCAAAACCCACACAAAATCACTCATAATATAGTCATATATATATAGTAGTGGCCAAGCTCTGTCCAGAGGTAAAGAACTCCACCTACCAGCACTGTGCCTCTAATTTATATCTTGTATATCATTATTTGTACATCAACTTAGCATTTTTCAATTAAAATATATCTGTGAATCTATACCTATCTGTGTGGATTCTTTTTGAAACTGTTCTTCTGTGCTGTTTGGGTCACACAACAAATACAGTGGAAATTGGAGGCACAGGATCCAGATATACAGATCTAATGTGTTTTATGGGTGACGTATCTTAGCATTTGTTTGTGAATACTAATGAGACTGTTCTAATCCCATACAGCATCTCTAAAAACAAAGTTGTATCTGAATTGTTTAATCTGAACATAAGCAATGGTGTAAAAATGACAAGCCATGTTATGTTGCCGCCTGGCCACAGTGACCTCCCCCTGTCAAGCAAAAACATTTGCCTTTCAAGGAGGATTTGCTGCTTTTGCACTTTTTTATATTGTTGTAAATAAAACATATTTAGTTTTTGGACTGTTGGTTGGACAAAACACATTTCAAGATGTCACCTTGGAATCATATCAATCATACATTTCATGCTAAACTGCCTACTAAGAAGCGCTGATTACATTATTGTCCTGAATCAGAAGATTTATTTTAACTGTTTTTAAATGGTTCTATAGTGTGAAGCACTTTGTGTTACATGTTTTTGTATGAAAAGTGCTATATAAATAAAGATTGATTGATAATAGAATATAAACCATTGCAGAAGCTCTTCAATTTTAAATACACCTCTTTTGCTCTGAGGTAGCTGACAATTTTTAGCCCTGACTGACAAGCAACCTGAAGCCAACAACCTAAACCTGGTGTGTGTGGGCTGCAGCTGTGGTTTGCTTCAGTACCAGCTCTGTACGAGGAGGGAGGGGAAATACCAAAATCCTCCTCTATCTCTGCCGCGAAACACAGCCGTTGAAAAGCGAGGGAAAGAGAGCAAAAGAGTGGGGCGAAATACAACAAATTCCTCTGCAGCTTTGAGAACATCTTCAAGCTTGTGTCACCCCGAAAGGAAGCCCAACCCAGTTCGCAAAGAGGTCAGATGAGCTTCAGCACCTCCAAGATGCAGGTTCTTGTTTCCGCCAGTCAACCTAACATCTGACGTTTCAAAACACAAAGAGAATTCCCCAGTGTGTTTGAAACACACCCCAGTTCCTTTTTTAAACCTCTGACTCATTTCAACTTTTTCTTTTGAGGCGGAAAAATAAATTATTGAACAAAGAGAAAAATTACATCAGAGCATGTGAGCAGATGGTTTATTAAGCAGTAGTGTTTATTTAGAAAGTAAAAGTGTGTGTTTGTGTCTGTGGCAGTGTTGAGAAGGTTACTTTCTAAATGTAATCGGTTACCAATGACAATACATTACACTTAATTTGTCAAAGTAATGTAACTTATTACCATTTATTACTTTTTAATTACTTTTCTAAATTTTCTCTCTTTTCAAAAGTCTGAGAGGCAGTTTAATTGGCAGACGGGTGGTTCTGCTAATTCAAACATAAGATCCAATCAAAAGCTTCAGAATAACACTTGCACATGAAAAACATACAAAGCAACAAAATGAATATTATTCGACATATAGCCGAGCTTTTTAATAAAATATTCAGATGTAACCACCAATATAATCATAAACATTTCCATAAGTAACTTAATTACACATTTAATCCCAGTAACTGTAACCAATTACTGTGACATTTATTTTGTAATTAAATTATTAAACTAAATTAGACGGAACAAGTTTCTCCCCAACACTGGTCCATGGAGGTGTATGTCTAGACCGATAGTCAGTGACATTCAGTGCTGTTATAATGGAGATTACTCCCTGACCACAGTGACAAAGAATATATGTATCAAACAGAATCATTGTGTTGTTACTGTTCAAGATGATGGCATCAGTACAAACTGAGAACTATGTGTGCTGCTGTGGTAGCTGAAGCCCACATTGCTCTGCTGCAGATGCATGCTATGTAGGTTTATTATTAAACCAGAGTGCGTCAGAGGTATAGAGGCAGCATGGCCTGCACACAAACACACAGGCACACTCCTTTAGCCCTGCTGCATGCAAGTTTGTAACAAGAAAACCAAACACCCACTGTAGGTGCAGGATTTCATCACCCACTGATTTGCGAATGTCAGTCACAGGCACAAACTTTCTAGATCAGAGGTAATCAACCTGTTTAGCCCATGAATGTGTGAAACAAAATAACACCTACTCAGCCTTGCTGTGTGATGATCAGCTACAAGAAATCTTCTTCTCTTGGTTAAGGTTTATCATCATATTAGTACTAACATTTCAATAAAATAAACTACAAGAAATAGTTTGTTTTGTTTCCAGAGTGATGCCACAAAACCATAAAGAGCACCAACCCCTGGATAGACAACCGCTGCCTTCAGAGTGTTGCCAACGGTATACCACAGAGCTGAGCCAGTTGGTCCACTCAGGTGTGCTGAACCTCTATGGCTTTCGTATGTAGAGGAGCCTGAGGTTTCCATCAAAACCCAAACAGCACGTTTCACTCTAAAGAGGAACCAGCATCTGTGGCATGTCAGCTTTACACATTTTTCAACACAGAGTTTGCAAATGTGAAAATGAGAACATGGAAACCGAAGCAGAATTCAACATTTCCTCAAAGCACAGTATCACGCTAAAATGAAAACCCCTCCAGTATAGCAGGTAACGATGCTCTGGCTTTTTTGAAAGTCCATGAAAGTTTCTGGATTTGAGGAAAATAAAGTGAGGAAATGATCTGTCCTGAGGAAGACTTTGGGATGTAGATTCAGCGCTGCACTTTTAAGGAATAAAGCAAGAGTTTTTCTTTCAAAGTAGGAAGCCTCCAAAGCGGGGCTCCAAACTGTTCCAGGGAGATGACAATCAAAGGGAGTTTACACAGAATATTGTAAATGTGTGTGATTTGGTTATAGCTCAGAGATACAGGATTTGGGAGGATTTCACTGTCTTTTCCTCTTCACCAGACAGGAACAATTAATGTCTTAGGAGAAACCTTTTTATGTATTTGGTGAAGTCTGAAGTTATGTCAAACAGACTTGAGCAAAACTAACCAAGTAAACTAAGGGGTGGTGAGGTGAGGCCTGCAGTCTCAGACTTTGAAACCCCCCTGGTATAAACTTCATCTTTTGCTAAACAAATGCCACTGTAGTGAGCAAATGAAGTTTACGGAAAATGATAAAACAAAAGTTTAGTGGTTGCACAAGCCGATTTGTAAGTGTCAATCTAACTCAGGTATTAGTTTTACAACAATATCTATCTTAAACTTAATAGCTAAGTTTGACAACACTGGCCGCCAAGACCAAGTAACAAGATGGAGCAGCAAAACCTTAAAGTGGACTGCCTTGAGTAAGAGTGGGATTTTTTGAACATGAATTTAACTTTTTCATTTGTAAGAGGAAGAAGGTGTTTTTTCTTCTTTCAGAAGTTACACAGTGACGCTCTAATAGTGACTGCTGTGATCGTTGAGAAATAAAAACCATGTAAACTCTGACTCCTTTCCCTGACATGGTCATGTTTGAGTTATCAGACCAAAATCCTTTTCGTATACCAAACCATGCCACTTTCAGGTTCACACAAAAAGATTTGAGTTCAAGTGCATGCGAGATCCTTGCAGTTTCAATGCAACCTATTCTACAGAAATGTACCAGGTAAAGCACTTACTTTGCCGCAGAGCCAAACTGTTTCAGGAGGCTGAGAGACTGCCGGAGCATGCTGGCAGAGAAGTCTAAGCAGCTTTTCTACCTGACCTTCTCAGTCTTGCTGAGCCCCACAAGGTATCCTGCTCCGAAAAACGTCCAAACAGCGTCCAGCTGTGTTACTTCATCAGGGAACGAAGCTACAGACCGGCCGACTCTGCCTCTGTAGTTGTTGTTTTGTGTGTTTGTGTGCGTGTTTGGGTCGTCAGTTTTCGTTCTTGTTTCAGGAGTGCGCTCCTTAGACACATCTAACACAAGCCAGAGAATGAGGAAGTTGCACAGATGAAGTGACAGCCGTGACGGGAAAGCGAGATTTTTTTCAGGTTTGACTGTCACAATATTATAACTACAGTGTACTACACATGTCCATGGAGCAGAATGAGTGATGTGATGTGATGTTAACCCTGACATTATAGAAGTATAATAGCGAGAGGAGAACAAAAAATCAAAATGTGCGTATAGCCCCTCGTGCCTTAGATTTGCCTGCACTTTTAAAATGTCCTTCTGGCAGGTTGTGGTTAGTATGTAGGCTACTTCTGTAAATGCTAACATTATGTGCTCAACAGTTAAAAGGATGTGAAAAGACCAAAAGAGGAAACTATCAATGCTGCTGGCTACTAAAGTTCTGTACCCAGTCAGTTTAAAAAGTATTCTTATTTCAATGTGGCTTTTTTTCCAAGCCTCCGATTTGTTGTTGAACTCCGGCCTTCCCACCAGTTTTTATTCTAGTCTCTCATTATTTGTTTCCTTTGCCAAAGGTCACATTGATATTTGGCCTTTACTCTGCTTGAGGTTGACAAACAGCTGCTAATTTAGACATCCAGCAGATATAGAGCAATAATACCATTCATTCATTAATAGGGCTGTGCTTCTTTCCACCTTGTGACTGTAAGTCCAATACTTACTCTCCTTTTTTTGTCTTCACGGACTCCTGGGCAGCACTTCTGGTTCTTTAATTGCTCCATGCTCACTAGCTACAAGTTTTGATCTGTTCGCCATGCTGGGCAGATAGCATACAGTCAGTTTTTCACCCTTTTGCTGAAAAGAGCTGCCTGCTGCGGCTGACAAACACTATGAGAGCGGTGAGAGCGAATAAAACCTGTAAAGTTGTGGCCAGAAAACCAAAACAATGAACTGACAGTTGATAGAAAGCTCTTTAGACCTGAGGGCAACTGCAAGTCAGGTGAATTCTTTGTAAGTTCATCTCTACCCATGACCCCTCAAGTAGTCATGTGATCCATCGTATAATATGGTTAGACATCCAGGATGCGATGGGAGGAGTTCATAATATACCTGCAATCTAAACCCTGAAATGATGCAGCCAAATTCACGGTTCTGCAGATGTTTGTGGGCACAACCAGACATCTCCTAGTCCCAAAGTTTGGGGTTAGTAAATTAACACAAGTGTTTCAGTTGATGTTTGATCTTCTGTATAAATGTTCTCTTTGGATTGTAGTAAAATGGCATTCAACTTTAATTCCATCAGATGCATGTTCAAGTGTTGGTTGTGCTAATCCTGGTCACATGCTGCAGTCTAGTGGTGGGGCTGGGTCACACAAGTGGTTCTCAAATAGATCCTGGACAACTATTAAACTTCAGAAGTATTCAGTGTTTTTCTACACTGAGTACACCATCAAAACTTGCAGGTAAAACACACTTAGCCAAATGAATCCTAACTACAAATTCCAGCTGTTTTAGGTGACCAACAGAAAAACAATCAGCATTTACATTTTGAATATAAAACACAAAAAGTCATTGATTTATTAATGAATTTATTTTTTAAAATGACTTCAAATACATGATGGAAAACTTGAATAAATTTTTACTCTGTGGCTACATTTCTCACACGTGGTTTTAGCAGTTTTGTTCTTTTAGCTACTTCCATATCTGAGGGACTGTTTTCCTGATCGAGGCATTTCCAAATCCCACACATACCGAGTACTGACTTGTGTACACCTGTGTAAGTGTATCTAATAAACTAATTCGGCATAGGTTCTTTGTAGCACTTTAATAACAGGAGAAGACAGTGAACTGGTCTTGTGTAAACTTTGAAAAGGCAACAAAAGACACAATCCTTCCTACTGAACCACAGAGGATCCCATCAGAAACAGGGCAAGGCCACAGTTACTGAGGCAGTTTGAGACAATGCCTTACAGCACTGATATCTAACAACTTAAAAATGCTTATTATAGGCAATTCAAGTAATATTCCTCATGTTTTGATCAAGAGAACAAAACACATTTTGAAACACATTTGAACTGACAGCAATAAGATGATTCAAGCAAGAAAAGTGTTAATTTGGGCAAAAGATCCATGAAAAGGCAACCAAAACTAAATTTCTACTTGTGTTGTGGTAGGGCAACTACTTCTTCCTGTAAATTGAAAAAGGGGCTCAAAACAAGGCAAAACCAACACTGGGACCAAAAAAAAAAACTGGTGGAAAAAGGAGAATATTCGAGTCAGGTTTGGATGGTGGGAAGAAAGAAAATTATACTGATGTCTTGTGCAACATATCCAAAATACTACCTACATTGTATAATTCCTATATATCAGTTTATCCTCTGAATAGTGTTCTTTTCCCCATCTGTCACTGATTTGCGTTCTTACTGTACAAAACAGGCGAGATGGAAGGAAAAGTGAAGCACCAAAAAAATCCTCATGCCCGCTCACTGTAACATCAAGTCAGTCATTAAGTAAACTTGCATTAGGTAAGCTTGTAAGGATAAATCAAAAGGAATGGAAATAACGTCAGCAGCTTTAGAATTAAAACAATGGTGGGTGGGGAAGAGTAAAGAGGCAGTGAAGCACTTGGAAAACCTGCGACTGTCTCCTCTTAATGAATTTTAAAGAAACCTAGAGGCATCCCAAATGCTGCATTCCTCTTAATCTCACTTTGCTCCACCCGTTTTCCCTGTCCTGACCACACTTGAAGAACCACGTCCCTCTGATTTGAAATGAGGGACGGGAGTTCAGGAGCACCCCGGATCTGATGCCACTCGAATTGGTCCCCTCCCCTTCCTCCTCCTCCAGATCTCCTTTCTCTCTCCATCCCTCTGAGACTGAAGTGCATGTTGAGGTTTTCAGATGGACTAGCGCTTTGCTTTGGCTTCTTCAGCTTCTAAAACATAAGAACCAACATAGAGACTGTGTAAAGCTTTGAGTTTCAAAATGGTTAAACGTTTCACATTCCATGTGTTTTCTTGACAAAACGTGGTTTGGAGACCTGCATCGGGTGACACAGCCGTTGTCAGCTCGTGAAGTGTGTGACCCCCTGTCACTGATCAGTAACGTAGTGTGAACGCCACGACTTCAAGACTCCCGTCACAAGATGGCAAGTGTGGTGTGAACGGCCATCGGCCGACGCTGAAAATCGTGTAGTCTGCACGAGCCTTAAAAGACTCAGAACTCGTCTTTTCACCCGCGGTCTGTTTTCACAGCAGCAGATGCACCGCGTGCCGTCTTCTTAAAGCCCCCCCTACCAGCAAGTTTTAACTGCTGTTTTTGGCGAACGTTCTTTCTCAAACAGAGAATGGGGGTGTGGTCATTTGTCAGACGTAACATTACCATGACAACCAAAAACTGACCGGCTGGAGTGTTCACTAACGACATGCTGTGTTAACATCACACTTTACTGTCTGGCAGGAGTAGCTATTATGTGCGCGTATCAGCTGTTATCAATCACACAGTCGATGGTCCTGTCACGTACTGCACACGATAACTCCCACTAACGCGGGAAAATATTTAATATAAAAAATATTTTCAAAAAATATTTTGCGAACTATGTGGGTTATCAACATTGTAAGGAAGTGACTCAGAAAAATATGAAATATCATAGAAATGTCAAAATACACTGGAGGGGGGCTTTAATGACGCGATCTATCAAACAACCGAAACCAACATCTGCACTCTGTGCATTCACTGCTGCTTTACCTGGTCTGCACTTGTAAAATATTCACCACGACTTGTAACGTAAGTTAATAGTTGCAAAATAGGCTACCACGGTTTTTAGTGTAAAAAGTCTGTACAAGTGAACACATGTACATAAGACGACTGCTACACGAGCCCCACCCGATGTTTCATTGTAGAAATTATGGAAATTTGGAAGACATTGCACAACCCTAATTCTCAAACAACACAATAAAGTGGCAAACCGTGCATGATGACAGGGTATTTGACAATCTTTCTTCTCTTATCTAAAAACACATTTTGCCTTTTCTGACCTTACATGTCAGGACACAGTGTGGACAAAGTACACATCTTACACAAAAAAATCTTCAAGCTGAAATAACAGTTTATCATCATGTCAAAATCAGGAACTTTTTAAATCTGAGCTCCCCTTACTAGTGACTGAAAGTGCCATTGTTATATAGTAACTAGCTGATTAAAAGCACCCTGAAAGCCAGAACAAACATAATGTGATAATTCTGTTAATATAGATGGTTGCTGAGCTTGTAGCCTTATAACAGTGCTCACAGGGGCCTCGTTTTTTCTACAATACTGAATGACAATTCCAACAAGCAGAATGACCTTGCTACTGAATTACAGACATTTACAAACAGTCAGAAATAATGCAGATGAGTGTAATCAAATCAGGAAAGTGATTCATAATTTCCATCTCTAGCATACAGAGTTAACTTTACAGAACTGTGTGTTGAACCTTCTCACCTTTCCTGAGTTCATCCCTCTTCTTGGCAGCATCCTCCCTCTGTTTCTTGATGATGGCCAGTCTGGCCAGGTCTGCTTTGGCCTGGTCAGTCTTCCCCTCAAGATGGAGCTTCATGTAGCGTTCTTTTGATTTCTGCTTCTCTATCTCCTCTCTGACCGAGAGAAAAGGAGAGCATACAAATGAGATAAATTAATACTTAGCCAAGAATAAAAACCCTTATGCCTGACATCAGAGTTGAAGACGTTTAACTTCAGAAGCCAAACAAAATTCTAGGCCTGCACGATATGAGGAAAATCTGCGACATGTGTGGTACATGTTTATGGTTGTAAAAAAGTATTAGTATACAGTAACGAGCATAGTTTTTGTCAACTCAAGTAACTTCACCTGAGATACAGAGAGAAGGCCAGAGGTAGCAGCCTGATAACAACTAATACAGTCTTTAGCCCGGGGGGCCATTTTAATATCGCGTTTCGGTACCCATCCCTGAACAAAATTGGTTCTCTTATTCATCGCATTTCAGGCAGTCTTTTGCAATGTGTTTATCGCGCATGTTCACCATGCAGCATAATAACAATGAAAATACAATTTAGCGGTCAGCACCACAAATACAAAGATTTCTTTCCTGAGTGACTGCGAGAGACCTACCTCTCCCTGCGAGTCAGCTCTCTGGGAGCAGTGATGTCTAACTCAGTCACCTTCTTGCTCTTCTGAGACACACGGTTGGGATTCTCAATCTCTATAAGCCCCTCCACTCCACTCCTCTTCCTGGACTGTGTGTAAAAAAAAAAAGTAAAAGAAAAAAAGAAGCAACTTTGTGACATCAATGAAACAGAAAACTATCACTGCAGACTGGTGAATAATGGCAGGGGCTGGTAAGCTTGTTTGTGCATCTGCTACTGTGGCTGCTACTATACCCAACCATTGCTTGGGTTGTTTTTTTTTTTTTTACCTCAAAAACAGATTTACAGACCAGTTTGTACTGTTTGTTCTTATCGTTCTTATTCCCTCTGGACATAAGTAAACAATGTTACATAAGGATCTGTTCGAAAGTAAATAATATGTCCCAGGTACGAAAAGTAGTAAATCATCACAGACTAATTCCTGCATGTCCGATATCAGGTGCATGCGTCTTATCCACTGCGGTATCTCCACCCTCCTGCCCACACTCACCTCAGATTCGTCGTCACTGCTGCTCTCTTCAGACTCTGAAGAGCTCTCTTTCTCTACCCCACCTTTTTCCTCCTGTAAATATAAAAATTCAGTCACACCAGGTCTGGTTTGAAGGTAACTTCACATTGGCCACAAAAGGTTTTTCACTCACCAACTCTCTCTGTGCTTTCATCTGTCGGTCAATCTCCTCTGGGTTGCTAAATTGCTTCCCTCTGCCCTTGTGGCCCTTTTTCCCTGTAACACAGATGTCAGAGTCTTCACTGGCAACTCAACTGTATATAGTTGTTTTGGAGGTTTGTCATTCTGCGGGCATGTTACAAAGTTTACTAAACCGTTTTAAATACAGGGACACATTTACAGTAACCCATGTACAATGTAATATGATTAAATGCCTGGCCCTTGATTAAATGCTACCTTCATACAGCGTTTTGTTAATACTGGCGCCTGGACGAAAACAATGATAATCTCTTGACGTCCGAGTTTGTGGTGAAGTAATACTGGATGGCATCATCTGGTGCAAGTGATGCTGTTATTATGTACATCCCCTATCTGTCCCTAACCACTTCTGGGTGATGCAGTCCCAATACCGTTTAGACAAGTACTTAGAGCTGTACATTTAAGATCTTATGCTAATTAATTGTAAACAGGCGCATAGTGTGAGTGTGTGGAGAGACACATAACGTTCACTAAGGGCCAGCTCCCTTCAACGGCAAATGTCACGGTTAGCGAGTGTTAACTAAACATAGCCAGTTAAATAGCTAGGGAATCCCTAACTAAACCATTAACTGGCAATAGCGACAACCACCCTCTAGCTGGACTAAAATAAGCGATAATGCTAATAAATGTTTAAGCTTAAGCGATCTCCGGTGCACATGGTTACGTTAACTTGACGTTCCTGGCGGTTGAACACAAATACTCCAAAGTCTAACAATTCAAGCGGTTTTCGATACTGAAATGACCAACACTCCGGTAACTGTTAGCTGTATTTAAGCGAACACATTTTTCGTCTTTAAATTTGCGGTGTCTTTCTTGAATCGCTCATACACGTAAATGCACGATGCTAACCGGTTAGCGTGCTAAAAGCTAAGCATGTGAGAGTTCAACGGGAAAACGTATTACTTTAGCTAACGACTCGCTAGCTACAATTAGCTTGCTAAAATTAGCCTGTTACATGGACTTTAATGATAATACTTACCGCCCCGAGGCATTATTAAAAGTGAAGTTGATACAGATGACACCCTCGACTATATGGCTGAATATTCTGACAGTTCTAAAAGCAAAGCCGGCGGTTTAAAGCGCTAGAAGAAAGGGCTAGAAACTACTTTGTCTCTGCCGCTGTCGGAGGCACCAACGTCGAAAAGCGACATTTACTGCGCTTGCGCAGTTAGGCTAATACAACCAATCACTGCACTGAGCATTTGACTGACATATCCATCCGCCAATTAGCTACAGAAAAAAACGCATTCATAAGGCAGTGTTTTACATACAGGATATAATTATTATAGTTCTACTTGTGGGAAATTAAATTGTTTGGGAGGTAGATTGTAACAAAAACACAAGTTTCCAGATAAAAAGGAACATACATATGATTATTTCATCAAAATATTGGTAATATTAATAGGAATGTTATTTAGGAAGAAGATCATCTGTCCTGGTTGATATACAAAAATACTAACCACATACATTACATGACTTCATAGTAAAGATGCATAAATATTACTAGGATTTTGACAAAAAAATATCATTGCTCAAGGTGCACTTACAGATTTGTTGTTTTTTGGTCAAACAACTGGTCCCAATATCAAGCATAATTCAAATCCCTGTTTTCTTGTGAATGTGTCACTGGTTACAACTCAACAAGTATTACTTCCATAAGTGGTTAGGGTAATATTCTAAAAACTGTGAATGGACAAAAAACCTGCTTCCCCCTGGTGGATTTTATTTTTAATCTAATAAAAAAAATGTCTGCCTACATTTGGCATACAGATGTAAAGCACATAGAAAATATGCTACGTATTGAAAAAAATATACAGATATGAAGATACACAGTTGTTTCAGATTTATGGTGACATTGTTAAACAAATAGACTGAAAAATAAAAATTAAAAAATAGTCACTAAATCTGATTCAGTTATACTTGCTTTTCAAGCCACAGCCAAGTCCAAGCAGGGACCCACAAGAAAAATGACGACCACGTTATTTTATGTCTGTTCTTAGTAGCAAATAACAAAATAAATTTTTTTTCATCAACAAACGTCAAACTCTGAATTAAATATATTTCCTATGATGCATCAGATCAGATTTGTCATTTCTTCCTTCGATGTTGAGTTTTTATATCTTCCACTTCTTTCTCCATCAGGTGGTACTCAACGGTAGTCTCTGTCAACTAGAAGGGAAAGATCTGTTATTTAACAGACTCGTTAAGACACATAATTACAACAACATAAGAGCAAAATGAACGCTGGTGTCTTACCATGTCCAAGAGAATATCAATCTTTAGTTTCAGGAGGTTGTTCTCTTCCTCCAGCTGTACATTTCTTTTCTTAAGCCGCTGCAATTCTCTACCAGACCCATTCCCACTTGATTCTGGTTCAACAAAAACAGCAAAAAACAAGAATTTATGTGTTGGCCATTTAGGGACCAACAGCAATCAAGCAGATTGGTCAAAACATGCAGGAGCAAGTAAATTGTAAGTTTTGCTGCACCTAAACTGTGGAAGCTGCCACTGCACTGGTCTGTGTTCAGCATTTTTGAAGTCATTACCTGTAATCCACTGTCCGTCTTCAAATTTCCAGCTCTGTCCTCCAATGTTCATCACTGGAGGTCCATACTCAATGCCCAGCTCTATCTCTCTTGTTGAACGATCCAACTAAAAGAGTTGACAAGGTGAAAACAATATATCAGTCTGCTTACACACCCGTTGAGCAAGAGCTAACACAATGTCAAGCTGCAGCCCCTTTTGCACAATTCACATCTCAGCTGTCTCACGTTGTTTAATTCGTTTGGTTTTGCTTATCCTCTAGGTTTTTCCTCTTGTGTAGATTTAATAAGACATCAATGGCAGATAATGGTATTGGCTTTCAATGCACGTAAATTAAAGTGTGATTTCAACACAATGTAGCAGCCAAAGAACAGTTCTCTAAACTTACCGTGTGAAGGCTGGACAGAGATGCAGATTTGCGAGGTGGGGTCTTCTTCGGACTGAATGTGTTTCCAAAGAGAGGCATCTTTAGTGATTTTTTAAGGTCCTGTATAAAAGATGGCACACCAATGGTAGCTTTAGTATTTAGATTTAGTATTTAGATAGTAGTATCACGTAACGTAGCTACACTGTTTATCGTTGCTAACTGTACGGAGCTAATGCTAGGTGGCAAAACACTCACTAGTTGTCGAGTAACGTTACAACTCATACCTAACACTTCAGTGAAACTGTCGACTGCCTCACGGGTGGGTTAGTAGTTGTTGTGCCACTGCAAATATATAGCTAATACGTGTACCTCCATACAGGATATATATTTAAATTCTTAATGTAATTCTTTCCTCTCCAAACAAAACCATGCTCGCTACTGCGCAAGTGAGGAAGTCCTCCAAAGTAGACAACACTAAATATTGCCCAGCTCTAAAATAAAACAATTGGAAAGGATTTGCCAACAGCAGTAAGTTTAATACATTTAAATTGTAACTGGGAACTACGACGAATGGCGTTATATGCACATTTTAATTGTCAAAGTCGCATTAGGATAAAATAAATACCCCTATTTAGGGGAGATAATGGACCCATCCATGAAACGTATGCGCATCACCATGGTGATAGAATCAAATTTCCAAGCATTATTTATTACCTTTATAAATAAAGCTGTGTCTCAATTCAGGGACCGCATCCTTCGAAGGCTGCATTTGAAGACCGAATACGTCACAGTCGATGCGACTAGGCTGTCCCATTTCGAAGGCTCCTTCAAATGCGGCCGACAAATGCAGCCTTCTTTTCGTCCGTTTGGAGGATCCAACAGCTGCATCCTTCGCAGCCCCGGGTATCCCGACATTCATTGCGCGCCGGTTGATTGTCCCAGCGTAAATAATGGCATCGGCTGTGGTTGTGGAGTTGAGCCCCCCCGGATTTTACTTATAAATGTAAGTATGGGATTTCAACTCACTTCAAAAGCCAACTACACAAATGTAAAAATAACGAGAGGAATTAAAGCGCAATGTGTCGTTTAAATAATAGTTTTGTGGAAGAAGTTAACGTGAGTTACGTGATTAACTGGCGAGCTAACATTACCTGAGGTTGTTGATGTGCTAACATTAACGTTAAGTTAAACTCGGCTCTGCTACAACCTAAAAAATAAAGCCTTTAACGTCTTCCCTTAAAGCGAAGAGGTTCAGAGTCAGACCCAGGTCTTACCGAGATTTTCGCGATTTTATACATCACTTGTACTTAATATTATGTACATGAAAATACCACGTAACGTTAGACTAATTTAACGTTAGACGGGTTGTGAACCCTGCTTGGTTTTCAGACAGTTAACGTTAGTAATGGTTACTTAAACCTTGGGCTATATACACGGTTAATGTAACTAGGTTATTTTGCGATTTATGCTGCTTAGTGTTTGGTGATTTGAAGTTTTAGGGAGCAAAGAGCAAACTGCCCTGTTCATTAAATTGAGGGGGGAGAGCGACCACCTCTTCATTTTCTGCCAACGTGGCTTGGAGGTAATTAAAGAATCAATAGCCCCTTTGTAATATCTGCATTTAATTCATATACTTAAAGTTACAGTTAAATGAGCCCCCATCCTATTCAAAGCCTTTAACAATAAGAAAACCAGTAGATGGGGCAGCCCTTTGTTGTGTTTTTTGTGTCTCTGCCCTGTCACCTTTTCCAGTCTTCACAAAATTACCATTTCTCTTGTTTCTCCGTGATTAGGACAATTTTGGAGAAAATGGGCCTGTGGGGGAAGGTGACTTCCCTCCAAGCAAAAAAGTGGGACAATTAAAAAAAACAAAACAAAGTATGTAGGCCTATGTGTGATTTGAAATTGATATATTCTGTATACATTTTGCATAATTTTTATATAAATCGTCCACTGTGTAGCATAAAGGGAACTACTAACTGCATTCATCTTACAACCCTGTTTTAATATAATATTTACATTGTATATTCATTTCAGCCATGCACCTTAATAAACACAGTTGCTGAAGTTTGTTTTTCTGCTGTTGTCATTTACCATGATTCATTTCCTGTGCCTTAGGATTGCAAGTGTCCAGGGTCAGGAGAGGGTGTAGGGGGGAAGCCCACTGCTGCAACTTGGCCCTGGTTTGTCCTCATGGATGAGGTGTTTCACCACCCCACCTGTCGTAATTGCCTCTATCCCTGAGGACACACCAGGGCCAAATACTGCAGTGGGGGACCAGGAGGAGGAAGAGGAGGAGGAGGAGAGCCAGCCGAGAAAGAGAAAGAGGGACAGAGAGGATGAGCTGCTTCAACTTCTTAAGGAAGACATGAGGTTGCAGAGAGAGGCAGAGGAGAGGAGAGTGCAGGAGAGCAGAGAGAGGATGGACAGACTGTTCTCTCTACTATAGACACTTGCCAAAAAATAATCCTTAAATAATGATATATATATATAATATTTATTAATCAATTCAAATAAAATATTTGTGAAATAAATTTTATTTTCTGTGGTCTTTATAACTATTAGTATTTACAACATATTTACAACATGTATTCTGCTGAGCAGGGAGACCCTGGTGATGCTGCTGGACCTGGATGGGCTGCCGTGTGTCCTGCTGGCTAAAAAACCTGTCCAGCACAGGACCACCCAGATTTACCCCAGGGGCCTGGGCTGGTTTAGGGATACAAGGAGAAGAAGTGTATGTTATGAAGTGTAGAGAGCTAAGTTAGATAAGGCTTGTATATCTTTCTATTCAACTTGCTTTAGCTGATCAATGACAAAAAATAGTGTCAATATTTTAATATTAAATAAGGTTATGTTTTCTTTAAATATGAAATTATGTTGTGAAAGTGAAATGGCAGTAGCAATAAACTACGTTAACTGTGGTTAATATCACTGTTAGCTTTAGGAAGGCTATTGTACCTAAGTCAAAATTAAAATATTCGTCTCCGGTGGACCACAGCTGTGAAGGTTGCTAGGCGACAGGAGCGGCGCTTCCCCACGCATGGGTAAGGGCGGGGTCAGTTGATGACGCAATAGACAGTCCTCCGTAGACCAGACCGTCTCATTTAACAACGGTCCGTTCGGCCTTCTGCGGCTGCATGCCTTCGTAGGCCGCGAAGGCCACGCCCTTCGAAGGATGCGGTCCCTGAATTGAGACACAGCTATAGTGGATACAGATAAATTACCAAAAATGTTGTTTAACAAACTTAGCTTTTCTTTTAAAATCTGAGATTTTAAGAGATAAAAACGGAAACACGAGTTGTTGTTGGTCCTGTCCGGATTCAAATTAGTATGACCCCGCCCCTCTGTCACACAGCCCCAGTGGCCTAATGGATAAGGCACTGGCCTCCTAAGCCAGGGATTGTGGGTTCGAGTCCCATCTGGGGTGGATGCTTTTTCTCCAGGAAGGCGAAGTTGACTCACTGACTTTAACGGGGATGAAGACGTGAAAAGTTTCAAGCAATTAAGAGCAACCGAATCTTCGCTCCATCGGTTTGTAGAAATCACACTTCATCGCCGTCGCTCTCAATATAAACCATCACAATAAGAACATTTAGTTATTGAAATACTAGAGATTCGCAGGAAAACATCAGATGACATGGAGAAGCACAGCTTTAAACTGTGTGTCCTGCTGAGCACTTTGGCTGCATCAACGCAAACTTACCGTGAGTAACATTCCTGTGGTGTGGTATGTAGGCCTAAAGTTACTTATACGAGACGGAAAAATACTTTGAATCCAATATAATTCAGTTAAACTTACTGTTTAAAAAGAAAGGAGGTTATATGGAAATTGCGTATGGCAAACAGATACAGTTAACGATGGCACCTAGCTATATGCTAGCTTTTATAAAATGCTAATTTGTGTTTGTTCCATTTTGCTATATTCTGTTCTGTTACCAATTAAATAACAAAAAATAGAACATTTTGAAAGATGACACATTACGATCAGTAAAGTTATAGAAATACAATCGTCAAAGCAATTATATACTCTCTAAATGATTTGTGTCGTTTTATGTTCACTAAATGTTTACTGGTTTACTGAAAGAAAACCCTGAATGTTTCCTTGTATGTGCAAACTTACTCATCTAATAAATCAGATGTAGTTTCGAATAGTGAATTATATTGTACCTGAATGTCCAACTAATTACACAGATCAATGTGAACCCTTCTGCAAGTCTATAAAGATTCATATTAATTTGATGGAAACCAGTCAAGCAAATAAGAACATGTAAAAAACCTTTCCTGGTTCATTCTGTGACATTATCTTACATAATGTGTGTTATCCAACCTCAACCCTGTAACCATGTCCATCCTCCTACAATGGTAGAGCTCAAAGAGGCCACCGTGTTCTGGGATCCTGCCCAGAAAAGTGTGATCTTGAAGGAGGGGGTGATGAAGCCAGAGGGGGGAGCCTATGGTTACTTCAATGACACTCTTCTCCTCTCTGGATGGGGTGTCTTGGAGATCCGCGCAGGTCACGGGGTGATCACACAGGAAGACGAGACCACCTTTTTCCTGGCTGGGTATCTGGAAGGTTATCTCACCGCTGGGTGAGTGTCACGGGTCTTGTGGTGAATAAAACGTATGAAATATCTCAAACCAAAATTCTTTGAGCCCATGGAGTCTGTCACTAGTTCAACAGGCAACCTCACCTGAACACATCACCAACTCTGTGTTCTAGATATTTAATCAGAATATTTAAAAAGAAACATACAAACATGCCATCTCCCATCAACGTTGAATTATCTGTGTGGGCCAATCAGCTTCTTTAAACATGGAAGTGCAGCAGTGAGAGTACATTTTGACCAGTCTCCTATATATGTGTAAGCAAACAACAATCTTCCAATGCCACCTGATACAACTGAAGGTTATTTATGTTATTTATATATCTTTCTTTTACACTAAAACACTATAAAGTTGAACTATATTTTCTAAACATTGTTGTTTCAATGAAGTGGTTTACATTTCATATTGCTGTATTTACCGTGTAGCTTGTAGTTGTAAGTCTGTGCTACTTATTGTCATGGAAATGGTTAATTCCCACTGTTTTTATTCTTTTTATCTGCAGACAGATATTCAACCATTACTCCAACATGCATCCTCAACTAATAAAGGATGAGAAGGTTCTGAATCCCCTGCAGAGGTTTTTAAGGTACACATTCATGACTTACCCCAAGATTAAATCTGCATAATACTGGCAGAAATTGGTCTGATAGTGGCTTTATCTTATCGTCTACTCATCATAAGCCAATAGTAATCTATACTAACTGTAAAAATCACGTTATTCATGCAGCAATTGTAGTAGTTCTGAATTTCGATGCACAGCAATATCAACCAAATGCACAGATAAGAAACAGAAACCAGCCTCTCAGCTCTCCGCTTGATCCACAGCAAACAGGACCAGTGGGCCAGAGAGCAAGTGAAACTGAGGAGATCCAGCGACCCCTTGTGGAACCATCTGGGACTGATCCTGGCCCAGCTGGACGGGCTCCACGCCGGAGCAGCACTGTGGGCCAAAAGCAAACACAGAGAGGTGTGTGTGTTGGAGAGATGGTGAGAGAGTTGTCACAGTATCATTTCAGTCATCTCTCTGCCACTCGCTCTCTCCTTCCTGCCCTGCCCAGCCTCTATCAGCGTTCGCCTTCCAGTTTCTGAATGGTGTTGGCGACCTCCTGGACCTTGTCCCAGCTCTGACACCTCGCTCCAACTCCTCCACAGGGGCCACCACTTTCAGGATGCCAGGAATGGGCCACTGCACGGCCCTCATCAAGGTTAGGCCAAGCTTGTTTGGCTCAAACTGTGAGGAAGCACTTGGGAGGCCCAAACATAGGCCTAATTAGTTTTATTGTTGGCACTTGAGCGTGGGTTTTCCTCCTCCAGAATGTCAAAATGGCCATTGAGATGGGAACAGTTTCTCTTTCATCTACACTCAATCATGCAACAAAGACAAATAGAATTGAGGATACTGAATGATGCAATCAGAACACCTATCATTAGGTTTTTATGAATGAGATTTAATTTCAGGGGCCCTAATAATTTATGTGCATAAATTTACTCATTTTTACTTACAAATATTTTACTTAAGTTGCCCCCATTTGAAATAAACTACATGAAAACAGTCCGTAGTGTTATGTAGTATGCATTGTTGTTCTAAACTAAAGCTATTGCTCATACCAGTAATGAGTGTAATATTAAAATGTGGGTTTCCTCTGTATCTGCTACCATATTAATCATCTTAGTACTGCAGGTGATGGGAATGTCATTAGTTTTGCATGTACTTGACAAAAATTGGAACTGTTGATAGTGCTAGACGAAAAGTTGAGGGATTGTTATTGTAATTAAAGAGTGAATCTATTTCTTTTAAATAGCATATAACTAACTAATAAAAAAACTGTGCTTAATTCCAGCCAACATATAGGGCAATATGCACATGTCCATCACCTCAACCTCTCTCTCCTCTGTGTCTAAGGTGCTGCCAGGCTTTGAGAACCTGCTGTTTGGCCACTCGAGCTGGTATACATATGCAGCCACCATGCGTATCTACAAACACTGGGACTTCAGGGTGTCTGACGCACACACCGCCACTGGGAAGATGTCGTTCAGCAGCTACCCTGGTACACACACACATTCACACACACACAATCACACTCAAACACACAAACACACCCTTGCACAAAGTATCACACACATGATACTGCTGCACAAAACTTTATTTACAGTTTCTCCTCAAAGATCATAAGAGGACTGACATGGTATAAATAAAGCTGGCAAAACTGAAATTTACTGAGATTTACATCCTTGAACCTGTGTTTTTTGAGTCCTGACCTGAATTTTGAAAGGTAGAGTTTTGTCAATCCTATAGCACAGCAAAGCACTTTGTTTCTTGTAAAAGCTGTGAGCTGAGGTGAACAGCTTGTGCTTAATCCACATGTTTCATTTTCATCTTGGAAAATATAAACACTGACATCAAGGACTTAACCCAAATCCTCAATGAACATTCTCTACTGAAAGTAATTCTTCTGCTAAGCACACGGCTTAGTCAGTGACTAAGAAACATCCACCACAGTGTTTGTGCACACCCAAAACAGAGCCATGATGAAATGTATTCCCTCTCTGTCAAGTCAGAGAAGGCTGAGTAATTTTGTGGGTGAGAGTGGTCCAGGCCATAAAAATCCTCTTACAGGCTCCATTGCTATCAGAACACAAGTGGTTTTAAAGCACTATATTTTTAGAGGCCGCCAGGCCAAGGATATCACTTCACTGTATTAAAATGAAGAGAAGAAATACTCTGTGCCACTGGAGGCTGTGTGTGACCCCTGCAGCCTTCTTAAGCTGCTTTCTCTCTGACCATGTGAAACATTTAGCACACACGGCAGATCAGGGCTAAACAGAACAAGAAAAGATGCAATATAAATACTTTATGTAGAAGTAGAAATAGAGGTGGTGGAAATATTCCTCTCCCTATGATTTTTATTATTGATAGCAGCAGGAATGTATATTCACTATTAACAGTAGCAGCAGCAGTTATAGTAATATAAGCAGGAGTAATGAAATAAATACAATTATTTCTTCTTTCTGTACGTAGTAGTAGTAATACCAGCATGTGTAATAATAGTATGATAGTAGCAATAGGTATTATTGGTAGAAATAACAATAGTAGTAATAGTAATAGTAATAGTAATAAGTGTGCTGTAAATACACAGCTACAGCCAAAAGCAGATTAGCGGGTAGCCTGGCTCTGCCTGATGTGTCTATTTAGTTTAATGGCATGCACGTTTTGTGACTGTCAGACAGAGTTAAGCTAAACAGCTGCTAACTATGGTTGTTTTTACCGGACAAATGTTGGAGTGGCATTTACCAAATGTCGATCTATTCCTTTATTAGCAGTACATTTTTGTTGTTTTGGCCACTTGTGGGCAGCAGAAACATGCTGTGAATGCAACACTTACATATTATCACCTTCAATGTTGCAGCGTACAGTTGCTTATTAACACATCCAGCAGACAAGGAGCAAAATTATCATTCATTCATTTTAGTTGTGTTTCTGTCCACCTGATGAATGCAAGTTAAGTATTTATTCTCCTTTTAGCAATGATTTTGGTCTCCACCAACTCCTGAAGGAAATATCTGTCTCTTTAGCTTCCAAATGCTCCACATTGTTCACCAGCTGGTCATTAATTATGTCTATCGCTTGGTGCTGGACAGGTAGTGTGCTTTGAATTTTTTACTGACAACAGCCTCCTGCTGCTCCTGAAAATGACAACATGAGAACAGAGAGAGCGAATCAAAACATAATGATTTGTTTTGACTGAAAAATCTTGATCTTGTAACCACTAATTATGGCTGACACAACAAGTGGAAGAGTAAAGCATATGATATTGCCCTCTGAAATGTAATGCAGTGGAAGTAACTAATATAATATGGAAATATTCAAGTAAAGTACAAGTCCCTCAAAACTGATAAATAGTCAACCTACATGCAACCTGTATGTTGTAGGTGAGGATAAGACATTATCTCCTCATAGCTCTGTTTACTTTTCCGTCCTTCTTTGAAATATTACTATTTTAATATTTATCCTAAAACATTCTTCTCATTTCACTTAAGGCTGGGCAATAAAACAATAATGATAATTACCGCATTTCTTCAATGAATATTTGGTTTAATTCATATTCAAATTAACACTTAATTTTTCTATTAAAAATGTATTTTGAAAAGGAACTGAAAAAAAGATTTACTAATCATATTTGTTGAAAAAGATTTTATTATAATAGTTTTGAGTGTTCTACAGATCAGATTTTTTAAGTGATCTACTGTTTGGTGTCAAGTGTTTGTCACATTCTGACCATAAAGAAAAGTTTAACCACATTATTAACCATCTGGTTATTTAAATTTTCACACAGGAGCAAAATTGAGAAAAGAAGAAACAATGATTTGACATATCATGATAATTATCAATATCGAACAATATGAAATGTTTTTATTGTGATAACAATTTTTGCCCAGCCCTACTCTCACTGCCTCTTCCCTCCTCCAGGCTTCCTGATGTCTCTAGATGACTTCTACCTTCTTGGTAGCGGCCTGCTGATGACTCAGACCTCCATCGGTGTCTTCAACGTCTCTCTCTACTCCCAGCTCAGCCCTCACAGCCTGCTGGCCTGGCAGAGAGTCCGCCTGGCCAACAGCCTGGCGCACAGCGGAGAGGAGTGGGCACACATCTTCTCCAAATACAACTCAGGTGAAATCCAGTTAATGTGAGTCATGGCGGGCCGGGGTTGAGAGGAGTTTTTTTGTTGTTGTTCTTATTCAAAACCAAAGGTCACGTGATGAAGAAGGCAGCATAGAATTTCTTCTGCTCAGCTCCACTTGCTTTGCATGAACAAACCTTTAGATCATACACTTAAAGGAGAAATCCGGGCAATTTTTAAGTTAATCTTGATCGTTATACCTTTGTGAGTTCTTTCTATAGAAAAAAAAACGAGCCGGATTGGTGCTTGCAACACGGAGCTGCTACAGCTAATGCCCAGAGCTCCCACGTAGCTAAAACGGCAGTTATGGGGGCATTACATAAAGAGTATCTTTGTGCCTCTTGACAGACACAAAATGCAATTAAAATGTCTGTCCAACATGAACAGGGCTCTTACATGACAACAAGATGCGTTTAGCAACTTAGCCATTGTTTAAATTCACCTAAATAGTGTTTTAGACGGCTAGCTGTAGTCTTGCGTTGAAGTCCCGTGGGAACTCTGTTCGTTGTTGCCGTGCAAATGTTACATCTCAGTGTTTTATCACACCCCTAATCAGACCCCCTAAATGGATCGATGGTGTATCGTGAGGGGTGTCCAACCGATTTTCGTTGGCTGCCTGGGCCAAAAATGCCAGGGCCGATATTTTGTCCCAGTCCAGCCCTGAATATATCTTGACTGATTTATTTATGATCATGTATCTGTTATCAGATCTTAGAAGTAATAATCAGATTAGAAGCTAGAATGTTTTTTGTACTTTTACTTTAGTAAATCAACACAAACTAACTTCTGTTGAGTAATAGAATGAAAGAACAGCCAAGAGGAAAACGAGTCTTGCAGAAAAGCATGAATTATTACCTTGGTCTGGAATTCACTGTTTCCTTAGAGATTAAACAGACTCTCCGACAGACTGTCCTTCTCATTACACTACATGCATATGTGTTAATTGGGCAGCTGCTTTGATCTTTCACGTCATGTTGCTATGGGAGGGCAGGGGAGAACAGGACAGAGTGTTCTTAAGACTGACGGCCCTCTCATCTCCCAACAGCCTCTGTTGTCATGCTCCCCATCCTGCCAAACTGTTGTGGTAGCCTTTACCTTTGCCTGTGTTACGTGTTTACGTTATTCAGCAGCCCCATATTCCTCAGGTACATGAAAGACTGTGCATGTTATTTTTCATTTGACAGTTTTATTTTAGAAGCAATACCACTGGAGTTAAACTAATACTGTGACTTTTCATTGATTATCTTTTCATTAGATCCAACATAGTGTATTGGTGGAATTGCATGCCTTGGCCCAAATCAAATATGTTTTATGATAGAGGGTTAATGAGCTGTACTGCAGCCAGCCACTAGGGACATGGTTTGACTTCACTTTTGGGGAGCTATCATTTCCTCCATCTTTTTATACAGTCTGGCTGTGACAAATTAAAATGTCTACTGGATGGCTTGGCAAAAACTTACAGACATTCATGGTGCTAGGAGGATAAATACTAATGACTTTGTTGGCGCCCTGACTTTTCATCAAGCGCCACCAGCAGGTCAATTTTTTTTATTTGGCCAATACTTGTGCTTATGACAATTACCTGCTAAACTTAACAGCAGCTGTAATGTGTGTTTAGGGCTAAACACTCTAAACATTATTCCTACTTAACATCAACATGTTAGTATTGTGAGCTGATGTAACTTTTAATCTCAAATCACCTTTGAAGATGATCCCTGTTCGCAACTGTAGTGCCACCCATGTATGGTGTGACCACGACCAGTATGATGCAGGGCTGCCAACTTTTCAATTTAGTTTGGAGTTAGATTCGGTATTGGAGGTCGGTTCATGTTAGGCCTTCTGTGTCATATCCCACCGCAGGGGTTGGGGTCAACACTCCGATCACTCCACTGCATGCCATAGCCACATGTAGCCTATGTGTAGATGAAAAGCCAAGTCAATAATCAGATCAGTGCGATCAGGATACTTGCCAACCTCCAGACATAATAGCCTTAATTTTAATAACTTAACATAACATAACAACATAGTAACTTAATTTTAATTTCTTCCCCCCAGAATCTAGGCCTATGTGTCAAAACCAGAGACTGTATTTCTTTCTTTTTCTGTATTTCTTAATTCAAGAGAAGGTATGGAATAATATAGGTTAGTTTTATAATAGGTTCGGTTTTCCTTTAGCAATGGAGAACCAACTTATTTAGATGTGGTGGTGGTGGTGGTGGTGGGGGGGTCCTACCCCAGCAAATTTCAGCATTAGCAACACCTATTTTCCTGCATTCTGGTGAAAATTTCTGCACCAATTCTTGCCTTTTCTGCATCAATTTGTGGAGGAAATGTTTTTATCTAGGCTTTGGCAACGGAATCACAAAATTCAGGCAGCAGGTGACTATTTAAAATATAAAATATACCAGAATATAATTGAATAGGTGTATGCCTGGCAAGCATTCTGTATTTCTTTTTCTTTCATGTTTTAGTCTTCTCTTGGTTGTGTCTTTTTTTTTAGGGAAGTTCGTTTTTAAATGTGGCACCTTTTCACCTTAAGGATAAATTAATTAATTTTAATTCAGTTAGAAACTCCTGGACTGAACTTTTTGCATCTATCCCACATATCTGTGTAATCTGACATCTCCAGAAAGATTTCTATGAGAATAACGTCATCATATAGTCATCGTTTAATAACAATACACAATATTTTTCAAAATCTCCCCACCCTATAATCTGCTGTTGATGAATCCCAGACAGACAGACACAGAACCCGTTTGGGACTGTAGGCTATGAGACCTTTGCAAAATGAAACACAAATCCTCACGTTAACTTCAGTAGCTCTGTGCAGCTCACATTCCCAACAGAGCAAGGCTGTTCTTCAGATTATACATTTTTATATTGCAAAACTCTGCCAGCTATGTTACCCGATCACAAACTATCTGCTTCTCACTGCGCTAGAGCGGGTTTGCTTGATTCCTGTCACAGCGTCCGGCAGTGTCCCATCAGCTGGGTGGAAGATAATCACACCGAGTCGACGCTATCAGTTATAGGTTACATTAGCTTTTCGAATGTGTGAGAAAATTGATGTATGGCGTGAGGGCATGTGAAAAGTGTCAAGTCTCTCGCTCAATGTGTGAGAGTGGGCAGCTCTGTGATGGTTTACCTGTTTAAAGCAAGCTTAAGTTCCTTTAAGTTGATTTTAGTGCAGCTACTGTCTGCTTTAGAAAACTACCAGCATGCTTTGGAAAATGGTATATGCATAAAATATGTGTAATCCGTTGTTAACAGGCTAAAACATGCAAAACCACATTTGTTTAGGTAAGTCTTTTCAAAGTGATACTTAACTTTAAAACCCATGTGGATTCTCTGTTTATGAGGCCTGAAACAGAGCATGTCACCCTCTGTACTTTAGGTACATATAACAGCCAGTACATGCTGGTGGACCTGAGCAGGGTTTCTCTGGGCCACAGTATCAGCAATGGAGCTCTGACTGTGGTGGAGCAGATTCCTGGGAAAGTGATGCACTCTGATCAGACTCAAGCTTTACGCAGAGGTAAGAAATAAACAACAACTATTTATTCTTCTGTTGATTGGTTTTATCAAGGGTGGCTGTATCTGCACAACCTCCACCTTTGGCGTGCTTCATTTGGCAGGTTACTGGCCATCCTACAACATACCGTTTCACATCGAAATCTACAACCTGAGTGGATACGGTGTGATGTGGAAGAGATACGGAGAAGACTTCTCTTATGACCTCTGTCCCAGAGCCAAAATCCTGCGCAGGGACCAGGCAAAGGTGTCTGACCTCAGCTCCCTCAAACACATCATGAGATACAACAGTAGGTGTAACTCCATATTTTTTATATCCTTTCCTGAACTTAAAGGCCTTCAGAGATGTGTCAGAAAGCACAAACAAATATTCAGGATACTGTTGCCTTTTTCAGACAGTAAGCAGCGTGACAAAAAGTCAAACTGTTCTGTTTCAGACTACAAGCGAGACCCGTACTCTAAGGGCCATCCGTGTAAAACCATTTGTTGCCGTAATGACCTGAGACCAAGGAGACCACATCCAGGAGGTTGCTATGACACCAAGGTCAGCAGTTATCAGCATATTAATGCCAGAATAAAAATAAAGATTAAGTCTACAGCCATGCTAGCAGCTCTGTAAGGCTGTACGTAGGAACAGTGGTACTTTGAGCTAAATGCTAATGTCTGCATGCTAACATTCTTACATAATGATGTTTAGCAGACTGTTCACCATCTTAGTTTAGCATGGTAGCATGCTAACATTTGCTAATTAGCAACAAATTGCAGCTGAGGCAGATGGGAATGTCATTAGATTTGCAGGTACTTATAAAGATATGGGGCAAATAGAAATTTTGACCTGATCATGGCACTAAATGAAAAGTTCAGACATCACCAATGTTATGTCCAATAATTGTCAAAACATTTCCCTCAAAACCACAAATGTAAACCTTATGGTGGGGCTAGATGAAAAGACAGGGGATCACCAAAGTCAGTAGGATTTATCTTCTGGGGGCCATGAATGTGCTTACAAAATGGCATGGACTCTTCCGTGCCAACATTGCCATCCTCAGAGCCTTGCTGGTTAAAAGAGACAAAAGCTGATGATGCACAGAGCAACTTTTAGAGCAATCGTGCAGGGCAACGTGATCATCATTGGTAATGAGTAAAGATTACTACAGTAAACCCCTTCCCCCACCACTCCGCCACCGGCCCCGCACCGCCGCTATCCATTTGAAACATAGTCAGACTTGCCTCTAGCAAGATTGCCCAGCAACATTGCTCAAAAAGTTGCCCAGTGTATCATCAACCTAAGATTATCAAAATCCCAGAGTTTAGAGTATGTACAGTATGGGACCCACATTAGTTCAACCCAAACATTATAAATGAAGTAGCCTACAGGTTTTGAATCACTTAACTCCATTAATGGTAACAGCCATTTCTGCATGGATGGTGCACAATGTCTATTTGATATTTGAACCATAATAAATGACTCCACTTTCTTCCTGTTGCTCATTTACTTCTTCCTTTGTGCCCTGCTCCTTACCCATTTCTGTCTCATGGTACAGGTGACGGACTACCAGATGGCTGTCCACCTGGTCGCGGAGGCAATAAACGGCCCCACGACGCAGGGGGGCCTGCGTCCGTTCTCATGGCAATCCTTCAACCTCTCGACTCATCAGGGTCTCCCACACACCTACAACTTTCCCTTTGTCACCATGAGGCCCACACTGCATCAGCCCTAAGAGCATAAGGACAGAAGATACCACTCATCCAGTTAGAACAGGTCACGCTTTCCTGTTCAAAACAGGAATCTAAAAAAGTTTTGTCACAACACTAAACATCCTGTTGGTGCACCTGAGATGACTGGGCACAGTGTAAAAGTTTGGCAAAATATGATCAAAGTTTATATTCTGACAAGGTGCATGATCTCAACTGAAAGGGAGTCATTAAAGGGTCAAATGTGCAGTCCATGTGAACTTAGTGAATTTAGTCGTACAGTCATTTATTTTAAAGCTGAATACCAGTCTGAGGAGGAAGGACACGCTTGATTGTTATGTTACTATTTACTAATCCATTAGTAGATTTGTAATGTTTGAAATCAACAAGTAATATATTTTGTTTGTTGTTGCAGTAATATGCAATGATTACTCAGGTTTGAACAGTGTGTAATGAAAGTTTCTGACTGACTTAGTGTAAATATTAACAATAATAAAATATTCAAACATACCTAAAATGGGGGCCCTTTTCTCCATAGACTGTTTCCACCCCTTTATTTAGTGTTCAGAATAGTTTTACTAAAACTACAAGATCCAGTTTTTTTGGTCTCTGTCAAGTTTGCCAGAGAGAACTAGTCCACCTAAACTCTTTGCTTTCAAAATAAAACGTTAAAATTCACTTTTCAGAAGAACTGCTAAAAAAGCTCAGCCACTTACATGGATCCAGTACACTGGCACCACATGTGATTGTATGACACTTCAGGTCCTCTGAAATATATATTTAACTTTGGTACTTGGTAGCAGCATTCTTATTTTAGAGAATTTGCAGAATAGGTCATCTTACTGAGTCTGCGTAGTAAAGCCTACATTTTAACCAGTAATTAGCCTAAATCACAGCAAATATGAAATGAAATACATTCTTTATGACAGTATTCATGCAGGGGTTGCATCAAGCAAGAAGCACAGTTAAAGAAGTTTCTGAACTAAAGCTCAATACTCTATGATGGTTAGGTTTGCTGCATAAATGCCCCAAATGAAAAAGGTACACTCTGCTTAAATATCTAATAAAACTCAAATAAATATCTAATAAAAAACGATTTTTATCACTTCATATGGGTACATTTCACGTTGAGAGGTAGTTGCTCCAGATCGTATGAAGTTTTTTTGACACTTTGATTTTAATGGCAGATATTATTGTATGTCAAAAATAATAGCAGAACATAATTGCAAGAGAGCTTGACATCCATAACATCCACATCACAAGCATTTATTGATTTATGTTTTTATGGACAGCAGGTCTTTATACAGTAAATCAGAAGCCAGATCCCTTATTCCAACAAACGTGTTTTACATTTCGTCCATCTTTCTATGTAGAAATAAAGCACAATTCTCAGTCTTAGTAGGTAAGTCAGTCTTTCAATTTAAGGAATCTTCTTGATGATTATAATCAAAGTCCTTATAGGCTCAAAAAGTCGTGAAGGAGCCTTTATTTTGAAACTATTCGTCGGATGTACTATGTGTCATTTTCGTTGTCTTCACGCGGCTGATCTTTGAGTTTGTGCGGGTTTGGGGCGGAGCGTGCTCGGTCTGTTACGGAGAGAAGAAGCCGAGGGAACAGCGGACACGGACGGACGCTCTCGCTCGTCTTCACTTTGTGTCCCACGGCTGCTTTTCCAAATGGCAACGACAGCGGACGACCTGCGGGAACCGGCGGACGTCGCCGCGCTGTCGCCGCACCACGGCTGCCGGCACCACAACAGCAACAACAACAACAATAACAACAACAACAAAGACGGCGAGGCGGGAGAGAGCGCGACCTCCACCACGGCCAGCACTACTGAACCGGACGGGTCGGCGTCACAGAGCATCGGCAACGGCTCGGTCATCAACGCCACCGGGGGGAGTAACGGGAAGTGGGTCCGGCTGAACGTCGGCGGCACGGTGTTCCTCACGACGCGGCAGACCCTCCTCAAGGAGCAAACTTCGTTCTTGTACCGGTTGTGCCAACAGCAGGACCTGCACTCAGACACGGTGAGTCGGGGCACGTTAATCATTCCCGGGGAACGTTGCTTCACACCCGGCAGTAAATAACCAGGGCTTAGTCTGTGTCTGTGTCCGTGTCACTAAGCTAATATTGACCTCTACATTATTGACTTTGGTAATGAGTTGAAGTTCCTATAGTTTAGTTATGGTGTGTTAGTTATTTGATTAGTTAATATTTCTCATGCATACAAGAGCTTTACAGAAGAAGATTGGACCCGAAGGGCATGAGAAACTTTCCCTCTGTCAGGTCTAAATGAGGACAGAACCAGTGAAAAACATTTTAAAATATTCCTGCAGTGACTCATAGTGAGTTTATATTGGTGAGCAACCAAGACATAGTGATAATAACTCTGTTGTACCATGACAGGTGGTTAAAGTCTGGCTTGATGTGCATTTGTTTTATCCAAAACATACCCCTATGATTTATTTTGATAAGTACTGGTGTGTTGTGAAAGGTTGATTTTTCTCTCACCCGACCAAAGGGAAACTATATAGCCAGGTCTTGACTTGAGGTAAAGCCCGTTTTTGGCCTGAGTGGTAAAATAATATTTACTGAATTTTCTTATCTTCTAAGGTCTCACAGTAGCTTTAAAGGGACTAACTTTATTATATGGTAATTGTGTTATCTGTGTGCCATTCCCAGAACCTATTACTACAACTCTGTTCTGCCCCGGAAATGTGCGCCTGCAGCTCCAGAGCAGGCACAGAGTTGTCTAATGACCAGCTGATGTATGTCCAGTATGAAGCTCTCCCACTCTCTCTTTCTCAGCATCATTTCATGGTGTGAATGTAGCTGGGGTCAGATGGATGAACACGTGCCTCCTCTTCTGCAGGGAGCTGCACAGTCTGTAGCCATACAGCTGGCATCTTATGGGGAGAGAGAGACGTGTATTGTGTTTCTACCAGTCACACAGAGACTGAACGGCTGGCAAGACTCATGAATGATGCAGATTTCTATTATCCCGTGGCCTTTTGATATGCATGTGTGTGACAGATAGAAAAGGGGATCAGGTCCACCTTGCAGCCGTGAGTCTGCTGTAAGTTCACATTTGGCTGCTGTTGGAAAATTAGTATGTCATTTTATACTGCAGCGTCAATATGTCTTGTTTTGGCCGTTGTGCCAAATACCTTTTGTGAGATATAGCACAGTAGAGAGCTGATGGGAAATGTGTTTTGTTTTCTTACTCTGCTGTCTCAGTAAACTGAATATTTTTGGGTTTATGACAATTGGTCGGACAAAATAAGACAGTTGAAAATTACGTCATTGTGGGGTCTGGGAACGTTTGATCAGCCATATTCAGTTAGAATATTGAGGTACTTCATCACATTTTAGCAGAAATCGTATGAAAATCCATTACTGCTGTGAAGCTGTCCTGTTCATTGATTTACAACATCGTCCATAATTGTCTGATACACCCAGAGCGGCTAACCAACGCGACAAACTGATAGCAGAATATCTGCCTTTAGGTCATCTCACAGTATATAGACATTGTCATTTTGCCAAATCCTAATCAGCTCGTGTTCAACTTTAGACGTTCTCCAGTGCAGGGTTTTAAACAGAGTCACATGCTTTTGGTTTGCAGAAGAAAAAACTCAGCAGGAGAGCAGGTATTCAAAGTGACTGACCCAAAAACAGCCACCAAAACTGGAGTGGGGAGGTTTTTGCACAACAGCCGCGATCACTGTTCCCCAGCTGCACCGCAAGGCTCTGTGGAAAAACTATTCCCATGTGACCTTCAGCCGCGACCTAACAGGAGCTCCCTCCGCACTGCCTTAAGACAGTCACACACCAAACCGCTCTCATGCACAAAAACGCACCTACTCTCTTTTCTTCCTTCATCTCTCGTCACCATCCTCTCCTCGTCCTCGCTTTCAGCAGCCGACACACTGTTAATGCTTATCGCCTGTTTGTCCTGTTTTATCCACGTCTTTTATTTCTGCTCTTTGTCGCCAACTCTTGAACCTCGAGAGGCACAGAAAGACTTTATTTTAGTGTTTTCATTTTCTAGGTCCATCACAGAGCTGTCATCCTAAAACAACTTGAGCTGAGCTGTAGGCGAGGCTCTCATTCCTCTGTCATTCTATGAACATGATGCTTTTTGTCAGGCCTCTAACATGAGTCAGTATTTTTTTAATTATTATTTATTCATTAGTAGATGGTACAAATGGCCAAATTGAGCCTAGAGATTTGTAACGTCTCTTGTCTGTTCTTGTGCCCACTGTATGTGAGTTGTTAATTTTTCTTTGTATTATGAAACACACATTCTGATTTTCAAAAACAAGTCAAAACGAAAAGAATTAAGGATTTTACTGTGCAAAAATATGTATGCAGAGCTGCAGTCCAGTAGCCAAAGGAAGATGTAGTTTGGTTAGGTAATCACTATGCTGCTGTAAGTCACAAGAATAATTACGCTAGAAATGTGAAATCACGAGGGAAAGGTTTTTAAAAGAAGCCTCGTGACGAATACAAGACATGTTTCTTTATTAAATCAGTTATACCGTCTGATCTCAACAGCTGTAAATGCACACAAGCACAAATGATACAACAGACTGGATGCAAAGATAACAAAACAAAAAAGATCTGTCTCATGGGAAAACCTTTAACCGCAAGTGCTGTGTATTCGTCTCTTGTCAAACTAGCAAAAGTGTGTCAACTCATCAAAGTTAATATTACAGACCAACCAGTGCAAGCTGCTGGCTAAATTTGAGCTGCATCTTAACATCACACCACTACACAGATACCTACACAACAACAGACGGCGTGATGTCGCTTTACCAAACTCTGCAGAAGATGGTGACAGATGATATAGCACAGGTTGTTCGGGCCACTTCACCTAAAATGAAGAACGCCTCCACTAAAACTCGAAAAAGGTCATTTTGTTAACGAAAACTTTAAGGAAAAAGTAACTAAAAGTATCAAGACACCTGATGCGTCAGGATCCGGGTGGCTTATCACCTCTGCCAAACAATTTCAAGAAGAAACTGTCGTCGACTTCTTGCAGTGTTCTTGTGCTAAATAAGGGAAACGATGAATTGAACACACCGAAAAATCCTGTCCCCAAACTAGGGCTGTAAGTAAGGATTATTTTCATTGTCAGTTCATCTGTTTATTATTATTATTATTGTCAATCAGTGTTTCCCAAAGAATATATTTTTTTGTCCACGACTCAAAGATAGTTTACTGTCATAGAGGAGGAAAGAAAAAAATTCACATTTAAGAAGCCAAAATCAGATAATTTTTACTTTTTTTTTTTTTACAGCTGCAATAATATATTTTCACAAGCGATCGACCCTATTTAGATAAACATTACACACACAAGCCTGCTGGGGCGCCGTCCAAAAGATGCATTTGTGTGAGGAGGTCCCCGGGAATTTAAGTCCAGAAAGCCGTCCCATTCACCCAGCGAGGAGCGGAAGCACGTAAAATCAAATGTGTTTATCAGCGTGGAGCTGCTGCGATGCCTCCTACATCAAAAATGTCACCGAGGCTGAGAAGTCACTGGTTCAGCCAGACCATCTGTGATGCCCGGGATGATGAATTAGGCTGATCCCTAATTAGAAATCACACTCACGTTCAGAGTATTTTCACGACTCGTCACATCAGAGTTACATGGACAGGTCACTGTATATTTGAGAATCTACATCACAATGTTTGCATACGTCATAGTGATCAGTAAAATGAAAAATGTCCATCAGTGTCTCCTAAAGCACAAGATGACGTCCTTTTTTGTCCACAACTCAAAGATACTTAGTTTACTGTCATAGAGGAGGAAAGAAAACAGAAAATATACACATTAAGAAGCTGAAATCAGATCATTTATTACTTTTTTTTCTTAAAGAATAACTCAACTCAATTAATCAACTATCAAAAAAGTTACTAATTGAAATAATTATTGCAGTTCTTCCCAAAACTACGCCTGGAAAAACACTCTGCACTCTGAAGGGGCTCATCGTGTCTTTCCCAGCAGACACCAGGCTGAAACCAGCTTCTGCTCAGGTTGTTTAGTAAACAGAGCAATCTGAAGCTGAGTCACACAGAGGAGCGGTTCAGCCTGTGCATTTTCTTTACTCACACAGGAGAGAAGCTGATTTTTTTTATCCACTCTGGTCCCCCTCTAATCCGCTGACGTTGGCGTGTTTCTGCTCAGGGGTTCGTGGCTGTTTTTAAATGCCCATACGCGCAGATTGCCTGGCTGTGTATGACTGTTTTAATGAGATTACCAGCACCTCAGCTGCCCTGCCCCCTCACCAGACCAAACCCAGGGCTTTCTGCTTTTAATACGACCCGACATGACCTCACGCTGCCCCAAGCCGATTACATTTTGTAGCTAAGAGTCAGCATTGATGATGCTAGACGATGTTAGCTGAACAGGTGTAACGGGGCGGCCAGTTCCAGCCTATAACCACATAATCGTATTACCACAGATTTGTGATTATCATTGGTTTGATTCATATTAAGTACCAGGGGGATTGGATAATACCCGGTGAGCTGTGATGGTCTGGTGCTGTAACGTGCGTTACCTGTATACATTTTCAGGTGTTTGTTTTTAGTTTGGAGCTCTGTGGAAGTCTTTGTCCCATCTCACAGTGTCAGCATGGATTCCACCACATGCCTGGACTCCCTTTATCGCCTTATCTGTGCTGTTGGAGTTCCAATATTCTAACCATTGACAGGGATCAGTGATCATGAAGGGGGAAAAAAGCTAGAGCCAAAGTTTTCATTTGAATAAAAAGTACACAGTTGTGTGAACTTGTCCCTTTTCCCTTTTTTATCAGGATACACAAATGTGTTTGACTTTGGGTAGAGCCACACTAAAAGACCTTGTTGGGTATTTAGGTAGAATCTAGGCCTGAAATTCACAAACCTTTACAGGAAAAAATAAAAATTTATCACCACAGTTCTTTATTATTTCCTTAACTGCTTTGCTATCTTCTCTATTAAACTTACTGTCTTAATTAAATAAACAAGATGGAAGAAAAATCCATTCACTATGCTTACATGTAGCTGCCATTTTGGAAAAGTTTGCAGGGGGAAAAAACAATAAATGTTCACAAGCGATCGACCCTATTTAGATAAACATTACACACACAAGCCTGCTGGGGCACCGTCCAAAAGATGCATTTGTGTGAGGAGGTCCCCGGGAATTTAAGCCCAGAAAGCCGTCCCATTCACCCAGCGAGGAGCGGAAGCACATGAAATCAAATGTGTTTATCAGCGTGGAGCTGCTGCGATGCCTCCTACATCAAAAATGTCACCGAGGCTGAGAAGTCACTGGTTCAGCCAGACCATCTGTGATGCCTGGGATGATGAATTAGGCTGATCCCTAATTAGAAATCACACTCACGTTCAGAGTATTTTCACAACTCTTCAGATCAGAGTTACATGGACAGGTCAAAGGCACTGTATATTATTTCAGAATCTACATCACATTGTGTGCATACGTCATAGTGACAAAGCAAAGGTTGTATTATAAAAAGTCAACTTGAAATTAAATGTAGCAAACTTAGCATTTTTTATTGCTTATTGTGAAACCCCAGAGTTTGGTCTGTTTGATGAATAAGTTAATTATCCTCGATTTAAAGTAACAAAATGTAGAGATTTTTACATTTTTAGTATCAAAACACACTGGGGAAGGTACCGGGATGCTTTTGTTAGTGCTAAACAAAAATGTTACACAGAAATAATGGACTATAGCTTCCCACCTTTCAGAAAACTTGTAAATATTGATCTAAATACTTGACAGAAGAAATCAAATACTGTCATTCCCCTCCCCACCCCAAGGTTGCTAAGGACTTTACAGCAAGTGTGTGGCAAGCCTGGATTGATCAGTGATTACTGGGTTGAATTTTCTGAAATCTGCTGTTATTATTCCAAATGCAGCTACAGAAGGTAAAAGTGGCATACACGTCAGTCATGTTTATAAAATGCCGCAATGGATGAAACATTTTTTCAGGGTCATTCAGCCCTCATGTTTACACAAGCAAGCAGCTGAGGGTGTGTGTGTGTGTGTGTGTTTTGAGAAGTGAACAGGTGAACTTTTGTTTAGCTCTTGGTGATAGCCCGTGGGATGTGCCTACCTCTGCAGGGAAATGTTGTGGAGTCACATCCCATTTCCCTGAACAAATGTTCACCAACTAGTGTCCCTGTCCTCTCAACATCTGAGCAACTGAAAATATTGTGAGCAAGTCGTTGTACTACAGCTCCAAATGGGTAATGAATAACTACTAGGCCTTAGTGTGTGTGTGTGTGTGTGTGTGTGTGTGTGTGTGTGTGTGTGTGTGTGTGTGTGTGTGTGTGTGTGTGTCAGTGAGACACACACAGGAAGCTTTCCGCTAGTGTTGTCATGCCCACACTGTCAAGTCAAGTCACGTTGATGAGGCGTCGGCCCGTCCTCCACTGTAGCTCCTCTGCTCATTTAGGACGGTGTGTGTGTGTGTGTTTGCATCTGTCTTTACGCTCAGTGCTGCAGTCACAGCCCTTCCTCACTTTAATCACTGTGATTTTCAGTGCAGAGACTCATACACACACAGTGCGGTGTCTGTAATAGCTTCCTACCTCGTGCACACGCCAGAGCACAGAAACCACATGGGTCTCCATCCTTTGTCTTTCTGTCCCTCAACGCTCATTTGTGTTTTATATCTGTAAGTGTGTTTACCCTTCATTTCTAATAGGAGCTTATTTGTCATACCGCATCACCATCCTGCAGACTGCTTTACAGTCTGGATCCATCCGTTTATATGTTAGGTTTTTCTTGTTCGTTGCGTTTGTTTGTTTGTCTCACATTGGTTACAGCTCATCTGAAGCTCCCGTCACGCAACGCCAGCAAAGATTGACTGGACTTGAAGAGATGAGTGTCAGACGCAAAGAGATACTCCTTTATTTAATACAGCATCTGTGATTGAAAACCGTCGTCTTGCTGCTAGTGGAACATCCCTGTTCTCCTGAGTCTGTCTGTGTGACTGTGCATTCCTTTCGGGATTACTTTGGTCGGACTGAAGAGTATGGTTTAGAGCTCATTATGACAGACGAAGATGTAGATAATGATGCTTTGCTGGCATGCAGAATGTCTGTCTGTCTGTCTGTCTGTCTGTCTGTCTGTCTGTCTGTATTCGTGCAGTTTTGAATGAGATATGTGATTACGCTAAGCTAGTTACTTCAGATGGTAATTTAGCGAAATGTCGTTAGCACGATGTTCTGTAAGCTCTCTGTTACATGTGAACAAGCTCTGTGTTGCATGTGAATTAAAATTTAATTCAGTCTACATCTACATTATTAAATTAAGCTTTTTATGAATCGTGACATCAGATGTGTCGACCATATTCCACGTTACCTCTTTTACACGTAATGGTCATATATTTGCAAGCAAACGTTTTTTTTGTTTTTGTCAGTTATATTAGCTCAGTCAGCTACAGAGCCGTTACATGTGACAGTTACTGGTTTTAAACATTAACAACTAACTTCTATGTAAGAACTACTTTGTGAGATGTGTTTTAATTTAGTGATGGATAAATCTCCACTGAAGTCACTGAGGACTGTTCACCTGGACCTCTCACACAGAGGAAAGGAGCGGATAATATTACACTTCCGGGGAACAAACTGAGATTTGCATAAACAACCTGAAAGTCCAGTGAATCCTCTTTTTTTAAATGACAGATGCATTGGCAGTATATTTTTCTTTGAAGATACAATGTGTAAGATTTGGCGAGAATTTTAGTTTAAAACATTAAAAAATTAACTAACATGATCAGCAGAATGAGCAAGAACACATGTAACAGTTCTGATGTGTCAAAGATGGCGTTGCATGGATATCTACTGAAGTTAGTATTCTAACCAGCTAGCCCCGGCCCGTCCTGTGTAATAATAATACCGCTTTGTACCTGGAGTGGTGATAGCAATAATAGTTTAGCTGGGAGATGTGCGCTACGTTACACAAGCTCTCTTAGCTTTTTTACTCTAATAAATAAACAAAATAAACACACACAATGTCAAATAAGCAATTATTCTTTTACCCATCTTCCTCTATCAAACAGAAAAATACAACTTACAACACAATAAAACTCACCAAACCGTTGTGGTTAGTCTTTCCACTGTTACAATCACCAACGCTGGTTTGGCTGAAATAAACCCTTAATTCATGAGTTAGATGTGGAAGTATTCTGGTTCTGCCTCTCTGACGCCTGACCTCCCTCTTGCTCCTCTCATGTCCCTGCCTGAACCCGCCATGTTTTCGTCATCCCCGGAGTCACGGGCCTGGTCAGAGCAGCTGTAAATCACATCTGTACTATATTCCCTGACATCACATGTGGCCTCTGTCGGTCTCTGAGGCTGTGTTCACTTCACTGGGAGGCTGCTGAGCCCGGATCTGTTGCCTGCTCACCGGCATCAGTTCTAGTACCTATTCTGGACTTAGTCAGCTAACAGGACCGCTAAGTTAGCCGCACGGCTAATTGAGCCAACTGGCAGTTAGCAGTTATGACCTGACATGTGATACATGGCCCTCTATCTTTTTGGAGTATGAGTTTGACAGGTGGAGAGTTTCTGTGCGGTTAACAAAATAGAAATGTTTTGTCTGGATTCATCCTTTTGAGGTTTTATAATCGAGTAATGGAAGGTCATAACAGTTGCAGTTAGGGTGAGTGGTTCTGCGTGTGTGATGAGATGCATCTGTACAAGATGCTGCTGGAGGCTAAGCTTGCCCGTTTCTGCTTCAGCAAACAGCCCTGAAAAGAACCAGTCATGTGAATATAGCAGGTTTTCTTTATTAGGCTAAGCTTCATCTTCTCATTCTTAGAGTCTGTGTGTGTCTTTCTTCTCCCGTTCACATACTTCAAGCACAGAATATTAATGCACATGCCACCAGGCATACAGTTTGAAGCTAGGCCACACTTTGGTGTCCCAGTGTGTCAATAAGAGATAATTGATTAAAGTGTGAAGGACTTCATTAACCTGAAATCATGAACCTTTCCACCTGTCACTAACCATTGTTTTTAAAGCCAAAATACATGAGTGAGTTAGTCTGCCTCCTCCCCTGTACGCTACAGTCACCACTGAACCATGTGTTAATGACACATGTTAATTCTCAGATTCAACCGATGTTCTTTAACTTCCTGTTTAAAAAAAATTCCCAACTATTCCCCTTCTTTTCCTTCGCTATATCCCTCTGCTCGAGTCTCCTAAAGGCCTGTATGTGTTTGTATGGGTTTTTCCAGCAGGGGGTGAGTTCAGCAGGCCTCTGCCTCAAGCAGTCATCACGAGGAAGAGCAGGGTCTGTGTGTGTGTGTCTGTGTGTCTGTGTGTCTGTGTGTGTGTGTGTGTGTGTGTGTGTGTTGGGAGCGTCAGTAGTCGTGACATAACCAGGCAGGCTTTGGAGAAGTAGCCTGGAGGTGGGAAAGAAGCAGGCTGTCGACACACGTATGATAACAAAATGACCACCAACTACTCCGGAGTACTAATAACCACTGACTTTTGTGTCCAGCTGCAGAAAGTTGTTGTTGTGGCAGGAAGGTCTCAAAGACAATAGCAGTGTTTTATATTTGAAACAGGAAGCAAGTTTAGTTTTAGGGAAAGACGGAACCTTTAATAATAAATGGTGTAAAGTATTCTAACTACCACCGGTGGGTGCATTACCTTTGTACACAGAAAAATTGAAATTTCCCCTCAAGAACAAAATACACAAAGCTTTATGCTAACATCAATACTCGGGGGGAGGGGGTATTTTGGTGATCTCTGCAATGCATCTTGCATGCGTACATCCGCTCTGGGCAGCCAGTGCTGCATACGTAAGATGAAAATAGCCAGCCAGGATGTTATTCTCAATCTAGTGAACTTTTGGGTCTAAAAATACTCTACATATTACACAAGAATTGCTTGAGTAAGGGAAAAAAGTATGCCAAATTTAGATTTGAGAAATGTTGCATGTTACAAAATACAGTAGCACTGAATACCAGCCTAGTTCAGGTCAATTAAAAACTCTCCATGGTTCATGAGTAAAAGCGCAAGATAAAAGGCTTACTGCAGTAATGTAAATACATGCAGTTTATGATGAGATAATGTTTTAATGAACTGTATTTGTGTCTGATTTCTCATCTGTAACAGGATGAGACGGGAGCCTATGTGATTGACAGAGACCCTACCTACTTCGGTCCCATCCTCAACTACTTGCGGCACGGCAAACTGGTCTATAACAAGGAGCTGGCTGAAGAAGGTCTTTGATATGCTTTGACTCTGCTCATGAGTTTGTTTTATTTGTTGGTTTGGGTGCAAATAAGGAAATGTGATTCTTTCTCCCTGGGTGTCTCTTTAGTTTTTATTTAGTAAATGTGAAAATAAACTATTTAAATGCCGATTATTAAATATTATTATATGCTAAAGCAGTGATTCTCGACTTGTGCTATGTGTAGGTGTACCTCAGTAGGTACTTCTGTAGTTACCAGGGGTTACTTGGAAAGATTGTGGAATAGTTATTAAATTAAAGAAGAAATGGTTAAATTAGTAATAGAAGAACAGAAATCTAAAAGCATGGATGTTGGAGGCAGGTTTGGAGAGGGGGCTGCAGCACCCCCCTAAAATCAAGCCCAATTAAAGTCAGTTTAAACACGTTTTTCCTTTCTTTTTTATTGTAATATGAAGGTTGGGGAGAGGTTTTACTTTATTTTTTTATCAGTTAATTATCATTACGCGTTGGTCTAATTATTTTAGTCTACTTCTGCAAAGCGATGCGACTCACAGCAGGTCGGAACTTCTCTATGTATTCGCAGACCGGTTGAAGCGTTGTTGCCGTGGCAGCGTTGACACACGCTGGCGCTCCGCTTTGCCGTATGTTCTAAAAATTTATGTGAGATCTTGCTAATAACTATTAGATACAAATGATCCTGGCCATTCAAATGAATGCATACTATTATGTCATATATGGACCGACTTTCTCTCAGCACCCCTCAATTCCAGCTGCCTGTGTATAAGTAATGGATAAATAGTGAAAATAGTTCGCTAAAAGTACTAGATGAATGCTTGAAATAGCCAAAAGGAATGTATGTCATTAATTTATAGATAATATTTGTAACACATTTGTAACATGGTTGATCTTAATCTTGAGTTCATCTGACAGGGCTGTGGCGGGGTTTATGTGTGCTGGAAAATGTTGGTAACCACTTGGCTGCGGTACTCACACAGGACCTGAGCCAGGTGTTTCTTTTGTTCAAGGTGTCCTGGAGGAGGCCGAGTTCTACAACATCACCCCACTGATCAAACTGATCAAGGAGAGGATCGTGGAGAGGGACTCCAAAGCCACGCAGGTATGCACACAGTGTCTTTTATGTGCTTTTGTATGTTTTTATGATGGAGGAGTTTGCCGCCTCACTCTGCTCTAAGGCCTTTAAAGTGAAACACAGATTGTCACTGCAGTCATTTTTAATGAAACTACCTACTGCAGCATGTCATGTGTATGTAATGTTAAAGATACAGTGTAACACAACAGTTACTCATAATGCATTTTTTTCCATGTAGCCGTTATAATATGTACTGTACATCTCACCACTTAACCACCACGCCACCCGAAATACACACACAAGCACGCACACACCATTATGGTGGTGTTGTAAGTGCAGTGCCTTTCAGTCATTTGCTCTTTAATAGTGATTCTATGCTTCTCTATAGAGCACACTGCTGTATATCAGGCTTCTTTCTCCTTTCTTTTCTTTTCTCAGGATGGTTGCACTCGCTATTACATAATCCCACTGCCCTCCATAAACATACACCCACTTTCCCTGCGTTCCACTGTACCTTGCTGGACTCGCTGTTCGTGTTTGCCTGGGGCTAAATATGGTGTAAAAATATGAAAATAGAAGTGTTGGAAGTGTTAGAAGTGTTGTTGTTTTGTAGCCAGCCCACGACTACATTATTTTATTCTCTTTGATTGCTGTCTACCGCCTCCATGTCATGTTGCTAAGGTTTTGGTGAAGTGATGTAGGATCAGTTTTGTAAGGGTTTATTGACCAACTGGCTTCTGGTTGTTATGTGTCTGTGATATTGTTGTGGGGCCTCCTGGATGTGTAAAACTAAACAGAGGAGCATCTTTCTCTGTAGTTTTTTGTTTTGTTTTAGTTCGTCTAATAGTTCACATGTTAATTACGTTTCCTTAAATTTAAATGTATTATTTTTTCTGTTTTTCTTGTTATTCATCTCCTGGCTTCTCAACCACCCTCCACTCTCTTTCCCCAGCAGGTGCCTCCCAAGCATGTCTACAGAGTGTTGCAGTGCCAGGAGGAGGAGCTGACCCAGATGGTCTCCACGATGTCGGACGGCTGGAAGTTTGAGCAGGTCAGCGTGCGCTCCTGCAGAAAGCCCCGCACCGGACTGCTCTGGACTGTGGGTTGGACTCACGCTGCTGCTGACCCTTAAATCTTGACCCTTGGCCTGACCCCTTGGCCCCTGCTATCTGCACTCCCAAAATGAGTTTAGGACCCCCAGATTGCATTAGTTCACTCGATTTATTGAACATAAGTCTAATGTAGTGAGTCCGCATATGCTTTCACAGAGAGTCCCAATAGGTCTAATTACATTTCTAAATTCTTATAGACATCCTGCCACCACAAACGCAGCACCTCCTGAACTTCAGTATCTTCTATCTTCAGCCTCTTACAAAGGCTTCAGAACCCAGTTAAGGGCCATGTCCTGCAATGGTGCTGGAGTGGTACCGGGTTTCAGCCCGGGATATTCACATCTTTGTTAAAAACATTTGGCTACAGCTGGTAGATTTTTAAAAAATATGTTGGAAAACCACCTGTCAAACCACCACATTCATTCAATTTGAGAAATGTAAATTCTTGCCTTGATTATTTTTATCCTCTATATTTGTACTTTCTTGGCTACAGATATTAAAGTTTGACATATTTGGTGGTGGAACAAAATGAACAATTTTAGTATTTTGACTTGGACTCTGGGAAATGTTGATATAGTATGTTTGTATGTTTTCAAACCAAGTGATTAATTGATTAGTTAAAGTTTCAGCCTACTCTAGACTTCTAATTTTTAAATGCGAAACAGTGGCACACAAACGTTTAAAACGTTGTAGCTGCAGTTCGGTATTTACTCACAAACTATCAATCATATTGATCTATTGAGTTGCTGTAATGTCAGTAATAGGGAACAGTCTATTTTAACATGGCCTGGCCTCCTATGTTTAGAGGCGAGATGCCTTCTCCAATAGTGACAGTCAGACTTGCACCTCAGAGTGGTAGCCTAAGAGTCACGGTTAGACCCTCCTTCCCCACTCCTTTGGCACTACGCTCCACTGAATGCTGCACAGCTATGATTCAACACATATTCCTGTAGAAGTTGGCCCACAGTGCTTCTTGTTGAGTCCACTGCTGAGCGTGTAGCAGCCTGCCTGCCCACCCTGCATGAACACAAGTGTCTGTCCTTGCTGTAGTATGAGATCTCAGCTCTCTGTTTCTTTCTTTTTCCTGCTTTTTGTTTTCTCTGCTGTAACCTCCAATGCTTCCTGACACTCACTCTATCCCCCTGTCCTCTGCCCCCCCCCCTCTCCTCTGTACATCTCTCTGTATCCGTGTCCCCCATCTTTTTGTAGATGGTGAACATCGGCTCGTCATACAGCTACGGGACAGAGGACCAGGCTGAGTTTCTGTGTGTTGTATCCAAGGAGCTTCACACTGCTGGTTCTGGACTGGGCACAGAGCAGAGCCACAAAACCAAGGTGAATCTTTCACTTGTTTTTCCTCACAGACGCAACAATTATAATGTTTGAAGACTCGCTGTAGGACCACGCTGCCGGCTGTGTGTCCTGTCTCTGTTTTTTGTGTGTTTTTCAGTTTTGTTGTGGTGTGTGTGTGTGTGTGTGTGTGTGTGTGTGTGTGTGTGTGTGTGTGTGTGTGTGTGTGTGTGTGTGTGTGTGTGTGTGTGTGCGTGTGTGTGTGCGTGTGTGTGTGTGTGTGTGTGTGTGTGTGTGTGTGTGTGTGTGTGTGTGTGTGTGTGTGTGTGAAGGGGGAGTGTCTTCCCTCATTGAAGCGGATGCAAGTGTGCTTTGATCCAGCACTCTCCACTGAAAGCTCCAAATGTCACTCTCCTCGAAATGTCATTCACAAAATCATTCACTCGATCATTCACACAGCTCTCCCTCTCTTTCCTGCTGTTATCAGTCTCTCACTTGGTCTTCCTGTCTATCTCTCACTGTATCTCTCTCTCTGTCATTTGGACATATAGATATATATCTGTCTGTCTCTATATTTACCTCTCAGCTTCTCACTGACACTCATCAGCGTGTTCATTTTCTTGTCGTTTTCTGTCTTGTTTTGTTATTTTTTTATTTTCTTTTGTGTTCTCCACTCCGCCCTTCATGCTGAATGAAGCCGGCGGAGATGCAGGAGGAGGAAGCCGCGAAGGATGAGGAGGAGGAGGAGGCAGGGAGAAATACCACACCAAATGAGTGGCTTAGAGAATGAGGGAGTCATGTTTCTTTGTTCCAAAGAGAGGCGGGAATGGGTGAGGAACTGTGCCACAGATGTGCTAGTGGTTAGACCCAGTAGATCTTAGTGTATGTGTATATGTGTGTGATGTCTGAAGAGATCTTGGGTGTTTCATGGCACTGCATTCTGTACGACCTCGAAGCTGTCACTCTGTTTCAGTAAGCTCAGCCCTTAAAGGAAAATGTAGAGCATAAGAAATGCGAACCAAACTGTCATACTAGGATTTAAAACAATAGTACAGAAGGATGAGTAGCAGTAATTGAACTGAATTCCTGCTCTGCTCTACTGGTCATTGCTTAATGTAATAATTAGCTATTCTCTCAGTCACAGCCATCCAGTTCTGATGCTGTCTATTGATGATCTCTGCAAATAAACCAGGCTGGAACAACAACAACCACCATCTTTTCCTCCATTGTTCCTTTTTGACAGCTGGCATCACAGAAGATTCACATCTATTAGAAAAGCTTTAGTGTATGTTTTTGCTTGGTGTAGAATATTTTTACACTCTAAGACCAGTATTGTAGGGATGTCCCTATCAAGTTGTATGCCCCCGATCTCTTCAGTATCTGCACTATCCAGATCCGATACGATACTAACATCAGAACTCCAAATCTGGGTGGTAAAGACAGTAGCTGTCCCATCTGTTAAAAGACCTCGTAGGTGATCCCGAACCTTGTTTTAAAACCCTGGTAGGGTATTGTGTGAAATGTTGAGATGGTTCCAAGCTCCAAAAGACAGCAAAAACTTATATTCTCTACTACAGTGAATGGCTGGTCATCTAAAGTGATGATTTCAACGACCCTCTCTGTAATCTTTTTGGCCTTGCCGCTGTATCAAGGAAATTTCTTCCTCCTTTTTAAAAGTATCCTTCAGTGTGTGTTGCTTCGGTGCAGCCTTTGCCCGAGTTACCTGAGTAAACTCACTGTATTCAGCCGGATGTTTAGGTGCGATATGAAATTGGCAGCATAGAATGCAGCTCTGTTTCTACCACCATGTGACAAGTGGCTGTTGAACAGCTTTTTTCCAAATTTAAAAATTGCAGATGCCTTCCACCACAAACTGCGCTCCGTCAACAATACTTGTGTAACAGTTAACATAAAACAAGGAATTGGCCTGATGTTCGTGCTCAATAAAGATGATCCCGATCAGTTAAAAAATGCCTTGATCGGCCCTAATTTCAATCTTTGAGATTGGGCTGGGACATCCCTACAGCAGTGATCAATAACTCCATTTGATAAAACTTAAATATTGGTGTAAACATGGACATGCTCAGTTCGGTCTATATCAATTCATATCAATTTTAGTTATATAACGCCTTTTGAAATGGAACAGGTCTAGACCATACACTAAAAAAATTTATTTGCAGAGACCCAACAATCAGTGACCTGACACGTCGTTGCTGATATTGATCTAGCACTGTGTCTCTGTGGGCTCTCATTACCAATGCTGTGACATGAAATATCTCTGACCTTTCAGTGCAGCAGCAGTGCAGTAGTGCCCTTCCCAGTCTGTGTACATACTGTATAAACAGTCTCGATGTAGAGAGTCGCACACAGTTGCAGCCACCCACATAACGGACACATATTAAAAACATTTAAACAAACAAAGTCGAGTAAATGTTAAAGGGAAACACATTTTACAACATGTAATACTGTAAATGGCTGTGTGTGTTTCTGTTGTCATTTGCTGTCATTCTGTTACCATTTTCATCATCATCACCATCATCACAGTCAAACTATAGCACATATTGTATGGAATATTTAAAGATTAGCTTGCTGTGGACCTGCAATGTCATAATGTCTGCTTTTCTTTTATTTCACAGCTTTTCCAGATCCACGGGTCCCGGATGTAGAAATCAGAAGAATTGAAGTTTTTTTTTCTAGGCTTATTATGACATTATCTGTACATGGTGTGTGTGTTTGTGTGTTGCCTCAATGGACGCTCATCAAAACAGATTTGTAGCATTGTTATCAGTTCACTGACAAAATGCTAATTTGAAAGATTACCAAAGGACCAAAAAAGAAAATCTCACAGTCAGTCTCAGCAATATCTTTGAAAGTATTTTTCAGTGGAATTTTATTAGTAGAAACGTGTTGGTGTGTGCAAACATCATTATATTGCCAAGTGCAATAGTGGAGCTTAGTAAATGATAACCAAAGATCCACATTAAAGCTGGCTAAGCCAAGGTGCTGAACCAAAATATGATGATATGATATAAAATCAGCCTGAAGTATCTGATGGCGAATGGTGTGTAAGGATCATAGTAATTCTGTGCTCTGCAGTGTTGGATTATTACATTCCCTAATGTTAGCACAGATGGAGGTATTAATCAGTTAATCAAAATTAACCTAAATATTTTAGATCGTCCCAGTGATGGATGCAGTTGTCCCCCAATGTTTGTACTTTAGACAATTGTTCCCATAGGCTTCTCATTTGTTTTATTTTGGGGTTTCCTCCAGAAAGAAAATCCCCTTGACCTTGGAAACAAAACTACCATAGTGAGCACACTAGCTGTTGACTGCAAAGATGAATCATGCAGAATGAAGGAAATAAAGATGGTGATTTAATTATTTGGCAGTGTGCACTGCATACAAACACTAAAACCACCTGTTTTATTTACAAATGGCCTCAGATGCGAGTACATCTTTGGTTCTGAACTGACATACCCGCTTGCAGGTCTAGTTATTTGCTCTCAATGTAAACATGGGTAAACGCTGGTTTGATTTTGTGATATTTGTTGTTAGTTTAGCCATTTATTGGTTCTGTTAGTGTTTATTGATAGATGGAAACCATGTAGCTGGAGACATTATTTACCTATTTGGCTACAGCGAGACTGTCAGAGACCAAAAACAGTCACTGTCCAGCAGAGCTCAAAGCAAGAGCAGCCAGCGCGCACACACTGCACTGACAAATACACACACCTCTCTACATTTTCCCCTGCACCTTCACACCTGCATCATGCCGATGCATGCTCAGCTGCACAGTCGTCTCAGTCTGTCGCTCTGGCTGGGATCCAGAGCCAGCTTTGGCCCCGGCTAACAGAGATGTTGGCATGAGTTAGGAAAGGCTGTAACAGAGAGTCACGGAGAAAGGTGGGAGCGAGGGAGATGAAAATGAGGAGAGGGTGAGACAGGAGTGTGAGGTGTATATCCATTTTGCAATAGTTATAGTCACAAAATGTCCACTGTCATTGTCTTTGTTTATTAAAATAAGGAACAGCACTTCACTCTCTCACAGTGGGCAGATCTGCCGCACTGCAGGTGTATGATTGAAAAGGGTTTATGAAGCGGTTAGTTAGCTAACATGTGACTTTTAACAGCCTCTATTGGTAGCTTGTAGGAACTGCACCACAGCTTAGATTTGTGTCCCCTTGCACAACCCTGGCAGAAGCTTGTGAAATAGTGTGCAATGAACTTCATTTCTAGGTGTCCTTCAGCAAATACACCTACCACAAGGTTTTAACAGCACACTACTGGTAAAACTCAAGAGGTGTAGTTTGTTAAAAATGCTTGAAAATAAAGGCTTCTACATAGCTTAAAAAGAACAGGGTGTTTTTATTAGCAGGTAATAAAATGTGTAAATACGCATTTAGTCTAGAATATGTCTACAATAGCCCAGTGTCATGTTACCAGACGGAACATATAAGACATTGTAGAACAGAAGCAAATAGATACGGGGCAAGACACAGGGAATCATTTCTTGGAAGCATAAATAACTAAAATATTTGAACAAGTGGATAGAGCAAAACAACAGTAGAAATATTAAAAAAGGGAATGGATGAAATAGTAACCGTACAAAGTTGGCTAAGTTAGCTAATTAGGCCAGTAGACATTCCAAAGTCAAGTTAGCTTTGCTAGCCATATTAGCTATACTGGCTAACAGCTGTCTAGATAAGGTGTTCACAGCATTGCAGCATCTTGTACGATGAATGAGTGGAAAAAGAGGGCAGGGCTGTCTTCATTTATGTTCACAAATATACAGTTAATTTTTTTATAGGGCTTACTTCTTAAAGCAGCCCTGCGCTGTAGTTTTTAACCATAGAGTAAAACACATATGCTGGGATAAATTCATGGTTGTTTTTTATGGAATTTGTTGACCAAAAGAAAATTGTCCTTTAAAGCCATCCTGCAGTAACCATAAAAAAATCTGCAGCTCTTTGGCCCTGCCCACTGAGGTTTACCTCAAGCAGAGAGGTTATTTCTGCCTCTGAGATTTCTGCAGCCATATTGAGTGTTGGCTGTCAGCAGCTTATGTCTGCCCCTCCCCCCCGCTGTTTAGCTCCTGTGTAACACTGACCAGCAACACACTGAAGAGAAACACACAAATACACTTATACAGGCAATAAGCAGTTAGTCATAATGTGAGACAATCTAGAATTAAGATCCTGGTTGGCTTTTTGATAACATTTTGATAATTGAATCTTAAAAAAATAGGCTGCAAATACAATATTGTGTGTGTGTGTGCGTACATGAGATAAAGTGTCTCGTCCATTTTAAGTGTAAAATAGAAACAGATATCCAAGACCTTTTAAGGTTTCCTGTAATACTTTATTAGCTGGATTAGCAGATTACAGTAAATGTTTGAATAGTGACTCGTGCTTACGATAATCAGACCAGTAATATTAGCAGGAGGGAGAAGACTGAAAGAGACACAATTGAATTTACTGGTTTGTTACTTTTTCTTGTGACTCTTAACTTGGATCATTCGGTGCCTTGAGTTCAAGCAGCAAAACTAACGTGTCGGAAGACATGATCATTACATGCATTTTTTTTAAAACAGCTGTATTAATATTTTAGTTGACGAATGGGTAGTTTACAGTCTCACTGGGAGTCCAGGTTTGGCATTTGTGTAAAATGTGCTAAAAAATTGCTATGAGAATATTATTTTTCATACGGCTTTTCAAAGTAGAGATGAAGGTACACAGCGTGCAGCTCCACGTGTGAGGGGAAGCTGTTTAATGTGGCTCCTGTTGAAGGCGTAAGCTGTTTTGTATAAAATGTCATGCCTTTTTTGAAATTTTTTTGTATGTTCAGTTGTCTAATTTATTCTCAAGGTTTCTTTTTGAATGTTACACAGTAAAAATAATTTGAAAATACTTTTTTTTTTAGTGGGAGGGTTTAAGGTCATCTTGGGGGGGCCTTTGCTTTTTTCTACTTGATGACTAGCTTTTATTTTTGACTATAACCTGATGACCGTCAACAGTATATAGAAATATATTGATCAGGTTATTGAAATATGCTAGTTTTTAGTTCACATAAATGCTGTTAAACAGACATTTCCCCTAGAACAGTGTCGTTTTCCTCTCAAGTGAAAATGTGTTCCCATTAGATCAGTGACATGTCCAGTTAACTTTTTTTTTCTTGTTCACTTTTTGTTGAGTTGTGTTTCTGCTGTACAGCTGAGTGTGTTTTCACATAGCATTTGATGTGTAAATGTCTAGATAGTACTCTTTCATTATTCTGTGCAAAAAAAACAAATCTGTCAGGCAGCTGTCGATAGAAAAATATATTTATCTGATGCTGGAGTTTCTTTCTTCTGCTGTCCATAGAGCCTCGGTGTCTGTATACATAAAACAAAACTGTGTGACACATGCATTGTAACGCCTCAGATGAACCTGTGCAGGCTTCCAGAAACGCTTTCATTGAACTGTATTTCAACAGGACCTGCACAATGTACAACATTTTCAACAATGTGACAAAAGGTAAATTGTTTTTTTTTAATTCAATGTAAATGAATGTCACCATTCTCAACAAAAATAAATATTTGTCCTTTGACAAAAACAATCTCGTTTCTTGGAGACACGCATCACGTTACAACAATGACACCATCATAATGAGCCCACATGTCACTGTACTCTATTTAGTTCTACATCTGAAATAACTGGTCAAAAGTAGTTGTCCTTTGGGTATAAAAAATACAAATGCATATAAACTAATAAGTACAAGAAAACAAGTACATACAAAACAATTGGCTTGAATTGATCATACTCAGAAGTAAAAATCAGTGACTCCGACTCACAAACTTAAGGCTAAAAGCTATTTATCAAATTTCTAAGTACAAAAAAATTATCTTAAATTTAAGGGAGTTCAAAAGGTCTTAAGTTGGTTAAGAGTAGATCGTAGATGACATACAGAGGTGAGTACACACCTTCTATTTGAGAGTGATTGTACAAGAATGAGGTTTTAGCCTATTATTTGCATTTTATCTGAAGTTTCAATAGGAAGTTGCACCACTTTTTTGCATTTATCAATATCTTTCTATTCATCTTCATTGTCTGCACCGTCACCAGCTTTGTCCTTTCTGCAGCAGTTTAGTTTGTCATTTCCTATTTTGCAACTCTATATACTATATATTTAAATTATAAATATTGTAGATGATTGTTAATTTCACTTTATAATAGCTGGGGGAAAAACAGGAAATATTAGGGCATTTTAAAGATATTTAAATCACATATAGATTTAGATACACATAAATATGTTAAATCCTTGTATCTGGTTGGTTATTCCTGCTCAAAGCATCCACTATAGCTCTATACAGTGCATTGCTGTAAATAAGAGTAAATTGTTTGATAAAAGTGTCTCTCACTCAGTAAAGTAAACGTTAGTAAACGTTTTAACTTTTACTAACATGTCTTTATAAATGTGATTTTTTTAAAAACGTTTGATAAATTAGATTTACATCAAATTTTAATAATTGTTAGGTTACTAAGGCAATAATTCACACTTTTGTCGATGTTGAGCTCTGTTGCATCAACTAATTCATTGCTTCGTATTGTCCTGCTTATCAGCGGAGCTGTGCTCACCATATCCCTACAAAAATGTGAAATACATATAAAACACTGGGAATAATTGCAATATCTTGTCGCTCATGTTGCTCATTTTATCTGCGTATGACCTTGTTTTAGACCAAGAAGTAAATAAAGTACATATTTAAACAATCAATGAGCGTCAGGAATATCCAGGAGAAAGACCCATGTGTAGAAGAACATTATTTGGATGTAGTCTGGACATTAATGCTCCTCAGTTTAGCCTCAGATGAATGGAACTGATCATTTTATAACAACTAGCTCAAGTTGCTGCTTGACTCCCTGTTATCTTCACATCTGTGCTTGCTGTTGACATCTAACCAGGGATTCAATGTCGAAAGCGAAATCATGTCAGCTGCACAACAGAAATATATCCTGTAATAAAACCAAACAAGCACTTTTCACATCCGTGTCCATCTTATGCAACTACTGACAAATACATCCTTACTGAGACTTTTAGATCTTAAACAAGGCTCTTACTTTGTAATGTGTATGTTAATGCGTAGTGCCCAGTGCTATGGTCTTTTCTTCCCTCTCTGCCTCTACCAGCTGGTTACTTTCCCACTCTTACTGAATAGTGAAATAACATCCAGTCATATTGTGGCAGTGATGTACTCTTCAGTAGGTTTGTACTACAGGAAGGTACTGAGGGTGTTATCCACAATGGCCAGATGCAGGTACTCAGGGTGGTCACTCTCAGACTCCACCTCTGACTCTTGGTCCTTGTCGTCCTCCTTTGTCTGGCTCGCAAGTGGCTTCTTCCTCCGGACAGAGCCTCGAGAGCGGCGCTCCAGACATGACAGGATTGTGTGGGCGAGGTCCTGCTGGAGCCGCTGGAAGTTCTCTCTGGGAAAGCAGGAACCAGGTTAAAACAAGTCAGTCTCAAGCTACGGTAAATGTGGAGTAGAAGTTTAAATATGGAACATTATGGAACATAAGCGTTGATTAGTGGACTTTAAAAGGTTCTGGGAGTCAGATTTCGTTACTACTGAACAGAGCCAGGCTAGCTATTTCCCATATTTTACTGACAAATGCTGAAAATAATCATATCTTATGCAGATTTACAGAAAGATCTGGCATTGTTGTGAGTGGCCTCCAGAAAACAAAACGGCCTCTTGTAGCCTGCCCACAATGACTGTGATGCAATATTTACACTGAAACTAATTTCAGCAGGAGGAAGGTTTGCTTACGTTGTGGGTGGAGCTGGGAGGTTGTAGTCTTCGCCCGTCTCACCTGTCAACCAGTAGGTCGTCTCTGTGCCTTTACCCTTGGAAAACACACACATACACCCACGTTTACATTTTGCATCCATGTGTGACAGTCTGCAGCCATTCACACTTGAAAAATTAATTCATTTGTCTGACATTGAATGAAAAGGCCCACCTTCAGATATGTTTCCCCTCTGATCTCATACTCAAACTTGCAGTCTGTCCTCTGCAGGATATTTATTGTGGGCTGACTGACGTGGATCCGCAGGGCTGGATGATATTAAAAGAAGACAACAACAGCCATCATTTGTTTTTGTTTTTACCCAAGCTGAACTTATATATTTAGGTTGATTGGTAGCTTCTGTAATAGCACAGGAGAAATGAGCAGCGATTTCTATTGCAGCGTAATTGGACCATACTATCTGGCAGCATGAATGTCGGTGTAAATCAGTTTTCTCTTTAAATGTCTCTTGTTACGCATGTATTTATATCTCTACTCACGGTGTCCTGTAGACTCCATACGAGATGCCGTGTTGACCGTGTCTCCAAATAAACAATATCTGGGCATCTTTATCCCCACAACACCTGCTGCACAGGGACCTGGACACAGACATACCAACTCACAAATATTCAGGTAGTTTTCCATCATTGATTACAACCACTTACAAGATGAAATGAGTGGAAAGATCAAAGGGAGGTCAATTAACTGAGCAACGTTAGGTTAGGTTTTGGAAGGATTGCAAGTACAGCCCAGTGGTCTACCTGAGTGAACGCCGATGCGAATCCACACAGGGATTCCAGGCAGGTGTCGGAGCTGGAAGGTACCCATGAAGGCCAAGATGTCCAGCGCCATGCGGCAGATATCCACCGCGTGCCTGTTCCCATTTCGCTTGGGAAGCCCGGAGGCCACCATGTAGGCATCACCAATCGTCTCCACCTGAGGGTGGATGAAATGATGATTTCTGAAGCCAATCTATAAGTCTCTCTACTAAATTTCACCTTTGTTGTCAGTACCTTGTATACATCGTGGTGGTCGACAATGCTGTCAAAGCCTTTGTAGATGTCGTTGAGCATGTCCACAACCTCCATTGGTGTGCTGTACTGGCACAGAGTGGTGAAACCGACGATGTCACTGAAATATATTGTCACTTCCTCGTACAGCTCTGGCTCCACTGCACCAGTCTCCTTCAGGCTTTTCACCACTGGGCTACAGAGAGAAACATACACAAAGACAGACGAAGCAGAATGAGCTACGTCTGCTTTCATTCCAGTCAAATCAGCTAAACTGGTGGATCTTTTTTCAGATAGTGCTGCTAGATTGGCTGGTTTTCTGATCAACAGTTGTTGAGAAGCTACATAAGCCACATAAGTGCCCGATTGCCGAAATTGTGTCAAAAATCAGAGTCATAACCACAGTCTGTATATGGTCATAACTCAAATCTTAACACGATACACATATTTTTAGATGCACATCACTCTGACCACACTGTTCAAGTATATCATTATGCCTGATGTCCTAAAGAAACATCCATAAAAATAGGTGCTCCTCAATACTACAGAATTTGCATGAGAATAGTCACATTTTTAAGTTTTCTTCTGTATCAAAGTAATCCAGTAAGAGTTTTCAGTACATCCAATGGTACATAGCAGACTACAAACTGCTAATATCTAATTCAATGTAATTTTTTAACTATAAACAAACATAGGCTAAAAACAGGGTTCAAGTTCTTGCTAAATCTATGACAGCATTATACTTCCTGTTTCATGCAGAAGTATACATCTTACTGTTTTAGCCATTTCAAAGACTGAGCAATGACTTCAAAGGTTCAGTGTGGAAGTTTTAGTGGCACTTAGTGGTGAGGGTTGTGAAATGCAACCAACGACTCACTCACCATTCACCCCTCCCTTTGCAAGGAGAACCTACGGTGGCCAACACGGCTCTTGTGCTGAATATTACACTTGGGCCTCCATTTTACCAAATTTCTCTTCTATTCTTACTTCTAATAAACCAGACAACTGCTATTACTTCTTGTTCTTCCTTCTTCTTTGTGTGTATTCACTGTAGTGACAAAACGCGCTCTGTAGAGCAGTTTGTCCATTTGGTCTACTGTAGAAACATAGTGGCAAACATTGCGACTTCCATATGAGAGGACCTGCAGTGTATGTAGATAGAAATGGCTCATTCTAAGGTAATAAAAAACATAACGGTTCATTATGTAAGGTATTTATACTCCACTGAAAACATAGTTATCTACATCATATTGCATTTCTGTCAATAGATCTTCCCAAATATTACACACTGAACCTTTAAGCTAAAAGCTTGACTGTTTTTTATAATAAGCTAACTACTTTTCAACTATGATGTTGTTGTTTGTAAAATCCTGGGATTCTCCTGTATGTTTGAATATTTGCATTCAGCACAAAAACCTGTTTTCTACCGGGGTACATTTATGATACATATATGAGTTGGGTCAGTGTGTCTAAAAAATGTGGCGTGCTCCTTTAAGCGTAAACAGACCCAGGAAGCAGCATGAAGTTGAGGCAGTCTGCTCGGTCCCTCTCAGCTTTGTAGAGGGCCGTTCTCTCCTCTACCAGGTGCTCCAGGTTTCTGGAATACATCTGCAGCCGTCTGATCATGTTATCCATGTAGCTCTCATTGTCCTGGTTATGAATTTTACTAGGGACAGACAAGGGAAGGGAGGAAGAAGAAAAGGAAAATACAAAATATAAACTTTCACTAAAGCCAACTACAATTGTGTAATACATTTTTCATTGATTCTATAAGCAAAACATGGCTATGTTGATCACATCTCTGATGCAACAACAGCCCGTGAAAGTTGAGACAGCCATTACCTGATGATCTTCCCCAGACAGTTTTCTACCTTCTTAAAGTCAGGTCTTTTTTCTGGATCCTCATCCCAACAGCTTTTTATCAACATGTACACCTAGGAGACAGAGAATACAAATCTTTAAAGACATATCAGACAATAAACACACAATCGCAGCTAAAGTTGCCACTTAACCAGCATAAACTCACCTCTAATTCTTTCTCTGAAGCCGTCTCAAAGTTAAGATCAGGTCTAAAGTAGGACATGATGACCTTGGACAGCTTTTCTTTTAGGAAACACACAGACATTGGTTCCCCATGAAGTTACTTACAACATTACGGTATCAAAGGAAAACACTGGGCTGTGGATCAAACAGGCTCTTAGTTGGCTGCCTCTTGCACAGAAAAGTTATAAATATCTTCTTTAGATTAACAGGGAATTGACCTTGTGTGCCTCTCCAAATCCCATTTTGCAATTGATTGTTTGAAGGTGTTTTGGCTGTTTAATGATTTTTTTATATTTTTCTGTTGGATAAATATGGACTCATTTATGTTTATTGGTCATAACATACGAGGCTTTTCGTACTACCCCAAAAAACAAAGAATACACGATCCTCCCTTTTCTAAATACTTTAGTACTGTCCTCTAAAAATAATGATAATCTTGTTCATTCTTTAGATTTTTAAGAGCTCGTGTGTGTGAGTGTGGGGGCTAAATTGTGGACAGGGGTGAGTGTGTTACACCTGCTCGGTCGGAGCAGCCCTCTGTATAGAAGGTGCACTTTCTGAGAACAATCTCCTGAGCGATGATTGCAAAGCTGTAGACGTCTCCTTTCTGTGAGGTGCCCTGTTTCCTCAGATGCTCCGGAGCAGTCCACAAGTCTGAGAAGAGGGACAGGAGTTGAAAGAGGAAGGAGAATGTAAGAAAGTCATGACAGTAGAGCAAATAACGAGCACTCAGGACGGGAAATATCGTGTTTTTACCTCTGCCGGGGCTTAGGAAGGTGTTGCAGCCAAAATCGGTGATCTTCACCACCATGCGATTGTCTACCACACAGTTGGTGGACTTGAGGCGACCATGCACCTGGATGTCACTGGCATGGAGATAGGACATGCCCTGCACAGAGGAGTGACACACCAGAGGAGGAGCAGATGAGAATGTTTGGTTAAAGGGGCAGTGAGTCATCTGTGATCTTTACTGACCTCTACTGGCTGTCAAGTGGAACTGCGAAAACAATTACTACTGGTTATTTATTTAAGTTTTAAATAAATAAAAAAATGTGATAGCTGTGTTTTTGATACTAAAAAGTAATCTGAGTACTGCAAAGGACAGTCCTGACACTTTGATCAAGTAGGTCTTGCATATTGTGAAATTGTGAGTTGCAAGTGATAACATGTCAGAAGTGCGTTTGTCTTTTGCTGAACATATGGCCCCTATTCATAGCACATCAGAGCTAAATAACGTTTTGTTCATCAGCAGAGCCCAGAGTTTCTGTCTCACCTTGGCAATGTCGTACATGACAGAGATCTTGAACTCCCAGTCCATGAAGGTCTCCTCTGGGTATGAAATCTTGTCATTCAGCACATACTGAGCGAAGAAAGGGACAGAGGGCATTTGTGTGTTTATGTGTGGATGCCTGTGAACTGATATTTGATCTTGCCTTGCTTGTTCTGTACTAAGCAGCTGATATTCTTGCAAACTGATTTCCATTCAAATCTGAGTGGACTTGAGTGAATGTGCGCATGCCACTGCTGCTTACCCTGAGTGACCCCCTCTCTCCGTACTCAAACACTCCAAACACACCCTGATCAAACTTCACTGTGCCATAAAACTTTGTGAGGTTGTAATAGTCGATTTGCAGGAGCTGCAGAGAAAAGAGAAAGGGGGGGGGGGGGGGGCATAAAAAACAGTAGCTCTTTTCAGGACACGGAGGCTGTGGACACGTCAAAACCCAGACAATGTTTGTGTGTCTTACCGCATTAAGTTCTATTCTCTGGGTCTCGTCAAAGTTCCCATCTGAGTGCTTCAGCTCCTTCAGAATCACAATCTGAAAACATTGCAGCAGTTCACAGTTCAGAACTGTGGAAAAGCACATTGATTGATTTGAAAACTACTGCAGGAGTTTGTGTCCACCTACCTTCCTGTCGTAGAATGCACAGCGGATCTTGAAATTCAAGTCTTCCCTCTTGTCTTCAATCTGACGGAGGCAGATGAAGACAAATTTGAACAGAGCTAAACTGCTCTAGTGCATTCACGTTCAAGAGTAAAGTAAACTTGAGAGCTTCATAGAGGTACAATGTTTACAAAAGTGGTGAGAGCTGAGAGACATATTTGTGACTGCTGTTTGGGTCAATATGTTACAAAAGCCTTTGTGCTGACTTATTTACCTTAAGAGAGACGACATTGAGTTCATTGTTCTCCAGCAGTGTGATGAGATCAAAGTCAATGTGGGACCAGCGCTTCCTCAGCAGACGATCCCTCCTGTTCTGTCTGCACAAAATACCACAAGGGAAAAAAAACAAGCCATGAAAATGTTCAGTGGTGGACAGGGATCCACATTCATGGGCACCCAAGACATGCACTTTACTATATCTCATCAACTGCTTGGTTTCCAATTTTGTCCATTTTACACAAAAACGTCACTTGGCTCTAAAATCAAGACAAAGAAATTCTCGAAATTCTTCAGGCTGGTCAGAAAAATCACTTTCAAGAGATCCAGAATACTATTTTAATTTCTGCTCTACTGCTGTTTACATCGATTTAAGGAACATTACAGTTTGCAGTCCTCAACCTGATGGTATTTATACATATAGACCTAAAACTCATCAAAACTCATTGTCTAAAAATGTTCTATGAGATAAATAGTGATCACATTTACCTATCACATGTTTTTTTGTTTCAAATGTGAAAGAAAATGACATGAATTTCACAAAATTATGTACACACCATAAGTCATTGTTTGCTTCAGGGTTTACTTTTTTCATTTATCCTGAGCATAATGCAAACATTCAGCTGTGACCTGCCATGTAAACGGTGGTCAGAGCTGGTCTTCCTACAGTTCCCATGGTGCAGTTTTAGACATGCTTTGGGTGTGTTGATGTTCTTGATAAGAGAACCAATCACTCACCTGTAGAAAATAAAGGCAATGGTGGCCACCACAACCACTGTGACAGCCAACACGATGACAATGATGTCATGAGATGCCAGGCCTGAAGCTGTGAGCACAAAAACACACTTACTCACTCACTGTGCATTGTCTGACAACAGGAAAATAGATGAACACAGGGCAGGTGGCCATGTTATTCAGAATGCCATAACAAGTTTATGTCTCGAAGGACGCCTGCAGGAAAATATTCTTAAATAGCGTGACCTTATTTGTGCTTGTTAACTCAGTGTCAAAGCCACGATGTGTAGAATCTTTATGTGATGAAAACCTCTTTCAGATTATTCTGATAAGCATTTGTTTGATCAGATAATCACAGTGAAAGTTGGTGCAGTCTAAGTAAATTCTCAAAATCTAAATAAAAAGTCTGTCTGCTACTGAGTTTATTGTTCAGCCACTGGTTGACCAGTGTGAACAGTGCCAGCCGGGTGTTTAAAGGCAGTCTGTGGAATTTTTGTCCATGACTATGGAGAAATTTTAACAGTGGGTCCCCATTTTATTTGTATTGTGCACATGCAAGATAAAAAAGTTGGTGTCAATTACTTTAAAAAAAGGATTGTAGCAATGTACCCGCTAAGGCAGTGAAGAAAACATGCAAGCAAGCAAACATGTGTAAACAATGCATCATTTAAAATATTTGTCCACTCTGCAAGTGTTTCTTCATTAAGGAGATATATTTAAGTTGCACCTCAATGATACACACAGTGGGTTTTGGTTTTAAAAAAACATTGAACATTGCCTTTAACCTTGATATTAGGTTTGAGAATTAGAGACAAACAACAGTGGACAACATAAATCCATGCAGATTTATAAAATCTTTAATAAACACATCTGGAGCAGAGGTTGACAGTTTCTCAGGAATCCTGTGGGATATTATATAAATTATTTTATGGTGAATGGAAAAGTATAAATCCACTCCTGTGTCACCCGCTTATCTGGACTTCAATCTTATTGACAGCAATAAACAGGCCGATGGTCACTTAACAGGTGTGCTATGTGTCTGTTTGTTTGCTTGTATGTGTTAATGTGCGTAGGAAGACTATTAATGATTATAGGTTGTTGCGGCCAGCTGACTTGACACTATCAGAGTGTGTGTGCGTGTGTGTGTTTCAGCTGTACCTCGGTCTGGTATGGAATTAGGAAGCATTTTTCCCCAGATGAAGGAAGGGTCTTTATCAACCACGGTGGTTTCGTTGTACTCAGTGTCGAATGTGAATAAAGTTCGGTACTGAGGATCACATTAGAGGAGGAAATTACACATTATAGCATAAAACTGCATGATAGCAAGATATTTAGGATAGGAGGCTTTTATTATCGAAGATCTGTGCTGACAAAATAGCTAAGAGTGATCTGTGTTTCTTAATACATGCACTGCTAAAAAGCATAATAACTAACGCAGGAGAGTACCTTGTTGTCAGTGGTGGTGTAAATGAATGAGAGAGTCACATCTCTGTCTCCATGTATGTCCAGCTTGTAGGGTCCAGCAGATCCTGGGCAGAATCATAGAAAAATCATATACACAAATATATGGCAGGTACTTTGTTCAACACATCAGGAGAAATTAGCCTCTGGTGTTTGTTTTCTGTTCAGTGGTAACAGATCTGCTAACTGCAGTCCTGATATAATTGTTGGGAATACTTTAAAAATTAGCGCACTGTGTAGTGTTAACTGATTTGAATTTTAATATGGTTTGTGTTTTCATTAGTGAAAAGCCTGACAGACATGCATCGCATTTTGAAGGAACTTCCCTTTGCGTGTGTCTCTCAATCACACCCTCACTTACAGCTGCAGCCTACAGGCTATAACACCTCAATGCGTCATCATGTCAGTGAAAATCAGAAATAAGTGATAGCAGATGACAGCTCCTATCTGTTAGGCCTCACACACCAGTAACCATTGTCGACACTCAGGGCTGCTTTCAGTGCCACGGAGGTCATGTCAACACTCATTATTATAGAAATTCATTTTAGCAATTTGAGGAGTTTCAATTTTGCCATTACAACCTTGCACCTTGTGAGCTGATTCCAGAATTTCTGACTTCAGACTCATTATGTTTTTAGAAGTTTTAGGCTAATTATGCAAAACCTATGCTGTGTCACAAGTCACGCTCTTCCATACTCATAGTGCATCTTTCAACAGTGTGTTCACACTAACGAGTAAGGCAAAATGCAGAACCCAGATGGTGTACTCATAAAGGAGTGTGCAAAGCTACACTGCTCACCCTAAACAGTCGCCATCTTGGCTACATAGCAGAAGGGGCGGGGACCACCAGCCTATTTTTAAACTTGTGAAAATGGCGGCCGAGGAAGCTACTGCGGTTGTGATCGCACACATGAGCATGTAGAAGTATACTTCTTTCTATTCATTTTGAATTTAAGTCAAGTGAGCAAACAAGCCGGAGAATATTTTGGCAATAATGATCCGGCCGGTTGTAATTCGCAATTAACAAAAGAAGAAAAAAGTGGTCAAATGTTGCAGTCAGCATTTCCGGTAAGTGCGGTAATAGCTATGTTTGATTTGAGACAACACTAGCCTGTTATTCATGCAGTACTCAAGTAAGTACAGAGTGTACACAGTGTACTACTTGTTAAGTATACAAATTGAGACACAGCCATGTTAGGGCACCTGTACTTGTGTACAGCAACAAGCAACCTAAAGTCAGCGTTCCCACATGTGAACTCGGTGCAAATCCATCTATCCCAACTTCATAAAGAGGCAGTTGTCTGACATCACTCAACAATGGTAGCTACCATGGAGGCGTATGTTGTCAATGGTAAACCAAAAGTACATTTGCCTGTATTTAATTAAAATAATACAAACTATAATATAGTAAAACCTTTTCTGTAAATTGATGCAAACATATGTCGCCAATGTTATTAGGTAGCTAGTTATAGAAAACAAGATTTGAAACTCATCTTCTCTGCACAAAAGTTATTCAGGAAAACACGCCAAATGCCAAAAACATGTGAAAACATTAGGAAATATACAACATTTACTGACTTTCAAGGATTACCAACTGATGTAGCTAGACAGGAACACAGTTAGATGTGACATATAGTTATGCTATCTTTTTATTTAACACCAAGGGCACTGCTGAGGGTTCAGTTATGCCATTATTTGTCATGCCGTATTTTTCGTTCATGTTTGGTGTCCGGCACCTGGAGACTAGTGTAGGTAATTGCATACCCTAGCTTTACCCAGAAGAGGTTCATTTCCTCTCTAATTTCTCTCTAATGTCCTCTATTATCCCCCCCCCGTTCCCTTACCATTAAAGGAGATGTTTCTGAAATAATTTGCATTCACAAACTCCATCTGCTGAATGTCCGACTGAGGTATTTCAGCTATATTCCTCATCACCTCGCCTACCAGCAGCACCGAATCATGGTACGCAGCCATGTAATCATTCATCTGCAAAGAGAGAAAGACAAGTAACCTGTTGATTGAAACTATTTTCTGGATATAGACCCCAATGAAAATTGTTAACATACTGCTCCGTAGATTATTAGAGTAACACTGATGCTGGCAAAAGATATTTAATGTTGATTTAAATTTTGTTTGTCAGTACTGTGAGCAGCACCAATATTAATCTATCCACCTCCACTGTATTGGGATGGATGAAGATATTTCAGAGACTGTTATCTCAAACTGGGCAAAAAAAAACAAAACTAAGAGGTGAGATCCTTATGAGAACTTATTGAGCTTCACAAGTGCTGGTAGGAAGATTTAACCTCTAGAGAGAGCCAGGCTTGCTGTTACCCCCTGCTTCCAGTCTTTAAGCTAAGCTAACCATCAACTGGCTGAAGCTAACTAACTCTCAGCAAGAAAGCAAATAAGTGTCAAACTAATAATAAACAGCAGTATGATGAAGATGGGAGTTGAGTCATTTGGAAATTTCCTCACCGTGTTGTTGTCTTGCAGGTCTGCGTTTATAGTGTAGTTTCTGGTGTTGGGCATAGTCAACACCAACACATTCTTCATGGATGGCATTGACGATGTATTGGTGTAGTATACATCACTGTGGGGAGAAGGCAGGAGAGGAGCTTTTATATGTGCAGTATGTGTATCTTTAAAGCAGGGCTGGACAGGGACAAAAAAAAAAAAAAAAATCGGTCCTGGCATTTTTGGCCCAGGCAGCCCACCAAAATCGTTCAGACACCCCTCACCAATACACTATCCTTCCATTTAAGGGCTCAGATTAATGGTGTGATGAAACACTTAGCCCATGAGATGTGACAATGCTCAAGACTCGGGGCTTGACAACAAGAGAAGAATAAATTTTAATAGCCCTACTATTTAGAAAAAAATATTTCTGCCCCTGCCTCCTCCCTACAGGTTGAGCTACTCCATGCTTACTACTTCACCTCCACACTCCTCCTGCTCTCTCTGTTTTAAAAACATTATATATATAATTAATGTAACGTAAATTATTTAGTTATTATAAATAAATAATTTAGGTTACACCGGCCCCAAAGATTTGTCGGACCACCACTTGTGCCAGATTACCAGTCCACCCCTGCTTTAAAGGAATTTGTCATCCCCATGTTTTATAATTACTTAATAGTAACTCCTTGCCTGGGGACCTGAAGCTTATTCAAATTATTTAACTTATCAAAATTGAATTTTCTACATTTTATTATAGTAAATGAGATAAAGATATAATAAGAATAAACTGAATAATTAATGAAAAATCTTTATTTATGGTGTTTAGGTGTTACAGATGACTCAGTGTGTGGACAGGTTTTGTTTATTTGATTACTTGAGCTACTCCAAAATATTTACACTTAAAGCTTGGGAATCACTGCTGTATACTATATGATAAAGAAGGATGTGGGAATGTAGAGAACAATTTGCGAACAGTACAATAGTGCAAACATGTCCACAGGACACACACATGCAGAAAGCATCAATATGAGAATAAAGAGCACTAACTTGTAAAGATCAATAAGGATGAAGAGAATGTCACTGTTGTCTGCCTCTTTGCACTCATTTTTCATCTCCACTACGTCCATTGGGGAGCCACACATGATGAACACTGCGAACAGAGAAGCTGTATGTAACACTGACAACTAGAAGAGTATTAGCATAACACCTTAATTCCTGCTTCAACCTTGAAACAAAAATATGTGTACAAAGGACAAAGTCAAAGGATAGTTTCAACAAAGTTGGACAGTTGGACCGTTTCTGCTGAAAAAGTACGAAGGTTGTCATTATCAACCTCTGTAAGTCAAATGTACAAGTGCTTTTAAATTTATACCAGGGTTACCAGCTAGGTGGAGTGAGATTCAGATTCATTTCCTGTGTCAGGCAAGGCAGTCCCCTCCAGTATTAAATGCTGCCATTTACTTGTCCAGGTTTTGAGATTTCCCTGAGATTTCTAACACAATATGGAGGTGAATGGAATTATTTCCACAGACCTCACTTTGGATTTAGATTCACTTTGGTTTTCATAAGGATAAGAGACGTAAAATACTTCTCTTTTTTCTAGTAATTTGTGTGAACAGACCTTTTAAATTCACTGGGCCACTGTGAAGTTCACCTCCGTGAGGCACCATGAAGCCCTTCAACACATTAATACCACCCCAAATATTTAATATACTGTACATCGTGATTGCAATTGATTGTTACTGTAATATGTATAGGTAGAACTTTTATCAAGGGGTAGCAAGACACTGTCTGAAAACAGGTGTTGTTGTAACCCGAAGTCTACACTTGTGTAGTAAGTAAGGGTGTTACAAGATCTCACACCACGAGATCTCGTGAGATTAAACTGTGACGAGAATTGTAGTCTGGTAAAGAGCTGTCTTGCGAGATTCAAGCTAATTAACTGTGCCCAGCTGATACCACACCGGTGTACTCCCTGATAGGAATCAACTGCACTGCTCTCACTGTGAGTCAAGACAGCTGTGATGACGGGTAACCTTACTGGTAGAGTTTTGCGAGATAAACATCTAAAAAACTGAAGCGCAGCCTTGCTCTGTTTAGGACTGTGAGCTGTACTGGAAATTAACGTGCGTAGATTTTTGGTGAGATTTCTGCCTGATCACAAGTTTTTCCATTTACTTTCGGTTTCACATGCAACATGCAGTCCCAAACTGCATCGGTCAAATGATCTGAAGGGGATAACGTTACTGCCATAGGATCAAAAATGTAGCACAACAGGTAGACTTCTCATTAAATGTTGACATTAGTCTTGTAATATTCTGCCTTTTCTCTGGACATCATAATCTGGCTGAAAGTGTATTTAAGTCCTCTCACAGCATCTAGCCTAGGTGCTCCCAATCTGGCTTACGGGCACTGATAGCATCAGGGACAAAAGCAGAACAGTAAACTGCCCAAAACCACACAGTTAAATGCCCAACTATGCAGGGCCTTCACAACATGTCAGAGAATACAGATATGTGGGAGAGATTCCGAATCTGCAGAAAGTTTCGACCATGAGCATAGAATCTGCTGAAACATAGAAGCTACTAAAGTCCAGGAATTTATAACTGAATAAAACATTCTCTTGTTATTGATCATTATGGTGAAAAGGTGCCACAATCACATTTAAAGAGGTTACTTCCCCAAACAAATAAACAAAGAGGGGGGAAGACTAAATCATGATCATGAATCAGCAGGGATGATATTACAGGAGAAAAGTTGATGTACAGAGGAAACAGATCTGAAAGCAGCACAGAATGACTGATAGCTGCACTTATTTATATTCTGTTATAATTAGGTTATAGATTATGAATTGTCACCTGCCACCTGAATTTTGTGTTTTTCTTTATATAAATTAAAAAAATCTAAAAGTGTTTAATGCTCAACATTTTGATTTTTAATTTTAATTCAGCACTAAAGATTTCTTAAAAATAGTGTTAAAATCTTGTTTCCTCTCGATCTTGTGAACCCAATCTCAAATCTCGTCTCATCTCAGGGGTTAAGTGTCTCGTCACACCCCTGGTTGTAAGTAGTACTTTAAATCTGCTGCCATGTCCATTTGACACATTATGGTGAACATGGGATAAAAATATCCACACTTAAAGGTCAGTCATGTGTTGTTGTTTTTTCAGGTTAGACAGAAGGGAATCTCAAATCCAGACTTGTAACTGAACACCTCAATAATGTCTTTCTTTTGTGTTAATGTTTTCATAGCAAATTCAACCGCCCTTTTTGAGTTCTGCCCTCTGAACAGAGGGCTCCTTCTGTACCGTATGTTGTGCATGCCTTAGTTTTAATTTACCACCTAAAACAGCTATTAAGAGCGGACTCTATAGTGCTTCAATTAACTCACGGCGGCTACAGGCAACTGTAGGAAGGAAACTTTGCAAGCAATATGTATTTGTACACCTTTTATTAAAGGTCTGTGAGTGCGCAGACACAGCGTCTGCATATATAATGACAGCTTGTAAAACCTTGTACTGCACAGATATCAAATACACTTCCATCGATGAAAATAGCTCAGCAGTTAAATCTGCCAGATGTGTGTTGCATGTTAAAAAATAAGACTTACAGTTGCTTGTCCTGTTTTGGGGTGATGTAAGTACATTTTTCAGGTCTTCTGGTTTGCGCAGCACCCTTCTCGTAATATAAAAGGGAAACTTGCTGGAGTCTGCATCCATTGCATTTATATACCTGTAGAAGAATATTATTTAGAAATAAACAAATACATACAGATTTACTGTCATATCTCAGGGGACATAAAGTAAATTTCTGTTTCAATATGTTTCCTAATCCTTAAAGTAGGATGCAGCGTTACCATATAGATCAAATCAAGCCTTAGGAGAGTGAAGTGGAAAATACTATGGCAAAAAAAATACACTGATGCATGAACTTATCAGTATGGGGTGCAGGTTATTGTTAATACTGTAACTTAAGTTATTAACATTATTTATAGTTGTCTCAAACAATCACTAAACCTGCAGATTTTTTGCTTTCTTGGTCTGGAAACTGGTCTGTAAAGATCAACTAAAATACAACTTTTCACACAACTATGTAATATATATCATTTAGAATAATCAGATTGATTTTTTGGTCTAGAGGAATAGTTATACAATGAACAAGCGACCGGAATCACTTGATAGTATAATAAAGTCTCAATTTCTCACAAAACAGGGTTACTCTTTAAATCTCCTAGGATTCTCACCAAAAGCAATCCTCTGTGTTGCTCTGTTTCTTGTAAATGTAGGTCGTCGTCCACTCAGGTTTGATGGAGTTTTTGTTTTTCCAGAAGTTGATGAACAGGTCAATGATCTTGCGTGCGGCGGCAGGAGACGCTGCAGGTTGAGCGTGTAGTCACAAGAGAGGCCGAAGCTTCCCGCCGAGATGATGGGCGTACTAAGCTGCAGACCGTTTTCCACACTGACAGAGAGACAAAAACCGAGACGAGAATAAAAACTTACTCTTTGGATATGTAAACTGTGTTTTTCAAATGTATCTTAACTAGTATGAAAAAGCAGTACTTACTCAACCATTTGGAAAGTAGCGTAGGTGCAGGTGGGCCCAAGCACAGCACATCCCAGGTCATCTGAGAGCTGCGGGAGAAAACAAATGAGTGTGAGATTTTGTCTGTCAGTGGCTGTTTTGTCTGTCACAGCTAGCTAAGGATAGGAGGGATGATGTACTTGATTTTAACTACATGTGATACACCTGTGTACCCTATGATTTTCTTAGCATTGCTTCTACTTCACTCTCCTAAGGCTTGATATGATGTGTGTTCACAAACTAACTGTATGTCCACAAGATCCATTAAGCTTGTGCGGGCAGTATTTCAGGACCTGAAGCCAGATGAGCAACAGACAATCAACAGCAGCAATCAGCATTAACACTGTATTACCCCCCTGGAGTGGGTCCCTGTTTAGCTGTTTACATTGTGTAAAATCTGCCAGTCCAGGGAGGATGCATCACTGACTTGCCCTCGCTTTAAACCTTCAAGGTAAACACTAAGCACGCAGGCAAGTATAGGCACACGTTGTTATAACAAAGAACATCAACAGCCTAAAGAGGATGTAGATACTCACCATCAGGTTTACTAGCTTGTCCACTCCCTCACACGTGCTACTCTGGCAGCCTCTGTGTCGATAAAAGGTTGTGTCAAACCCGTAATAGTTGGCTGTTAGATTAAACTTCACACCTGGTTTGTAGAAAGAAAGAAAGAAAGAAAGAAAGAAAGACGTCATGTTTTTTAGTCTGCCCTCCACAGTGAAACTCTCACCAAGACCCTAGTCCCTCTTGCATCCACTGTACCCCCTCAAAAGTTATTTCCCACTGTTTGTTATCATGCGTCTTTGCCACTTAGTGATACCAGTGTGCCAAGGCAACGAACATAATGAGCCCGAAGCTCCGGTAGGGCCGGGACTTGTTCATGGATCACACGTGTTTTGTAGTATACACTGTTGTTGGCAGAGGAGGGATGGGAAGTTCTTTCATTGCTCCTGTTTTTTTCTCAGACGTGTCTCCAAAAGTTCTGAAGCTGTACGCTAAAGATATAGAGCTTGAGTGAGTGAGAGCGTGCAAGAGGAGGTGCAGTGTGTGCACAATAAGTGACTGACACTGAGTTAGAGACTGCTCCTAGCTCTGACTATTTGAAATGAGAAAAGAAGAAAAGGAAAGGTTCTGCTCCATAAATCTGTTTTCACTTTTTAGGATTTTTTTGATTTCTTTGCCAGATACTGAATTTCAACTATTTGTGCCTTGAATCGCTATTTAAATGAGAAGTGCAATTTGGTGGAATTGCTCACAGTGCACACACATATGAAATGTCACAAGGCCTATTGTAAGGGGTCACAAGCCAAACCTGTTGGGTTGAATGCATTGTACTTTTTAAGCTCATCATATATTTTAAGTAACTCCGAACTGTAGCTGTTATAAATGTAGTGATGTCAAATTTGCAGTTTTTCCACTAAAATGTGGTGGAGTAAAATAGTATCATAAAATGGAAGTACAAGTACCTCAAAAGTACAGTACTTGAGTCTGTGTAGGCTACTTAGTTACTTTCCACCACTGCAAACAATACAGGCTCATAAAATTGCTTAACTTGTCCTCTGTTATCTTAGAGATTTTATAACATATCTAGCATAGTTAAGTGTGGTACGCATTAACTGTGAAAACATTGGATATTGTATGTAACATCCTAAAAAGAATTCAAAAAACTGTAACTAACATGAAAACTCTAAGCACTTTTGGACAAGTCATGTATCAGTTATACACACACAAACATATTTTTAAATTTAATTACAAAGGACTCTCTTTCTGCACATTTTTGCACTAATAAATATCTACAGTTACACAGTGTAATCTATAATGCACCATAATTCTGTGTACACACATAGACGCCCTTATGTTTCATTACCTTCAGCAGCGTTAATGGTAGAATCTGTCTCTATGGCCTTCTGTATTTGTCCTTTTACAAACTTCAGACTCCAGGGAGACTCTTCATCCTCCAGCAGGATTACATTGACCGTAATCCCATCCAGACACGGTTTGGTACCCCAACATGTAGCGGAAGGAATACCCAAGACACAGAACCACCACCACCACATTCCCATTTCCCAAGTTCCTAGCATTTATATGTATGAGCTGCTAAAGAGTCCATGATATGGTAAAAGACTTCAGTGTGTGATTTTTTTCCGCTGCTCCTGCTCCAGAGTCCAGTCCGTCTATAGTGCAATAAATTCACTAAACACTGAAAATTCCTGAAAAGAAAATTTGCCTGATCCAGCACAGCCTTGCTGAAAGTTTATTTCCCGAGAGCAATTTCCAGTACCCAAGTCCTTGTCTGTTTTTTCCTCTGAGTTGCTCGCTTCACAGATTCACACTCCTTCTGTTCCTCTAAGTGGCCGCTCACCTGTCCTTTTCAAATATCAAGTTGTTAATATACAACCTGTAGAGACACAGAGGCGGTGCCATATAACATTCTCACTGTTGTGGTGCCAACATCTGCATGAATTACAAACTTGAGACAGATTTCAGCTGGTTGCAAACTTGTTTGTTATAAACAAATTTCACAAGACAAGAGATGAACATTTTAAAGGAAATGCTGACAAAGATTATTTTGTGTTGATGCCACTCATATCAATGTAATCTAGGCCTAAAATAAGATGCACTGACTTTCAAAAGCAGGGTAATAGCGAGGCCTTGCACACATGTATCGTCTGGAAAAATATCTGGAACTAGTCCTGTGGTACACTGTGTGCTTGTCAGGACCTGAAGTGTCACAAGCAGCCACTATGGTGATGACAGATGGCAGACAATCAGATCCCACATCTTACCTCTAAGGCTTTAATGCTACCTCAAACAGTAATTATATAAATACCTATAAGACACACATTAAAAAAAATCCCAGCTTTGATATTATCCTATTGTGTGTTTTATCAGTACAAAAACCTAAGTTTAAAAAACACAATTTGCTGGATTGTTCTTGGCTCAGAAACTCACAGTGGCAGCAACAAAGATGAACCCGAGACTGGAGCATACAGTCTATGGACAGGAGACATGCAATTGCTAAGCTTGTTAGTGCTTAACTGAGAGTGTGATCAGAGCAGAGCACACCTGAAAACACCAGATGTAGCAAAAGCTAAGAAATGTACGCTTACCAGGAGTTCGTAAAGAGTATCTGTATTAATTTCATCTCTGTACACTTAGTGTGTGCCGGTAGCTCTGTCTGGGACATGTTTAGCTTAACTGTGCTTAGCTTAACACTAACACAGGTAGTCTAGCTGTGATTGTCCAACACACGCCTCCAAACACTTCAAAGCTTTACATAAAAACATAGATATAGTGGTTTAGCATTAATTAACTGCTAACTTCTTGTTAGCATAATGCTTGTCAGTGTGTACGTAGAAACAACTAGCAACTGCTCATTAAGATAGAAGTGTATGAAAGCTGTTTAGTGACTGTAAACAGCTGGGCCTAGTGATTGAGCAGCATCTTTGCACACTTTTGTAATTTTAAGCCAAACCAGACTGTATGTGAAGAGCAATGGAATTTAAATCAGGCAGGAACAGTTCAAAGGGGTTTTAATGCCAAACTAAAGGTGAGCACACTTACAGTCAGTGGCTGAGTCTGAAATAAATCCACATGAAGATGTGGGAAAACAAAGATCCAAAACACAGACAAGCGAGGTTACAGACAGATATCAAGGCTGAATGAATAACACACAGGAGACAGAGCATATACACTCAACAACGACAAGGCAAAGACTGAAGAGAAACACCAAACACTTACACCAGGGACTAACGAGCAGGGCGGGAGCAACACAGGTGACAGACATGAGACTAACGAGACACAGGCAGGCAGGGACAGAGCAGGGGAAAACAGAGAGACAGCCAGGCAGAGGAATACTGGAGGAACAATCAGAAACAGGTTACAGATCAGAGGAATATAAATAAACGAAAACAGACTGATAACCAAAGACCTACAACCAACAATGAAAACAGACTGAAGCTGGGATTAAAGAGAGCACAGAGCAGACAAGGGCAAAATAAAACAGAGGTACAAAGACCAAAAGTAAACAATAAGACATGAACTTAGACACAGAACTAGGAGTTAAGACACAGGGCTAACAGAGAACACAAGACCAGCAGTTGCTAGTTTTTGTACCTATCTTGTTGGCCAAATGATGCCTGCCTCCAGTGGAGACTTGTGAACATATTTACACATAACATAAGGGGTTATTTTTTATTTAAGTTGAATATCGAATATCAATTTTTATAGGTTATTATGGGATAGAAAAGATTTTATTTGATGAGAGCGACAAGTAAAGCTCAGAAAGTCTAATGACTTTTAATTTGCATTATTTAAATGAGATGTCCCCACTGGGATTGAGGAACAAATATGTGTGTGTGTGTGTGTGTGTGTGTGTGTGTGTGTGTGTGTGTGTGCCCGCGTGTGTGTGTGTGTGTGTGTGTGTGTGTGTGTGTGTGTGTCTGTGTTTGTTATTTTTCCCTGTGTGTTAGAGACAGGCAGACAGCTTGTAAATTTCTGAAAGACACAGTCGGAAAAGGAAAGCAAGGAGAGAAAAGAGAAGAGCAAAGGTTGGGTCGGGCCATAAAACCCATCACAGATAAGGCGCTGTAAAACAACATAGTTCTGTGACTCAGTTCAGAGGCTTTTTGTACTGTTTATCTGTACCACATAAGAACCTCCACACCCTGCAATACAGCCACCGGGGAATGAAGAAAATTAATCTTGTTGAGTGACCTCACTCAATTAGTAAAACCTCATCACCTTAATTAAATGTCTAGATGGTTACGGTCAGTTAACTCTGACGTCTGAGTACAGTCTGAGCAGTGGTGTTACCCATTACATCCACAAATAGGCCACTCACACACACACACACACACACACACACACACACACACACAGAAATTCATTATCAGCTCATTACGTTGAACAATCATTGAACGCATGCACACACTTAGTCAGTACTATCAGTGTGTGACCAGATTTCCCAGACACAAATGTTGCTCATCTATCACTGTGAACCTGGCAATAAAAGTGTATATGTGTGTGTGTGTGTGTGTGTGTGTGTGTGTGTGTGTGTGTGTGTGTGTGTGTTTCGCTTCATATTCAGAATGTTTGTGTAATTGATATTTTGTGATGGGAAATAAATCAATAAAATGTGCTTCTTAGTTAAAATACTTTATGGTGTGTTAATTGGCTGGGTATTTTTACTCCACTTTTCACTATGATTGGCCCAATTGGGGTGTTGCATATTAAATTAAAAATGTTTTTGAGTGCTGCGTCACCACTAGATTCTAATGACAATGGATTGTGTACCTATCTTGTTGGCCAAATGATGCCTGCCTCCAGTGGAGACTTGTGAACATATTTACACATAACATAAGGGGATATTTTTTATTTAAGTTATTATTTAATTGGAGCATAAATAAAGCCACTTATTCAAGACTGTGCCTTCATATTTAACCAGATCAGCCTGGACTCTCATGTTCATTTTTCAGGACATACCGAATGTATCGTAATACATTATGTCTCTCATTTCAATTTGTATCTCATTTATTGTTATTATTGCAGTGTTATATGATCTGGTTAGAGCTGAATATACTGTGGGTCAGGTGATACTAGCACAGTGAAGACAGTGGGAGGCCTCACTTCAAACAGACCCTGCAGTAGCTGATTTTCTCTAAATTGTTTGTTCTTTCTGGTAAGTTAATCTGAGAAATAGGATGCTGTAGTGCTTAATTAAAATCAAACCACTTACCGCTTGGCTCCTCTGACATGTGGCTGTAGGTGTCAGGTTTAAAAGATATGGGTTGATATGTCAACCCATGAAATGTCGGAAAACTCAAACGTCTGTGTGAATCTGACCAAAGTCCTGTCTTTTCTGCCTCACTAAGCTTATCCTGGTGTTTGCTGTCTTCTGCTTTTATTATCATTGTCTATTGTATGGATTTCTCTTTACAGCTGAAACATGCTCACCTTTAGGGCGTGTCAGGCTAATTCAGGCGAGTGAATTTAAGAGCAAGAAATGGTTCATCTTTAAGCACTAATGTAAATTTTGATGTCTCCAGTAAAAACGTATGGGAGGTCATGAAAGCATACTTTGCGTACTTTGCATTGTGGCAACCACCTGGCAGGAAATCGCGTCTCTCCGATTCTTTGCATTGACTTTGTATATGATTGTGCCACGCCCAACACTTGCATTGCGTAGTATATGAACCCAGCATGAGACTGCCAGTTCTTGGAGGGTGGAGAGAGGGATCTGATGGTTCACAGTGTCAAATGCTGTTGAAAGGTTTAGCAGGATGACGACAGAGGAGAAGGAGGCTGCTCTAGCAATGTGAGGTTCCTCAGTGATGGCAAGGAGGGCAATCTCAGTTGAGTGCCTTGCTTGAAAATAGACTGGTGGGGATCAAGGAGGTTGTTCATGTCAGGATGCAAAAAGTTGAATAAAGACAGGACACTTTGTTTCTGAAATGAAAGAATTTGAAATGGAAGAAGAGAGACAAGTCTGTCTGTAATTCTTTACTGAGGGATTGAGTGTGGGTTTCTCTGAATGAGGGTTCACTCTCGCTCCCGCTCACTAGGACTTCCTTAAAGAATACAAAAAGACAGAGCTTAACCTTCTCTCTCCTGAACAAACTGAAAGTCAATTATTTAGGAATAAGAGTATTAACTACAAACATTGTAATAAAACAGGAAAAAAATCTAAGATAAATTTTCATTGTGTGCTAATGACTTATTTTTGTACCTCTCTAAGCCCGCCAGTCTGGAATTATTGGAGCTTTTTTGGAACAGTTCTTCAGATGTATGGAATGGTAAACATGCTCAAGTATGGAAAACCGTCCTTGCAACCAAAACATAGTGGGGACATGGCTTAACTAAACTTCAAATTTTACTATTTAGCTGCAGCCATCTGTTGCTTGTCCTACTGGATGCATTTTCATCTGGAGTTTTTATGTCTAGCTTGGGTCTCCGTGCAGGCTAGTGTGTGGAGCAAGTCTCATTTTGAGTGCAGCACTTACCCTTGTCTCCGACATACCAAGAGGTTTCCCAGTTGTTAGTCACTCCGTGTGAATTTGGACTCACATAAACCTTGGTTTTCAGGCTCTCTGTTTTTAGTCTAATTGCATCCAACCATGTCTTTGTTTCATGTTTCATTCCTGTTTTGACTTAAAAAAGGCTTGAAATACTTTTGAGTACCTTTTTAACTAATACTCCAAAGGTCAGTGAATATGTTTTATAAAGCGTGGGACCCTTTTCTATCCTTTTTTGAGACTGGCTGAGTAAATGCTATTATCTATTATCATTTTACTTTATTTATTTTTAGTAATTATTATATTACTTTCTTTTGTTCTATGTATTGTCTTTTTTTTGGAAATTACATGTCCATCCTTTTTGTCTTTTTGTTTGGTCATGTGTGGGTTAATATGTGTTTGTGTCTGTCTTATGTCAGGTGGAGGCCTGGGGTTGGGTTAATGGGAAACTCGTGTAACTCGTGCAAGATGGACTTTTTGTGCTGTTACACAGTGATGCTCATAAATAAATCTTGGAAACTAACTCTACCAATGAAATTTGACATTTATTTACATTCATTCATTTAGCTGACACTTTTATCCAAAGCGACTTACAATTGCTATACATGTCAGAGGTCGCACACCTCTGGAGAAATGAGGGGTTTAGTGTCTTGCTCAGGGATAGATGGAGGATGGGTCACATTGGGGGGATTGAACCCAAGTCTCTCAAACCAAAGTAATGTGTCTTATCCATTGCGCCATCACCACATTTTAACTACAATGCAATTAACATTTTACATACTAAACATATGATGAGCTATAAAATCAGATGTATTGTGATCTACCCAACATTATACAAAAAAAATGAAAACCTTAACCAGTTACAACAGTAGATTTTTTCTTTCAACAGGCCATTTAATGTTTTATGATACTTTTACTTTTATTACTTCCATTTTGCTTCTCACACTTACTTAGATTTACATAAGTATAATTTTCAATGAATGACTTTCAGTGATGGGGAATTTTCACAGTGCGGTATTGCAGTTTTTCTTTATGTAAATGACCCGAATACTTCATTCACTGCTGTCCTTGATATAAGTAAAAGCCCAGTCTGCTGTGTTTGGGTTGCCAGGTTGGTTCAGTGGTGACCTGTTTCTGCAGGTCCTGTTTCCTGTTTCTTTATCAGGCCTGTTATGCCCTCACTTGTGTCACTTTTTGTTGCAAACTGTCTTGATCTTCTTCCATAAAGTCCTTCAAGACTTGCTTACAGCTATAGAAATAAATCTACTTATTATGCATGTAGATTTGAACATGGTGTGTTGCTTTTTTACCCATGTTTTTTTTTCAATGACCTATGTGTTTTAAACTAGCAGATTATTTGTGCTGGAGTGCCCTCTAATGGACTCCAGTGAGACAAAGCGAGGCGTGGACATGGACACAACATAGTCTGTGCCAAAACAAACCCAGACAAACATTTTCTAAGATCCCAAACAGCTGTCTGAGACACTAAGGCAAAGTTCTCAGCAAAAACTTTGTCAAAGAGCACTCTCAAAATAACCGCCCTAGTTATTCCACTTTGTACTGATACCAGTTAAGACTGCAAAGGCTGAGGGAACTCAGAGCAGAGCTGAAGTCAAAACAACCAGAGTACAGGCCCATATTATTAAAATTATAAAAACTTTTCCACACAGGTCTGTGAATACAGTAGTAAGTTTTATTGAAACTTTATCTTAATGACAAAAGACAGTGTCACAGTGATTAGACAAAAATGAAAGTGCTTGGGAACTCAATCAGATCTGTTTCTCTCACAATAAAGAAACCAGATACAATGCGCTACTATAATGTTAAGTCACACTCATGGCTAGAAAGGTGGACAGGAGACCTGACGACGCCTCTGTGAAGGCTCCAACTGTGTTACTGCATGATGAAACAGAATCAAAGCATTCTACGTAAAAATTACGACAAACGGTACAGAACATGCTGATTTCCAAAACAACAAAACTGATTGTTATTTTGAACATCACATGGTTATCAAAAATTAGACAAGGATTACGCAGAAATTAGACACTTGTGTTTGGAAAGGTTTTTTTTTTTATCCCTGTCAGTGATGTCATGACGGTAGCAAAGGGATATTAACAGGGTAGTATCATAAGAGTGAGGTGTGCAGTAGGCTTAAATTTGCACAAATACTTATAAATGCAGCTTTTAATTACCAAGAACCTGATGGGCTCGTAGTTACAAATTAAAATAAATAAGTCAATAAATAAATAGTCTTTTTAAACTTACATCAGGAAGCTTTTGCTGATTTTTTTTTTTTAAATTCACAGTCATTTGTATGAAACTTATTGGACTCCCCTTCCACCTCCAACCTTCCACCTAGAAATGAGCAGTTCAAACCTCCTCAGCTTGACCCTCTACAAAATGTGACAATGTGATTCCCTTTTTTACTTCTATTTTACTTAGTATTTCACAAGAGGGAGTCTTTCATTGCAGCGATAGAAAACGTGAGACAAATCCGCCCATTTAAACTTTATCTTTTAAATGATAAAGTCTGTGAATGAATTCAAGAAATTGTTCAGCATTTTGATTTTGGGAAATACACTTATCTATAACAAAGAGTTAGATGAAAAGAACAATACCACTCTCATGTCTGTACGCTAAATATAAAGGTAGCAGCCAGTTATCTTAGCTGAGCATAAAGACTGTTATTTACACATTTTTTGTATGATTAAATAAATGAGATAAAATGTGTATTACTGAGTTACACTCTAGAGGTGCTGGTAGGTGCTTTTTAACCTTCAGACAGTCAGGTTAGCGGTTTCCCTGTTTGCACTCTTTTTGCTAAGCTAACAGGCTGCAACTACATATTTAGAATACAGATTTGTGGATATCTTCTCAACTCTGCTAGACAGCAAATAAGCGTACTTCCCAAAGATAATTCTTATGTATTATCAAGTTATCTGACAACCCATAGTCTGAGAACTGCTGACTTTAATCATAGTTCCTTCTTACACTTGCTTTATAACATTGCAAATCAAGCTGTACATGTGCTCAAGTAGGCTACATCTATAGCTAATCACTCCATCCTCTGCCCTTTCCCTGACCTTTCTCCTACTCAGCTTTCCTTCCCCAAACCCTCAGGCCTGGTTTCCCAGTGGCAGGCCCACACAACATCCAGCTACTGTCTCTACCACCAAAACTTAAGACCGTCATAGGAGCTGGCTACAATAACACTGGATTTCTACATTTGCCAAGTAGACAAAATACAGTAGTGCTACAATATTAAGAAGGAAAAGAAGTCCTTATATGTAGAACTCATCAGAGCTCCTGAGGCCGAGGCCATTAAAAGCAATTTGGATCTTTGCAAGCTTATTTTCCACTGCAAGTGTGTTCACTGTTGTCATTTGGCAGACATGCACTAGCAGGGTTTTGTGGTATGTCAGACCACATTGAAAATGTTTCAATTTTCCAAAGGCAGTGATATGAAAGCAGATCTGAGCAGCTGGTCCTTTTAAACCGAGCCTGATCATAAACAACAGAAAGGGCTGTTACAAATGTAATTTTCTTTCATTTCCTTTTGATTAGATGTTCTTAAGCGAGGCAACCATCTTCATCTGCTGTTGTAAACAGACACAACATGGCTAAATTGTACATTTTTCAATCAGATGTTTGTCACATGACTTTTGGCAGTGATGGCACATCATTTTTCTCAGTGCGTTGCTTAGTTGTAAAATGAGGGAAAATAAAAGGGGGATTGAGGCTGGCCCCTTAAACTCTCCAGTCTTTAGTGTGCCCATGGAGTGCCAATATCGCTAAGCTGGGCCAAATTTGCTCAGAATGTGATTCGGCCTCTTCAGCATCCCATCTCATTGAAGACTTCTCTAAGAACCACTGATTTCCAAACTAAAATATATTCTCTAGGTCAAAATAAAAATGCTTATTCCAAGCCCTGATCTCTACCCTTCAAATCCAAACTTTCAAACCAGAAAATAAAACATTCAAACCAAAGTGATGAAATAATGACCTTCAAAGGAAAACATTCAACCAAATACATTCAAAGCTTGATTTCCAACCCTAACTGTTATACGCAAACGTTCCCCAAACCCCTTCCATAACCAAAGCCATATCAGGCCAAGTCCCACGCTACACCAAGCTTCGGTCCTTATTCCCCAGACCTGGTCCCAAACCTCACACCCTGAAAACATAAAACCTAAAATTAAATCCAAATCCCCCCTTCGCTTTTGCATCCTCGGAACCTGGAGCGCTGGTCTAGGAGCTGATGATCTGACCTGACCAGGTCTCGTGCTTGGTGCCTGGATTCAGGTGGGTGATCACCACGTCGACAGCCTGGATCTTCTGATTCTTGGGCGGGATGGGGCACACCTTGTACGTGACCTCGTCTCCTTCCATAGGCACGTATTCTCCCTCGATGCTGTCCAGGAAACCCAAGAAAAATTTCAAATGTATTATCAGTTCACTCATGGGCAATGACAATTTTAAGTTGGTGTCTATATGTTTTTTCATATAGAGTGGGGGGAAACTTTGGACCTGATGAAACTGAATTAAGTAACGCTCCAGGTATGAGAACTGATTTAATGGCTGTGATATAATGACAAACTAACATCGGGTGTTAAATAAATGCCATTTTCACTCAAGGCATTGACCTGCCGCCTGCTCCCAAACAGGCAATCCAGCAGTTTAGCACTGCACTCCCATAAAGTTGGGGGACTTGCTAGAGACCGATTTGAAAGATCAATATCGACACAGCCGATATATACTGAATGTCAGTCTCTAGTGTGGGTCAAGCTCCAGAAAACTCCAGGTCCCACACTTATCATAATGCAATTGCAGACCGTCCTTGCCAGATAAACACCCATGTCATTCTTTCGACCCCACGCTCTCAGTCTGTATTTTAAATGTGTAGGCTCTAGGACCAAACCGAGATAACTCTGATGACATCACCATGTCATAATCTCGGATTATGTTTTCAAACTTTGGAAACATTGCTCCAGCCACAGAGGACATTATACAACTGTTTTCAGAAGTTGAATGGTGCTCTCCAGGAATACTAAGTTGAGTGCTCCTAATATTGGTGAAATACATTCCAGTCCATTAGTTGTCTTCTTGTTTGATTTTCATCCTGCAGCACTGGACGCTGTGCTTAACATACTAATGTAAGGAACTGCAAGAAATGTCATACTATGTTAAATACGCTGTTCTGTGAGTTAAAAGTTCTTGCATTGCATTCTCCATAGTGCAAACAATATACTAAGAACCTGCACCGAAGGTCAACTTCCACAAAAACACCTGCATGGAAACCCTGCCAGTGTAAAACTAAACAAGTCCACTCACTCAGAGATGTGGACAAAGATGTCCTCTCCTCCGCGAGAGGGGCGTATGAATCCATGACCCTGAGACCTGGAGAAGTTTTTACACACCCCTTTAAACACTGGACCTGATTTGGCTCGTACTGTCCTGCAGGGAAAGAGACACATAGGGAACAGAAACAGAGGGAGAGAGAGAGGGTCAGTGCATTACAAACCATTACAATCATTATTCCGAGACATTATTTTTAAGCTTTTGTATCTCTTTAACCGAACTATGACTTAATGACTTAACTTAACTTAAAAGCTGTTGAGGTTATAAACATAATAATACAGAACATTTCTGAACTCATGTTGCAGGCTAAAATTCTTGACAAATCACAGGCTTGTTTTATCTACATGTTATAAAATGTATTACTGAAGAGTAAAGCAATAATAAATTATGAATTGATTATTAAAGCAAATATAATGCACAATTAAAAGGAGGTAATGTAATAACAAGATAAGACACAACAGGACTTGCAACTTTCCCACTCACGCTGAGTATGTGCGGGTGCGTTTGGTGGGCAGCGGGCTGGGCAGCTCTCCCGGCTGAGGCGGTTTCCTCTCCCTCTCCCAAACCCGACTGCCCTCCCTCAGGAAGGGGAAGGAGAGCTGCAGGGGTGTTCGGGGGGAGGTGAGTGGCAGCGGCGCGTCTGCTGGCGAGGAGGGATCAGGGTCTGACATCTTGATTGGTTATAGGTTGGGATTTCTGGTTTTCCTCTGTTTTATGTGTCCTCCGATGGTGCACAAAAGAAGTAGAAGATGGAGGGTTACACCTCCTGCATGGCAAAGAGTGCGTGTGAGGTGAGGTGTTCAGAGAGGAGTCCTTATGGGTGGAGGAGTGGAACAAAAGTTCACTGCAAAAAAAGGAGCAAGGGAGGTATGGTAAAGAAAAGTTTTACTGACTTTCAAATATTTTGTGTTACAGTGCTATAATTTACTTTATGGTTGTACTCCCTCTCAAACAGCCTATTGTCTACTTTCATTCCTTGTTTTTCTAAACTGTAACAGCAATAGGAGAAGCTTTTCCAATTGATAACAATAAAAAAATATCCCGTAACCAATAATTTTCAAGGTGATTTTGTCCTGTACTGATACAGATATGTTTCATGTTAATGCAGCGCCATTATGTGTCAAGTTTCCACTGGAAAGTTGATGCATTACCCTGGGACTGTGGGCTTGGTGTCTAAAAACAGTGATTTACTAGTACCTGTCTTGACATGCAACTGCCTTCTTTTCCAAATGTCTGATGAGAAAACCACTATACCTGAAATGTAGAAAAATATAACAAGTAAGTCATTTTCAATCATTGTTGTTGCATTATTGGTGGATCCTTAAGGCTCTCCTGCAAGATGCTGTCACACTGTTGCCTCAGCTGAAGGTTTTGTGAATGTAAAAGGGGAAACTTCTCTCTTCAATCATAACAGCTCACTGAGTTAACATAGCAAGGCACATTTATACTTGCTGTCAACTGAAATCTCCAAATAAGGCGTCTTTGAAATTTGAAGGTAAACAAAAGTATTAAATGATCTTTTATGAGTTTAGACAAATATCTTACATCTTACTGTTGAACCATTAAAATAAATATTTGGATAATCTAAAAATGCTCTTTTAATTAACAAAAGAATCATCCATTGTCACATATATTAAGGCATATTTACCTTTTCGGAGGTGATTATGTTTTCATTGCTGTTGTTTGTTTGCCTGTCGCAAGGATTACGGAAAATATACTGCTGCTATGTTCATGAAACTTGGACAAAGGGCATAACATGGGCAATAGAAGAACCCATTACACTTTGGAGTGGATCAGAATCACACAGCGGATGCATAGATTATTTATAACTTTCACTAACATTGCGAGGGAGGTCAATTGATGTTCATGTGTGTTAATATACAGTTCGATTTGATAAAGCTGTAGTTAGATTTGTAGATTAATATAATTTTTTCCTGATTTCTACATTGTTTGACAGATATTATTTCACTATGCGTGTAAATATTAAGTTGCTAAATCACACTGGTTTGTGTGCTTTTTTTTAATGCAAATTAAAATTTGACTATGCACAACCATATGTGAGTGCCCTTCTAGTTATGATTTTGTTGGATAAGTATGACACATTTTTTAAGAAATTATTGCCCAGTACTGAAAAGGTGGCCGATATATTGTAGGCCCCTAATCGAGAATCACAAGAGAATCACACTCCTTTTCTTCCTGATCCTTTGAGGCCATGTCTGAGTAGGAATTTTTCTCTGTGTCCCTTAAACAATGGATTTTCTCTGTATGAATGTTGGTGCTGCTAAATAGTAAGTCTAGAAAGATTCCCATGCTCAGTGATTTTGAATTTAAAGACTGTGTGGGGATGGATCACAAATTGTCACATTGGTACTATAAGAAGAAATGAATCACATTTACCCAGATATTGGGTATGAAAATGACCGATAGCCGATATTTTACCAATGTTCAAGTATTTTACAGGGGATTTTTCCTTTGTTGTGAAAAAGACAACTGGATGCTGCTGTGAGAAAAATGACAACAACAAAGCAATTTGATTTCCAAGTGCCAGACTGTGATGTTGCTGGCTCTAAAAAGGTCCCAAGATGATGTAAATAACAATCCAGCCTCGGAGGGCCTCGACACGGCTCAGCTCATCACACTCTATTATATTAAAATCCCCACTCGCACAAGACTGACGTTCATTAGGCTACTGCTCTGTCATTTTAGGATGAACGAGCTCTGTCTCCATGCCATGACACAAACCCAATTATCATTTTGTAACTAGGAGTTGTGATGTGTGTTCATCATTTTGACATTCACTACAAACATAACGGCTACGGGGCATTGTTCTTCAGAAGTTAAAGCCTACACTGAAACCTGGTGGATGTGTTATTGGGGTTGGCAGCAGGCACCTCTCAGTGAATCTTAGTATTGATGTAACATCTGCAGGCTGAATTTTTGACAAAGACTGATGAATTCGATGTGTGCCAGAGTGTATCACACTCTGCTCTCTTGCTGTCAGTCTAAATATAGCAGTGTGTGTGTGTGTGTGTGTGTTGTGTGTGTGTGTGTGTGTGTGTGTGTGTGTGTGTGTGTGTGTGTGTGTGAGATGGAAGCTGTCTTTTATGTCAGACACCAGGGGGTCGCAGGTATGAAAGGTGCCTCCTCATTGGTTGCTGATAGTAACTGTCAGTTGATGACTAATATCTCATTGTAATATCTGTTTTCTCTTCTCTCTTTTCAGAAATTATTTAGGTATCCTAAAGAAAACAACGACAATAGTCCATCACAGTTATGGACAGTAGGGATGGATAGTTTTAGTATTTGTGGAATTTTCTTATTGAGAAAAACTTAAAACAGATGCTTTATTCCAGAAAAAAATGAAAATAAATGGTTAGCTTTACAAGGTAGACTTGTTTACTTTACTTTATCAATATACAAATTCCAGCAGCATATTATAGACACTATCTGAGAACTAGTCTTGGTGACTTGGGCTTGAGGTTGAGGCTAATGATGCATTCATATGCTCCTCAGATGATCCCATGTCCTGAGTTGAGAAGTCATTCTTCCAACTTCGGTGTGTTCATGTGCTTTTAGTTAGAATGTGGAAACAACATGGACGCTACTACAAAGATATGTTGGTATGTCATTGTCATTAAAGTATGTTGAAACAGTTTGCAGCTTTCTTTTACAAAGTGATTTTTGTCCCAGATTTGTTGCAACAGTACATTACCTGAAACCACTTAAATATTGCTTGTACTGCAAATACTGCTAATAAATAACTTTACTAATTAATCTAGGTCACTCTACATGGACAGCAAACTAACCGTTATAACCAGATACCATATCACAAATGACACATTAGCAATACATATATATACAATACTTGATTTTGCATGATTAATGAAAGGTTTCTAACCATCAACAATATTGTCCGCCATGTTTGTACATGTATGATGTTAACTACAGAAGCACTAAGCGGCCATCCATTTAAATGCTTATTTACTCTGTTTTCCCATGATAATGGGATAATTTTCTCGTGCTCTCGAGATAACAAACCATAGCTGAATACAGTGGTTGGCAGGTGCGTTTTTTAAGATAATTTCAGAAAAAAATCCAGTTTCATTGGTTAGCTCAATTGGTAGAGCACAGGTTTCATAAACCAAGGGTTCTTCTTTTGTATGTTTTTATTATCCTCCTGAAGAGATTAATGGGAATCCAATCACACATTTTGCAACGGCTATTTCAGAGGTTCCGAAATAACTGTCAGGAAATGTGTACCGTTAAATGGATTCCCCTGAATGAGAAGTGCAGGAATGTCCTCTGCCTGGGAATGATGGGGAAATTAGTGAAGTCCAGGTTGATGGATGTGGACCAATGTGGATGTGGGATGCACACAGTCCAACACATGCTTTATTGCGAGATTGCAAGAAAATTATCCTGTTATCACGGGAAAACAAAAAACTAAATTTTAAGTATATTTAGGCATATTAAGTATATTTAGATAAAGTTTTGAGGTTCTTGTGCTTTGCTTGACTGCTTCCATGTTATGCTATAGTACTACTACTTAATTCAATTATAAATGCAGGAGTATTTTGCCCTTGCGGTATTGCTAAAATCTTGATACTCTTTGGACAATGTGCTGTTAGTCAACTATTTCGATGGCGGTATAGTTTGTAGTTCCTTTTATTCATAAAATTTGTGCTTTTAGTTTGGTTTGGATTTGTCATCATTCACTGATAAGATACTCAGTGCTATATTGTCTTGTTTGAAATAAATGATGGGTAAACACTGTTCTAATACCACAGGGTTGTTTACGAAGTTCAGACTATTTAAACAAAATTAATATCAGACTGTGGAAGTGGGAATTTCAGACTTATGCTATCAGGCTCCAGTGGCGCAATCGGTCAGCTCGCGGTACTTATAAGACAGTAACCTGCAGAGTGATGCCGAGGTTGTGAGTTCGAGCCTCACCTGGAGCAGAGAAGTTTAGCTTCCTCAGCGTTTCATATCTCTGATCAGGCAACAAACAGACAGAAAAAGTGACTGTGTTTAGTGTCGAAATGTTAAAACGCTGCCAAGTAAAAAATACAAATGTGCCTCAGGCTCCATCCACACTACTCTGTCTTTCATTCAAAATGAAAACGATCTACGTCCACACCAGCGTTTTAGCTGCGTATCAGAGTTGATCTCCATCTACATTAAAACGACTGAAAACAGCTAGTGGCCGTTCACGTACACCAGGCATGCGCGTGCCAGAAGAAACATGAAGCAGATGGTCTATTCTGTAGTTAGAGAAGATTTGGCGAAAGAATAAAGAAATACAGACACAGAAGCACACCAGATTTTTTTGCATGGACCCATAACAAGCTGGGACTGTTACTGAATGTAACAGGGGAGTTAAAAGCGGCTGTGGCGGCAGAAAACAGATTGGGAGTCATCAAAAAGGAGTCTAAATACGGTGACATGCACAGTACAAGTGTAGGCTTTAAGTGTTATTTGCACAGTACAAAATATTTTAATAAAAATACCAAGTCAAAAACTCTGTCATTTTCTTCTTTGCATGAATTTTAAGACCCAATCAGAGAACCAAACATGAGCGTCTGCGTCATCGCTTCTAAAGTCCTCTGTTTTTGTCCGTCCGCACTAAAACACTTTCCAGGGTGTCAAAACAAAAAACGGGGTCTGCAGCGTTTTCAATCTTCTCTGTTTTAGGTCTTCGTTTTTGCCGTTTTAGTCTGGACGGGAAGGGCAAACGTAGCAAAAGGTCTCCGTTTTAAAACAAAAACGCAATATTGTAGATGGGGCCTCAGTAACAGGTTTTCACAAAGGATCCGATTAACATACAAGTGTAGTCTGTACTGATGTAAAGGGTGAAAAAACAATCTCTTTGTGCTTGAAGAAAAAGCACATTAATGTACGTGATTTTGTCAGAATGTGAATTGCAGTTCTTCACAGAGGTTGAGGAATTCTCAGTGCTGTATTGCTTTTTTGTGTAAAACGATGGGTGAACAGAGAGCCTGTGTAAACTCTACACACCTTCTTGCTTTGTCACAAGTGCTAACTAATGCGCTTCCTCTGTGTGTTAAGCTGTGGTGGAGGATGTCATTCAGCTCCATGCAGTGAGGCGTGGTGGCCAAGTGGTAAGGCGTTGGTCGCGTAAACCAAAGATCATGGGTTCGACCCCCATCCATGCCTTGAGGAATTACGTGTGAGGTCCGTGATGAGATATCTTGTGTGTTTGTCGCAACCTGGAGCTTCCTTGATACAGTCTACCTACACATATTGAGGCTCTTGTTTCTTAGTCCCTCTGTACTCTTTTATCTTCTTAAAGTATAGGTTTACTGTTAGTGATGGTTAGCATCAGTGGCATATTAAGTATATTTAGATAAAGTTTTGAGGTTCTTGTGTTTTGCTTGACTGCTTCCATGTTATGCTATAGTACTACTACTTAATTCAATTATAAATGCAGGAGTATTTTGACCTTGCGGTATTGCTAGAATCTTGATACTCTTTGGACAATGTGCTGTTTGTCAACTATTTCGATGGCGGTATAGTTTGTAGTTCCTTTTATTCATAAAATTTATGCTTTTAGTTTGGTTTGGATTTGTCATCATTCACTGATAAGATACTCAGTGCTATATTGTCTTGTTTGAAATAAATGATGGGTAAACACTGTTCTAATACCACAGGGTAGTTTACAAAGTTCAGACTATTTAAACAAAATTAATATCAGACTTATCAGGTTCCAGTGGCGCAATCGGTCAGCGCGCGGTACTTATAAGACAGTAACCTGCAGAGTGATGCCGAGGTTGTGAGTTCGAGCCTCACCTGGAGCATGGAAGTTTAGCTTCCTCAGCGTTTCATATCTCTGATCAGGCAACAAACAGACAGAGAAAGTGACTGTGTTTAGTGTCAGGATGTTAAAACGCTGCCAAGTAAAAAATACAAATGTGCCTCAGGCAAATGCAGTATTATTTTGATCTTGAGGTATTGCTAAAATCTTGATATTCATTGGACGATGTGCTGTATGTCCACTTTTCGATGCTGGTATAGTTCCTTATATTCATAACATTTGTGCTTAAGTTCCAATCAGAGAGCCAAACGTGAGCATCTGTGTCATCACTTCTAAAGTCCGAACTAAAACACTCTCCAGTTTCAAAACATAAAACCATTTTCTTTTTTAGTCTGGACAGGACGTGCAAACATAGCAAAAGGTCTTCGTTTTAAAATAAAAACGCAGTAGTGTGGATGGGGCTTAAGTTGCTTGGGCCCCTGTATACCTGCTTACAGATCTAGTTCTTATGTTTGACTCTTGGTGATTTTATTCAGATAAAGTAAGAATTTATCGTCTTAGTTTGTTGGTAAAATGACATCGCCCATTCACCTGCCACTCCTGCATGATCCATCTCATCATCTATCATTACATAAAGAACTACAATGTCTTCCGTCGCATGTGAAATGAATTTAAATAAACTAAAATTAAAATAATATAGTATAGTAAAGAGTATATAGAACTCTTTATATAGAGTATAAAGAGGTGCAAATGTAATTGATAATACTGTGTTTTAGACTGAATTACAGGAATTTACATTAATAGCAGGTTTTATTCTGTCATGTAATTCTTATGTACTGCAGCGTGTCATTTCTGGTTAACATTTAGCAACACTTTATGAATAAGTAATGAGTAAGCAATTGTGAGGTAGCGTTCATACATCCTTGAAAAGACCTTATGTCTCTGCTGTTCTTTGGAAAAACACATTTTCCATACCAAATGGATGGTTAGAGAAGGGTTGTAGGCTACGTTAGATACCATGTCCAAATACTCCAAGGGTTCAAAGGTCCCCAGCATCAAGGCAGGGGTGGCTTTAATCTCTCCCATTTATAAGCTCATTTAGCAAAATGATCCTGCAAATGGCTGATGAGTGGGGGCTTTTACCCTCCTGGCATCATAGTGTTGAGGCAGTGATGATTAACACACATCCGTCATCATTGTGGCACAGAGAAGACTGATGATACCACGACTGATGACAAGGCATTAATATGTAGCCTATAAATAATTCAGCAACTTGACTTACTGAGCTCCTCTTTCATCGCCCCTCTTGTTAGGCCGAGAGTAAGCCAGCAAAGTGGACTCCTTTAATGGGTCTGCACTGTGCAGTGCTTCTGTGAAAAATGAGCTGATAAAAAGATTTAATGACAGGCTGCTTTAAAAAAAAAAGAAGAAAAAAAGAAGCCAGGTCGCAGACTGGACTGGAGGAAGGAGGAGAGCTGGAGGAGCTTTGAAAGACAGACAAAAGGGCAGAAGCACCTCCCTATGAAACCAGGGCACTGTGGCTGTCTGTACTCCCCTGCATCAGCATGGCAGGCACGTCATCTACTCTGCACACACACACACGGAGCCAGTCTTTAAACTTTACAACCTTTTAACATTTTAAAAAGACTCATGCATCGCCTGTTTTATGGCATACTTTGTTAACACGTGAGGCTGAACGAGCCTAAATAATTCACTACAAAATAAAACCCCTTCAGGCGGGTTGTTTCCAGAACATTCTCACACTGAGGCAGCTTGAGACGAGAAGGCGAAAGGATGTCCAGCTGACGGGCAAAAAAAATCTGACACCAGAATAAATAAAACACCGCCACATATAGGCTATAATGAGGAGATGGTAAATCTGTGCTCTGGGTTCAAGGCTATCACATCATTTTCCCACAATAAACCGGCGCCGTCTGCTCGACACAGAATAATAGCCTAATAATTAGATGTGAGTTATAAATCACCCATAAACCCGATCGATTACAGGATTACTCACCCTTAAAGCGCCGATCACCTGTCAGTCAGATGCGATATGGGGCAATTATGTAATTAAACCCGGTGAAAGCGGCGGAGCGACATGTGGTGAATAAGTCGGAGGATCTTGGTATGGATGCGGCGCACACAGGCGGGATGAAAAAGAAGCAGCAAATGAAAAGGAGGCGGCAGAGACGGGGCGGGGGTGCAGGGGGTTACTGTGCAGCTAAAAACAACAGCGGGCTTCTCCACGCCACAGTCCACTCTTTGTTCCCTTCATGGATGGAAACGTTTCTTAATGGGCTTTTCTTTTTATCAGACGAGTGAGGTTTGATTGGCTGCCGAATGGGCTGGGACAGGGTATATTTTCATCTGATTTAGCCATCACACATTTGCACACATAGCCTACAGGTATTGTGCGTGAAGCTCGAGATAGTATTCTGTATCCTTCAAAATAAAATGCTAAAGTCAGATCTACTCATGGTACAAGTGGTGGGATTTTTTTTTGTGTAGGCCTATATGTAAAACATGTCATCGCATTTTAAAGCAAACTTCAAACACCCCATGTTATTTCTCCGGTTTTATTACTATTTTTATTTTTTTATTGGTCCTGTCACGCTCTCGTGCGTACAGTCATTTTCCTTTCAAAAGAGATGTAGCCTATTATAGGCAATATCTGGCGTCCATCCTCCTTTCCCACAAACTCTCCTCTCTCATTCACTTTCAGTGGACCACTTCCATCCGTGACGTTTCTGATGACATCATTTAGTTGTAAGTACCATCTGCACACTTGACCATATAAAGGTGAAAGTCGAACAATTAGAATATTGTGCAAAAGTTCATTTATTTCAGTAATTCAACTTAAAAGGACTCATTACATGCATAGTGAGATATTTCATAAGCCTTTATTTGATTTAATATCTTATGAAAACCTCAAATTCAAAATCAAAATCTCTCCATATTTGGAGAAGAAATGGCACTGCACATCACAGTAAAAACAGTATACCAACAGTAAAGTTTGGAGGTGGAAGCATAAGGTTTCCGGCTGTTTTTCATCACATGGTTCTGGCAGACTTCATATAACTGAAGGACAATGAATGGAGCCCTTTACCGGCAGATTCTTAAGGAGAATCTGTTACTATCTACCAGGATGCTGAAGATGAGACGTGGGGGACCTTCCAGCAGGATAATGATCCAACGCATACAGCAAAGGAAACTATCAATTAGTTTGAGAGAAAAAGAATCAAGGTGTTTGAATGGCCCAATCATTCACCTGACTTGAATCCAATAGAACATTTCTGGACTGAAGACCAAGGTCCACTAGAGGGCCCCCAAGAACCTTCCAGATGTAAAGACAATATGTTTAGAAGAACGGGTTAAAATCACACCTGAAAACTGCGGCCAGTAAATTTCTTCTTGCAGGAGGTGTCTGGAAGCTGTAATTTCAAAAAGTAAAGTATTAAAAAATATATGTTAGTGTGTTTAATACTTTTTTTCCTGTCATTCCACTTTATTATACATAACTTTAATTTATGGTCTTCAATGTTTGAATTTATTTATGTGTGGATTGCTTAAGTTAATACCAAAATCTGGTGCCACTTTGATGTGAATAGCCCCATTGGAAATATGTTTACTGAACAAAATGTTGATGTGTTCAATACTTATTTCTCCCACTGTATATGTCTGGAGGGAGTTCTTCAAACATCCAGCCTACAAACTGTTTACTGCTCTGGTTCTGTATTTATGCTGTTATGGTATATAGTACTGTTGTTATGTGGAAATTCCTCCAAGTAAATCATTTCTGGGCCTTTATAGTAGTTTCTTGTTTCTGTGACATTTCAGAAGACATTTCATTTGTCTGAAAGAGTTGAAGGCTGAATAAGAGGAGACAAATGTCTTATTATGGAGGGAGAGTGAGACTTTTAAATAGCCAGATGTGCAGACACATCTGAGCTGTCAAGAACCTGTCGCTCTAAACAGGACACAAGCATTTACATTCATACATTTACGAGGATGATTCTTGAATGTAACTGTTGTTTAAAGTCTTGCAACGAGTCTGTTTGACATGATAATCATGATTGATTTTCAGCAAACAGGATGGATGAAAAATTATCAGTAGCTCAATCTTAAGACCAGTTTTAGTCACATCACTGGAGCAAACATATATGTAATGAGATCTGTAAATTTTTATTTTACAACCCATTGGCATTTCTGAAATACAGAAAAGATAACCTGGGAGAAAAAAACACTTGAAAATGTACATGAAACCAGAACTTTACTTTCAGTGTGTTACAGGAACTTCACTGCATTTTATGTGTAACAGTGGAGGACAACAGCACAACAGCCTTGTGATCTGATGTAATGACCGCCCCATGTTTAGGTGGTTTTGGAGTGAATTTCCGTTCATTTTACCCACACAGGACCAAAACCAGCTGACACAGCAATCTGAGTAGCCACATTACTTATTTAAAGCACATAGTAATTTGCAGTGCCACATCAGATTTCAATACGATCGAGTGCGCTGTTCCTTTCCTTTTATTAAATCTACCTTCATTTTGTTGGGGTTAAATGAATACAAAAAGTCACTTGTTGCCATACAAAAGGGCACTGAAAATACAGGATGGAAAAGGACACAAGTCAGTGTTTCCACAAAGCCTTTTATGTAAAATAAACACAAGAGCTGAACCCTTTGCAGGAAAAATATAAATAAACAATGGAGAAAACCATATGATGTGTTTGACCGTGTAAAGAGGTTAAGGGTTGATCACGAGGGCAGTTTAAGGATGGTGGTAGTGATAGTGTCGGGGAAGAAGGTGGTTTGTTACTGTATTCTTACACAGTATTAAAGCATACAAGTCCTTGTATATTTGGTAATGTCTGTAGTGGTTCTCCGCAACCTTTTATAATACTGACAATATGTAGTGTGATAAATAAAAAACACAAATGGGCCCCTAAATGCTTTCACTCTTAGATATACAGTAATCAATCGGTAATGTTTTAATGAGTCCCACAAGTTACACTGTTAGCTTCATTTCATTTTATGTCAATGCACTTGCTCTCAAACAGCCTGATGCACTTATGGTGATTTCCAGAATGCTATTCAACACTCCCTAGAAACCAACTTCGTCAACTGTTATTTTTTCTCTGCCCGAGTGTCAGCTAGGTGTTGTCTTAGTGCCAAAGTGGGCATTTAGACAAAATGAGTGCCTTGTTCACATTACAGTTTTCCCTTGTGGTCATTAGGGGGCAGGCAGGCTAACAGAAAGAGCGTGAGAAAATAAATTAATGTTTATTTTAGATCCATGCAGTTATGGCAAATGCAACTTCACTAAACAACAAATGGACCCAGAGATGCAACAGGCAGCGGTGTGCAAGGTGGAGTGTAAATAACACAAAGGCAGGTTGAATGGCAATGGCTGATTGAAGCTCAATGTTATTACTATGCAGTCTGCAACACAAGTAACAAGATGACTGAGCGTCATCAGTGGGTTGAGCTCCAGTGTGAAGTGGTTTCCAGACTGTACTGACCTGTTTGAACTCCCTTTTTTTTTTTAACAGGTTTATCATCACATTGACTTTGAAACACAGCAGCTTTCTTTAAGAACGCTATGGACTGAAAAACTTTGGATTATAGAAATATCTGACAACAGACCGGTTACAATTGTTCCTTCATCAACATTAGCTTGGCACTTAAGTCTGAAGTAATCTGACAACATTGAAGTCTTAGAGGTATACAGACGCATTACTTCAATCCAAACTGTGTGCAAATGCAGATGTTGGCCCAATAATCAACAGCATCTTCCTCATCCACCTTCTTCCCCACAATCCTCACCACCCTGTTGTCCCCCTGAAAATCCTCATCCTCATTTTTTTCCCTCACTCCTCCCCATCATTGCTGCAGCTCCTTCATCCTGTTGAGGGCGGAGCCCGCCTTGAACCATTCGATCTGCGTCTCGTTGAAGGTGTGGTTCAGTTCCAGGGTGTCCTCACTGCCGTCGCTGTGCTTCACTACCGCGGTTAGAGGCTGTGGAGAACGAGAGGAAGAGGCGGAGTTCTCATTGCTGACACTTTTCATGAACTGCTGTAGAAACATTAGGAGAAAAACAACAACCTTAAGGAGGCCATTTTTTCAGCGGTAACGTATTTACCTTTCCTGGCGTGAAGGTTTTGAGCCCTTTGATGGAGATCTTGTCATCAGGGCGGATCTTGTCATAGTCTGATGGATTGCTGAAGGTCAGTGGCAGCAGACCCTGCTTCTTCAGGTTAGTTTCTAAGGTGAGAGACAGGTTTGCTGGTTGAAAACTAGGACTTCTTTTCATACATACTGACAGTACAGTCTTCAGCAGTAATAGTACCGTGAATTCTGGCAAAGCTCTTAACAATGATGGCTCTTCCTCCCAGATGCCTGGGCTCCAGCGCAGCATGCTCTCTGCTGGAGCCCTCACCGTAGTTGTCATCTCCGACCACTACCCAGGACACACCGTTGGCCTACACACACAAGAGGGTGGAAAGAGCATTAAGCGAAATTAATCCTTGATTAATATTCCATGTGCAGTGTTCGTTCACATCTGTTTAAAATCTAAATCGTAAAGGATGCCCATTTTTATGTAACTTGATTCAATTTTCAATAAAAATGTGTTTGTTCACATGTTGATAGCGCCACGCAACATTAGACAGATATATCGTATGTGATCATCTTACTTTAATTACGTTCCCCATAATACTGTGTTTAGATTCTTTCATTTACTTTTTGAGCTAAGAAATTTCTTTTTCAACCAAGTCTCATTACTGAATGGGAAACACCAATACAAGTCTGTGTCCAAATTTAAACTCAACAATGCTAAAAAGGACAGACTACCTGAAAAAGTAGCGGTTTGCTGCCAAAGAGCAGCTTTGCCACAATAATCCATTTTCTGGTACCTCTCCCATCGGCAGTCCTCACCTTGTAGTGACGGGCCACATCAGGGACTCCTCCGTACTCCCCTGTCAGGTGGTTCTTGATCTTGTTGATGGCATCATTCTCGCTGTTGACCGCACCGATTAGCATGTTGTTGGAGATGTTATCCAGATGGCCGCGGAACTTCAGCCAAGGTCCAGCGGCACTGATGTGGTCTGTGGTGCATTTGCCCTTCACCTGTGAAGACCAGAAAGGGAACGCTGAAAATATTTCCATTTAAAAGAAACTGCAACGGGTACTGGAGCTGGGCAGTATATTGGTATACAGATATAATTTCAAAAGAGATATAAAATTAGACAATAATGTTATAATGATATAGCTTGATGTTGAGTTAATACATTTATAGTGATGATATAATAGATGATATGATGATATAGTAATGATATAGCTTGATGTTGAGTTAATACATTTGAAAAGTTCTACTGGCGTTTGCTCCTCTCTCTCTCTCACTGCGCAGCCCCACCCGTCCCTGTGTGTCTGCACGCAGCAGTCTACTCACAAAGTCTCTAACAACATGGAGAGAGACACGGTGCTGGTGTCGACACTGCTGAGGCTTGTAAAATGAAGAACTACAGTTCAGTCAGTATTTCCCACATATACGCTTTAATTCGGTGTGCCACCCACGTATATTTCAATATATAACAGCTGCCCAGGTATATTTGGCAACACATTATTGCATTTTTCAGAGAAACAGAGTCATTACGTTACAAGCTGCGACACGGTGGATATTTTACAAGCACGGACAAGGTAAAGAGACAGTGGGGAAAAAAAAAAGGCGGGGCACACTGAGGTGTTTGCAGCAGAGGTACGTTAGGTCTGTGAATGTGAAGAGAACTGATGGAGGCGGATTTAATAAGTGAGTGAGTGACACTTAAATAAGGTGGAGAATGAGGTGTAATTAAAACGGTAGAATAACAAACATGCTAAATTCCTACAAATAGTAAAAACATGCCCCTAAACCCCCAACTTAGCAGAAAATAGTATATATTTTATACCAGTGTTCGCCTAACTAGCCTAACGTATGACTTTTTGGTGCATAATGCCCAGCTCTAGGCGATGCCATGTCAAAGACCTGACCTTGATAAGGATGTTCATGTCTTCGAGATCACCCCCGCTCCATTTGTCAAAGGGCTCCAGCAGCTGTAGCCGGCTGCTCTCAGGGCTGACGTCCACCTTAAGGCTGAGGCCGTCAGCAGGCGGGTGCTGATAGGTATCTTGGCCCGGGTCAAAGTCCCTGGCAGGGAGTTCATCTCCGTTGGGGGGGTCCAGCTTGAACTTCTCACCATTGGGGCCTGTGAGATAATCGGTTTCTGGGTTGAAGTTCAATGTGCCTGCGATTGCGAGGGCAGTGACAATCTGAGGAAGAAGAGGAGATGGAAGGTGTTTAGCTTCATAATATGTAGGTGTGTGTATGTTGGTAATGTCACACCTAGCAAACCAAGTGTTGAACATCTAGTAGTATGAATTATTCAAGTGTGAGTTTACCTCAGGGGACGTGACAAAGGCATGTGTGGCAGGGTTAGCGTCATTCCTGGCAGTGAAGTTTCTGTTGAAGGAGGTTACGATTGTGTTCTTCTCTCCCTTTTTCACATCTTGCCTGAATGCAAACACACACAATATCTTCACTTAAACAAAACACCTAAGTCAAACTAAACCATTTTGGCACTGTAAGCCATGATGCTAACACTTCTAATCTAGCGCTGTCTCCTACCTGTCCCATTGACCAATGCAGGGTCCACATGCGTTGGCCAGGACCACACCTCCAACATCACTAAGGATCTTTGACTATAGTAAGACACAACACTTTAGAGTTTTTGGTCACCCAGAGCTAAATCATTTGCATAAGGGAGGTGCAGCTTAATTTGTGCATCGACAACACTCACATATCCATCTCTTTCAATGGTGGCACGAATCTGCTCAGAGCCTGGGGTGACTGTGAACTGAGCTTTGCACTTCAGGCCTTTATCCAAAGCCTGCTTGGCCACAGAGGCGGCTCGGCCCATGTCCTCGTAGCTGGAGTTGGTACAGCTGCCGATCAGACCTGAAGGGGTATGGAACCAGACAGAATGAGTATTTTGCTGAACACAAGCCGGTATATAGCAGGTAAATAGCAGGAGAAGGTCTAAAGCGTATTTATCCCCGGTCAGCTCTTACCAACTTTAACCTCCAGTGGCCAGCCGCTCTTCTCAGCAACACTACCTATTTCAGACACTGGGTGAGCCAGGTCAGGGGTAAAGGGTCCGTTGATGTGGGGCTTCAGCTGGAGAAAGAAACAACACAAAGTTCAAGGAACTCAGTTATTCTTAAATAAACTAAACTTTGATTGAAGCAGTGAAGTGAAGCTCTCACTTATTTATACATTTTGCAACAATTTATGACAGTCACGTTTAATTGTAATTAGGGCTGAACGATTTTGGAAAATAATGTAATTGTAAATTTTTAAAACAATATTGCAATTTACTATGCAATTATTTTCACATAACTGATGTATGGTTCCTCTTCGACACTGAATTTTTTTTCTCCACCACTTTTGAAACATATGCGCTAAATGAAGGAATAACATTGAGCTCATTTAGGGTTCATATAATGTTAATAATGTAAATCAATGTTCAATATATTTACACAAAAACATATGCATGTTTGCATGCACAAAATGACCTATGTGTTTCAGTACAAGACAATCACTACACCTTACTTAACAAACAGGTATTTCAACTGAAGATTCATGATCAATCCATTATTATTACTGTAGATGTCAGCCATGATAAGAAGGAAGGGGGTTAGACACCGACTGGATAAAATGGGTTGCTCTATGAGCAGTGGTGGGGAGGAAGTATCAAATTATAATAATTTCAGAGAAAGATCATTTGAGAGTAATGTCATTGCAATAAATATCATCAGGTAGGCCTACCTACAGATGACAAAAAAAACAAGTACACCACAGTGTATTAGAAATAAAGAGCTCAATACAAAACCCACAGTTCAACCTCCAATTAATGAGTCCTTATGTTAGTTCAGATCTCCACAAGACTCAACAAAAACCTAATTTTTTGGACCCAGCAAGTAAACAAAAAAAAACTCAGTTTGAGGTTCAATACAAAAGTTGTCCAACAAAAATAAAACCAAGTGACGCCTCTCGCATCTAATAGACAAGCTTAGTAATTCTCTGACAACACCGGAGTAGATATAAAACACCATAACATAATTATAAAGAAATAGACAGACCTCATCCAGATTGAGCTCGATGACCTGGTCATACTCGCAGCCTTCATCTGGCACCAAAAAGTCAGAGTACTTGTCAGCGAGAGCAGCGATCTCTGGGAAGAAACAACAAGAGAGGGAGTGTTAAGACACTCTAACAAGTCACCAAACTTCCATTTTTAACAAGTGAGTTTCCATGAAAATGAAATGAAAATTTACAAATTGTACGACATTATGAAGGACCAAAGCGCTACACATACGTCCACGTCCAGTCTTTTCCAGGTAGGTCCTCATGCGGTGGTTGTAGGGGAACACGGAGGTCGTGGCTCCAATCTCTGCTCCCATGTTGCAAATGGTGGCCATTCCTGCACACAATAAAACAGATTAACATTACACTAAGCCAAACACAAGCTACATAAGAGAGATAAAAATCAAAGTGTAATAAAGTCTGAATGAACATTTTTTTTAACTGACCGGTGCAGGAAATGGAGTCAACTCCTGGTCCGTGGTATTCTACAATGGCTCCAGTGCCTCCCTTCACTGTCAGGATGCCGGCCACTTTCAAGATGACATCCTTAGGAGACGTCCAGCCTGAGAGGGTGCCTGTCAGCTTCACACCAATCACCTTCAAGACATTGATGAGTGAATTATGTGAAAGATTTAGAGGCAGAAAGAAAACCAACTACTGTTACTGTGGAGAAAGAAAATACAAGAACAATGAGGAAAGAGGTGAAAGGAAACAAAAGGTCCAAGAAGACACAGAACAGAATGTGTGCAAAATATTGTTTTCTGCTAACCTTGGGGCACTTGAGCTCCCAGGGGATTCCTGCCATGACATCTACAGCGTCTGCTCCTCCAACTCCGATGCAGATGGCACCAAGCCCACCACCATTTGGTGTGTGGGAATCTGTGCCAATTAGCATCACTCCTGGGTAGGCGTAGTTCTCCAGGATGATCTGTTTTTGTATGATATCTAAATGTCAGCAGGCTAAAAACAACAGCAACTTTAATAACTGTCATTTCCAGGCACTACATCCATTGGTACCTGGTGGATAATTCCAGAGCCTGGTTTCCAGAAGCCAACTCCATACTTTGCCCCAGAGCTGGACAGGAAGTTGTAGACCTCACGGTTGACTTCCTAGGATGAGAACCAGGATAACAACACATGTTAACAAGTAATAACAATTACATCAGTACAATTACCATAAACAAATAAGACTGCTCACCTTTGCTCTGGCCAGATCAACCACTCCTCCGGTCTGGGCCTCGATCAGGTGATCACAGTGAATGGTGGAGGGCACGGCCACCCTTGGCAGGCCACTGCTGATAAATTGCAACATCGCCATCTGGGCCGTAGCGTCCTGCATGGCCACACGGTCGGGACGCAGGCGCAGGTAAGTACGACCGCGGTCGATCTCCTGGTTGTGGGGGTCATCGAGGTGGCCGTACACGATCTTTTCTGACAAAGTGAGTGGCCGGTTCAGCCTGGACAGAAAAATGAAACAAAATTTTATTCATAGTAGGCTGCTGCAGCAGGAGAGGAGATTTTAGTGGGGACAGGGCAGATGGTGAGGATGCAGCTACAGTGTGGAAAATAACCAATGAAAAATAGCAGAAGAATTAACACTATTGAGTTGTGGAGTTATAATATTCTCACAAGTTTTATATATTCAAGATAAATATTAATACTTTAGAAGTGAGTTGAAAATTCACAATGAGTCAAACTGACTGACAAGAGTTGGTTAAGGCTACTATTGTGATGGAAAAACTGTGGTAAAGGGCAAACAAACACTACAGATCAAACAACCACACAGATGTAGTGGGAGTGTTCAGAGGAAAACAGTGATGTGAGCCAGAACAAATACAGAGTAGAGTAGATTAGGAGAACGCTGACCTTTTTCGCACAATGTCGATGCTGGACTGGAGCCTCTCGTAGTTGATGAAGGAGGTGGGCTCAAAGCGGCTCATAGACACGTTGGCCTTGGCTCTGTAGGCTGCTGATACATGCAGGCGCCGTGCACCATGGCCCAGAGCCAGCTGGAGAGGACAACAACAACCAAAACATACAAGTACGAGCATTACCACAGAGCAGTGGACCAAACCAAACACACACTATTAACCGCGGCAGCACTATTTCCCCACACACAGAATTTATTTGGGTAGCTTAAATAAATAGATTAGGCCAATTTGATTTTTATTTTAGTATCAATTTTCTATCCATCTTTTGGCGATCTTCTTGGAATAGAGCAGACAGAAAGTATATAAGTATAGTTTAGTTGCTTAATCAATTATGAAGCTAAATTAAGTTTTAATAGATCATTAGACATCACAGAGACAAAGAAGCGTTCACATTCAGGCTGGGCAATATATCTATATTTATTATTCACTTTATTTTGGTGCAAACTAAAATTTGGTAGAGTCACGATATATGTTTTTTGCAATGCTCAAGTGTTTGGGTGTATGACTCGAGTTTTTCCTCTAAGATTTTCACAAACTCTTTACAATGCCAGCTGAAAATGGCAGTCAGGGCTCAGCCCAATGTCATAAACGAGAAAACATGTGAATTTCAAAGCCTACAAGAGGTACTGTTTAATGTGTCGATATGAGAAGACAGTGTTCTGGTTGTGAGCTAGTTTCCCAGGGTTCTGATATTTAGTTTAGACACCTGGTGGTCTCTTATCATTAACTGGGCAAATCTTGACAGCACACTGTTTGAAATATGGCTCACCTCATGCCAACTTTAAAAAAGACCGAATAAATGACTTTCCTTTTGAGCAATCCCAAAATTATTGGCTAAGACAGTGCTTATGGCATTATGTATTATTATTGAACAAATATGTTTTCCATCGTTTACACGCTGCTCGCCTGTTTGTGTCTGCTGGGAGCTCTAACATTAACCTTGTAGTTAACCTTGCTATTAGACACAAAACTACATTTCTAAAACGAGCCTAGCTATGTTCATTTAAAGGATAATTGTATTTATGATGACTTGTAGTAAACTGAGACATTAGCCGTGTTTTATTAAACCAGTGCCAAACTAGTTGTAGCCCACTGGATGCGTTCAGTCAGTGAGGACACGATGACCTGGCCAGCCAGCCGGTGGCTGTTTCACGCGTTATTTCTCCTCAGAAGCGGCTATAAGAGCTTTAATTAGATCTGGTTAACATTACAATGGGTTTAATAAATCTACGACAGCAGGCGACATCCTTCACAGGTGTGCAAACATGGTGCAATTCGCCAATTTTAGTCTCTTACCTGCAGCCGGGCGATAGTCAGGCAGTAAGTTGCCATTTTGCTCACTGACAAAGATGTGTCGGACAGTGGTGACGTCACGGTTTTGTAGGCCGCGGTGCCGCAGGTCCTTCAAGGACCAAACATTTAGCGTAGTTTGACTTCTATTCAGATTGTTTACAAAAATGTAAATTAAACTTATAATTATCAGTCTCAGTTTTATGTCGCTTATATGTTTAATAATATATACATTGAAAATATACCCCTGCAAGATTTAATGTTTGAATTAGTTTTAGAAAACTGACAGGACGAGGACAATTTTTATTTTATTTCAGCTTTTTATTTATAAAGATACAAGTCGTACACAGCCACATTGTTTTATTTAAAATAAGTTATAATATATTTTGGAAAAAAATGTTGGTATGGAGCAGGATCAATGACTGTATCTATAATAGGATGAAATGATAATCGTTGTCTTTTCTCTCACCTCCTGGAGACGCTGGGTGGCGGTAATGCAGCTCCTTGTACAAAGTTTCCCGTTCAAAGGTGAAAGTTCAACCAAATCAGCAGCGCTCGTCTTACGTTAGGCGACAATGGCTAAACATCATCCAGATTTGATCTTCTGCAGAAAACAAGCCGGTGTCGGTACGTCTTAGCCTATTTAATTCCACGGGTTATTTAACAGTGTTGTTTCTGCTGCAGCTGGAGGCCTTTTATTGTTGTTCTGCTCGAGCTAGCGTTAGCTGCCATGCTAACAGTTACAGCATGGGTTTCATTGAAAGTCTGTTAGTCTTGGTGTTAGCCTACAAATGTCTCAACAAGTCTGTCGCTACGGTGATGTTTCAATTTCACAGAAGGATGCTTAAGTGTATTTAATAATTGACGTCACTAAACACGAGAGAGTGAACGTGTATTCACCCTAAGATAGCAAAGGAATATGAATTGTTCTTATTAACTTATTAGTACTGACTGGCTCTGACTGCTTTGTTTTCTTTCCTCAGCTATCGGGAGACTTTGCGAGAAATGTAAGTGTTTCCATCTTTGACTAATAAAACAAAGTGTTTTAACCTCTATTTTTAAAATAACTATTAAAGCCTGCTGTCGTAAGTCTTTCTCGTCTTTGCATATAGAACACTAACGTTAGTTCTGCATAAGTATTTAGTAACGTTAAGACAATAACATTTGACATTAAAATTGTTCACAAAAGCCAATCATGGTTTCCCAACTAAAAAGAGAAGTATAGGTTCATGTCGTAAACATAATATGACATATTACAGCAAAAATAACCTTTGTATACTTTACCTTCACATTGTTGTTAAACCTTTGACATTCCTACTAACATCTGATTCTAGCTTAGTGATATATTTTTATTAATACTTAAAGCAAACCAAGGGTTTGCTGTAAATTGCAGCATCACACAGTTTCACATCTGATAAAGAAATCTGTTCAAAGATGTCATTGTTTGTGGACTTTTTCTATAAGGCTATACCTGTTACTTCTTAGAATACAGAATCAATTATCAAAAATATCTGGATCAATCAGTAACGAAAAAGTTTGTGGCTTCTGTACATTGACACATACACAAACAACACGTTTGTTTTACAGTGTGACATTATGGCGGAGTAAAGATTTATCTTTAAGACACCTTTTTGAACTTGTCCAGCGGACGTCTTCAGTCCTCAACATAAAGCAGGTTGCAGTTGTGGAAGACGTTAGTGAATACAGCATGTTAACGTTCATTTAGTTGCGATGTGTTTTCAACAACAGTGAAGGCTGTGTTAACACAGGTTAACACTGTCATTGGTCTTTCTTATTCTCCTTTCAGGTGATGGAAAATGTGTCATCTGTGATTCCTACGTGAGGCCGTGCACGCTGGTGCGCATCTGTGATGAGTGTAACTACGGCTCCTATCAGGGACGCTGTGTTATCTGCGGAGGGCCCGGAGTTTCTGATGCCTACTACTGTAAAGAGTGCACCATCCAGGAGAAAGATGTGAGTGTCCTTAAGCACATGTAGCCTTTTGTTGTCTGTCACTGGGCACCGAAGCTGCTAGACAGATAGATTGTTGTGATTTAGCAAACCTTAAGGAAATAAACAGCGCTTTGAATTTAATCAGAATCCTGCTGCAAATACAATTGCACAGCTTCTTTTTTTTTAACGGGCTCCTTTGTCCTCTTTCTGTTTCCTTTACAGCGAGATGGCTGTCCTAAGATTGTGAATTTGGGCAGCTCCAAAACAGACCTGTTTTATGAAAGGAAGAAGTATGGTTTCAAGAAGAGGTGAAGCGACGCTACGACCCACACCTTGATTTAGTTTTCCAGCTTTTGCAGATTTTCTTTGTATGCTCAAGAAACATTTTTTGACATGTCAATAAAGCTCTCTTTTATATTTTTGTCTTCATTTTCCCTCTGCTTTGAATGTTAAAATGCTCAAGAATACTCACAGGCAGGCTTACAACACATCAGGTGCTTGATATTTACAGGCAGTAAACATGAGGTTACTCAAGTCTCACCATTAACAAACACTTTACTGTCCCTAAACACAAAAATGTCATTGGATTTATTGAACATTCAAAAATATTTTACAACTCAACCAGGCTTCATCCAGTGAGATTTAGCATTTAGTTTGTCATCAATTGGTACCTGAAATAAATATACTTATTACTATGCAATTATATTTTTATTACACTCGTTAGAACCACAAATTTACAGTTAATGAGAAATGTAACAATGCACACAATACATATTTTTAATCTAATCAAACTTTTATATTACACATTTTAATACAGAAATGGAATGAAAAAAATGATATTTAATGTGCTATTAGGTTACTCGTATAAATGTTTTCAGAGATACGTTAGGCAGCGTGTCTCTCGGTAGAAAGTGATCCGAAATGCTAAATGTGAACTGGGTCAGCTTAAGGTAATAAGCTGCATCACTTTCTTCGGCTTTGGTCTTCACACCATCTGCCTGAACGTCTTCCACCAGATGGCAATGTTTCACACTTTTCTGCCATGCCTTTAGCTCACTCCCAACAGTTCACACTGACATCTTGTATAAACTCCACTCTGAATAGTTAGGGATTCTCCAATCTACAACATATTGCTTTTCGTGGATGTTCAGATTGGGGAGAACCAAATGAAAGAACCGATTATGAGTTAAATTAGTGTTGAGGCACTGGCAGATGCTATTCTAGTCCCTGGGAGAACTTCTATGCATGAGCAGAAATGACTGTATTATATATATTAAGGGAACACTTAATCACAGTATAACATGTCAAAGTCAATCATGTTAAACTTCAGGGATATCAATCTGTCCAGTTGGGAAGCATAAGCGATTGTGAATCAAAGTCACTTGTTTTGGTGCAAAAGAAAGCAACAACAGGTGCACTAGAGAGGCAACAGCCCCCAAAAAGGGAATGTTTTTGCAGGTTGTGGCCGCAGAAAAGGTGCTGTCGCAAGGTTTGCTGTGTCTCCCAGCACAGTCTCAAGAGCATGCAGGAGATACAAGGAGACGGACTGTCAACCAGTATCTGCACCTTGGTGTTGTGAGGAACAGACTGAGCACTGCAAGAGCCCTACAATATGACCTCCAGCGGAGGCTACTGGTTGTGCATGTTTTTGACCAAACTGTCAGAAACAGATTTATTAGGGAGACATGAGGTGATCTGTTCTCACAGCCAAGCAGCATGCAGCCGACTGGCATTTATCACAGAACACCAGAATTGGTAGGTCTGCCACAGCACCCCGTTCTCCTCACAGATGAGTAGGTTCACAATGAGCACATGACAGATGTGAAAAAGTCTGGGGAAGCTGTGGTGAATGTTATGCTGCCTGCAACATCATCCAGCATGACTGGAGGGTCACACAGACATCCACGTATGACTTAAGTGTTAAGTATTATACAATGAAAGAGTAGTTTGGTATTAATATTTCCATGTAGTCTTCTGATTGGTACATCGACCTCAAGTCCAGTATTCTTATTATAAACCTACTTCCATCATATCTTCACTTTCATTAGACTGGACATAGGACGCCTGCTCACTGATAGAGCATTAGTGCAGGAAAGAACTCAACATTCAAAGACTTTCTCAACAAGGCTTTATTTTTTACATATCTTATATACACAAGACACAAAGGTAGCTTCACCTAAAATGTCGACGTTTCTTTACAAAGAAATACAAGAACCAGGAAGATTAAAAACAAACCGTCAAAGACAACAGATTGACCTGTTCCAGATGGAAGGTAGATGCAACCTCTATTACAGAAAGCATTAAAAAAAAGATTCAAACGAATCAGGAAGCTCATTATAGTTAATAGCAGAATTATATTAAAAATTGCTATTTAAAAATATACACTTCAGAGACCTTATGATAGAGAAAGTGACTCATTCTGACACCAACAATGCTAGGAGCAAAACTGTTCCTACAAAGATCACTATGGATACCTGTGGTCAACCTGACTTTTCCTTAAAAAGGATTTTTTAACAAAAAAGCCTGACATTAAAATAGACAAAGTCATATTTACTGCAGGTCGTAATGTTAAAAAAGAACCTAGATGAATTTAAACACCTGAGAAGAGTATTTTCTCCTTGGATAACATTATTTACACATGGAAACCATTTCCCCAAAAATATTTAATAAAAAACAAAACAGCCCCCCCTTTTGTCAGAATTGGAAACCAAAATAATGCTCGGTGTAAAGTCACAACTCTAATTTGGGTTGTTACGTTACAATACGCCCCCTTGTAAACTTCAGTGAAATGGCGGTTCCTTGTCGATGAAAGAGGAGCTCCAACAAAGCCTATTGAGGCTTCCTGGTTTGTCTAAAAAGAATAACAAAACTGCCAGCTTCCAGGCCTCAGAAAGAACAAGTAAAGACGTTCAGACACAAATGAATAATAAAAGGTTGATGAAGTCTGATAAATGTGTCTAACACCACATCTTAAAAACTTAACAGTTGAAATGCGCAGACACACCAAGTCAAATGTTTTTGAATACCTAGTTTTGTGAATGTTCATTTCAAGCAATATATTGTAAAAAAAACAAAACAAAACAGGGAATTAGGAGCTTGATCACTTTGTCTCATAGGTGATGCTAGCACTGTATGGGAGTTTTTAGGATAAGTCAAACAGTTCACCTCATGCTGCCTTTATTAAGGCACAAATGAAACTCCTGTTAGCACCCGACAGCCTGCCTTAAACACACATTTTGAGACATTAACAGTCATCGTGGAGGCAAATGTCAGCTCATCAGGTATAGGAAATGTACTCTAAGTTTACAATTTCATTGCTTTATATCCAAAACTAAACCGTTGCTCAAAAAAATTTGACTTGCTCTGTTTCTGACTTTGAAGTCTACAAAGTATAATTTTACATTTTACAATTTACAGTACATGCATCAATGGATTCTACATGACAAAGCGTTACTGGCGTGACTGGACGAATCAACATTGACGCCCTGCAGAGGGCTAAGCAGGCGTCCTACCACGTGACAAAAACGACAGTGGGACATACACTGACAACACAGAGAGCAGAGCGTGCATGTACAGCTCAGTGTTGCTGGTAATGAGTACTTGTACATGAAGAGAAGTGAACATGGCTGCGTTCTTTTTTGCCATGTCACTGTATTCCCCTGAAGAAGCTTAAATTATTGGAAATGTCACAGTTAAAAGTTGTTGTGGGCCAAAACAAACAAACAAAAAAGCCCAGCTCTTCACATAACCTACCACATAATATACATTTGAAAATATAATGGGCAAGTGGGTTTCAGAATTCATTAAAATTGTCAGTTTATTTCTATAATAGGGGTGTCACAATTCTCCAAATACACAATTCGATTTAATCTATTTGCCGTCGAATATACATTTTCAAGTTCTCCTTTTGGTCTCAAGTGTGATATAAACGCCATATTTTTTTGGAATGTACCCCATTAAGGCCATATGGTCAAATTTAAATAATTTATTTAAAATGTAACGATAACTTATTTCACCCGTCAATGGGGAACAAACTGGTGAACACAAAATAAAAGTAACAGTCACTAGATGGCAGAAGGGTACTTTACAACAACAGCTTGTGTTTCCTCACCATTTGTTTCTGATGCTAGCGAACATGACCTGCCATATTTGTGGTGTTGCCTGAGGTGGTGTTATGGTACCAGTGTGTAGCATAGCCTACAAACTCGAGTTTTCTGTCAACGAAACACTCACTGTTGACATAAGTCACATGGAAGGCAAAATGATGCCACACAGGTGACTTCAGGGAAGCAGGAGGATTTTCCAGTTCTACGTATTTGTTAGGGACAAAGCACGTTATTGAACATCAGTATAAAAATACAAGATGTAAACATGCCAGAGTTTAGCAAGAATGCCAATTCACATCCGCAGGTAACAAAAACATTACAAGTGACAATATACAGATAGAAATATACAAAACACAAGTGGTCATCTCCAACTACTACTGTGATCACAGTGTCTCACAGTGCAGCTGCAGGCTAAGCTAGGCTGTTTTGTTTTGTTTACTTCTGACGCACGCAAGCGGGTGGAGAGAGAGAGAAAAAATTACCAGAACTTCTTCACTGTGACATTCAGATGCTCAAATGCCCTTGTCTATTGTCCTTACACCATTTGTGCATTAGAAAAGAGGCTGAAAAATTGCATGCCAATAAAATTGTTACATTCCTGTTCTTTTAGCAACAGTCTGCTGTTGATATTGAAGGTCGATACTGAGAGTTCATTTCGAACAATTTTCATTAAAATCGTGACACCCCTTCATAATAATAATAATAATAATAATAATAATAATAATTAGAACTGCAAGCAGTTGTAAACGGGGTCCAAGCCCCCCAGCGCAGTAACAATCTGGTCTAAACTACTGCAATTGCTAACAAAGTATAACCTATCTCATTCTAAAAGAAATTAAATAAAACTGACAGTTTCTCCAAAATAAACATCACAAATGATCTCTTTCGCCAAAGGCATACAAAACATGAGCACACAAGTACACTTCATGAAGAGGTGTACTGAAGAAGCACTGAATATTCTTTCACACTTGTCTTGTTGTGGAAAATGCTCACATGGATGGTATATAGAATTTAAAAAAACAAACAACACACACAAAAAAAAGAAATAAAAAACAAAATCTGTCCCGCTGTCATACATGCTCTCCACTTCTGTATCCTCTTCTTCATCTGATCGATTCTACTGTTTTCATATACCATCCCCACTGGTTTGATTTATTCATTCACTAGAAAAATAAATCAATTGTTGTCTATTGGTCTTCCGGCGCCTCACTTGAAAGAGAAGAAAACAAGGATGAATGACAAAGGGAGGAGGGAGAGAACATTAAACAGCGTCACAGTCAGTCAGTTATTACATTATATCCCCGATTCTAATAGTAATGGCTGTCCATCATAGCCAGAGAGCGTCTGACCCAGCTCTGGGCAAAGGGAGAGTCAACTTTTTCAGATCGACCACCAACTTAGATTAGACCCACGTGGCTGTGTTATTCTCCCCTATCTTCCTCCTCCCCCTGTGGCTCACTCCCTTTACAACACAACAGTCAAACACCAACTTCTCAGTGTTATGATGGATTTAGTAACTGTCGGCCAAGCAATGTCTCTAACCTGATGTGTAAAAACAAAGTGACTCATCCTGTGCTGTCTGCTATATTGATGTCCATTTGAGTGCTTTGTAATGGTCCCTTACAGTGGGCCAAATTTGGCTTCGTAGCGACCCGCGACGTTCTTGTAGCGGCCGCACTCCTTCCGTAGGTCGGCAACCTCTGACCGCAGCGCTGCGTTCTCACGCTCCAGGAAAGCTGCTCGGACCGTGATCTGGTTCTCCTTTAACCTGCGGGCTTCACGTGAGCGTTTGGCAGCCACGTTGTTTTTCTTCCTTCTCTGCCAGTATTTGTCATCCTGGAGAAGTGGAGGAGAAAGGAGCAGCAGGGTTGGACAGAGTGAAAAAACACAACATACCGTGCTTTCTGAGCTCAGTTACTAAGGTAACCTGGTTTAACAGCCTTTTATAGCATGTATCTTATTACACACTTATTAGCCCGAATCACACCACAACTGAGGGTGTAATGTGGCAGACAGCCAGGCTCCTTTGTGCATATAAACAAGAGCTCTGTTCACAGGCCGACTGGGGAGAAAGGAAAACATCAATATGAAGATTATCAAACTGCTGAGTCACTGTGAGTGGATAGAACTACTTTACTGTTACATGGCCTGGTTTTGTACCCAGGAAGCCAGATACTCAAATGAAAGTCTCTACTGTCCTTACACTACTTGTGCACTGAGAAACTGGCTGATGAAATAACAAGTCAATAAAATTGGAAACATTATTTTGTGATATCAAATCTCCAAAATTCTGGAAAACAGCATCAGCAAAAGGTTTTTTCAAATGTAAAATTTATTAACATAAACCTAAGTGTGCAACTAAATGCTGAAGCTTTGCTTTATGCTTTGGTTTGCTTGTCTATAACATACTGTGTACAAACACTCTCTCTCTGCCTGCATACCTTCTGTTCTTCAGGCACAAACACCTTCTTGGCCTTTTTGATCATAGGTTGTGGCTTGAGCTCCTCTTCAGAGAACTTGTGTTTGCGGGGGTCAAACAACTCGCCTCCCGGCACACTTGACAGGACCAGGTCAGTGGGATCTGGCTCATAGTTGACATTGACCTCAATTTCATCAGGGTTGATGGGCTCGGGGGTCACTCTGTCCTCTTCAGTGGTCACCTCTGAGCAGACATAAGAGACACTGTCGTCACCATGTTCCACCTTACCATATTACTTTCTTCTAATGTTGGTTTACAGGTGACTAGCACCAAGGCTGTTTCTAAATGTAGGTCTGTATGACACAGTAGGGCTGAATGATTTAGGGAAACAATCTAATTGCGCTTAAATGTTTTTAATGAAGCTTTGCTAAAGTTCAATATTCACTGCCAGTCTATTTTTGACTGAAGCCGCATCAAGCAGCACAGAGCAGATGAACTGGTCAAGAAGTCAGACAGAACGGCACAGAGAATCTGGTTGATCTTCGAAATAAAAAATAAAAAAAACAGTTTACAGGCTCCCGATCATACATCAACAATAAACACAGCAAAAAACAAACAAACAATGTAACTATGTAACCTTCTTAACCATGGAAGAATCACAAAAATGAAGGACAACTGAACAAACAAGCAAAATCTGACCGGCAAAACGCTCTTATTCTGAAATACTCCAAGTGGATATGTAACGTTAGAGCACAGAGTGGAACGGGCTCACAGAGAGCTGTTATCCATAGTTGAATCACACAAAATGACAAATTAACAACACGTAAACAACATAGGGGCTGCTAAACGCTCCACTGCTGAAACATTTCAGTGTGAGCTGACGCCGGACAAAACAGAGATACAGTCACTGCCTGTGTTGGTTTGGCTGCGACCATTATCCCATGTTTTCCTCTAGTTTCATTTGTTGTTGTAAAATGTACTCGCCCTGTGCCTGCTCTGATTGGGGTGTAGGACCATAACAGGAAACGCATGGAGCTTGTGATTGGTGAGCAGATCTGTCACACAAGGATGACAACGGAATTAAGTTGTAACTGCATGACTGTTTGAAACAGGTCAGATATTCTGTATAATTAACCTACATTTTAATCGTCATTTTCACGATTAGCTAATCACATTCTTTCAAAATGACATGGATTAAACTTGTTGAGAGCCATCCCACTTAACTCCAAACATCTGGTTTTCTGGCTTGTAAAATACATACTTTTAGAGAACCCCTGTAGCTCTCTGGTCCCTGATCTTCCAACAGCCACTCACCTGCAGTAACGTCACAGATGATAGAGTCCTGATTGGTGAGGATTACCACTTCCTCCTCACACTTGTCCAATTCCTGAATGGGCAGCAGGGCAACTGGTGAACTGCTTGCTGGCTTGGTAGCCTTTATCTGTGTGGAGGGGGTAGCTTTTAGTTTCCCTGTCTTCCCAGCATTCCCTTCTGGGCTGCCCTTTAAGGAGTCCTCTTCAGGTAACGTGGCGATGCCATTCTCCATGAGGAACTCCTCAAGGTCCATGTACTCCAGGTGGAAGGTTTCACCATCATAGGGAATAGTTTTATCCCAGATAGCGGGGGTCAGGGCAGCTGAAGGACCCATGTCGCTACCTCCGCCGCCCAGGTCAACATTATCTCCCAGACACAGCTTTTCCTTATCCGTATCTGAAACACAGGAAGACAGTTCTCACATATATGTCACGATGACCCAGAATCAGAAGGCAGTTGTGTGTTTGTGTGTCTGTCTGTCTGTGTCTGATCTTATTGAGGTCAACAGGAAAACTGCTCAAGTAAAGCACTATTGATAGTTCACCCTTTTTTAAAGAGGTAGGACATGTTTCTTTTACCTCTTCAGGAGACACGTAATCCAGACATGTCCCTCAGCTTTCATTGCACCTGTCAACAGTAATAGGGACCCATCGTACATTTCCACTACTGCTATGATAAATGCAATTCTCAACTGCAACATAGCAACTTGGCAGAAAACATTGCAGCTAACCAATGTTTGCTTAGGTTCACCAGTCTGTGGTACTGTACTGTATTGTATATGAAAATAAAGTTAGCCAGGTTAAGATGTGATGAAGACGTTTCGGAGCCTGATGAAGACTTACACAGCATGGCTTAATCAGACTCAGCCGACGAGATACAGTGCCAGCATGCAATACCAACACCAAATCTGAAGGATACTTCCCGTCTGGGGATATTTATCCTTCCTAGACCTACAGAGATTCACCAAATGTCCAAATACGGCTATTATTTACCCCTCTGAACATGTGTGAAGAGTCTGTTGGTTATTGGTTCAAAATCAAGACATGTTATGTGTCATTCAAGCTGCATGCAACACTTCCTACACGGAGCCAGTCTGTCTGTCTGTAATAAAACAAAATAATGATTTTGACAGTGGGTCACCTAACAAAAATAACAGTGCATCATTATCAACCAGACAAAGGGAGGACTCACTAACTGTTACCTTTGGCTTACTTTCGCTCAGCAATTGACCCTATCATGGCCTGGGGAAACCTGTGTCATAGTACCCCTAAATTCCTTCATAGTATGAGGAATCGAACTGCAATACAAATGCACATTATTTTAACTATTAAAAAAAAGTTCAGGACAACACAGTTACGACGATCTATGAACTGCTGATCTAGGCACATTAACGTTACCACAGTGAAAACAGAAGGGGCATAAAATAGCTGTAGCGTACACCTTTTAGCACAAACTTCGACAGATCCTGCACTTTCAATCACATATTTATAACTTACTTTTTTCCGACAACAAAATACTAAAACAATGCAACTAGAAAGGGAGCCTTTCTGACAACAAAGCTGCATTTAAAATCAGGGGCATGTCAGGAACAGTCTGGAAGGCGGGTGGGTTTAGTGTAAAGCTGGAACCGGACTATTCCGCAAAGTATCAGCCTTTTAAAGCACAAGCCCAGCGGCAAGACACTTATGAAAGCAGTAAAACCACTTAAAGTTTTACTATTTCATCGTGATCTCACATTTAAACCATCGATACACAAATGGTTTGGGCAGCAGATATGGTCACTTCAACTGTCAAATGCTTAGAAACAGTGGATCATTTTCTAGACAGCTGTTTCATCATTAGTCAGGTCACAGACTGGAGCGAAGAAGACAGGCCTGTGTTGTGTTGCGCACACAGGTTAATATCAGTGCTCTTATGTTTACACATCCTACACGTAGGCTACATTTTTAGGAGATATTTGTTTTTAAAGCCTGAGCTCGCTTTTAACCTAACGTTAGCTAATACATGGCTCGCTCCTCCCTCTCCGGTGATTTCCTGCACTTACCGTCGTCGCCGTCGAGTATGTTCGGCGGAGGCATTTCCATTATTTTCTTCAAAACCACCGGGAACGCGCTCGGGGCCCCCGTGGTTGTTTCCAGTGTGATTTGAATTGGCTCTCCCGACATTTTTCACCGTGTTTTTAACGTTATCCACGTAGTTAAACTGACAAAGAAGCGAGCTTGTCCTGTTTGCGCGGTAACGTTTGCTTCCCAGCCGGTTTCACTGCTGTACCAGGTTATCTGTAACGGTTTAAATCCACAAACTCATGTGAGTCCGAGCGTCACAGCTCCCTTATTCAAACCACTTGTCCGGAAAATATGGTAGTCGGGAGGTTTTGGTGATCACAACAACCTGCACCTCTTCATCAAAGACTCCCACCCAACCTTATGCTGATTGGCCGGCTGTGTCCTACTTTTCGCTGAAAGGGGGCGGGTATTTTTAGCAAGGAGCCAATAGCGACGGCCACTACCTGAGCTCTCATTGGTTGACCGAATTATATATGTTTCAGTCACGTGTTTGTAACGACCAAGTGACGTGACGTCCCGTGTATATATGTAATTAGTAAATGTAGCGTGACCTGGATTTAATTTGTCCCTGTTGTGAGTGTCTGTTAAAGTTTGTTTTCTTATGTAGGTTTAAACATGTTTCATATTATAAGAACGGACGGTATATAGGCCTAGAGTATACACAGCATATAGTCAACATATGCCCTTAACGCCGCTCCGCTCACATGCAACAACATGTGAGCTTCAGCTACACATCTGCAGGATGCGCTCTGTCTCTGAAGTGCAGGGTCCTGCAGTCCAAAAGTATCACTGGCCATACTGAAGAAGCACCTTGAGGCTTAGGTTACAGTACTTACGGGTACATTGCTGCAGCTGAGCAGGCATCCCAAGGGCAAAGATCTGCATGTAACACCAGTAACTAAGGACACCAAGTCCTAATGCAGAGTTGCCACCACAGCACATAACATGTGGTGGATACTTCTGCCTTTTCACCTTCAGCCAGTAAGCAGTAAACTACTACATTGCTTATGTAGGGTAGCAGTAATTTTGTGCTAAAAATCATGCGATGTTTTGTCTGGTTCATCCCTGCTTGTTGCATTCATGTACACATTCAGTACAAGGACTTCCCAGTTAACGACCTGCTATCTTGGAATAGTAAAGGACACCAACCAAAAACCATGATGTACAGCATTTACAATAAAGTAAGAACTCTTATGTGCACAGTTCCTATCACTACACTGTTAATTCTGCAGTCTACATTATAATAACAAGATGTTATTATATTATACAAATGTTACTTAAGTACTGCACAGAGACTAAGGACAAGGCCTGCAGAAAACCACTTCCACTCGACCTTGACATTATGTGCAAATGCTTGTTGTGAACCGTGGTGAGACAGAAACATCCTCTCACCCTGAAATCTTACTCCATCTGACAGTTTAAAGCAAACATATATAAACCTTAGACATTTGTTTAGGTAAAATTTTCGCCAGGTCAAAAACATTTAAATACCAGAAGGCCAATATTTTTTAAACTGCAGTCAAAATTTTTTCTTCATGTTGCATGCCGACACAGCAGCAGACAGACTGTTTTAGCTCATGTGTTGCACGCATTGCAACACATCTAAGCTGTTTACGATGGTATTTCCCTGTCCGGAGAAGTTATTAAAAAGGGAATGGTTTTGAGTCGTAGGCTATAGGGCGACTGTGCAGCAGCCTTAAGCCCCCATATTTGCGTTTATTGTTAGGCTGCGACCTCTGGTGGTCGTATTACGCGCGAGTCTTCATAACGTGGTGGCTGGGTATTATTAGAGTCCCGGGTTGAGTGTGAAATGGTTACGTAGAACGTGACTTAGGTACGAGGCAAGCTGTTATAACATGTATTCCTTAAAATGTACTATTCGCTGTACGATTCATTAGGCTACTTAATAAAATTATTAGTGACAACTGATTAGATAGGCTACTAGGCCTATAATAAATTTTTAGTTTAGTTTAGTAACCTTTCCATTACTTAACTATTTTTTTAGTAACCAGTGACTAATTGCATAGCTCTACTGTATTTCATGGTATTTTCAGACAGACGTATTTGTGAATTAGGGGCAAGTAATTTGCCGTAATTTTGTCGTTTAGGTAGGCTATGATGCAGCGTGTCAAATCGTCGCCACACATTTACTGACTGACAGTTGCTGTCACACCAACCTCATGCAAGCCTGCAGCCTGCGATCATGGTGTGTTGACTGTATTGCGTTATTCCTCAGTTTAATTATTGGAATAAAAGGAGCGGTTCATTCAAAAATGTAATCTCACTCCCACCTTTGTATGTGCCCATCAAAGACACTTAGAGTCATAAACCCCATGCTTTTATCTGGAACTCCTCCTGCCAAGCAACTAAAGTTTACATACAGGCATAAAGATAAACGCATATCTCTGAACCGTTTGTGTAGCACAAGTGAAACTATTTGTTACAAAACTACTGCACTATGAATCCATACTTGCCAAAGTATAGGCCAATAAATCTATAATGAATCCCCTCTGGGCAGGGAGAGGAAGCTTATTTATTCTGAATGACAATCCACATTTTACACTCACTTGAACAAATCAGAGAGATATATGTTTAAGATTAAAACTTCTATTTATGTAGTAGCATAGTAGCTTATAAATGAGGATTGACTTGTCATTAACTAGTCTGTGGTTCTTTTGAAGCTCCTATAACAAAACACACAACAGACTAAGAAGTGATTGTGAGATCCTGTTAAATGAGGCCAGCAGCACACCTCTCAATGTGATTACTTGACTGTAATTGGATGTATCCAAACAGAGCCATCTAATGATTGAATCATCAATTTACAAAGCCCACCAGCCTTCCCTTCACACACACACCTCTGAGATGACAGCAGGTGACAAACACAGATCCACACAGACTGCTTTATACCAGCACAGAGTAACCGGGATCACCAATTACTTTTTACCAAGCCATTCAGTCAGCACTAAAACAGAAGGACAACAGGACCATCATGATTTTTGCTTTTCCACAGTAGGTGCTCTCTGGTGTCTTTATTCAGTTCAATTTATTTATATTGCGCAAATTCATAGCAGAAGTTACCTCATTGCACTTTTCATATAGAGCAGGTCTAGACTGTAGGCCTACTCATATTATCCCAACAATTCCCACTATGAGCCAGCACTTGACAAAAGTGGCAATGAAAAACTCCCCCTTTTTAGCAGGTGGAATCAAAATCAGCAACAATAGGATATGTCTTATATCCAAATATTAATATTTTCCGGCTCATCTTTCCAAACCCACGGTCACTAAATATGCACATTAAAGGCTGCTACTGAAGACTCCGTCACTGTATTAATTCTACTGCAGCAGCCTATCTCTCGGAACTGTAAGGCAATAGTCAAAAAACCACAGCTTCTGAGGGAAACTGATTTAAAGAGTCCTTTTAAAGTTTGGATTTTAACTAAAAGCCAGATTTTTAACTAAAACCCGCTGCTGGACTGCAGATCCCTGCAGATCCCTGCAGTCCAGCTGCGCCACCCATTCCCATCCAGATCAGCTGACAGGGATTACACAACAAACACGCAGTTGTTTGCAGATCCTTCAGAAACAGTTGAAAAACAGCGATTCTACTTCGGCGACCTTCTTTGCATAAAAAAACAAGCTCTTAATTTAAGGAGCTGCATGTAAGCTAACTTAAAAACCATAGATCATAAGAGGATCAACACCCCAACAAAGCACTGTTTGGTCTGACAGACACTTACCATTGTCGTCAAAGCTTGGTAGAGTAAACGGGTGTTCAAGAATAGCCCTGAAAATCTCCGGGATCTCTGTAGTCATGATTTTTCCCTTTAAATTGCAACTAGGTCCACAAATGTGCCAGAGCTGGTCAGCAGCTCACATAAAGCAAATGGCTATGGATATTAGAAAAAAGTGAAAAGTCCGCACAAAAACCAGGAGCCGACTGAGCCTTACAAGTGCTTGACAGCTCCTATAAAGTGTTGGGAACATCAAGACTCACAGGGGTCACGTACTTTGCACTCTCAACAAGTTACTTAACGCAGTCCGCCCCATAGTATCCAGCGAAGCCAATCAGCAGCGTGCTTCCTCCAAGCAATCGACGGAAAGAGCGCCGATTGGTTAAATAAGTGTGTCCATCACAGCGGTGAGAGCCAATCTTGAGCCGCGTCAGAATTACCTAAGTTTAAAAAAAGTGTAGTAGTAAGGTTGTGTAATAGAGCGGGTAATAAACAAACTACAAAATATTAAGTTACAAACACCTGTAGCTCCACTTGAACCGTCTGTCTAGGAGGAGGAACTGTAATAGGCCTAACCATGTGGTGGGTTTTAGAAAGAGACTATGCAAATAATGAAATCACCAATCAATTAAAATGATTTAAGTGATACTGTCGGGGGTGCAGGAAAAAATATTAGGGTATAGATGCTAACTTTTAATCAATACGCATTAAAACCCGATTGGATTAACATGTTTTTCTTAAAATGACCAACAGTATATTTTTAATATAGGCTACAAGTAGGCTACAGGAGGCTGTGCAAAGGTTTTAGGCAGGCGTAAGGAAAATGCTGTAAAGTAAGAATGTTTTAAAAAACAGACATGTTAATAGGTGCGTTAATATAAGTGAGTGAACAGAACCAAAATCTGACCACTCTTTGCCTTCAAACAGCATCACTTCTTCTAGGTACACTTGCACGTATTTTTTGAGGGGACTCAGCAGGTAGGCCCAAACATCTCGGACCCACATGTAATCCCAGACAGACTCGAAGATGTTGAGATGTGATTTTGATTTTTCTTCTATTCACTTCACTCATTTTGCATTTTGTTAATTGATACATATAATCAGTAAACATGTCTGTTATTGAAATCATTCTTACTCAGCATTTTAACCCCCCACGACTGCATTAAACATTTACATCGTACTGTATAATATACACGTGTATTAAGCTGAAACACGTGTATTTCTCACATAAGGCTTGTCATAGCAGCAAGAGCACAGGTGGAACTAACATTAATTATACCTCAATTGCCTGGAGGTACACCGGTCAGCAAAAAACTCACACACCTGCTTGGATGGTAGCCCGCTATTTTATTACTTTGAGAAGTCTTGTCCCCTGAGGGGAAAACAAGGCTATAAGAAAATGCACAACACCCATACGTTTCATTTTGAAATTAGGTATTAAGTTGTTGTATGGCTTCAGGCTGAGGTACTTTTACACACCCAAGATCGTTTTTGCAAGACCATTGTAGGTGTGAAAAAGCTCATTAACCTCTAAGGCAGTCAGACCAGTTTGCAATAAATACCTGTCACTGTGAAGTTTAATCATATTGAGATAGTTGATAGCTGTGCCAAATAAGCATTACTGAGAGGTGATTTCAGTGTTTTATTTTTCAGCCTCAATTAGGCTGCATAAAATGGAGATAGTAATATTAACACCTCTTTGTAGAATGCACCAATATTAATCCCATATCCATGACAGGGTCACTTTTAAAATCTCTCAATCACCATAAGCAATTAATTCCATTTTATTGGAATATACCAGAAGAATTGACCAAAAGCTACACTATAAGGCCAAAAGTATGTGGACACACAGTTCTGTGTACTTCTGAAGACTGTGGGCCTTGACCTTGACCACACCACTCCTCAACCATCAGTATTGACTGGCTGGGAGCAATTCTCTGCAGCCAGGCTCCAAAATTCTATTCAAACCGTATTCAAGCTCCTAATATGAAGCTTCAGCAGTCTGAGTTGCAGAAATCAAGTCATCATCTTGGGGTTTTTTTCTTTGGCCAGTGCCCACACAAAGGGATTAGCGTGCTTCGATAAATGGAGAAACATTTTTTTCTGAAACAAGTCTGTTTATTAAATGCTTTCAAGAGATTTGGTCCACTTGTGTGATCATGAACTTTTGACCAGGGCAAAAAAAGAAAAGACAAAACAAAACATAAAACAACAAAACGTAAAAATACATTAAAAATAAAGAGGCCTTGTTTTTTCCACTTCTTTACAACCCTGGTTTCTTCAGAGTTGTTGAAAACAATTTAAATAACCAATAATTTCTACCAATTGAAAACTGATAAAGTAAGATTTTTTTGTGGCTGTGTAGGTGTGTGTTGTCAAATGACACAAACTGTTTGAGGAGGGCAGATCGCTTCACAAATCTTTCTCAAGCAGAAACGTATTTCACAGCTGGGAACAATTTAAACTGCAGGAGGAGATCTGATGCACAAAGGGGTTAGGCAAAGAGAACCTTAAAGTGAAGTGACTTTTAGGAAAATCACAAAGACCATCGACCTTCTGGCTTTGATATTTCAATAAAACAAAAACAGACTATTATGGACTATGACTATTAAATGCAACAAACGCACACAGGGTGAATAGTAACCGTACTGTAATGATGGCAGGAAAGGCAAACAGAGAGCTTGCACATGTTGGCGGATTCTTGTACTGCATCCAGCCTCAGGAACTTAAAACAATTTAAGATAAAAGGTCAAAACATGAAGGATAGCAAAGAAACCTTTCAAGGACAACAGTGATCGTTCTCATCTTTCAACAAGCTGTAAATATTTTAGGTATGAGCATCCTTTAGTCGACTTCAGCCATGTTTACGGAACACTCTTCATTGCTATTCATGTTGGAAAGAATGTGAAACGGAAAGATGCTAAGTATCACAGATTTACCCCTGTAAATTACTATGTAAGGAGCCTTTTGAGGATTATGTTGCCAAAGTTGTCTCTAGCTGGCTCTGATTGGAGTATAGCATTGATCGGCCTTTACAAGACCATGGAGGTGTAAAGATGGAACAATGCAATGCCAAATTTCTTCCACATCCGAGGACATTCATTATCAATGTGCAAATTGGATTGTTTTATTGTCGTAATGTGATTTTGGCACCAGGGTCAAAGTCCTCTGCCTAGCAAACTTCAGGTCTCAACTACTGGTTTCCTAATATTTTCAGCTTCAATGGCAGCAAGTCATTTTTGGTAAGGCAGGCTGACACGGTATACACTGTGGAGATGCACAAAGTGCAAACCAAGAGTGTTGAAGACGGAAAATCTGAGCTAATGTTGTAAAAAATGACTGCCACCCCTCCAGTTTGTGCCATTATTTGCCTGCCTTTAACACAGAACATGCAGCACAGGTATCCAGCTTTGTTTCTTTCTCCTGTGCGAGTCAGTTACATCATCATCAATGTTGGCCTTTCTCCAACAACGGAAGATGAGCCTCCCCTCAAATGCTCTGTTTTTACTTCAAACTTCTCTTTAAAAGGTGGGAATTCCAACATGGACAGAATTTTTTCTCCACTTGTCCCAGGCTAATACATATGGAATACACATGGAATTTTAAAATGAACGTTTGGCGGTTTACCAGCCAAAATAAAGATTTCCCAAACTTTGGTTTGTGGCTGATGTTTATTTTCCATCCCAGCTGCTAACAACAAATGAATGATAAAGAGCATTTGAGTGTGAGGCACTCTCCTAACAACACCCTGAAAAACAAGATGGGAACACATTACTGACCACAGCAAACTCTTCCACAGCCACAAAAAAACAACAACTCCACCATCTCTTATCTAAATTACCTTACAAGGGTGTCTAAGTATTATAATAGCTATCAGGTATCATATACTGTATATAGTAAGCAGGATTATACAATAGGGGTATGTATCATCTTATAGGTGTAATATATTGAATAAGGCGCTATACGGGAGTATATAGGCTACTATGTATGCTTATGTTGCCAGATCTGTCTTAGCCTGGTGAATCCATTTAAACAAAACTGCACCAACAGTGAGCATTGAGCTCTGTTGGTAGGATCAATACTGAGACACGGAGATGGTTAACAGTATAGATCTGTAAACTTTCATAGTCATCTTGTTGGGTTTTTTTCTTTGGCCAGTGCCCACACAATCTGAAGGCCTACAAACAGAGCTCAGACAACATTAATAAATAGCAGGTCTACCGTACGCTGTGTGTACGGTCTTGTACAACTGACAACCTAGTGGTTGGTAGCTGGTATCAGAAGCAGGATGTTGTCTGCTCACTGCCTCCCAGACAGAGCTGTGCATTGCTGCATACACAGAGGCATATTTACTGTCAATTATTATATTCATACATGGATACATATATAAAGAGAGTTATACATTGCAATTAACATACATATATCAATAGCATATAGAGAAGAAATAGAAATAAGTCAATAGATAGCAATTATTATCGTCATCATATTCATCATAATACTAGGAGTAGTAGTAATACGATCCCTCAAAGAAGCTAATACCTGAGCTGTTCCAGACAAGGGCTCATTATCAACAATCCCCAAAGCTGCTGCTGAGTCACCAGCAAAACTGACCCGAGATCTGCATTTTAGGCTTAGACCTGGAAACGCTGTCCATCTAAATTCTGATTGGGCACAGTTTTTAGGAGCTGGCTATTTATATATTTGCTATTTATCTACTCAGCTAAATGGAATATCACATATCACTCGAGGTTATCCTGTGGTTTGATGATCTTTTCCATCTATAGGTACATTCTTCTTTTCTTTCCACCTTTTAAACATTTGGCTCCAATTGACCATAACCCTCTTTAGTACTGGTCTAATCAATCTATGACACAATCCCTTCAGAAGAAACCCTGTCTGGAACAACCCACACAGAAGAAAATATATATATATATATATAAAAAAAAAGAATCATAAAAACAAAACAATAAAATCACTATAGAAATCTAGTTCAGCGTTACATGTCATATAGCAATACCTCAATAACAAGAACTTCTTCTATGTAATCAATACAGGTTTTCAGGTTATATATTTATTAAGCTTAACTGCTAAGTTATCAATTATTATTAGTAGTATACCATAATTTGTAAATATGTATAATATGTGTGTATATGTATCTGAATAAAGACATACCTCTGTCATGTTTCTGTCCGCATTAAAGGCTGGAATAAGATGGCAACAGATGTCCTGCCTCTGTGTGTGTGTTCGTGTCACATGTTGATGTGTTGTTTATAGGCACAATGTGTGGCGCATCTGTCTCAAGCTAGCAGGTTTCCCCCTAATGAAAAAGGTTCATCTTAGGGGCTATCATTAGCTGTCAGGAACGTAACATTTGGATGCGTATGTGGAACACAAGTTTCCATTTGTAGCTGCGGGGGCAATAGTTTTCAGTGAAATGATGACCCCAGTTCAACTGAAGAAGTGGTTACTTGCCCTTACTTTTAAATGTCCTTAAATATTCCCACAATAAACTATAGAAAAATACATTCTTAATAATATTCAATTATTTCATTAGACATCATCTCCCAGCTTTAAATGATCTTTTTTAATTATTACAAAACTGCCCCCCCCCCCCCAACTTAAGTCAGTATTTTCACTTTGCTTCAGTCCAAGCGAGGTCATCTTTTTTTTTAATTTTTTTTTTTAAATGAGCAAAACCGATCTATTACTGAGAGCAGCTCTAGCAAGGCCTCTGCACCTGTGCTGCAGCCCTCCTACACCAGCTTCACACGGCTGTCAGCTGCTCACCAATACAGTTTAAAGTACGTAAAGGTTGAACAGCGCCTCAGTCGCTTTGGCAACAGTTGCTTTGAGCCATTAACCAGGTGTACTTTAGCCACAGGGGATTAGCTGACATGTTTCAGCTGACAGCAACTGCACGGTTCATATGTGAATGCGTGTGCGCGTGTCTGTCCTCGTCCCATGCAGGAACCATTAGTATCATTACATAAGTGACTATCAATGGGACTTTTATATCAATAAAGAGAGGGAAGGGGAAAACTGCCATGTTACACATGTTTTTTTGTTTGGGCATGTAAATATACTTACATACATTCCACAACCACAGCATGGCTTTAAATGACTAATTTCCTAGTTTTAAAGGCCCGTGCAGGCATTACATTCATAGCGTTCTACCAATATGGCAGACAATATAACAAAGAAGTACAACTCCCCTTGGAAAGAAAATTACGCTCAAAATCATTAATCTCCGGAGTTATTTTGACCCTCTCGCTATATTCCCACAAAAAAAAGGAGAGTAGGATTTGGTTATTACGCAGCTCAACAAGGACTGTCCACCAAGAACTTTTTTTCCCCCCAGTCTTGTGAGCCATCGTCAGCACTGAGGGCTTGGCATTTTTGGCACTCCAAAGTTAACATTTCAACTTTAAGCATAGGAGTGCAGAGCCTCAATTCGGTTTTGAACTACCACCAAGCTAAATCTAATTTTTAAGAGCTGCGACCAGCGCGCCCACCCAAGACCTGTTACTGTTTCAGTGCTGCGAGGATTTTTCTAAAGACAAAAAAAACAAAAAAACGAAAAGAGACTCAGTCCAAAGACCACTAGGGAAATACTAGTTGATAGTTTTAGTCAAAGCAAAACTAGATGTCTGTGGAATTTCTGCGGTATAATCTGCTGAGGGGGGACCTAAAGGTGCTGTGTGTAACTGCAGCAGGACATTAAAACACAATGCTCAAGCCAAGGCCTGTATTTTCTCTTCTTACAATGCTTTCTCTTTGTGTTAACTGGTGCCTATGATTTATGTATCATGTGATGTGTAGTGTGTGTGTGTGTGTGTGTATATATGTGGGTTGAATCAACCATTTCGTCGGGTGTCTGCTCTCACACTGCAGGCTAGATACTAGAGGTGGTCAGACTGGCAGGATGACAGACTGTTTAGATGTGGCTGGTATGGCAGGCCTGTCTCTCTATCCCTATTCACACAACCAACACTCAGAGATCGTCCCCGTCTGACAACCGCCGGCCTCCCTGAAATGACAAAGATCAACTTTCACACACTTAACAATCATGTCAACTCCAGCAAACAGATGCAGTCAGTTACTATAAACTGTGTCCAACTTTTTTTTTTTTTTTTATAGAGAGTTGGTAAAGTTACTCATTCTTTTTCTGAATTTCTATGATTTGTATCATTTTAGGTTTAATAGTAAAGTACAAATATGAAACTGTTTCATGCAAGCAACAAGCTATAGTTAGTTTCCATACTACTCAAGTTACTAACTCAAGATACTCAGGCCAGTGAAAATACAGGTGGCGGGTTTAATCGCTGATTACAGTGTTGTAACCACTCACCATGCTTTCTGTGTAATCTGCTGTTATGGTGACCTGTTTGTCCTCTGGGGGCGGGGTCACAGCAGAGCTATCTGTGCGTCTGTTTTGATTGGTGAGCTGCAGCCACAGTTCGTACATCTGTTGCATGTCTCTCACTGCAGAGGAGTGAGGTAAGAAAGGAGAGAAAGAGAAGACAACTCTCTGTAACCTTAAATACAATGTGTTACACAGAACAATAAGTGCGAGTGTAGTGCAGTAGGCACTTCAAACAACATGGTTATGGGGCTTTATGGGACTGTGGCGGTGGGACAAAGGAAACACAGGGACAAGAGGCCCTAATTAGTCTTTGAAAAACAGGCCTAGATAAATAAAAACACACCCAACACAAACTTATGATCATTTTTTAAACTGATATATTTTAAATAAAATGACAAACGCCAAAGCTATTCCAATTAAATTAAAATGTGAGGAGTAACAAATCCAGATCTACATGTGTGAAGTACAGATCTCACACCACCCTTTTTTATACCACTCGTATATTCAAAAGCCGAAAATGCCCCGATCTTAAAACGCAGCGGTTCAAGATGGAACCAGGAACTTACAGCTGTTGTTCTTCATGTACGTCCAGACGTCCCTCTCCTCCAGACTGTGAGCAAACGAGCAGTTCCCAATGTAGTGGCACTTCTTCTGCTTCATCACATGTACACACATCTGGATGAGACACAAAGTAAAGCAGGCAAAGTAAAGCGTTGCTGTGTTGTTGGCATCACTCTGTAACAGCTTTTCCTGTTGTATCTGAGTAGTTCGCTTACAGCAATAAATTGTGAAAATGTCACTTTGTTTATGTCAACTATAGGCAATGATTAACTGTGTTGGAAAACTAGTGTTGCAATTCCTACAGTTGGATGAACTATATGGATTAGGCCTCAAAATGAACTCTTTCTAATAACAATGTGGTAATCCTATGATTATAAGAGTGCACATGGACAACAGGAAAAAGGAGGAACTCACATCATATTGCTGTGGATAGGTGCGGGAGAAGGGCAGAGGCCGAACAACTACCCACTTCTTTTTCTCAAATGATTTCACCAGCAGGACCCGACGCTCCTTTGTCCAGCTAAGGACACAGAGAGCCGGCATGAATTCAAACAAAGCAAGGAAAAAAAACCCTGATTCAACGTTAAACACCGATTTGAAACTTACTGGTCTCAAGATGATTTTTAATGCCCCTCCCTCCAAAAGTTATTTATCAGTGTTACAACAAAACCAAAGAGTTATAAGTTATGTTATACTGTTAACATGTTTATTCATTTATTAAATACATCCTTAATATAAAAAAACTAAAATGTAATCATCGTGAAAATCATAAAAAAATAAAAGGTTAACAAAACAATTTACTTTTAAAACAAAACATACTAACAGTCTCAAACATGACGTGCTCTCTCTCCTGCTGACAGCCATTCAATAAAAAAAACTCTACACAGAGCAGCGAATACAAGTCGCCTCTATCCTGATTGACAGGTCGCCATGATAGCGACATATCAATCACAAGGTATACCCGCCCTAAAGCATTCGCTGCTTTCTGGTCCATTTCCCCATAAATAGGACCAAAATTTACTGAATGAACATCATGTGTGTTGAAGAAGACTTCAAACTAGCAATTGAGATCACAAACTCAGTAGGAAAGTGTTTACTGAGGTAATAATTCAGATGAGAAGTAGGGTCAATTGCACCGGACTTCTTATTGCAACCATCGGACTCACCCCCTGCTGGTCGTTACAGAGAATGCAGGTTTAAGTTACATGGTTTCACTTTCAGACCCAGAGGCTGCCACTTGATTGAGATTAGAGAAATAACATTTGACAGCCACTCGTCACGTCACTACAACTTTTGATATGCCAACAGTGCACACCAAGTACTGCAAAACAACAGCAGGATGTTCAGTTTCTAATGTGATTTTTTTGTTTTCCTTTTTTTAATACTAATATTTTTGCACTGGCCCAGTTGCTAGTTCAAAAGTCCCGATGTTACTTCTTACTGGCCCCGGGCCATCGGGCCACTGTTATTGTTGAGCCCAGAAACCTGAAGTCTAATAAAAGCGGCAAAGAAGCAGCAGCAACTCAACGACGGCCAGGAGTTTAATTTCGTCCACAACCAGTGTGATAAGGACAGCAGATGATTGCAACATGGACAGTCAGCCTTACAGATCAGATCTGAAAAGAGATCACGCTGTGTCGTATCGCTTTGACTCATGGGACAGAAATGACAGCACATGCGTGTAAGAGAGGCCTCACCTATGCCGTGCTTTGGCAGTGCAGTACTTGAGGTTCTTGTCGGGCTCGTTGACTTGTCCTTCTCTCCAGCACTGGCCGCACACAAACTTCATTTTCAGGTTGAGGGGCCGCCCTCTTCCCGCCCCTGCTCCTAACCCTCCCACACCCACTCCCACCCCACCCACTGGGCTGACACCACCGCCACCGATGCCATCTCCCCCTACTCCTCCGCCCCCACCCCCCATACCCCCTATTCCTCCTGCAGGTATGCTGCTGCTTGGGTGGGGGATATGGATAGGCTGAAACATGCAGAAAGAGAGAAATGAAAAGTTAACAGTGATAAAACAGACAAATCAGTCTTCACTTACTAGATTTTGGGTGAAGTTGGAGAAACAATCATGGCCTGAGTGGTCAAGGAAATTGAATTATGCAAGAACAATATCTCAGTGAGTCAGGGCTCTACACAAACCTTTTCCCAAGGAGCACACATGCTCCCAAAGGAAATTTAGGATATTTTTAAGCAAAAATGTGAAAAGTTTCCTGGTTTCATCTTCTTAAATTGAGGAATTGCTACTGTTCTTTGTCATTTATGTCATTTATTTATGACAGTAAATTAAATTAACTTTGGATAAATGAAAAAACTTAGGAGCAAAGCGAAAAATGTAACAGAATTTAACAAATTATTTACTATACACATATTTATACTACGTGTTTGCGCCTTCTCCTTGTGTTCAACTATACTATGAAACTACTGGAGGACTGGAAGTGAAGACCCTTGTATCTGTACACCTGTACCCCGGCCTTCATATTTTGTGAAAGCCTTTTGAAATATTGAAACAGATGTTTTGAAATATGAGACACTGAAAACAGCTTTTAAAATACTGATCAGGCTGTGACTGGTGCTTTTCATTGCAGAGGCTCTTTCTACAACATGGAGGAGAAACTAGTTTTACTAGTCTATTAGTGTAATATAACATTAGATAAAAAGTTCAATTTAAATCTAATAGTATACTATTAGTATGTTAATATATAAATTATTCAATGTTACTATATGTAGGCTATTGTCATTTTATGTAGTAGTACTACAGCCCACCACTAGTATAAAATAAATTCCAGTTGGACAAAACAGCAGTTCATGTTTTCAGTCATTAAATAAATGGCCTACTTAGTTTGTTTATGCTACCATCTCATCATTCAGGCAGGAGGGGTTCAACATTTGAAGGTTTACTGTAGCATGTCAAACCATTTTTATGATCAAGTGAAATTGACAGGCACATCGATTTTCTGAAAAGATGAACATGTTTCAACAAAAGGCACCTGATGTAGCTTATAGCCAGTTAGCTAACTCCACAACTTCCTTATCTTCTCCCTACTGTCTTCTGTCTCACAGGTCCAGCTGCTGATATCTCTGACTTTGTTTTTGTAACGAGCTGCTCAAGCGGCCACAGAGTGACCCGCCCACCTGGAACACTCAGTGTTCCTGTGGCGAGCTGGCTTTTTTCCTACCAGCGTCCTGTCCGCTACTAGGGGGTGGGATGTTTTGAACGATTAGCGGCGCACTGACTGGCTGCCATGTGTATCCGCGGCCGTATGTGGCTGTCCCTGCCCTACCAGGGCTAACACAGGAAACTTTCAGTCACAACGGCTGCAGTCCATGCAAGTGCCCTTTCCTGTCTCACCTTCTGTTGCTTCTGTGCGTTCTGCTCTAGCCTTTGCCAGTGTCTCTTTGACTCCTGCACCATCTCTTCATGAGTGATACCTGAAGGAAATATTAGGGAACAGCAACATGGAAACCCCTTTAATGATTCATCACAGACTTTACTAGATAATGTGTTCATAGTAAGTTGTTGGTGTCAACTGTCTTACCAACGTTTTACAAATACAACATACATTTGGCAAGATTCCATTATCATCATTTCAGTATTGCCAATATGGTGGACCTCTAATGTTAATCACACAAAGCAAAGTCATGTACTGGATTACATTTTATCACAGTTAAAAGCTAAATATTTTCCCTCCAGATTGAACAATATCTCAATTTGTTCAACAAACTGAAAAGACAGCTGATGTGTGTGTTCTACCCACCAGTGTCCTGCTGCAGGACCCAGCATTTGAGCTCTATGACGGAGTGAGCAAAGGAGCAGCTGTCCTCACGCTGGCAGCCGTAGCGAACCTCGTGGCGACACACGTCGAACTGACAGAGAGGGTGCAGGGGACGCACCTTACTGTAGCGCACATTGGCTGACCTCACCACATGCACCAGGCACCTGCAGCGGAGAGAGGTGCATAATAATTCATTTCTAATTCTGTACAATGGCAATAAGGCATGTTTTTAATCCACTCCCACTATTAATAAATCTAAGTAAACTGAATTTGAAGACTTTTTTAACAAAATGACGACACAAAAAATTACACTCACTTGTTGTCGTCGAATGGGTGTCGAGCTGTGAGGTTTGAGCAGACGGCTAAGTTTTCTTTGCTGCGCTTACTGATGATGCGAGGCTTACTGTCAAAACATTCCTGTTGAAAGAGACAGATGCAGGTAAGCCAAAGTCTTATCTATAAAGTGTCGGTCTAAAGAAACTTTAAAGAACAACAGAAACACAGACTGTGGTCTCACCTCACAGAGGAACATGAACATGCCCATGTGGAGCTGCAGCAGTCTGGTGACGCTGAGCGCTCGTCTCTCTGTGCTGCCCAGCGGATCGAACAGCAGCTCTCGGCTCAGCGCACCCTTCCTCTCCTGGGTCCACACATCAATCTCCTCCTGGCAGTAAGCAAATGTACAGTTCTCCCCATACTGGCACTCCTGACGCTCCTGCACCTCTGTGGGACCCAGGGACAGAGAAACAGCATATAAAGACACTTTTTTGCCATATTCCATTAGGCCATAGGGGCGTTTTCCCCACCTTCAAAACACATTCAACTAATAGTCATAATTTATCCATACCTTTACAGAGTACAAATGCCCCTAGAAAGTTGTTCCGTGCAGGCCGGGGTCGAATCCTTTTCCAAGTGGGATCATCTGTGTTTTTAAGGCGGCACAGCAGTACATCCCTTTTGCAGCGGTGTGCTGCCTCTGGCTGATATTTGTAGTCCATCACTCGCAGACCTGAGTAAGATGAAGAAAGACAAGGTTAATTTACCCTGTTAAGACTGTTGTAGGGTGAGATACAGTCTGTAAGTGATGTTTCAATTTCTACTGGTCAATGACAGAAACATTTAAAACCCTGCTCAGGTATTTCACATAATGAGATGACAATGCAGCAACATCCCACTGAACATCTTTAAAAATAAATTAGGAAAAGAGTAGCTAGTAGTAGCAACAGTGAGAGAAAATGACCTGTTGATTTGAACCAACCTATTCGACTGTAACAGGCATGACAGGCCTGCCGAAACTCATGTGTGGCTACCAGAGGATTTCTGGAGAGTAGAGACAGGTTGGTTCCTGCTGGACCATTCTGAGAAGAAGGGGACAAAAAGGCTTAGCAGCCCAGACTGAAATGGCAGGTAGTTCATAAAAACAAGTACCATGTAAAAGCAGTTTGTCCTGCTAGAGATGACACTAAATGTAATAAAGAATCTTGTGTGTGTGTGCGTTACTCACTACATGTGCAGCACTGTGGTTGCGCATTCCAGGGATGAAGCTGTGACACACTCGTCCCCCTACAGACCAAGACACAAGGACACTGATGTCAGACACCATTTTGTAATGGAGCTGACTCACACTGTTGCCTGCTGGCACACATCTCAGGCAATCACCCTTGGAACTGTGCTCTGGTTACTAAGTACGAGCAAGCTAAGATATTGCACTGGGTCAAAATGGTCAATATGAGCTTGTATATAATAAAAATCAACATTCAGTTAGATGTATAACAATATTTTTTGAGTAAACAAGATGGTCTGTGTGGAGAGTTAAAAGACTTGCACTTGACTTGCAGAAAACTAGAGTTAAAAAGTATATGTAACATTTCTGCAACAAAATGACTATTCAGATGGGTACTTATATTATCCTAGGTATTTCATACAATGTTCAAACATTATTTCTCTCTGCTATCCAACTCAACCAACAGGCCAACAAGACTGTTTCCCTACATTAGACAGAGACACATTTAACCCTTTCCTCACCAGGGAGAGTGTATTCAGACAACGAATCCAACCCGCCAGCGGCTACTCCCGCCGCCTTCCCTTCTCCATCTGTGGCCCCAGTGGGGAAGCCTCCCAGTGCGTCCTGCGCCTGGGTGGAGCCCTGGTCCCGCTGGGCCAGCGGCGGGTAAGGCTCCAGAGGGGGCAGTTCACTCATGGAGGAGCTGAAGAAGGCTGAGGTAAGCTGGGTTGACGGGGCTGGAAGGTTTGGGGAGTATGGCGGTCGGAGACCCACCGCTGTGTTGGGAAGGTTGGTGGGGATAGCACCCTGGACTGGACTCTGGACCAGCATACAGACAGAGGTGAATATTGTGAGAGCCTACCAATTAAAGTCATACCTACTAAAACACACGTCCCTCCCTGCTGAATATTACAAAGGGCATTTCTAAATTTAAGTGAGAAAAAATTACCAACAACAAAAGACCAACTAATGTTTTGAAATAAATGTGAAAACAACAACAACAACACAGGTCACTTGCTCATCTGTCCTTCACCCACCTCACTGACTTTTTTGGGGATGCACTCCAGCAGACTGTCTAGCTTGTCCTTGATGACGCTGCTGCTGCATTCGTCCATGTGCTCCGACACAGGAACGGAGTATGGCATAGGAGGGGCCTGGCTGCTGGGACTTTCTGACAGGTCAGTGCATGGGGTCACCACAGGGGTTGCCGGGTCATCACTGACAGGGATGGGTGTGGCCAAAGGGGCAGGGATGCACTGTGCACTAGACAGGTCCCCTGGGGAGGACGACAACAGCAATGGAGATAAGGAAATGAATGTGGGGAACAGATGGGAGTCTGAATAGGAAGCAGGAATGTTTGAGGTTTTCCAGTTTGTCACACCTGGTCCAATGTCACCCAGCGACTCCAAACCATTGGAGGACATCTTACGACAAAGAGAAAAAAACCAAAAACAAACGATAAATCTCTCATTCACTGCATTGCAAGTATGTACCTCTACAATACGACAACAGAACCTACCTCTCCTGTGGGTGGGGAAGTCTCCCCATGACTCTCCCCTTTTGTGGCTGAGGACTCTGTCTGCGGGCTAACGTAAGCTTTACGGCCCTTTAGACCCAGTTTATTGGCCAGATCCTGGGCCAGGTCACTCGCCTGCCTGTCCTGGAAGATAAACCACACAACGAAGAGCTACAGCTAAGGATAATGGATCATTTTAAGGCAAACTATGATCAGGAATACAGTGTAGCACATGAAGTCACCAATAAATCATATCACTGATGAGATCATCATGAACTAAAGTACTTGTCTCCACCTACTAATTTCCTGCAAAAACCAGAGAAGTAATTTCTAATTTTGAGCTAGATCTTAGAACTCAGGGGAAGGTCATCTGTGTTTATATGTATTGATGACATACGTGGGGTGCTGTGAGGAGACATTTGGTTCCACACTCGTAGGCCTCCCTCAGTCGTCCCAACTCCCTCAGACATAGTGCTTTGCGGTATAATGCCCTGCGACTGCCTTCTGACACACACAGTGCACTGTCACAGTCCTGAACGCCACGCTCATACTCCCTCTGAAACAAACAAAACACAGACATACAGTACAAAAAGCTTTGGAAAGTGTTACGGGGAACAACTTACGCAAAATGTTTAAAACAACCCTCGAAGAAATGATTATTTGAGTCCCAAAGAAATCCCACACTGTAAAATGGAAACTATGCTGTTAAATAAATGTAATAAAGAAATTATGAAATTGAGTAATTTATATAAATTCAGTTCAACACATTTAATGTGGAGGCAGACAAAATCAGTTAAGTACAGTGCCTGACTACTCCGTCTAAATGTTTTAAAACATTTTAGAAACTACTTTGTTGGTTTACCTGTAAATTATCTATGGTAAGTCAAACTAATATACATTGACTACTATGTTTCATATTTGACCTGATGTTCACATGAACATCTGCAAATGAGATATCCCTGTTTCCCCTTTTCCCTCACCGTCTGGTAGTAGGCAGCAGCCCTGTTGACATAGAGGCTCTCCAGCAGCTCGTGGGGAATAACAAGGGCCTCAGCCTGAGCATAGCGGGCAACACTGACCCCCTCCCCATAATGCTGGGTCGCCTGACGCCAGTCCTCATCTCGGAAGCAAGAATTGCCCTCATCCAGCAAGTTGCATACCAACTGGGACAGAAACATCTGGGGGGAACATGTAGGATAATGTGAATCATGAGGGGGGTAATGGGGACAAAAAAAAAGGGGAATACAGAATGTGAACAACAACAGGGGAACAAGAGAAACATGAGAGAAAAAGATAGAGGACAGGATAAACCACCATCTCTTGAGTTCATATTTACATATAGGTCCACAAGACAATAGAATTTATTGTGAGTATGGTCATGGTGAAATCTGAGTAAATAAAATAGGAGCACATTCCTGATAAAAAAAGTTGTCAAAGTAAAATTAGATAAAAAGGATCAATGCAAACCTCATAACTCTCTGGCTCTGGGAAAGGCAAAGATGACCTATTGATGGAGAATAAGAAAGCTGTGATTGATCATACAAGTTGTGTGCACTTGGTTATTATACTGCTAGTTAGGCCATCTATGTTATAATACTGGTCTGGGTACTTACTGGATAAAGCTCATTGCTTTCTGAATTTCCTCTCTTCGTTTATGTCGTTCAGGATCCATAGCCTGAGGGTAGAGACAAGGTTTACTTGCAACAGCTTAAAACTCTTTTTGCAGTATTAACAGTTATACGGTTATTTACAGCTATAAAGGTTATTTTATGCAATAATTAAATACATCTGCAAAACCTGCTAACTACTACAGTCGCCCTAGACAAGCGAAGGCCTGCCACTAAAACACGCTAAGCAATCATCGGACTTGCGTAAACAGACAGTGGAGACAGCTAACGTAACGACGAAGCTGGTTAACAGTTTGCAGAAAATAAATCACGTTAACATGGTGTTAATTGGACATTCGAGAAATATTTGACGCATGAGTTGGGGAAATTAAGTGGGAGGAGGAATCTGAGCATTACAGAGTTTAAACGTTAACCCTAACAATGGTGTGGAAATGATACAGTTAGCTTGTGATATGTAGGCTTACAGATCGTTAACCTCATCGAACTTAACGTTTCACCAATAGCGACGCGTGTAAAATGCATCGGGTTAACCGCTAAAGGCATTGATGTAGCTAGGTAACGTTAACGCTATTTAGGTTTACCCACCGGTGGCTAGGATTAGCCAGCTAACGCTATTCGCTAATCACTCTAACGTTACCTTAGCTTAGCTAAACAAAATAAAGCAACGTTGGCTTTCAAAGACACGTTTTACTCTCTTCGAAGTCACACACATGGTTTCATTAACAGTTTGAAACAATTATTGAGCTAACATAAACGGCTACACTGCGCTATTCACTAGCTACCATGTAAGTTAGCTAGCTATAACTTCATGTACTAGTGGAGCGCCAGGTAATAGCCAAAGCCCACTTAGCACGGCAACTCACCGAGAGTTAAGTTACTGCGCTTTTCAGATCAGAGATAACGTTAACTTCACAGAGAGTTGGCGATAAAGATAGGAAGAACAAGCGAGACAAGTATCAGTCAATGTCCAGGCGCATATTAGTAAGTTCAGTGTTCCTGTCATTGGTATATGGACGGAGCACGGGTCGTTTCTCTGCGCCGCTGCTGTATATCGACTAGCTAATGTTAGCTAGCTAACTGCTAGCTGCTTTGGCCAGTGCAGTCCTGCAACAAGTTTCCTGGAGAACTAATGGCCACAGGAGGGCAGCAATAAATGTTTTCACAGATGGTTTTAACCTGTGCTATGGTATTCTCCAGAGGTGGGAAGTATTCAGTCATTTACAAAAGTCAGTAATAGCACAGAGTAAAAATACTTGATTACAAGTAAAGGCCCTACATCCAAAACTTTTACATTTAAAAAATAAAACTGGAAAGTAGCTATTCGACCCTTTCCAGAATAAATTACTGGATTATGCAAGGTTAAAGCTTACCCACTTAATATACTCTCTTGGTTATTGTAGTCTATAACAATCGATCATAATCTGTAAAATGATGTTAATGTTTTGTAACTAGTACTCGTCAGTTCAGATAAATGTATTGCAGAGTACAATATTTGAAATATAAAGCAAAGCAAAGTACAAATTCCCCAACATACTAGAAATTCCCCAAGTACTAAAAAATCTACTTAATTAATTCCCATCATTGGTATTTACAGCTTTAATTTCAAACATTTGCCAACACACACACCTTGCTTAGATTTAATTGTAGAATATTGCAATCATGTAAACAATCATTGCCTCTTTGTTTTATTATTTTCATTATTATTTTACATTTATGTACAGCATGCTGAACTGTTTTATGAACTGGGGCTATACGAATAAATTTGAATTGAACCCTGCTCTGTCATAAATTATGTAGGGGATTTCAAGCGCCTAAAATGTGCCACATAAGTAGTAACCCAGCCCAGCATACCACAAAGCAAATTGAAAAGTACTGGTAAGTAAACCGTACTGTGCCACTAAAATGTTATTAAATGACCGCAAACCAAAATATGTCATCCAACTGGCACAAAGCGTACCTTCAAAACAAAACTCCAGAGTAGGGCACAGACAGTTTAGTGAGTTGTCACAGATTCTGTTTCATACAGTCTGTCTGTAAAAGAATGGGTTCATAGTTTACAACATTATTGGATTGTATCAGTTGTGGGCTTTTTATTTTTATTTTACGTTTGTATTAACTCTGCTAGAGGTTGCAACAGTGTCTCAGCCTTCTGGGTGATGGTGACCCGGTGGGTCTCTCTGCTGTTGAGCCTCAGGTCCTGCCAGAGCATGGCCTTTCTCCTGGACTCTAACTCCTCGTATGATTCACCCCGAGGCTTCAGGTCATCCTCTCCGCCCACCTACAGGAGTGCGTCCTCTCAGTCTAAGCATTCAGCATTCAGTCAGTAAAAGCATTCATTAGACATTTAGAAAAGTAATCAAAAGTAATTAAATATAACAAATTACCTTACTTTGATGAAATAATTGAAATAGTTACACTAGGCAACTACTACATTTTAAATAGAGTAACTTGTAATTTGTACTATTACATTTTGAAAGTAACTTTCCCAACACTGGCTATACATCTTTATTAATATATATTTATTAATATATATATAACGTATAAAAAATTACATTTTATTTGGGCTACTACCTTGTGGTTTTTTATTTTATTGAATTTTATTCTTTTAAATAGAATACAATACTTTGCAAATATAAAAGTAAAAAAGTTACATAGTGCAGGGGCCTATAACAGGTATCATGTCAGAACTGACTTAAAAGAAGCAGAACTCCGTTATGTACACTGAACAAAATTATCAAAGCAACACTTTTGTTGTTGTTTTTTTGAGTGGCCTTTTATTGTAGCCAGCCTGAGGCACACCTGGGGCGAGTTCAATCTCAAAACGTTTTGCACCGGTTTGCAACATTTTCGGATTGAACGACATGTTTCCTTGCGACGTTGCGCAACGTTCTGCAACGGGCTTCGAGGTATGTTTGCTCCCGTTTGGTGGGCGTCTCTCAGGTGTTACCCAATCAGCTGAAACAATTTTGTAAACACAACGGCGTTTAAAAGGCTGGAAAATGCAGTGCGCTTGCGTACATAACAGGGTGTTCAGGTGACCACCGTTTCCGTTGAAACAAACGTTTAACAACGTTTGTCTGCGCTGAACTCGCCCCTGTGCAATACCCATGCTGTCTGTTCAGCATCTTGATATGCCACACCTGTGAGGTGGCTGGATAAGCTCGGGAAAAGAGAAGTGCTCACTAATACAGATTTTGACAGATTTGAGAGAAATAGGCCTTTTGTGTACATAGAAAAAGTCTTAGATCTTTGAGTTCAGCTCATGAAGAGTGAGGGCAAAACCAAAAGTGTTGCGTTGATAATTTTGTTCAGTGTAATCAAAGTGTTCATTAGTAGTAGAGAGCAGGATCCCGTGTGGTGGTAACAGCAGGTGGCAGTAAAACACCTGTAGATCGATTCTAACTGACGTCACCAGAATCAACGAAAAAGAAACCGGGGGCAGTGTGACGTCACATGCTTTAGCAACCGGCGCGCTGCACGGAAGAGCGGCGTGTGTTCACTATCATCTGAAACTACTCTTTGTGGTAAGGTCTAAAAGCTTCAGGAAGCTCCGTGTGGCCGGTGCAGTGGCTGAGAGACACGAGGAATACACTTTATAAATCCTCTCAGTCTCATTCGTGTTTCATTAGCTCGTGGTGCCAACGTCTGTTATGTTGCGCACCTCTAAGTTACTAAGTTAGCTAACGCACCGGTGAAGCTAAATAGCTACCGTGACTTGTTGATCGTTGCACTTACGTTAGAAAATTGTGTTTTTAGTTTATCATCTGTCATTGAACATTTTTCGATTTCCGGTGTACTTCTGCTCATTTATATGTCGAGAAAGTAACTAAAATCTGACTTATGGATGTCTCTATAGAGTCACCATGGCCTCTGATGACATTGCGCAGCTGGCTGATGCTCTTTCCCAGACCCACGTCGGGGATGGAGAGTTGAGCTACAAAGGCCTGGGACTAAAACTGGACAACGCAGAATCAGGTCAGATGCTAAACAGGGCAGCAGAGAGGGGTTATCTTTGGTTTCTCCTTTTATTTGCCCGCTGTGTACTGTAAGCATCAGCGGGCTGCTCCCTGTTTTCTCTTCAGACCTGGCAGTCTGTTATCTCTGCTTTCAGTGGAGGAGCTGGTCCGTGAGATTGAGCAATACCAAGGTCTGAGAGCTTTGCGCCTGGAGGGGAACACTGTGGGAGTGGATGCAGCCCGGGCCATAGCCAAGGCTCTGGAGACCAAAGGCCTGCTCCAGGTACTCGAGATAATGAGGAAGCATAAAGAATGAAAGAATGAAAGAAGAAGCAGTAATGTCATAAGCAATACATTTACATTGATTTAGGGGTAGGCTTATATTTAAGCAGTGCACCAGGTTAGGTTCACCTCTTTGACTGAAGCATGGTATCATTCTGATTTATATGATCACTGTCAATAAATGCTTTCACACTAAATATTCAGCACCCAGATGATTCTTTTGTGAATGTCACACAGTTTTTTTTATTCAACAAAATGATATTTCTCAAATGCACCAATGTTTTGTGTAATTGCAAATAGCCAAACAAGAACTTTGCTTAACACATTTTAAAAAGAAAGAAAGAGTACTGTGGTTCACAAACCAACCCAGAAATATTGATACTGAATTCCTTCTGACCACTGTCGTATCAAAGAAGACACACTCACTGTTTTCTCTCTGTTTAAAACACTTTGTGTCATTCAGAGATGCTATTGGAGTGACATGTTCACTGGAAGGTTGCGCTCTGAAATCCCAACAGCCCTGGTGAGAATTTCCAATACTGGTTTCTGCAGTTCATTTTGCTTTGTGATGTAGTGCTGGAATGTTTGCTATCTACTCTCTGAATATGCCTGTCTTAAACGTTCTCTTTCTGTGCTTTCGGCAGAGGTCTCTGGGTGGTGCATTAATGAGTGCTGGTGCCAGGCTGACTGAGTTGGACCTGAGTGATAACGCCTTTGGGCCAGATGGTGTGAAGGGAATCGAGCAGCTGCTGAAGAGCCCTTCCTGCCACACCTTGAGGGAGCTAAAGCTCAACAACTGTGGCATGGGGATCGGAGGAGGAAAGGTGAGCTCGCAGACTGCGATGCTGAATGCTTTGATATACTTTGACCTAACACTGTCAACCTCTCACGCAGCTCCAAATTGTAGACTTCAGATAGTACTTTTGTGTTATAACCAAACCAACTAGAATAAAAGAAGCAAGTGCTCCAGATTTACCATAAACCAGTACAAAAATGTTCCACACAGGACAGCATTAACGCATGTTTGCATCCTAGTGCAGACCGTAACAGTGCTGTATGGTTTGTGTAGATCCTGGCTGAAGCTCTCATTGAGTGCCACAGACAGTCATCAGCGCTCGGCGCTCCGCTCAGATTGAGAGTGTTCATCGCAGGGAGGAACCGCCTGGAAAATGAAGGAGCCAGCGCCCTGGCCAAGGCCTTTCAGGTAGATTATACTCACTCCCAAACTGATTAGCAGGGTTTTTTAAGATGTGGGCTAAAACTACACTACTAAATCAAGTTTGTTATCTCATGCTGTTAAAGCTTTACATCAGTGATATTTTTAAACACATGAGGAATCACAGTTAGTTAGTAAAATTATAGAGGGGGCCAAAGTCCCTCCACTTCCGGTGGACCGTCAAGGGACCTTATTTTTGAAAAATATGCTCTGTAGTCAACAGTGAGAGACAGCTCATTCTTCCTGTTTGAATTGTGCCCCGAATTACACACGTGATGTTTGTCAACAGAAAATGAATCAACATTAATTGTTTTTATCAATCAACACTGCTCAGTTCCAGCTTGCATTTTAAGATCACTGCGTTTTGGACAAGACCTCTACAGATGTGACTTTGAGCTTCACTTGTTTGGCACTTCAAATGCCAGCTCCCTCTAACTCCTTTGTTTTCCATGTAAGTTGATGGGCAGCCTAGAGGAAGTCCACATGCCCCAAAATGGTATCAACTACGCAGGTGTGATGGCGTTAGCTTCAGCCATGCGACACAACCCAGAGCTCCGCGTCCTCAACTTGAATGACAACACCTTCACCAAGAAGGGAACGCTGGCCATGGCACAGGTGAGGCCTGTTCAGACTTTTCCTAAAAGTATAGCAGACATGTAGCCAGTGTGTTTCAGCTGACACTGTTTTCTCCTGCCGGCCATGCAGGCCCTGAGGCACCTGAGGAATGTACAGGTGATCAACTTTGGCGACTGCCTGGTCCGCTCTGAAGGAGCCATAGCCCTCGCTGCAGTCCTCAGAGAGGGCCTGCCAATCCTCAAGGTCAGTTCACCAGCAGATTTCAGCCTTGATGTTTGTGTGCGTGTGTCCAGCTGTGTGATCACATGCTGCTACGTTCCTTGTCTTCAGGACCTGAATCTGTCATTTGGTGAGATCACCGAGGCAGCAGCACTCGTTGTGGCTCGGGCTGTTGAGGACAAACCTCACATGGATAAACTGGATCTGAACGGTATGCACACTGACTTCAGAGCTGGTATCACTGTCATTGCAGAACAGCAATTAAAATTGCCATTAAAATCTTAGAAGAGTTGTGGAATTAGTTTCAGAAGAAATATATTAAATATTAGTAGTAATGAAATGGAGATACACTGGAGTTATAATATCATAGCTATGGTAAAAAATGATCCTTGTGTGACTTTAACAGGTAACTGTCTGGGAGAGGAGGGCTGTGAGGCTCTAAGAGAAGCTATGGAGAACATGGACAAAGGAGACATGCTGGCATCACTCAGGTTGTGTGTGTGTGTTGTGTGTGTGTGTGTCTGTCTGTCTGTGTGTCTTCAGTACAAATAAAACCATATATATGTGATGAAATTTCCTGAGCCATAAAATGATGTTTCTATTGACTTAACCACAGTGATGATGAAGGAGAACCTGATGAAGAAGATGACGACGACGATGACGACCATGAAAACGGTGACGACGATAGTGACGACTGTAATGAAGATGAGGAGGACGGTGGCGTTGTGAAGGAAAATGGAATAACAAGAAAAGATGACAGTCCGACAAAACCTCAGACCTCAGTAAGATGCCACTAAATCCATTTATATTTATCTTTACCTGGCAACCATAACCATATCAGCTTCAAGTTATTTGTCTTCGGCTGCTGTATTTTTGCTTTCTAAATAAATTAACCTTTCTAGTCTAGTCATATTGTGCATAAATTGAAAGCGTGTAAATTAGTTTGGTTTAATAAAACATTTAGATCAATATTTCATGTTGAAAGAATAGTGTCTTGCCATAAGCTTCATATCAGTGTCTTGAAATATCCTAATAAGTTTGAACTAACCAAGAAAAGAAGAAAATAAAGGATTCAGGATTCCTGCTCTGATTGTGACTTTGTGTCCACCCTCAGGCAGAGATCATGTCTTTCCTCAGCTGCCCCTCTGCAGAGAAGCTTCTTCAGCTGGGAGAGTTGAGGACAAACCTGCAGCAACAGGTAGGAATTTTCAAAAAGTGTCCCAGCAGGTTGTTTGCTGCTCCCACAATCTAATGTAACTGTCGACTTTGATGTTCAGTGAGCTGGGTTATTTATTAAAACAGATTTTTGCAAAAAATGATGACAAAGTATTGTATCAGGGCCATTGTAGGTGAAAATGTATTAATAAATTACAGAGGGAGATAATATTCTGAGAAAATTACAAGCATTAAGTTGTAAATTTACAAGTAGTGTTTCATTTATAATATAAAAGTCAGTGCAGACAAGAGAACAGGTGGAGCTTTCAGACAGTTAGATATGATTTTTTTAAAAAATAAATTTCTGCAGTTCTTCTATTTGTTAGGCTTTTGGTATTTGAACAGAAGGAAGTGTTCATATTATGGGTTGGTGAAAGTATGTAATACCGTATATGATTGCTGTTATTAACATCTCCTTACCCTGCTTTTTAATAGGGAACAGAGCCTATGGTAACACAATCACATCTGAAAAATAGTATTTTCTGAATGTTTCTCGTAAATTGACCACTTTAATCTAAAAGGTTTTCTCTGAATGTCAACCCATTCCCCAATTCCATTTTTTTTCTTTTTAAATACAATGACCCTAATATCCCGTCATACAGACTGGATTTAATCTGTTGATAAAACGTTTCCCCAGGTGGATGCATCTGACCTGCACAAAGCTGCTGATGTCCTTCTGAAAATTGCTTCTTTGTACAGCGAGCAGCCAGAGACCAAGGCGGCCGTCCTTGAAACTAGTGGTGAATAAAAAAGCTGCTGTTACTACTGAAAACAAACAAGAGTATTTTTGTGTATGAAGTGGTTCAAATACTGGTGTTGATAGATCTCATCCTTGATGTACAGAGTGCTATCACTGCTGTGTAGGGCTACAGCTATTGCTTAGTTTATTAATCGAGGATTCTACGGATTATTCCATCGATTCATTAAGTATTCGACAAGAAATACTTTTGCTTGCCGTCCCCTGTACCGGGATCAGCTGTGTAAATCACATCACTGTACATACCAAACTCATGGGATTGTGATTTATGTTAAACGCTAATGTTAAGCGTTACCTTGATTCGGGTCCCCTCCGTGGACTCAATGCGTAAACTGGATGCTTTCTGCTCAGATGCTGAAGCATTGCAGTCGTGCTGTTGTGGTAGGCTAGTTCCCTTTTACATTAGACACACTGTACAGGCTTATTTTAATTTAGCTTGGAATGTGTTGTTGAAATGTTAAATGGACTAAACAACGTTTCAACTCTATTGTCACTGTGTCCCACAGACGCTGTGATGAAGAAGCTCCTCTCTGGCTCCACCCTCCAGTCATACTGCTTCCTCTCAACGCTGCTGGTCATGACGGGACTCCTAAAGGTACAGTGCTGCTACAGAACCCCCAACTCTCTCCCCCAAGAATCTGACACAGAACTAAAAAAAATCCACTGGGATTGTTTATAATTTTTTTAATAGGAAAGACTCGAATCACAAAAGTTGTATACATTAGTCACTTTAATTATCTGGTCTAGCCTCTATCGGTGTGCTTTGCACTGCTACACTGCAGACTGTTAGCTTTTACCATGACATACAAAAGACTTTATAATGGTAATGCTGTCAGATTGATTCCTGCTGAGAAAGAGTAACGATGTGTTCAAAGTGTATCAGAGCGCCATGATGTGCTGAATCTGGACCTTCCTCTATTATATGCCTGCTTTCAGGCATGGCACAGCTCTTCTCGCTTAGAACCGTTCTTTTGTGGTTTAACATTGGCAAAAGCTGTGGACTGAAATAAGGAGTTAAAACACTGCAGACCACTGAATGGCCAGAGAGAATTGTCACCAGAATCAGACATCCTGCACAAACACACTATATTTAAAAAGCCAGGGTACCATCAATATCGATGGTACCCTGGCTGCTTGTCGAATGTGCAGACGCTCCCATGTTTGGTTGTCGGTGAAAGGAGCCAGCGAGAGTTCCTGTGTTTGTGTCGCGTTAATGATGATGGTGTCACAGCAGTTTCACACAGTGCCAACAACTGAGATGATCAGTTAAGAATCTGCAGTGGAAAACAAAATTGAGATACGTTCCTGCTACCAGAAAGCAAGTCAGGATTCTGTTCACTCAGAACAGAAATGTTGTGGTTCCAGTTTCTCTGATGGTACATATAAGTGCCTTGGTGTGAAAGCTTAAATTCTAATTTGTAAAGTTCATGAATATTTCACAAAGTATTTGTGGCTAAAATGCTTTTAGTTAAGAGTCCCTCTCCTGTTACCGTACATACAGCTGATTTCTTGCATTCATCATCTGTCATGTCATCATCTGGAGACTCGTTTATCACATCTGCTTTTCTTAAGAACAGGGTCTTCGCTGGGTTTTCTTTCCTTTCTGTCAAGGTTTGAAATAAAATTGTATTAATGATTCAGTTAATTTAGGCATTTCTGTTCTGCGCTTCAGGGAGAGGGGAAGATGAAAAAGGTTCCATTGGTCCCGGGTCAGCTGTTGTGTTTGGAACACGCTGTCCAGCAGGAATACTTTCCCCAGCAAGCCGTCTCGCTGCTTCACACCTTTGTGTCCAAGTAGGACCATCTTTACATCTGCACAAGTTTAATTTTACATCTCAGTCAACTTGAAAGCTGTAAATGTGTGTGTGGAACTGTTTGTAAAATGTCACATCACTTCATGCAGACTCTGAAGTCTTAAACCATCCACATTTATTTTCCTTTGTGAATCTGCAGGAACAGTGAGGCTCTCAAGTCCTGCAGGAATGCCGGAGAACGGCTGAGCTCTGCCCTGGAGATGAAGTGCCACGATCAACACTGACCCTCCGCTGCCAGTACCAACACTGGAACACAGACACACACTGTACTGGCATTAATCTCTTGACCAACGAAAATACAGGGAAGCTTTACACTTGAACAAGGGACTCAGACAACCACTTAATGTATCTCCACTCCTGATTTGTATATTTTTATGAAGGCATGACAAAGACTGTCCAGAATATCTTAGTTTTTATTTTTCTACTTACGCTTGGGACTTATATTTTTTATAGGAAATAGAGATACAAATGATAAAAATATAGGAATACACATGAGTTCAACTTTTGAGTTAACGTGTAAAACATGAAACTGATTGTAACGTGGAGTGGAGCTAACAAACTGTGTCAGTCTGGCACCTTTTACAATATTGCTTTGCAGTTAGTTAGTTTCAAATATTGCATCCATGTAATTTCCAGGTCTTAAAATGTTGAGATTGTACAATACAATTTGGCACAGTATGGCAGATACAGTTGCAGTGTTCTGATAAACACACAGCTAAGATTTGGTCTTATTTTTAGGCCTGTATCTCACATACTGGTTCTCTATTTGTTCCTGTGAAAACATTATGATGGAGAGCGAAGACAAAAAATCTACAATCTATAAATCTTAATAAATTAGTTCAAATAAGGAGCTGACTCCATTGTTCTGTCTTACTGATAGGATCAATTAGTTTTGTTTGGTGTTTAAACCTTCTATAGTAAGGGGAATGACAACATTTTTAGGAAAGTCTGTCCAATCACAATCATGACACCGCTGCTCATAAAGTCCAGTCAAGTCAGAGTGCCCTGTGCATCAGACTGTGAGCAGGAATGGGCTGCAGGCAGGAGCCGCACACACAAGCACTGTCATAACACTGTAGATCTCAGGGAATCACTTTTACCTGGTATACCCTCTTTTTTTTCCTTTTTAAAAACCCCATAAACAATCTTACTGAAAAAACACGCTTTTATGTGGCTTCAGGTGCTGTGTGCTACCTCATATGGCTGTTTTACCTGTTGGTGGCACTTAGTTACACTTCTGAGTAACAATGGACCTTGTGGACTCAGGATTATGTTTGTTTTACAGATATGTTGTTTTGTACTGAAAGCCCTGCCACAAATATAACTAATCCAACAAGCCTGACTCTTAGAGTGTGTGTGTGTGTGTGTGTGTGTGTGTGTGTGTGTGTGTGTGTGTACACACTTTGCTGAGTAAAACTACAGACATCTCTATTAGTTTAAATATTTGGGGATAAAGTTGTCAGTACTGGATTCGGGATATAGACTGAAGCTCTACTTTAAGAAGGCTGAGATGAATCTTCCAGCTACACTGGAGATTGAACCTGCATGGCAGTGAGGTGAAATGGCTCAACAACTTTTCATTTAAACGCGAACTATTCCTTTATTAGGCTCATCGGAGCACTGTGTGTAGACTCCGGTGGTGTGAGTTGGAGGTGTGTGTGTGTCGGGGCGGAGGGTCAGTGAATGAAGGGATAAACGGAGTTTGTTTTGGATGGGGGACAGCCGGGGGAAGAGCAGCAGAGTGAGCAGAGACCGTGAGAGTCAGCGGCCAGTAAGCGACCAGCAGCTGGACGGAACCACGACGAACACACGGTGAGTCCGTGCGTAAAATGGATTTTTATAGTTAATGTCAATAGTCAAATGTTTGGACCTCAAACATGTACATTTATTTGTTCGACTGTAGTAGTGGCAGTGACATGTCAAATAAAAACTGAAAAATTTATTTGTTGAATTATCTAATCATGTGGACGCGTTTTGTTTTGCGTCAAAAGGAGGGGAAATTTTATCTCACTGAAGACATATTTTCTTGATTATCATTGGGTGCGGGAATTGAACAAATCCAAATAGATGGGATTTTTTAAATATTGTAGGTTTTTGTCATTCACAAAACTTCATGAAGTCAACATACGTGTTTACGCACAGGACAAAAGTAGCCTAAAATAATGTTGAAGACAGGAAAAATGTTGCATAGTGATTTCTGGTAAAAGCATTCATAGCCGATGTAGAGTAGTTTTCTCACCGTTCCTGGCCAGGGGACACATTTTCTTTCAGGGCAAACGCATTTTGGCACAACACCGACAGGGAAAGACACTGCGTCTTTGTGCGCTGTCGGCGCTGCAGCTTCTCTGCGGTCGGGACTGTTGATCCCCGGGGGGACGCGGACAAACACACCGGCCGGAGAAAATTCCTCCGTCTCCAGTTTCTTGCCCCCTCTCTACTCAGGGGATATTAGGAACAAAACGTGGTATGCTTATAAAATATCAAGGCTTCCATATGATGTCAGTCTGACTTCAAGTTGACAAATGAATGACAAATGACAAAGTTCACAAATGTAGCCTATTCATGAAATGTAACCGTGTTTTCTCTGATTTATACGCTCATAGGTCTCTGTCAGGCCCATCTATCTGACAAGGTTTGGTGCAGCAATTTGGAGAGTAAGGTTTAGTCATGACACCGTTTCACCGTGTCAATGTATTGAGACTCCAAATTTCAGAGTGCGGAGCTGTGAAGCTTTTCATGTCCATTCCTGCGGATCAAGATTGTTGATCCGACATGGGAATGTGGTTTTAAGGCATTCCAGTGAAGACGGGGGCAGCCCAATCTGACCAAAACACTAATCCCCAGAAGTACAGGACGATGGAGATAGTTTTCGTCAAACTGAGCGTTAGCACAATGCAAGAAAAAAAACACAAAACAATGTCACACACATTCTCAGGCTGTGGTGTATAGAATATATCCTGTCATATACTGTAGCTACATCACATATATACACCATACACCGTTCAGTATGCTACATCACAGGGCCTCTATGCTTCTGCAAGTAGGGCCCTTGAGCAGGGGCATTCTCTCCACATTTTAATTTTACCTGCAGAAAAAACGTACGAAGTGGAACCAAAAAATGGTTCTTCAGAGTGATGCCATTTAAGAATAACTATTTTTCTGTGTGTCTTTGGACAGTTATTTAAATGAAACCATCTGAGAGGTTTAGAGGGGAAATGTCTTTTTGTCTCAATGTCTGAAACTTGACAAGGGGCCCCTTTTTGGGTGGGTCACAAGCCAACAATGTTGAAAACCACTGGCGTGATGTAAAACAGTCTGAAAAGTATCTATAACCTCCACAATGTAGTGTAGTAAAAAATACCACATTTCCTGCTAAAATGTGGTGCAATAGAAGTATAAAGTAATGAAATAAAAGCAAATGTATTTTGTAACTTACCACTTGACTACATATATGTAAAAATAAAAGTGGCTTTAAGCCAGAGAAGGTCTGGGGTCCTACGGGCAAGTCCCACCTGCCCTATAGTATTAAACAAATTTGTATGACTATAACTTTAATAGGTACTCCTTTCATGTTTTGCTGGTCTAACAACAGGTTTGTACAAGAGCTAATCATTAGGGAAGTTATACAAGGACATTTAATGCTGAAACATTTCATTTATAACTATACCGGGTCACTGATATAAAGCACTGTTCAGTTTCACAGTTCAGCAGTCTGCAGAGGGTGGAAGAGTGAATGATGAATGATGTTGATTCAATGTTTCCTCTGTAGACACTACCAATGGCCAAATACTTTAACTCTGAATGAATGAATGAATGGGTGAGTAGTGGATTTGTTCGGTCATTCACATCTAAGACAATGTTTGCTGCTGGCTTGGCCTTTTATGTGTCAATGGGGAAATGTCATTTTTTATTTACCAACACTGGCCAAGAGGAGCCAGTCAGTAAAGACTACTAACCATACATTACTACCACATACAGTAGTGTGAATTAAGTAAATGCTGTTATTTTCCCTCTCAGATGTACTCCAAGCTCTGTCCTGACAGTCTGCTGCTCAGCCTACTGCTCCTCTGCATCCCTGCCGCATTCACAGCCAAATGCCCACCGCAGTGCATCTGCGACCAGATCCAGCTCACTGTGACCTGCGTCAACAAGAACCTGACCCAAATTCCTCCCACTGTTGATGAGGTCTCTTATTTTCACGCATACACAAACACACCAACATGTCTATGGTATATTTAGTTCCCATATCTTTCCATCTAATATGTAATCCCCTGTCTTTGTAGATCACTGTGAAATTAGATCTTCGAGGTAATGACATTCAGGAACTTCCCACCGGGGCTTTCAAACACACTCCCTACCTGACTCACCTGTCGCTGCAGCGCTGCAACATCCGCAGAGTGAAGGAGGGGGCTTTCCGCGGCCTCGGTCGCCTGGTCTTCCTCAACCTGGCCAGCAACAACATTGACATTCTCTACCAGGTCACCACACAGATCCAGTTCTGTAACAGTCATGTCTCCCATTATACTTTTTTATCTAAATTCTCCAGTCACCCTGTGCATAGCCTCTCCTTATTGAAACAAACCCCCACCGCACACACACACTCAGTAATATTCAGTTAATGTTTTGTCTTCCTTGTCTTGTGCGAGTCCAGGAGTCATTCGACGGCCTGTCCTCGCTGAAGCAGCTTATGATTGACCGTAACCGCGTGGAAGAGATACAGCCCGGGGCTTTCTCTCAGCTCGGCTTCCTCAATCTGCTCTCCCTTACACACAACCAGCTGGTCTACATTCCCAACATGGCCTTCCAGGTGCGCACACACACCCCAACCTACACAAAATACATCAAAGAAAAGAACTGGCTCCTTTCGCTGGAACATTAATAAAAAGGTCTATTTGTAGTTTTCAGCGGCCAATAGCGGTGGGTTTATAGATTGCAACCAGGTGTGTGCTCGCACGCGTGCTCGAACTCATGAGCGAGCATAATGCGACACACAGAGACAGACACATTTGGAGACAGCTTCACACAAAGTGCTGTAAACTCCCATTGCAATGTTACAGTAAAATTTTTATCAGCTTGAGGCTGAACTTATCCATGCCCATTATATGATAACATGACACCGACTGCATTTAGCCAGCGTGATATATTGGTGGAAGCTCGTCTGCTGCTTTTCAATACCTATACAAACAATAATCAATAACAGTCAATAACAAGCAGCTGTGTGATGAGTGCTAATGTTAGCTGGCTGCCCCTGCCTTGCATCAGGCTAGTAAAGACAAATTGCTCCACATTTGCTTTACCATCACATCATTTCTTGTAGCTAAAAATCAACACTTTGACATAATACTGGTTGTACACAGGATAGTAATATGGGTTGTGTTAGCTGGTGAAGTGTGGCAAGCCATACAGTGTTTTGCACCGGACAAGGTTAGCAACTGGTTGGCGGTAGCCAGCGAGCTAACGTTATCCAACTTAAGCCAACTAAACCATAAAATCACAATATGTCTCACATGCTTTACTGTAATGTTAGTTTACCTGTCCAACAGGATGAATGCTAACTCTGTGTCACTTTCAAAACCAAACGGAGGCCTCTCCGTAACTGTGTTTTCACCCAAGGTCAATCTGATTCTTGTTTGGACTGACAGGCTCCAGCACATAAAAGTTGTTTTGGAGTTTGTGTTGTGCTGGGAGCAGGTTGTCTTTTGATTTTAGTGGACTCAGGTCGTTAGCTGCGGTGTTGTTGCAGTTTGTACGGTGCAGACTCAGCAGCCAAGAGGCTCGGGAGCGCGCATACACGTCACAACCAATGGATTTTGCGGAAATATCCAACCCGGAGTCTTCACATAGGATTAGGCATACTGGCCATCAGAGGTAACAGGAAAACCCTGCAAGTGGATCATTTTAATGTGACATTACAACCCCTTCACACACAGGCAATAAAAAAGTGATTCATTTCATTTAAAAAATGGGTATACAGTGCCTTTAAAGAGCCGACCTCTTCTCCTTCCAGGGCTTGCAGAACATCAAATGGCTTCGTCTTAGCCACAACTCTCTGAACTACCTGGACACTGAGGCCTTTGCTGGTCTGTTCACGCTCACCCGTCTCAGCCTGGACCATAATGAGCTGCAGTTCTTCCCCAGTGAGACCATGACCAGGTAGACAACATGGCATATGACACTACATCTACTTTTCAATGACATCTGTGTTCTGCCACAGAGTTACAGAACCCTCATGTAGACAGTAAATCTTCTTTCTACTGAGAAATGCCTAATATTTTAATAAAAGTAAATTGCTGTGAGTACTAGTTTTTATTCTGTGAACAAATAAGACTAAGAGTCTACACAGCTTCGTAAGTAGCTCTGTGAGGCTGTACTTAGGCACGGTGCTGCTTTGAGCTCAGTGCTCACAATGTTAATCCTGTCGGTAATTTTTATCATTTTCAGAGTGCTAGCATGCTAATATTTACCTACTTAGCACTAATTACAAAGTATAGCTGAGGCTGATGGGAATGTCTTCAGATAGTTCTCCAGATGTTTGGTGATAAACCCAAGTATTGGATAAATTTAAATTTTGATTTGATAGTGCTAAATTAAAGACCAGAGGATAACCAAAGTTATTAGAATCCATCCAGTAGTTGTTGAGATATTTCAGTCTGGACCAATGTCTTGGATTGACAAACTAGTATTGCCATCTCTAGAGCTGCGTTGCAAGCCAGGCTAAAAGACATTAGTTCATTTCAGTTGCCCTGTGCCTTAAAGGGAATATACCTGCAAACATCAGATCCCTATAATAGAATAAATATTCAAGTAATATACCTGAAATTTACATCCTAATTTTCCACACTTCAACCTCTCTGTACCCAGACTGCCCGAGGTGACCCGTCTTGATCTGAGCCACAACCCGATGACCTACCTTGGAGAGGACGTGGTGTCCATGGCCAAACTGACCCACCTCTTCCTAGACCACATGTCCCTGCAGGACATGGCCAACTCGGCTGTATCGAAATCCCCCAACCTCATCCACCTGGACATCAGCTATAACCAGCTGCGTGTCATCCAGCCCTTCTCTGAAGGTTCACCCAAACTGGCACGTCTCAACCTTGCTGGAAACCCAATCTACTGCAACTGCTACCTACGTCCACTCAGGTACAGAAGAACTTTGTGAATTTTGAACCAATGGCTGACTTCTAGACCATAGTTCTTTTATTCTGTCAAACAAAAAGGTATTAATCCCCAATCTCTCTCTCTTTTTGTTACCTCACTACAGGAAGTGGGCAATCCGTAGCAAGGTGAAGCTGATTGGGACATGTGGAGGACCGGCTCATATGTCAGGAGAAAGCCTGGATGCCGTTCATCCTCCTGAGTTGCGTTGTCAAAGCCAGGAGGCCATGCTGAAGGCAGAGTTCGAGGAAGCAACCAGGATCACACCACCACCCACAGTAGAGCCAGAGAACAAGGTCAAGTGTCCTGCCAACTGTGCCTGTGAGGTGAGTGGGGTGTATGAAGTTGGACTCTAGGGGACACAGTTTTATGATTTACATTTATAGTGTACTGAGACTGTTTTCTTGTCCCCTTGAACGTCTGTTAGTTGATTTCAAGTTTCCCAGAATTACTTTCATTCATAAAATGTCTTGTAGCTGCATAGCATTCTCGCTCTCGCTCTTTGAACTGACACAAAAACATGACATGAAATAAATAGTAGACTAATTAGACAAGAGTCCATTTCTAGTTGTTTATGAATCCAGAGCCAGCAGGTTGCTTACTTGACCTTCCCTAGTCGGGCCAGCCACACCCCGGTCCTCTCCTCTGAAAGAAACTTAACCAAAGACCAGCTTGTATTACGTAACACTCGCCCTCTTGAGATTGGCACCTAATCAAAAATGACCAAGGACAACATGTGATTATGAAAACAGTATTAAGAGAAATATTGAGGTGGTCAATGGTGTTTTTGACAAAGCAAAGCTAGCTGGGTCCCCCTGCTTCCAGTTTTTAAGCTAAGCTAAGGTGATCGCTTGCTTGCTGTGGCTTCATGTGATGCCCATAGACATGAGCGGTTTCTATTTTCTCATCTGACTCTTGGCGAGTAAGTGAGTACTGTAAGCATTTTCTCTTGACTTTTGAGTGGTTACCAGGAAACAAATGAGGAGCTAATGTGGAATTAACTGCCAGTGAACCATTAGTTAATGAGTAACTCCTAATCAAATTTTATATAGTAGCTAATGATTAGGTAATGGTTAGTTATTTAAGAAATGAGTCAGGAAGGACTTAATTATTGATTTATTGTTATCAAGTACTTATAATAAATCATAATAACTATATAGTAGATAATGATTAATAACTAGAGAACAGACTGGGAGATGCTATATTAATGAATCATTAGGTAATATTTGATTTCATGAATATCTGTGAATCAATAACTCTAACCACTTTGTTGATGTGAACAGCACATTTCTTACTAATTACTTAAATAATACTTACTGTTTTTGTGCATCACAAGTAAAGTGATACATAATACTGAGTACTTACTAAGTAGTCCCTCATTACTTCATCATTACCTTACTTACCCTTTTCTGTGTCCCCTAAAGTAAAGTGGTGCTTCAAACTGAGTGGTTACTGAATACTGAATCATACAGAGTTAATCAGGAACAAGTCAAGAAGAAAGCGATTATAGTGTTGTCCATCATGTGTGGCTCCAGTGTGATGAAAGGAAAGTACAACCACTAGGTTGTCTACCTCTTTCCTCAAACTGGAGTGGGCGTGTCTCACTATAATTACAGTGGTCAGAAGGATTATTCACAGATATTCATGAACTAATCATTACCTAATGATTAATTGATATGAGATCCCAGTCTGTTCTCTAGTAACTCATCTCCATTATGAACTATTAGGGAAGTAATTATTAAGGATTCATCCATAATCAAGTCTTTCCCGATTTGTTCCTCACATCTTTCTTAATGTAGCAAAGTGTTACCAACTATGCATTCAACTGTATCGCTGAAACTTTTTTCTGCTGACAAACACTATTGTAGCTGATGCAAATACCTTAAGTCATGTCAAATGCTATTTAGATAGCCTATCCATGGAAGTAAAAAATAAAAGTGTAAAAGTTAGATTCAGTGTAATTTTCTTCATAGCAGTATTTAGAAATGACAGTTAACTGATAAGCAATATGCAAATTTCCACTTCCTAAAAAAAACAAAACACACCCACGGTTTTGCTCCTACAGTTACATTTTTGATATTTCTTTCTTACTTCTCTACTTGTGCTAAACTATGTTTGAAGCTTTTACCATCATTCCGTAATTGGCACTTGCAAAACTTATGGTCTAATTATTATTAGTTATTGCTTTAACTTATACTTAAATATTCTGCAGTTTTCTGTTAGTATTACAGACTCTACAACCATCAATTATAATTGTTCAGGTTTTTTTATGTTTGCCCTAAAACCCGCTGAACAAAATATCTTGTAGTTTAGCTTTAAATTTATTTGATTTGCAAATACAAATGTCTAATAAAAAAGAGTTGACTTATAATTGACGAATACATGGTGGTTCCAAACCTGGGGGTGGGGACCCTCCAACGGGTCATAAGGAGTCTTAGGGGTCACTATTTGATCGCAAAGGAAAAAACACTTTTAAAACCCAAATTGTTGAATTTTGCTGACTTTAAAAAATATATATGATTATAGAAAATTTGGCACCAAATAAGTTGTGTAGTGTCAGGAGAGCTGAAAGTGTATGTATGCATTCAAAAGGAGAGTGGAAAACAACATGACTTGTGCTGGCACTTTGTGTGTCTGTGTCCTCTGTCCATTACCTCCCGGTCTTCAGGCTGAGACGCACCACTCCTCGTGTGAGAACCGCGGCCATACCAAAGTTCCTCGGGGTTTCTCTCCCAACACGCGTCTCCTCGACCTGCGTGGCAACAACTTCCACTACATCCCATCCAATAGCTTCCCTGGTGTTACCCAGGTCGTGTCCCTACATCTGCAGCGCTGCAGGATCGTGGAGGTGGAGGATGGGGCTTTCAGTGGAATGAAGGGACTGATCTACCTGTACCTGTCGGAGAATGACCTCTCTTCTCTCAGCCCTGACGCCTTTAAAGGTTTTTTAAACGCAAAAATTAAATATGTAGAAAGGTCATTTGTTGCATTATTCTTACTTGTGTCTTACTAAAATAAAATTTCTATAATCTAATTCCCCAGGCCTCCCACAGCTGACTTACCTCCACCTGGAGAAGAACCGCTTCACCGCTTTCCCCAAAGGAGCCTTCAAACTGGTGCCTAGTCTGCTGGCACTTCACCTGGAGAAAAACGCCATCACCAAGTTGGAGCCAGACATGTTGACTGGAGCTGAGGGCCTCAGAGCCCTCTACCTCACCGGGAACACCATTGATCATGTGTCACCCAGGGCTCTGGACCAGGCCAGTGACCTTGATACGCTCCACCTGGGAGGAAACAAGCTGAAGGAAGTGCCCACTGAAGCGCTGAGCAATGCGCAAAACCTCAGAGACCTGAGGCTGTCAGGGAATTCAATTCGCTGGGTGGGGCCAAATGCTTTTAGACCATTGGGGAGGTCACTGAAGGAGCTTTATCTGGACAACATGGGACTGGAGAAGGTGAGTGGGCTCTAGATGTTAGTTACACACTCAAACAGCACCTCTCTCCATATTTTCTTAAACCTGCCCATCAAAATGAAAACGTAAGCACTGAAATGCTGAGCTCATTTCACTGAGGTTATTTAACAATTTCCTGCTCCAGATGTCACAGAACTCCCTGGCAGGTCTGGGTCCTGGGTTGAGGAGTCTCTTCCTGGAAGGCAACCAGCTGGAGGAGGTACCCAACTTCCACCCTTTCACTTCTCTGGAGGTCATCAACCTGGCTGACAACCCTCTGATGTGTGACTGCCCTCTGCTGCCACTACGCATGTAAGGCAATTCTGGCACAGTGTAGTCAGAAATGGTTAGGGTTCTCACAAAAAGGAGTTTCTGAAGTCTGAACATTTCCCAAAGCAGGACAAAACTTGTTTTATGTCTAAAATGTATTTATTTTTGATCTTAGATGATTCTTTACTAATACATGATTAACTTGATCGAAAACTTGATTGCACTCCAGCTAAATCACATATTTTAGCTACTAGTAACACTAGTTCCTGGTCTGACCAATTTTAATAAGATAATTTGATCTTTTCTTTTCATCTAGGTGGATTGAGAAAGTCAACCTGAAGGTACGAGCCACATGTGCCAATCCCCCTGAGCTGAAGGGTCGCAGGGTCAAGGACGTCCACATCTTCAAAGCCTGCCCTGGGGGCGAGAGCCTCCCCTCCGGCCCTAACGTCACCCCAAAGCCGGCCAAGGCACCCAAGGCAACCAAACCCAAACCAATGCACCTCAACAGCCTTCGGCAGGTCAAAATGCTCCAAGCTAAATCCAAACTTCGCAAAAGTCCCAACACAAAACCAGCAGCAGCCAAGAAAACCTCAAAGGGACGCAGCTTGGCCTGATATTGCAGCCTTTTGTATTGATGTTGAGACCACAACTTCCAGTAAACTGGCAACTGATTTTGAGGTTAAACCCTGGATTCAACTCCCTACAACTGTAACCTCTGCTGACTTTAAAAGCTTTTAGCTGCTGAGGCTGTTTCACATCTCCAGCCAGTCAGTTTTCAATTAGCCAGTCTTGTGCTGTATTTCCTCTTCGCAGTCGAATCCATGTGTTTTAAAAGTCAAGATTTTTTTTAAAAATCATCCATGGAACCTACACTGAGCACACATGCTTTTTGTCAGCACTGCCCTGCTTCACATTCACAGCATTAGATACACATTCCCAGCTCGTCAAGCTCCTGAACAGCTATGTTGGAAGTTTTAGCATATTGAAAGAGGCTGTTGTCATTACCTTTAGTTACTTGCTCAAAAATGATTCAATCTTTGGCTTTAAGCTAGTTATCCATAACCACTAAACTGCACAATGTACTGAACCAAGTGAATTTCAAGTCCCATTTTGTAAAGATACCTTTAGACAACAAGCATCAACAGAAAGTTGAGGAACAATATTTTTTATGTGATTTCATATTTACATAAAAGAATACATCTAGATATAAAAACAGAAAAAAATAAAATATTACAACAAACATTTGTCTGCTATATCAACCCAGAATGATCAAACATGAAGACCTTCAGAGTCTTATTTACAGGTTTGTGTGACAACATGGAGGAAGTGAGGTAGTTTTAAAACTGGTTAAGCTGGTCCTTGTGAACCATACGCAGTAAGTAAGGTATTTAGAGTATTTAAATTTATGATTTATCATTAAGATGTTCATAAAAATCAAACCCTGTTTTATTAGTATATATGATCAGTATTGCAGTTATGTTCAATAGTTACTTCTCTATGCTGTAGTTTTTATTGGTAGTGGCAGAGGCTGCCATTCCTGCTCTGGATTCAAACTGCCTATCCAAATCAGAGATTCACAGGAAACTTGCTTGCATGTAATCCAGCATTACTGTTTGTAATTTATCTCATTGATATGAGCCTTACTGTTTACCTTTCAGTCTCCCACAAGTATTAGAGCTGTAATAAGTTAATGCTGCAGTGTGAAACTTTTGTCTCGCCCTTATGACACATGCTTATGACGTACAGGCTCTGCCATCCTGAGTTGCTGCTGTTGCTCCCTTCAGCTCTGGGAAACCAATCACTGCTGGTTGACATAGAACACATCACTACCGGCGAGCCACCGTGGGAACGTCACCACAGATTTAAAACTGCGAACACAGAGATTTATCGGGCAGTGATAGGTTTAATCATCAGTGACTTAACACGTTTGGCAAAGGGCTTGAATGGAACGGATGTTAATTTTATATGTAAAATCTAGTTTTAATGCCAACCCATCATTTCCTATTGCTGCTGCTAGTTCACTTTGTTCTTTTATTGTGAAGGAGTCCCAGAAAACGCAATGTATCTGCCATCATAGTGCCGCTGTTCTTAAAAATGTGTGTGCAAAACGAGATGACCGTCATTTGGGGTGTTTTTGACTGAGGGTCAGTTTTAAACATTGCAGGTAGCAATGGAACAAGTATCTTTTTTTTATAACTTCTCTTTAATTATTATTGTATGACTTCTCTATTAAAACAACATCAGTTTGTTTGGTTGCACTCAACTTTCTGAGACCAGCACTCGCTGTTACCTCGTGTGTCACCCATATCGACCAGAACTGAAATCTCATGGCTCATACTTCAAACCACCAGTGCCTTTTTTATTTGCCCTAAATATCCCAACCTGCTTTTGTCAGTCTCAGTTTGTCTTTTGTAGTAGTTTTCCTTCAAGATAATCCCAATGTTATCTCCTTGGCTCCACTCCTCCTGGTCCAGCCTTTGTCTCCCGTCTACACCGCTGCTTTTTTTTCACTCTGCTCCATGCTGCTTTCCCCAGTAAAGCGCTCTTCCAGTGATCCCCACTCTTCACTTCTTCCTGCCGCAGTTTCACTCTGCTCTGTGTTTTCATGCGATACGTTTTCCAAGCTGCTCTGCTCTGCTGTCTTCTGTTGTCCTGACTTACTCTGCCCCCCTCCCTCCTCCTGCTTGATTACACCCAGAGAGACTTGTTGAGGGTTGTCTGCAGGGGCTATGGGGGTCTCCATCTCCACCTCCTCCACTTTCACCTGCACTGCAAAGACTACACACATAGAATGTAGTCAGCAAATTACAAATATTGTCTCACATAATGAGGGAAAAGTAAACAGCATGTTGTGTGAATTTGTCAACGTACTCTCCTGCTCCTCTGGCTCAGTCTTTGGCTGGATGAGAGGTATTTTTGGAGGAAGATGGAGGCCTTCCATCCCTGAAGGACCGTCAGCGCCAATGACCTCAGGTTCCTGACCAGTATCATCTTTAGCTTGGTCCTGAGAGAGCCTCTTCTTTGCATTCCTCTTTTCTATAGAAAGCAAAATAGTAGTTCAACAACTACCAGATGTACAAAAACACTAAATATGAAATTGGGTTTATGTGGCAAGACGCAAGAGTCCATATAGATTTTAGTCTAAACTTACTCCTTTTCCCAATGCATTTCTTGTTCTGTGCTGCTTGGTTTTCGTTTAAATCAGCTGGAACACAGAACGAAACACCTTTTTATTAAGCAACTTTTATACAGGGTCAAAAACATCCACACAGCACTGACCACCTGTTGCTCCTTTGTCAGAGTTGTAAACTAGAGGGTAGAGGGAACTTGTGATAGAAAGGTGGACAGTTTTCTGCCTCATTTGGTCTTTAGTTCCTCCAATAATCCAAATTATAGTTCAATCGGAATTAAAATACCTCATGTAAACACCTCAAAGCAGATGAATAAAGTGGCTCTCTATTGCCATTATATGGTGGTGTTTACCGAGTCCAGGAGGCGGCTGGAGCTGGTAACCCATGAGCTCACACCAGCCGACCGGGTAGATGTCTGGGGACTGGTGGTCGATCCACTGGTCGAACTCATCCTCCCAGCCATCGAAGTGGATAAGCAACAGGCGGCCCACATAGCGCTTCACGGTGGCCACACACACCAGGCGCGGCTCCATCAAGTCCACCGCCTCCAGCTTCATGTTGGGTGAGAAGCCGTGACCCGGGTAGTCCTGAAGAAAGAAAGACACAATGAGGGTTCATACGCAGTTTGATGAAGTTTGTTTTTGTACCAAATTAAGACAAACTAATACACAGATTGTGCCCCTAGTGCCCTGGGTGTATACATTTACAAATGGGTTCAGAAAGGGTTTATCTTGGTGTGCCGATATGTTCCAAGTTGTGACTAATGCAAAGAATCTGTGGGTGTGATCTTATTAGCATGTTGCTAAACAGAGAGGACAACTTCAAATTGCTGCACAAGGTTTTGACTTCCTGTCTTACGGCATTGAACAGTCGTGCCGGTGCAGCTTTAGCTTTGGTCTCCTTCAGGTATTTCTCCCAGGTGAATGTCTGAGAGTCATAACCTGCCAAGACAGAAAGAAAAAACAGGAAGGCTTTTCATCAACAGTATAGTGCTTGAGTTATTTTTCATCTTCTTCAACATCTTTCAAGAACAGAATGGTAAAGCAAACTAGTACCAGCAGAAAGTGCTTGAGTGGTGGAGACAACATGTGAGCTGAAGCAGAGGCATGTTTATATTTACCCTGGGGTACCGTGAGAGGGATGTCGTTCTTTTTGCAGAAGTCTACAGGAAGGATGGCGTGAGATGAGGCGTGGTAACAAAACCAGTCAGAGCCATTGTTTGATATGGTGCCATCAATACCCACCATCAGGTAGCCATCTAACAGCACCTGGGACGAGTGGAGGGAGGAAGAGACAAACGGGGAAACAGATGGAAAGAGAGACAACAATGTAGTCACTGTTAGTGTGTTTAACACAGATTATTGTTTACACTGACCGCATACATCTATGGTCAGTAATGTAATTTATATTCCACGTATATAACTAATTGTTAAGATAATTCTGGTCTGTCTGATTAGATCTGATCATGATTAGACAGAAAACACACAAAATTAAGGTACAGGAAATAGATGTCTTACCTTGTGTACAGTGGCCACACAGATACTTCCCAGGTTGAGAGGGTCAATGGCCTCCAGCTTCATTCCTTCTTCGAAAAAACTTCCCTCCATGTAGACAAACCTGGGCTGCAGATCACACAGTGGCTGTTTAAGAGCTGCGCTAAAGCGGCACTATGTAGAGCGTGACTTTCAATAGATAGTGAGTGCAGGTTATTGTCACATAACCCAAATTCACTAGTACTCATTTCACTTTGATGTCAACTGTCATGAAACAGTGAAGCTGTGATTGTCAGATGGGGCCAAAATACAGAGCTGAGAATTGAGAGTATTTCTATTACTTTCAACGTATTTTCTTTCATCAGTATAGTGCTCGAGTTCAGGCAAAACTCTCAATCAAAAGTTCTGTGCACTGGTTATGTCCTTAAATATATCATCATCATCATCATCATCATCATTTTAAGCTTGTCAAACCATTTTTGCTTTAGGTGTTTGGAGTGAGGCACACCTACACTGTAAAGATTTCATAGCAGGACACAGTCAATGACAAAGTGTCACTGGCTGAGTCATGAGTCTAAAGAAATATCAGATCTCACTGCAGGTCTGTAAAAAGAACTTCAACTGAATTATTTCCTAAATTGCACTGTTATCAAATGTGGATTTACTGTCAAGGTTTGCATAGAACAACAGCTAGGTAATAAAACAAGGGTTACACTCTAAAGCAGCTGTTGTTGTTGCTTTTTGAATTTCCTTACCTTTTTAAAGAGCAGGAACGTACTGTCACAGTTACCCCTCAAACCACTGGCAGCAGCTTCCGTACTGTTTACTATAATAATAATAAAGTTTCAATTATTATTTATTCAATTATTAATCTACCTGTGGGAAGAAACCAGCCACAGCAAGTCTCAAATTACAAATTACATTATTAAATAGCACAGTTTTATCTATTTAGATCACAGCTTTTGATATTTAGAATACTTTAATCACCATGCCTGTCAAGATCCACAAATGGCCCACCATAAATAAACCTGTGTTTGGTGGCGTGTCCTCCCTACATTTCTGTGTTTCTGTCTATATTGCATGTTGTCAATACTATGTGTTTATGAATCCTAAACCTACCACGTGCTTTAATGGCATGACCCACTCTTTTGGACCAGCCGATCGGGTGCAGGAGGGGACTCCACATGTGACACCAGAAATCAGAGATTGCGTTTTCAGGGGAGTCGCTTTGGTCTTCATACACCAGCCTGAGACGGCCACCAATAATCGAGTCTATGATGGCCACGCGGGTCCGACTCACGTGTTTGGGGTCCACCACCTCCACACGCATACCTATTCTGAAAAAGGTCTTCATGCTCTCTGCCAACTAAGAAGAAGACAGAAGGAAGGCAATAAAAGAAAACAGATGCTGATTATGTGTTTAGTTAATTAAACTATTCGTTTAATCTGAAATCATTATAATCGTCATGTGTTCAAGACAGTTTAGGCAGTTAACACTGATGAGGCAAATCACCGTTGTCAGGCAGAAGCCAGTTTTACCTTCAGGTAGATGTCAACAGGTAGAGTGTTGGCCCCCACCAGCTTTCCCATCAGATACTCTTTCCAATCTGGGATGTTCTGCTTCACGTCTAATGAGACATATTTGTCAAATTATAATCCATTGACATTGTGATTCCTTTATTCGCTCACAGGAGTGTGCCTGTGGTTAATGCTGTTCTGTATTTGCATTGCAGGGTGGTTCAGGTGTGAATCCTCACCTTGTGGTGGCACCAGCAACTTGCTCGTCATGGCGCACCATCCAATCGGGCTCAGCTCTCCCGAAACAAGACTGGACCAAAAATCATGGCTGCTGTCGTGCTCGAAGCCTTCATATCTCAACAGGGCTTTGTATCCTGGAGACAAGAGAAAGGCAAGAGTTAAGTTACTATCAGTCCTACTGCATTGCCAGAATGTTAGGTAAATATAAACTTTTTTAATATAGGATTAGATGTTGGGTTGTAGAGCTTAAACATGAAGCAGTTTTTTCTGATTATGGATTTACTGTGCTTTGGATTACATTGGTTCATTATGGGAAACCCTTTAACCCAAATGTATTCTAATGCAATATTGTCATTGTAGAGTTTATTTTTACGGTGTCATTATGGGGTAAACATTGAGAAGTTTAGTGTCCCATGGCTGAAATGCTGTTTCAGAAACAAAATGTAACTTTTAAAAAACATTTAATTTTCCATTTCGACCTTCAAAAATCTAAATCAAAAGCAGGATTCTCCTCTCTCCCCGCTGACTACTTGCATGTGTCCGGGGAAAAAACAAAGGACAAAACACGAAACGTCCAAGACGACACAGCGTAGCTTACCAATAGCCTGGAGCGGCACATTTCGAGACACCATGGCCACAGCCGGAGTCAGAGATGACAGAGAAACACTTTTCTACATGTATATTGTATATTTGCATGTGTATGTAGTGGGGCTGGACAATAAAACAATAATAATTATTGCAATATATACTTTTTTCAATAACAATATAATGAAATGTTCAATAAATATTCAATAAATGTTTAATTTCATTCACTTGAATCATACACGAATTAGGACTTCTTTTATGAAGATGTTTATTTTTTTTTGAGGAAAAATGACTGAAAAATGATTTTATCATAAATGTTTTGAATGTTCTTCCTCAGACTTGTTAAGTGATCCACTGTTTGGCATTAAGTGTTGACCATGAAGAAAGGTTTAAACCACAATTAACCATCAGGTTTCTTCAACTTTCACTCAGGAGCAAAAATCAGCCTTTAAACTCGAAAGAAAGAAATATTTGATATATAATTAATTATCGATCTCAAAAGATATGAAACTTTTTATCAAGATAACATTTTTGGTCATATTGTCCAGCCCTAGTATTTGGTTATTTGTAATGTTTTTGTTCCCGGCCTAGGGACTACAGGTGTGAATAAGAGTTTTTGCTAACCTCCAGCATGTCTGAATTCATGTTTGCTAGCCTGCTTTATCCCTTTAGTTTTAGATGGTGTTAAAAGGTGCCTCGTGGAGTTTTCTTGTAAACAAACAAAAGTCATGTTTCAATTTATTGTTATCATCAAAACACATTGTATGTATCCTAGAAAATGTCTTTACTTATAAAACATTTCCAACTCAGAGCTTTTAGTATTTTAAACCCATCAATGTTTACATCCATGTTCACTAGCTAGCACTCTTCCTCTTTAATGCCGTTGCGTGAGTAAATCTTGCTGGAGGGTGTAAGGGCAGAAAATTGTTTTCTTCTTCCACTTATCATCTTTTATGCAAGTACTTATAAGAGTGCTATTTCTCTATTATTATTATGTCTTATACATTGTTTAATCTTCAACGTGTTCCTTTTATTATTAGTTTGATCCCGCTAGTCTGTCCACATGTGTAGGGTTTAGGTCAGGGATGTGGAGTTGTTTTCTGTTCCTCTCCTGTTTTGTCTGGGACCAGACAGAGCAGGCAGAGGATCTTTTGTTCCCCAAAACATAGATACCCAGACTGTGTAAATGATTATGCAGCCCTTTGCTCTGGGCCAGACGTTAGTGACTGTCTTGGGAGACAGAACCTCTGGTCCAGCTGATTTTGTTGTAGTACTTCTGTTTATTCTCTTTTGCTAAATAAATTCTTCAAAGACAACGGTTGGTTGTAACTCAATTATCAGCCCAACCTCTCACCAGCAATCTAATTTCCACACAGAAGGAATCTGATTAATAATACATGTGACAACTGCTCAATCCCATGCTGTAATGGCTTACTTAATAAAAACACAGATACAGTACACACCTGCAATCTGGATGACAGTAGCGATCCAGTAGACTTTACTGGGCAGGACTGCGTTTGTGTTCAGGACCTCCACCTTCATCCCCACAGTGATGTCATCCCATTGGGCACAGAGGGGAGCCTGCAGGTGGGAGGCCAGATGTTTCCTTACAGATCCATCAGTGCGAGGTGTTTTATGTGCTCCACATTGAGTGAAGTTTTTCATGCTGGTGAAAATGCTGTTTAAACACATTCTGTGTGTGAAAGCATAACCTTTCACATACTCTGGCATAATTGTCCCTAAAACGATATCAATCCCAGAACATTTATTAACTGAGAGAAAACATGGTTTATAATGATGCAGATAGGACTCACATGTCTGAAGCAGGACACTGAAGCAGCCAGAGATGTTTCCTTCTCCAAGTAGGCGCCCCACTCAAAACCTGCAGGAGATGCTACAGAAAAAAAAAAAGAACAGAGGAATCACACAGCTGATGCATGATTTTGTGCAGTGTTTATGATCATGTACTGTATGCAGTTTCTAACATCCCCAAACAAGCACAAACTACCAGTAATGTTTGTATCATGATTTACTACTCGTGCCTGCGTGACATCTGATTTTAGACTACAGTAAAGTCATTTAGATCCCCTGTGTACTTCTGTGTGTGTTCAGTGCCCTCACCATCCGGTCCTGTTGGGGCTGGAGGGGCTTTGTTCACCTTGTTTAGCACCGTGGCTTTCTTTGAGGGGGGCTTTCCCTGGAGAGAGAAGCACAAGGAAAGATTTTTAAAAAAATCATTTTACCACTTAAAGCAAGTTGTAGCACTTTAGTCATATACTGCACCGGAGAGGAGTACTGAGTCAGATTCAGTAACTTCTGTCAAAGTGAAGGCCTTGTAGAAATTTGACATATTATGTTTACATTTTTTGATACATAAAGAGAAGGCTGAAAGTGAATACAAGGCTTTAAAATGGCAAAACACATACAATAATACTTTGTCAAACTCTTTGGGTCTGAAGAGAGGCTCTCTTCCTACAAAACTTCTCACAGAAAGAAAGATCAAATGTTGGCAAATGTTTTTTTCTTCTTCTTTATTGCATATTTCTGGTTTTCCAAGAATGTTAGTAATATTTCACATATTTGCACTCTTAACATCCAAGAGACATATAAAACACACAACAAATTACAACTATAGTAACTTAGAACTAGTTTGGAGTAGGGCTGCAACTAAGAATAGTGTTCTTCATCAATTAACCTTCTCAATTAATCAATCCATCAAACCATCATTAAGTCTATGACATCAAGTTTTCCCACATCCAGTGTTTGGAAAGCTTATTTGTGCGTCCAAAACTCAGACTTTCAGTTTACTATTATAAAGCACTGGGGGGAAAAAAGTCAGAAGCCTTCAATGCTGTCAACAACTATCAAAATAGTTGCCAATACATTTTACATCATTGACTGATTATCCGATTAATCAACAAATCATTTTTGAGCACTCCCTTCGTTTTTGTTCATATGGTTGTGCAACAAAATGATCCAGAATAAAAATGTTATATTTAATGATGTGTAGAGGAAAGTCAGCTCCAAGTTAATAGTAATAATTGTTCAGAAAAAAAATAAATCTTTTTTTATTCTGCTGTGATTTCAGATTCAGCTTGTTGAAACAGATTTTTCACATTAAAATACCATTCAAAATGGAATCTGAATCTTTTTAGGTTTATTACTGGTTGCTTTGCGGGTCCTGTCCAATACGTACGCTCATAACTCACCAGCTGATCCAGGCACATAGCACGGGCGGCGGGATCACCTGTCTCAGGTGTGTGCTTGTGTCTGGACAGGGTGGGGACGGCAGTGGCCCTGAGGAGCCGGGCCCGGCGGCTCGGCACACCAGAGGGGTCGTAGTAGTCGTCCGGCTGAAAGTGCTTCTGGCAGACGAACAGCTTGTTGAGAATGTGCAGCGGCGTGTTTACATCCATGTTGAGCGCAAACAGCCATTGCCACAGTCTCCCTGGTCGCCAACGGAAAGCGATGAAAGACGAGGTTCGGACGTTTTGTGTTGCAGCATGCATCAACGCAACACGTGTGAACCATTTGTTTTAATATGAAGACGTTGAATTAAAAAGTGAAATGAGTCGGGACAGCCTCTCAGGTCAGTGCAATGATTTCAAGTCCAGCGCGGTCCTCTTCTTCTTCTTCACCCCCTTTTTCTGCAATGGCGACCGGCTGACAGCCTTCTGCGAAATAGCGCCACCCTTTGCTCGTAATTATAAATTATTGGACTACAAATACACACCAAGCAAGTACAAAAGTACACAAAGTTTCCATTTGATGACATGGTGCAGAGTCTTGTCACACTGAAACAATCTGGATAGAATAGTAATGCTCTGTTTTTGGCTGAATGTTCTCTTAAACGACCACTGGAGCAACAATAATCAGAAAGACGGCTGAATCCTGGTGCTTTTCAGTATTGAAACAAGAAGTGAAAGGCTTTACATCCCTTTAAGTCTTGAAAATATGTCTTTCACACTGTTTTTTTGAATTTCTATTAATGCTGACAGTGTGTACCACCAAAACATCAATATGGCACTGATGTAAAAGATTTTGTTTGTGTACTGAAATAGTTCCAAAATACACTATTGCTTATTCTGCAGTATACTGTAAACATTTGCTGATTGAGGGCTGCTTACAAGAGCAAAAGGTCTCAAGTTCTCCAAGCTGGCTGCCCAGAACTCCTACAGAGAGATGCAGCAGCTTTATAGGAGCCTCTACAGTCTGTCCTCTAAGACGGACGTGAACAAAAGCGGCAGTAGTGCTTTCGATAGAAGCACTGAAGAGGACAGTGAGGGAGCTTGAAGAAAAAGAAGAGAAGAGCAACTTCTGTCTGTGCCTCAAGAGGGGAGACATGAGTTGGGAAATAAAGAACAGCTGGATGCGGTGGAGGAGCAGCAGGCAGAAATGATCACACGATATATCTACCTACTTTTTGTATAATAAATTACTTAAGCTATGGAATGGGGAAACAACACTAACACTTGATAATAACCTGGTCCCTTTAACTAACTAACTTAGTGATATAGCATTAGTATACACAGCAGACAGAACTGACAAAACCACAGACGTTATGGACACTTTCAGGGTTTAAGAGGATAAATTCTTGTCACATAATGAGTAACCAGCATGCCAACTTCCCAAAACCATAGACTGTATATAAAAACCTTCGGGTAATTATTTAATTAAACAAACCAATTAACTACATCTGCCCTGGTGATGCTGCCTAGTGATCAATAGTACATAATAATAATAATCAACAAGAGTGTGTTTGTACTGTCAAGCTCTTTGTGTTGTGTGTGACTTTATACAAAAACAGATGTGCCCTCAGCAAATCTTCCCACTTTTTGCTTTTGGGAAGCATTCGGTGAAAAATAAAGCTCTCCTTGAAAACAAGTGAAATGAAACATTGTTAAGTCATAACAACAGACACCAGAAGGTCTGTATGAAGAGCTCCACTCCAAAATGTTGCAAGCAAATATCAGACCAAATAGTGTGGTCTGTGGCAGGGGCTTTTTTAGGATCTTGAAACATTGGGGGCTTAGCCCAGCCCATAAAACTTCATATCTTCATATAATAATTGACCCCCCACCCGAAGTTAAGTCTGTAAAGCAGTAAAGCAACAGTAAACATCCTGTACTTATATGGCACAACAAAATTCAGAACAATACTATTAACCGTCTCATTTTGATGTTGCCAAATTGTAATGTCACGTGTCTAATTATAATAATATAAGAACAAAACTGCGACAAGTATGAATAGGGGGTCAGGGGTCCTCCTCCAGAAAATTTTAAGTGTTTAACACTTTCTGCACCAATTTCTGCATCAATTTATTGTGGGAATTATTTATGTACAGCGACACACAAATTTCCGGTATTGAAAACTGTAACAGAATATAATTCAGAGCAGCTCTCAGCTTTCAGATATGTTTCTCCTGTAGATCAACTTTTAATATCATCACTGCTGAATCAACACACACACACACACACACAAACACACACACACACACACACAGAGGCGTGACTGACTGAGGTAACCTCTTTCAATGTGCATGTGGCACCTTTTTACCTCATCAGTAACAAATGAAATCATTCTCCTGGACTGTAATGGCTCCTGTGTTTCAGCAGCTGCTCATGTTCAAAGTTCTGCATATTCAGAATCTAACTGGGTTCTCTGACATTTCCAGAATAAAGGGTATTTTGAGAGGTCAAACAGGATTAATCAATCCAAGGTCCACCTGCGTGCCACACTGTGTGTGGTAGGGATCCATACCACGGATTCTGCAACCCGTTGCACCACTACTATCCATGGTAGCGTGGGGATGTTTTTTTTGTGCAGGATCACAGCCCCTATGTGTCCACATGAGGAAAGGTCAAGATAGGCTATCAGAGTAAAAATGGACTGTCTATTGCATTAGACTAGGCAACTTGATGAGTTTTTTCAGCATCCCTGATAAAGTGCAGCTCACAGCTTCAGGTGGAGCAGAGAGGACAGACACAGAGCTCCAGCCTGATCATCTTATTCTCCGCTAATTTGCAGGACAATAAATAATAGCAATGATCTGTCTCTCTCTTGCTCGCTCCCGGGCACATAACGTTAGTTAAGGAGTAAAGTTCAATTTTCGTTTTTTTGTTGTTCGTTTATTAAAAATCCTTCTGAGATCCGGGGCTTCTCAAAAAACCCAGGGCTAACGACGCCGCTGGTCTGTGGGCAGCAACATTCCGTATTTTTCTTACCTGCAGACGTGCCAGTATGGAGGACTTCTTGGAGTTTGATGAATAGGAACGTGAACAGGATAAACTGCAGAAACGCTTGGTCTTTGAAAAGAAGGTGGTAATGTTGCCGGTGGTGCCACACATCTCACACACCACTGAAAATAAAAATAAATACATTTTGTATACAACGCCATCTAACTCCGTCACTCACATTCTTAAAAGGGTATTTCAGTGAACAGACAGAAAAGTGACATTTTGTCTCTCAACACTTGGTCTTCTCACCTGGCCGTTCTTCTCCGTTTTTGTCCCCCGGCTTCACCCTTCCTGTTGTCAGATGTTCTTTATCACCTCCTCCATCATTATCATCAAACTGAACGGGGGCCAATTCACTGTATTCTGCCTGTGACAAGGTATAAAAAAACAAAGCATGAATGTGATTCTGATCTTACATCAACCAAGAGGCTTGTTAAAAGGATGACAGAAACTCGCTCTTTCTCTCTGCAGTGACATTTTCCGGATCCACAATTACTACTCACACTCTTGGTATGCTCTCTTGGCTCAGCTGTAATGCCCCGGCTGGATAGCAGGCAGGCACTTACTACAGCCCACTCCACTGCAGGAGGAACAGTGCGGACGGACAAACACTGTTGGAGCAGCTCCTGGCCTCAGCTTTAGAGCTCCTGTGGAGGATCTGGGCTCAAAGTACTCTTTGCCAAAATGCTCGCTGCAGAGGTGAGAATTGGGTGTGGCGACCCACTGGGTACGTGTGCGCTGGACCTGCTTCTCCCATTTGTGAAACTCCTCAGGGTCCTTAGGGAATTTAAACAGTGTCACACCGTCTTCTGCAGTTTTGCCACATCCATATGCAACACAGTGGTAAGGCATCCTATGCTCAGCGAGAGGATTGTCAATGCCTCAGAGCCAGTGCATCCTTTCTTATTTGCGTTGTTGTTCTATGAGCTCTGCAGGGAAAAGTGATGATTGCATTTTACAACTTGCAGCCAAAAATTCTAATTCTACTACAGAAAGTACATCTTGTAACATTTACTCTTAGTCAACAGCAATGTCTACACACTAGAGATGAGAAAACAGTTGGTCAACAGGGTCAGACACAGGCAGAGCTGCAAGGTAATAATGAAAAACTGCATTACAGTTAAGTGATATAGTAACATCAGATGGCAATGGATGATGAATAATGTCTCTTAACGACTTAAGAAATAATTGTTTCTCTACCTTTTCTCATCCCTAAATATAGCCTGAAACAACCAATATGAAAATGTTCATTTACATTGATGATCGGTTAAGAATCTTGAAATTTGACTGTGGCAATAAAATCAAGCCCTAAGCACAGAGTCTAACAAAAAAGGCGTACAACAGACAATGAAATGTTCATCTCTTAGCAAGACAAACGCCTATAAAACCAGAATTTACAAATATTTGTTAAATAAGAGATCACAAAGTAAACGTCACTATCAGGCTCAACATGCGAAATAACGAGCACTTTAAAATACATACTGCTCTTATGGGCAAATTGTTTCAGCTAGCAGGTTTATAAGCAGGCTGGTCAAAACATAAACTTAAGTGTGACCAGCTCACATGCTACTACAGCTAATTGCTAATAATGCTAATAGCACGTTTGTCCGATTATGACGCAGCAAAACACTTTTTATTACTTTACGTGGCTACTTACATGGGCTTATATGTCTATAAAATGTTTCACACAACTGCTAAACTATTTGTACAGAAGTTGTTTTAACTAAATCTTCGTAGGTACCAGGCATGGGTGGTCACCTACATTTGACGTCATCTTAGTGACTTCTTGAGCACGGGCAAGGCATCATGGGAGTTGAGGTTTTAGCAGAATTGGAAGCGAACCACTGTCAAAAATCCTCCAAATCTCAAATTAATTAATATACAGGCATAACAGTGTTAAGATGCTGGCTTGAAAATTAAAGTAGAGATTAGTATAAAGGTGGTAGTATTTGTAACAGTAGACGCTTTAGTGGCTGCCTTCCCTGTTCAAACAAGCATCATTAGCCTACTTCCTTATATAAAACCTTTTAAAATTACTAAGTAGTTTTGCATCTGTAGTATTGCATTTTTTTGTTAGTTTCATGACATCATGTCAAATTTACAGAGAATACACGTATGCATGCCTTTTTGTATATTTCTATAATATTAATTGATAATCTGTAATCACCAAAATAATGGACTTATTGTTTTAATTGAAAACTTGTTATTCTGTTTGAGTGCTTAAAAGCTAAAATATGTAACAACTCCATGCTATAATTTACCGTCAATACTGAAATTACAATCAACATTAAATTACAGAGAAACTTTCACAGTTATAACGTATACTCTCCTTTAATTGTACACACGACAGCTTTGCAACAAAATTGCTTTGTTGCTCTCTCATAACACAGGATTGAAATAAGTGTATGTAGGTATTCAATTTGCAACCTTTGTATGTTTTTCTTCACCTCTTGTTTTTGTCACAGCAGTTTATTCTCAGAGGATTTCATCAGTGCTGTTAGATTATTATGGACTCAACTTTTTATCCCGCTGGTGGCAGGCCCTAAGGATATTGGCCCTCAGAGGATGAGTCCAAATATTTTGGTTTCACCTCAAGACCAACATTATCACTTCTGCACAGGCAATATCAAACTCTAATGGGCAGTGGCAGTTGCCGTCAAATTTACTAAATATATTCATGCTCACCAGAAGTTGACCCCTTCAAACTTTAATAGCCCCACGTTTTGTCTGTGAAATAATGTCTGTCATTGGTTCAGTCCAACACTTTTATACAATAGAGTTTAACAAACATTATAACTTCAGGTGCAGGTTTGGGTATTTATATTTTTAGTCTTGTTGTCCTTGGTGCCAGTTTCTCATTAAAAGTACAATCGGTGATCCAATGAAATGTAAATCCAAGACACACAATTGGAAACTCCCATCACTAGAAATTACTTGACAGTTTTCTCCATACAGGGACAGTAGACAACTAAAACTAATTTAACAATGTACCCTTGTACTGTTCAGTTCTTGTTAACATCAATGTTAGACGAAATAGAAACACTGTTACTGCTGTTATGCTACTGCGAAATTTAGACTTTTTCATTACTTCTTTTGTCAAAACTGACTCGGCCTTTATCACAGGTAGTAGAGGCCTTTTTCCACAACATTTTGACTTGTCCTTGTAGGAAAAGCAAAGATGTTACTCATAACATTGACGATGGCCCAGTACTATTCAAATGTCAGCGAGCCAACATGTACAACCAGGACTCTGAAACTGAAGCAGCTAAATGGATTTCAGCCATCATTAATTTGATTATTTACATGTGTGCTTTTCCTACTGTGACATGTACAAATGTCTACAGGGAAGAAGGCCTATTTCCAAAAGAGCATTGCTGATTTTATCTAATCAAATAATAAGATAAGTGAGGCACAAGTATTTAGACTTCCTTTGACTCACACTTTCATGATGAGCATTTCAAAGTCAACCTTTTACAAATGATATCACTGAACACATTTAATTTATCTTACATTATCATCAATACAGGTCTAAAACCTTTCACTGACAGTTATGGTGACAGTTTATATATCACTAATGGCCACCATTCGCATACATGTGCAAACACATCAAACAGGAAACAACACACATACATACACACATACAGTGTGGAAACAACACATGCACAGGTAATGCACTGCAAATGCAAGTAATGTGATTAACTTCCATTTGCAAGTGTGATTTATTGAGCACTAAGCAGCCAGTAAAGTAATGTGCAACCCAGCACACTGGGAGTGAATGAATGGAGTCTAGATTGCATGGAAAGATTCCTTTAGAGTTTCTGGAAAATATGTTCCTGAATAAACACAGAATCCCATTTTCCTCACAGTATCTTTCATTTATGTTTTTTGGATAATGAGAAGGTCTCGTCCTTAAATCTTAAGGATATCTGATACATTGTTGGCTGAAACATGGTGTGCATTGGCAATTTGATTGTTATAGCCTAGTAGCACTGTAGTACTCAGACTTTGACTCAGACTACATGGGAGTGATATTACCATAGGCCAAAGACAGAGGTATCAGCCTTTCTATTCTTTCAAAGAAATCTGATATTCTTACCTGATAGCAGACATAATTGTCAACTCGGTGGAGGGGGTGGATTCAAAGGGCTGGACACAGGCAACTGGTATTCGTTTGTCCTTCCTCTTTTAGTTAATTGTTTCTCTTCTTGTGATTAAGCGGTTGGTATTCAAATTAGTGGTACAGTACCAATACCCATCCATAAACTAACCCAGAGGTCATCAACTCTCCTTGTTTTTGCTCTTTATTATTTTTTGGCATTTTTACAATTTCTTAAATAAAATGTATTTCTTTATTCATCAATTTATCTTATTATACTATATAGACTTATCCGATTAGCCTCAAAGTAACTGACACATAATTAAGTTGTGAGTACCAAATCCAATGTCTTTAATACAGGTGACAACATTTTTGAAAGTGAACTCAACTGACAGACCAAAGTGAGACTTGCTCCTTCTCTTCTCTATTTCCAGATTCTTAATGAGACTGTTTGATGTTAAGTGATGACTTGAATCTTTTGAGCTAAACAAAAATTCCTTTTACTACTTACTTGACTGTGTTTTGTGAAAAAAACTACTATGCATAATTTTACTCCATGAGCAGCACTTTTACTTAAATAATATAAAAGGGAGCTTTAAAGGGGCATTATGTAATTTTCAGCGGCCACTAGCGGTGTGGTTTTAAGATTGCTACCAGGCGTGTGCTCGTACGTGTGCTCGCTTAAACTCATGAGCGAGCAGAATCGAAACACAGCCAATTTCATACAGAAATCCTGCAATAAACGCAGGAACACCAGCATGCAAGCTGTGGCTTTTCACTCAGACATGTTCAGGCTCTGTTACTTCAACATTCCCGTCTCAGAGGCGGATCAACACTGGCTCTATAACGTTACTTCATTCAACGCAGCGACCCGCGTATCGGCACAATCCTCCTGGAAATAAGACAGTTACAGAGGCTATAGACAGAGCCTCACTTGAGGCTCAGCAATGTTAACACAGCTAAATGTATTGGATGATAACGAAACGGGTAGTGAGCTGGACTGAATATTATAACGACACTGTGTCAATGTGGAAAGCGATTTAACTTTGCACCGGATAACATTAGCAACTGCTCGGTTTTAGCTGGCGAGCTAACATGACTTTCTCCGTTTCTCCAGCTTTACTAATGCTTACTTTGTTCTTACTCGACATCATCTGAACTCATTTGGTCTCATGGTCTTCAGCAAATAAAATTGTATTGTTGTTTCCTATCCTTACGTGGAGTCTGTGTTTTGCTGTGAGCCGGTTGTTTTATGGTGTTGGTGGACTGCAAGATGTTAGCTGCCAAGTTGTTGCTGTAGTACGAGAGAGTCTCGGGAGCACAAACAGGGCTGAATCCGATCCAGTATCCCCACATTAAAAGCAGAATAGTGGCTGATGCAAGCAACGGAGAAAACGGGCTATGTGAGTTTTGAGCCCATTGACAATAAGGCAATGAAAATTTGATTAATTTCATTGAAAAACTTACATATAGTCCCTTTAAACATGGAGTTTTAAGGAAGCAAGCAAATAAAGATAGCTAATAAAGATTGTTTAGTCCCATGCCATGCAAATTGTTAAGTCAGGTAGACGAGGTAATGGAACAATATCAGGGTTTCTGCAGGTATCAGCCGGTCAAATTTAAAACTTTAAGACCTTTTTAAGAACATTATGAATGAAATTTAGGACTATATTTTGTCTTAAAAAATAAAAACAAGAAATGCAGTCACGAAATTACTTGCAGAGTAAATCAATGTATTCAAATTAGGGTAGAGTGATTTCTACAAAATTGGCATCGGACGATGTCAACAATGAAACATCGGGATGGACAATGACAGTGATAATTATCAAGCTGGCATGCACTGCACCTGCTGACTGAAAAATGGATCACCGGAGGGAAAAAAGGGCAATAGTTCTGTATTTAATAGTTTGTATGTATTTCCAATTTAAGACTTTTCAAGGCCTTAAATTTTGAAATTTTAGACCCTGCGGAAACCCTGCAGGATATCTACCTGACAGGGGCTGTTATCAGGGCATAGGAGAGACTTACTGCAGTCTAATGACGGGACGTGTGATACGCAACGTCGACGCTCTTTACTTTCACAAAGCGCGTGTTGCCGCTTATGGCGCGTTCGAGACTGGTCGTAACTGGGATATTTCCCAGTTGAAACTTCCGACTTCTGAACTGTTTTGCGTTATAAACTGCTGACTCTCTTTCATTTAGCACAGCCTCACTGCTATAAATGGGATAGCAAAATATCAGAAACACTGGTCCATGTGATCCAAAATGATCATACAGTTGCAACAAAAACTGAACATTATCATTTTTATAAAAGGAGGATTTATTGCAGAAATGTTGGATATTTAACACAACAATAAACTGCCCATATCACATGTTTGTGAGAAGTGTTTACATGGCCTTTATTTTGTAAACTAATCAAAAGTTGGTGTTCTTATATTGTGTGCCCATTAAGGACTGTAGAGAGTGCTGCTGAAGGAATTTCATCATGCCCATAATCACCTGGCTTGCGAAAGCAGCTCTGATATTGGTGAGTCAGATAAATTATAAAATCTTGTTTTTAAAAAAAAAAATCAGCATTTGATGATGTTCTTGGTGACTGGGCTAATGGGAATTCTTTATATTGTTTGTTATATTTGCTCTCGCAGGACTAAACAGAGTATTGAGTGGCACTACAGCTATCCAAGGTATGTTATCAATTTGCATATTTCTGCGTCAATTGCTGGCTTGCAAATCAGACATACTGAGGATATAAAAAATACTACATTGCTAGAACTGGCGCCAACAACGTTTCACAGTGGAAGACATTTTAACATGAAAGAAGATATTTTAGCCTTGACTTGAGACCATAGACTGTATATAAAAAGACGTAGGAGGGATATTGTACTGTTTTAGAAAAGTGCATTAGTCCATCGGTGTATGTGAGATTTTATAATGAATATGAATATTTAGTGATTTAAAAGTCTCATAGATTTCTTTTAAACATTTGAAGATTGGTTGGCAGTGATCAAAAGTAGAGAAAACTGTAGATCTATTACAGCATTAAGTGCAAACATTTTTCACTGTAGACTCTGTTAGAGGCTGTTAACTTATGATGATTCGGTTGAATGACTGAAATTCTGTCTCAACCCTGTTCAGACCAAAAATGGCACTGCTGAGAAAACCACAAGGGTCGGTGTGGGAATGTTGCTTCAGGTAGAAGCTAAATGATGAAATATACAATTAGTCTACTTTACTTTTTTTGATTGGTTAACTCAATTCTTAGCTACGTAATCTTTCATTTTGATGCTGGAAAACCTAAGTTAGGTTAAAGAAATTTGCAGGATGACCCTGCATTTTCAATCCATGTCCATTTCTCAGGTAAAGACTATATTCTTTTTGCCATTTAGCCAGTCATCCTGCTTAAAACAAGCAATTGATGCATTATGTTTTCCTGTCAATGTCCAAGTTGGAAACCATTAATCTGCATACATTTATGTGTTTGCTGAGTTCATCTCTACAAATCTTGCACCTATGCAACCAATTCTACTGTGAGCTTGAGAGATACACACCACGACTGATTGCCCTGTACAGGCAGAAGGTCAAGAGAGCAGAGGCCCTGCAGAGATCCTTAGGATTTATGACCTTCAGGTGAGTTTAAGATTACCTTTGCCTTAGCAACTATGTTGATCACATAATGGCCAGTCAATACAGACCTCTGTACTATAATAGTGAAATTTGATTATGCTATTGTCTTGTGATGACTAGGAGGATAGAGCCATCTAATTTCAATTGTCATTTCTCATTTGCATTTATTTTTGTAAGTTTTCCTGTACATGATCACTTTAAAAGCCATTTACAAGCTTATTTTTAAATTCTTGGGCTGCCCAGAACACATAACCCAAGACAGAAAATCCTCCATTTCGCTCAGATTTTATGTGCTGACCATGACTTTTTTGTTTTTCTATCCATCCAAGAGACCAACTCCATCATTGATAAATTGCCATACAGTCTACTGAGAGTTGCAGAGATACAAACAGAGAGAGATGTACTATAGGCCTTCTCCAAAAACAGCTCACCTGTATTTGTGTTTGTGTTTGAATCGTGGGTGAAAAAGTTCAAAATGCGAGCTGTAAAATGTACATGGGCAGTAAAACATATAGCTGACAATGAAAGTTGAAAGCAGACAGATAGCAGCCTGTATGTGTCTGTCTCTGTATGATACAACAAGAAAGAAAGTGAAAAGGGCGGTGCAAGCTGGTGTGTGTGAAGCATTGTGCGGGACAGCACTGTAAGTGTTTGTGCGAATCTCCACATCCCAAAATGGAAAACTGAATACCAACTCAAACAAGGATTAGTCAAATATTTGGGTCCCGCCCTACCGCACTGGCTTCCAAATGTCTTCTATTGTCATGTTTAAGGTTATAGTTAGCTTCTATTTCTCACCCATAGTTTGAGTCACTGTGTTTGTTTAAATTTGACTTGTCTTTTAAGTATTTACAACTGGATGGATTTGTTGTTATTAGGGATGTCCTGATCAGGTTTTTTTGCCTCCGAGTCATTTGATTTTGAGTATCTACCGATACTGAGTCCCGATCCGATACTTCTATAATACTTAGAATAGAATAAAGGATAAAGAAGAGCGAAAAAACAGATCCAGGATGTTCCTTTTTATTTAATTCACCTTATTTTAACATTCAACAACTCTGTTAACAAACAGAGCATTGCTGTGAAGTAGCTTGAACAATCAAGTAATAAATAACATAAATTCTTCACTTTTGGACTTTAGTGAAACAGTAAATATAAAAAAAGTCTAAGATAAAAACAAATAGCACCTCAACTTAAAATACCCCGGCGGGCATGTAAACAAATACAAAAATAAAAGTGCCACAGTGTTTGCAAAGCACATATATACATATTTGTATTTGTATCCGAGTCCTGATCGGGAGGTAACATCTGATTCCCGATCGAGTCTGAAACAATGTGATCGGGCCCGATTTCCGATCTCGTGATCGGATCTGGACATTCCTAGTTGTTATTGCTATCATCATTATTATTATTATTTTAGAATTACATTGCTGGAACTGGTACACTTTATGACTTGATGTGCTGTAAAAATATTTGTATAATAATTATTTAGATTGTCAATCTAGAAACAACATGAGATGCCGTCCGACCCTCAGTGGCCTCCCAGTGAACCTGCCAGCCAGATGACTGGCGTATTCAAAAGCTGCAATGTAATTACTCACTGTACTCACAGAAATGTCAATATCAACGACAAGTAATATGTAATGTAATGTATTGAAATCTACTACCAAACTCGAATGCCTCTTCCAGCAACTGACTGATTAAAGGATAGGTTTGTGTTTTTGTAGTCTTGTTGGCTATTAGCATCCCCTTCATAGGCATGGCCAAATTGTTAGAAATTAGCGGAAAATCCATTCCACACTTCTCCTTTCATGAAAAAATGTTTCCCAAACCTCCCAAGACCTGGGCTTTGATTCTGTGTGTATTTATATTAGTAGCATTGTCTTTAAACAGAATGTACTTTTAGAAAAAAATGAGTATGTGTAACCAATGTTTAACAAAGAAGAAACAGAGATCAGGACATAGCTGGCAAGTCACCCTAGAGTGCACAGACAGGCATGTAAATGACAATAGGAATAGCAGAATGAAATATATGGTGCATGGATCTCAAAACCTAAATTCCCCATATGAGGACACAAAATTTTATGAGGCTAAGTTTGGTTGAAGCTAAGCAGTCTAGTTAAAAAATTAAATAGATATTTTTGTAAGGGAATTGTGTAGGTTTACTGTTAGAAGGAAGTATCTCACTGCTGCAGCTCAGCATGTAAACACACAAAGACTAACTTCTAAAAATACTTACGATATGTTTTGTGACTTGTTTAAATCAAACTGCTGAAGTCTCATAACTGTGGAGTCAGATTAAGAAAGCGTTACAGAGTCAGTATCTATAGAAGGAATCATAACAACCACCAGTAACGCTGGCTTGGAAAAAATAAAATATATGCGTTTAAGTGTGTGGGGGGCACCGATGAGCATGCAGTGCTAGATTTCTTTTATAATTATCCTCATAATATGATTGTTTGTATTTTGCAGTGCAAAGATAAACCAGACATTGCTGACACTCCTCACTGTGGTCACTGACACTGACGCTACTGGTGCGGTCCGCTTTAGCCACAGTGAAAGGTGGCTGTGGATGGATTTGTCCGTTTCTCTGGGGGTGGTGATGGGACAGTGGATAAGACACATGCCTTTGGTGTGAGAGACCCGGGTTTAATTCCCCATTGTGACGCGTCCACCAATGTATCCCTGAGCAGGACACTTTACCCCTAGTTGCTCCAGGGGCGTGCAACCTCTGACATTTAGGCCTATAGCTATTGTAAGTAACTTTGGATAAAAGCGTCAGCTATATCTAAATGTTAGTGTTAGTGTAAACTCCTGAAAGTACTTCTGAACTGGCCGCTCAGGCCAGCTGTGATGAGGTCCACAAGATGAGGGACGCACGCACTCACACACACACACACTGACGGGTGACATCACTGCTGCGGCTAATGATATCATGTCCTCCTCCTGTAGGTTCAGCGACCTGTTCCATCATCAGTGAATCAATATAATTTAGTCTGCAGAAATTAAAGGTTTTTTAAAAATGTAGTTTATTTAAGTTAATGTTTACTCAAAAATATTATTACCACTACCTTAAAAGTTTGAAGTAATCAGTTACCACAAATATTTTGAGTATTCTGAACTTATTCAGGTTTACAGTGGAGAATTTTGCTGGTCTGGAACTCTACCACTCCTCTGTCTGCTGTTGTTTGTTGCTGTTATTTGAAATGTCAACCTTCCATTTCTTACTTTGAGAGTCTTAAATGAAGAACCAATGTTGATTACCACACAGAATGGCTAATGCATTGTAAATGAGTGTATCCTGAACCATCTAAAATGTTGTGCCTTAAGCCTAGTTCACATTACACAATTTTTAGCCCAGTTTGCCGCTCAACAAGCTCTGCGACGTCAGGCTGTGATCGGGGGTAAATCAGCGGTTGATAGGCGGTCGCCAGTCGTTATGTGTGAACAACTCAATGACGCATCAGAACCACTCCCCGACACATTTCTGACACATCGCCAACGTCTGCCAGATATCGAGCATGCCAAATATCTGGAGGAGTCGGCCGACATCCACATCCAGCCAATGAGAACAGGCTGCTGGAAGAGCGGGCAGCTACTTTTTCACCGCAAAACACATTTTACTCCCCTCAGCTCTCTCTGTGTAGCACAGACAATCCCTTCTACCTGAGTGTGCTAATCCATTCTTTCACACAGATTTTTTGTCTTTATATTTGGTATCTTTATAATAACAAACAACAGCTGTTTCGTGTGTTGGTTTGCGTCATGTCCCGTTTCACATTTCACGTGTGTTTTCTTGACAAAACATGGTTTGGAGACCAGCATCAGGTGACTGAGTCACTGTCAGCTCGTGTAGTGTGTGGCCCCCTGTCACCGATCAGTCACGTAGCGTAAACGCCACAACGACTTTTAAGACTCCTGTCACAAGACGGCAAGACGTGTAGTGTGAATGGCACAGCCATCAGCTGACCCTGAAATTCGTGTAGTAAGCCTTTAGAGAGGAGTAGCATAGCTGTGAAAATGTACACTTTTTTGGGAAACATTGAATTGTAAACACATCAGCTGCCAAGGTGTGTTCAGGAACGGCGGGTGAGGGGAAGGGCAATGTAACACACACACACACACACACACACACACACACACACACACACACACACATACACAGTATTGTGGCAAAGTTTTAGGCAGGTCTGGGGAAAATGCTGTAAAGTAAGAAAGCTTTCAATAATAGACATGTCAATAGATTATATTTATAAATTAATAAAATGCAAAATGAATTAACAGAGGAAAAATCTAAATCAAATCAATAATTGCCACCCTTGCCTTCAAAACAGCATCCGTTCTTCTTGGTACACTTGCATATAGCTTTTGAAGGAACTTGACAGAGATTTTGGCTCAAACATCTAAGAGAACTACCCACAGTTCTTCTGTGGATTAGGGCAGCCTTTGCTGTGTCTCTTGGGCCAGCACCATCACTTCCAGGACTCCTTGTTCCTCTTTATGCTGAAGATAGTTGTTAAAAACTTCCCTTATATATTTGGGGTTTGTTTGAATTTGGGGCCAATCAGATGTCTCCCTGATGGTATTGCATGATGGATAAGGATGGATATGGATCTGCCTGTACTGCATTGTAAAAAAAAAAAGGTTAATTCTAACTAATTCCCCATCTCCATTTGCTGAAATGCAGCCCCATACTTGCAAGGAACCTCCACCATGCTTCACTGTTGCCTGTAGACACTGATTCTACTAAGTCTACATATTGAATTGTAGAGCAATTGAACAGCACCTGTTTGGTATAATTGTTTAATCATACACGTGACAATATACCTACAAAATCCCTGAGTTTGTGCAAGTGTACCCAGAAGAACTGATGCTGTTTTGAAGGCAAAGGGTAGTCACACCAAATATTGATTTAATTTAGATTTGTCTTCTGTTCACTCCCTTTATGTTCTGTTAATTTATAAGTATAATCTGTTAACATGTCTATTTTTGAAAGCTTTCTTACTTTACAGCATTTTTACACACCTGCGGTTTCAGACTTCTGCATCTGTATATATTTTTATATAACTTTGCTTCAGCAATAATGGACCATAAAATGTCAATTAATAGCCCAGCTTTCATTTGCTTTAATCACTGAACTCACCCGGACAGGCATGTATATGGGACAGGAAATTAATTACTTTCCCACAAAACCCTTGCTCAGTGAAGATGGGAAAGAGTCTACAGTCAAATTGTTTATTTAAACCAGTATGAATATTACTTATTTACTCAAAAAATAGGCTATTGTAAAACATATCAATTATGAATCATTCATTTGATCTAGCTCAGAGAGACAGTACATCTAGGCCAACCTCATGCACAAAGAGGCCCATATCAATATATCGTATAGGCTACCTTAGTAAGGATAAAAGCCAAATGTTACTATAGTTATTTCAACCTGGATTCATTTTTATGAGGACCCGTTTTGAGAGTTTTTGACCTGTGTTTATTTGTCAAAACATCTTGCAATACCAGGCCAGTAAAACGGATAGGTGTCTAATTGAGACTCTGCTTTCCAATGAATGTTTCCAACATTTTATGGTATATGAAAAATGAGCAACAAAGGCAATACTAATCACTGGAAAAGTTGGGGCCAGGGTAGACTTTTGCCCTGGGGCCCCCTTGTGGGTTAATCCAGCTGTTCATAACGAATCAACTCATGGTCCTGTCCCCAAGTGTCATGATTCCCCTGATGGTGGCTGTTAAATGATAATGAAGATTTGGTGAAGCCTTCATTTAATCTTCTTCATGGAGTGGAATCACGTGTTTTGATAGCAATAACAACTTGTAAAATATTAAAACAGCATACAGTGCCTGCAGCATCGTAGGACAAAAGTGTTTGGAAGATACATGTACAAATTTGTCTTAGAGAAATTTAGATGGCAGAATTCTGTTTGTAATCTGTTGGCAACAATTTTTTTTCCTTCACCAAGATGGACTTTCAAAATCTATGTACAGAGGACCTATTCAGTGTCTATGAAGATTCTCAGTCATCCAGGTCATAGTTATCCAACGAAGGTTGAAGTCAAGGGCTGATACAGTGTGGTCCCTTGTGGCCATGTGCTGTAGAAAATTTAAAAATTTTCAACAGTTGCTCATAAAACCGGCAATGTGTTTAATTATGAAAGCATTTTTTAATTAGAAGAATCTGCAGTCCTATGTTTTTCATGTTTTTATGGAAGGAATGTTACAATACAAGTTATGCAATGCATTACATTACCCTCAATTTCTGTTTTTTTTAACCCTAACCCTACCACACCCTGGCAGCTGATGTGTTCATACTACAAGTGCACATTTTCTCACCCTTCCAAAGTGCAAGCCCTACAACATGTTAGATGTTTCAGAATACACTAATTTACAATGCATTAGCTATCTTGGGAGGTAATCAATATTCATCCTTCATCCAGTGGGTAGCTCCCTAAGACTCTGAAAGTATGACATGGAAGGTTGAGATTTCAAGTAGAAATATTTCACTCCCTCAGTGTAAATTTAATCTTTTTTAGTTTTAGAAAAAGCATTTTGTCTTCCAGCCAAATGGAGGTTGATGGAGGAGTGGTAGATTTCCAGACCAGCAAAATTCTCCTACCGCCAAAAACAATGTGAAGTTAATGATGTTCGACTGGTTTGCATTTAAACAAGTACATGTATTCTTAAGACATCTACATTTTTTCCTATGATGTAATCTAAAGTAATTAAAAATTACATCTTTGGTTTAACTATTCAACTCAAAATAAGCATAAGATTACTTCAAATGATTTGTGGAACAAACACATAAAGGATAGCAAGAAATGTTATTCAATGTCATACAATCTGGAAAATCTGGTAAACATTAAAACGACTATTTGTGGGTGTTTTGGGAAACAGTGAAAACGCTGAGGCTAAGATTAACCTCTGTGAATAAGACTGTGAATGAATGGCAGTGCAGCAGTTACACCTATATTGAGCATAACTAAATTAATGTCAATTACTGATGAATCAAGTTTCACCAAGTCTTTCCAGATGTGCATACAACTTTGAGTGTTTGTGAATCCACCTTGGTCTGCTGCACTTGAAGTTGTTGTAAATGTTTAATTAACTCTTTAATAGTCCTGGTTGCAAAACTTATTAGAAACGATATTACTTGATAACTGTTTAACACAATCCTTCTTTGAAACAAACTTTTTAAAGGACTTCTTATATAGGCTACTTTATATTTTTCTCCTTTCTTATTACACTGCTGTGGGCTGGGGGAACATTATTTAATTTTTTAATGTGTGCAGGTACACAAGAAAATGGCTAAATCTTGAAATCTTAAAACTCACCAAACAGAGATACAAGTTCAGTTTACTGCAGAGATTAATTTCCCAATGAAGAACTTTACTTTCTTTTTGTACATGCACAGCCCAGCGAATAAGCATTATACTTTATCCACCATTACAGCTGCACATTTCTCAGCTTTATTTTTTTATTTACATCCCCTCATCCTTACCCGTTGCCACCAGCAGCACCACCACCACCACCGTCACTTCGCAGGCAAACGAGCCGTTTCTGCCCGACATTATCTCCATCCAGACTCCGCTGGAAAGGAGGTTGAAATGACGGATGCAACCATGGGAGAGAGGCCCGGGGACAGTTTATTTACATCCGAAGAGGCTGTGTAAGTTTAGAGGGAAGCCGCTGCGTGTGTCTCCCTCTTTACTTTCACCGACCCCCTCCTCCTCCGCTGGCAGAAATTTATAAAGAACAAAAAATCCGACGAGGGAGGGAGGGGGGTTGTTATACGCCGAGGCTGAAATCGAGAGGCGAACCCAGGGAAAGAGGAGTAATTTGTACACGGGACTTTCCCCCTCTTAGTCCCCCAAAAGGAGGGGGAAAAGTCGCAATATTGGAAACGAAAAGGAATGAGCTTCTAAGGCCGTGAAAACGTCTGCAATTGTGGATACTTTATATATTTTTATTTCGAAAAAATATGGCCGAGAACGTTCTGGACTCTGGCCCGCCTTCAGCCAAGAGGCCTAAACTCTCCTCTCCGGCACTTTCCGCCTCCGCCAGCGATGGAAATGGTAAGTATTGTTTCATGATATCATTTGTTACGGTGTTATTAGTTAAGTTTGTTCATCTTCGACGGCTTGTATTTACTTGAAAGAGGCAGAAGACGCGGGATTACTCCTCTGTTTTTGTCGTAGCTTGCTAATGTTAGCTTGCTAGTAGTGAGTGTGTGTCGGACGTGAAGAAGAGCTCCCCCAGCTAGCTCAAATGCTAACATCCATTTTAGCCGGAGGTTAGCCACTCGGCTAAGGCTAGGTTAGCTATCTGAATGTGGGTCCTCGGTCCCGTGTCTAATGGCTACTTTAGCCGGGCTGATAATAAGTCGATTGACAAGCCAACTTATAAAGTTTTGATGTGTTACAGTTGTGCCAAATTGACAGTCCGCTACACCAAGACCCAGTCTGTTATTTCAGTTTTTAAGGCTCCTAACGTCTAAAACAATTTGTTGTGTCGCCCCATTATAACTCGGACCCTTTCCCAACTAACAAGTTATCGTTGATAGTGTCGTTGAAAGCACTGGTTACCGATGGTAGTGGGGATAGCCTTGTTGGAGAGCTAAATTTAGGCCCCTGGGTCCGACTGATCGTTCAATTTGCCATTGTTGGTCTGTTTTTTTGTGGCGTGTGACAGCAGCTGGAATAGTGGCCTGCGAACTAAACTGTGGAGCATGGACAGCGCCATGCCCAGCCACTGCGATATTAACCAGCGAGTCGAGCTAGCAAGCAAATACTGCTCCGATCACGAAATATTCACACAGATCACTTCACTCAATCATTTTACCAAGAAAAGCTGCATCTTATGCTGTCCACGCAGCTCAGGCTGTCAGTGGCAGTCAACATCTGTGGAAAGGTACTTTCACGGTAAAATCATCTAGACACACGTTTATGTTATCAGTGCAGTGCTGTTTCATGTGTATTCTCTAATGAGATATTATAGTTAATTTGAGAAATAAAAGCATATGATGAAGAATTGGTAGAAGTTCTTACATACTTGTGTCTGCTTGTACTTTCAAAAAGCACTTTGTAAATGTTTGCTGAATATAAAAAAAATGTTCATTTAGTTAATTAAAAGGTAGGGCTGCAATTGCACATTATTTCCATTGTAGATAAATCCTTTAACGTATCACAATTAATCAAAATGTAAAAGAAAACCACCAAAACAATGGCAAGTGACCGGAGCTGAAAGTGGTGTCTTCATCACTTAATTAATCTGACCTGTAACCAGAAAAATTAAGTGTTCACTTTGTAGTTGTATGAAACAGAAAAAAACACACTTTTGTGATCTTGTATTGCAACAGTAATGTGCTACCTTAAAGTGTTAGAAAAAACTGATTGATGGAAGAACAGCATGTCACGACTTAATTTGATTCTGTGCTTTGAGAAATTTGGGAGTGTGGGCTTTTTGGTCTTGATGTCCATCTTTAAAGATAGAAGATCTTGATTGCCTAAGCTGTGTGCTGCTGAACTCCTTGGATACGGACTGACGCAGTGAGTTTGCATCTCCACCGACTTGGCTCCATTTTGTGGCATTACTTCTATGAAATGGTCCAATCGTCACTTTGTCTGTATAATCCTGTTGGATCACTTTACTGGTCAGGGAATCCCTGTGCGAGCAATGCCATTTGGGCACGTGTGTTTGCATAAATGTTTGTGCAGGCAGCTTCACACACACACACACACACACACACACTGAAATTCTTCTGGATCTCACCTGTAGTTAGTGCTCAGTTGAGTTGTGCTTGGTGGCATGTTATTATTTTCTGATGGCAGTAAATTGATCATACACCTGTAAACAGATTTTAATGTCAAGCATGCAATTGCATTTTCACTCAGTCATGCTGAAAAATGAAGGATTATACCAGCTTAACATGGCTGTGGCCCTTTTTGTCCTCCTCTAACCCCCTTCCCTGTTTTTCTCCAACATCATTGTGTCCCCCCCCCATCCTAAACTTTGCATTTTTCCCTGTTTTAGATTTTGGCTCACTATTTGACTTGGAGCATGATCTCCCAGATGAGCTCATCAGCTCAAATGAACCAGGCCTGATAAATGGAGGGGACCTCAGCCAGTTGCACACCACTCTTGGAGGAGGACCTGCAGGGCTGGGTCTTGGAGGAGGCAGTGGAGGGGCAGGAGGAATGGGTCTTGGGCTGGGACCAGTCGGGGTTCCTGGGGGTGTTGGCGGAGGCCAGGATGCGGTGGCCAAGCACAAACAGCTGTCTGAGCTTTTGCGGTCAGGCGCACCCACCGCAACCCAACAAGGTCACCAAGGAGCCATGGGCAGCCCAGGAGGCCCCACAACCATGGGGCAACACTTGGCAAACATGAAGGCATCCCCCGGCCAGGGGCCTCCGCAGATGATGGGCCAGGGGCAGCAGCAGCACCTCTCCCCTCAGCAGCAAGCCAACATGTTGCAGCAGCAACAGAATGCTGCAGCTGGAATGATGGGTGGCATGAACAGGGCCATGATGGGAGCGCAGCAGAAAGGCAATAATGGACCACAGCAGCCAGGCATGATAGGGAGCCAGGTGATGAATGGCTCCCCCAGGATGGGCTTCGGGAATCAGGGGATGGGTGGGAACAGCAACCTGTTGGCTGAGACCCTACAGCAGCAGGGACCAGGGGGCCAGGCTGGGATGAGAGGCCAGCAACCTGGAACAATGAACAAGGTAGGAACTCCTTCAGAAATGTCCTCATAACATAATTTAACATATGAACTGTTTCATTCTTTTCTAAAATTTGATGCAATGTATGGAACAAGACTGTTGTAAATGCCATATAGGTTGAAAAAAAATCCTGTATTTCAAGTTCATGCTCTCCCCAAACTCACATAATCTCACAAAAAACCGTAGCTTCTTAAAAAGAATCACGGACTAATGGCAAGAAGTTGTGTCTAATTATAAAGGCATCATTACTTGCATCATTTAGTAAGTACAGTTGATTACAGCGTTTTTTTGCTCGTGATTGATGATTGAGTGTAGGTCAAATCCATGTTTATGTGTAAAACATACTCACAAAATAGATTTTTCTGTTTTTCCTTTAACTGAAGCTACTTTTTTGCAGTTTCTAGTTTGGTTCTCCACTCATAAGATGCTTTTTACCTCTTTACAACCACAAAGTAGTGCTTTGGGTACATGTCTGTATCTATGTATTTTAACAACCATGCACAGCATGCTTTGCTTGGAGTTGAAGGGTCAGAAAACAGCTCTGCTTGTGTGATTGACAGTCCCTCAGGAGTGACAGTAAAACTGTTGCAGTAGCAGGCTGCTGCTGAATTAATGTGGTGGAGACACTGGAACCACAGAAATCAAAAGCAGTGAGAGGGATTCCGGGTTAGATATAGGAAGCAGTAAAAGAAAAATGCATTGGAGCTTATGAAGACAATAGAGGGAGTAAGGAGAGTGAAGAGACAGGGGTACTAATGAGAAATAGATCAGTGGTTTCAAACAAATCCTTCAGTGTGCACTGCGAAAAGGGGAACTGTTGATGTCAGATTGCTGTTACACACCTCTGGCTACTGCTCTTGATGTTACATTTAGGTTTGCATATGTTTTAGATGATTTTCTAATTGATTAATTACACGTTACATGATGCTGTAACCTGGATAACTGAAGTCTCCCTTCAGCGGTGGGTGCCTTAGTTGCTGTTGAGCAATAAAAAGTGCCAGTGGTTAAAAAAGACATGTTCTAATGTTATTTTCAGAAATGAAAACTTCCCTTTAACTCCTGCTCATTTAACAGCTAGGATTAGAGATCTTGAGGAGACAGTGGCTGTTGCATCGTTAATTGTTGTCTTATTTCGCCTGATGGGCCCTACATCACTCTTCTACACCTCATATCTCATCATTATTACTTCAACTTCTTTTCATCCTTGTTTACTTTTTTCCTCCTAGATGGGAATGATGGGGAACCCAGGGGCTCCCTTTGGAGGTCCGTATCCAGGGCAGGGGAATCAAGGTCTAGGAGGCGCTGGGCTGGGCCCTCAGCTCCAGAACAAAGGTCCCATGGCCAACAGCCTGACCCAGTTCAATGTGGACAAGAAGCCCATGCAAGGAATGGCTGCCATGGTAAGGAACAAATACAAACCACCTGAAAAAATGTTTCTGTTACATGCAAGAATGAGTTGTACTGTAATTATGTTATCAAGTTGGCAGATTTTAAGTAGCCTCTGCCCCTTTGCGTTTCTTCCCACTGAGCCACTGTTTACGGCTCTGTATTCCCTGAAATCTTCCATCTTAACTCTCCCTATTTCCTATTTATTTGCTACTCTTCTCATCCACTTCTTATTCCCTCTCACTTCTCTTACCAGGGCTCCCAACAGTCACAAACAGGTGTGGGTGGTCCCTCTGTTGCACCTGTGGGTGGGGCTCCAGGGATGGTGCCCAATGCGCAGGCAGGTCTGGTGGGTCCCGGTGCCCAGGTTTCTGCAGCATCAGCTGCAGCTGGAGCACCACCCACAGCTGACCCTGAGAAGCGCAAGCTAATCCAGCAGCAACTGGTACTCCTGCTTCATGCACACAAGTGCCAGCGGCGGGAGCAGGCCAACGGTGAAGTCAGACAGTGCAACCTGCCCCACTGCCGCACCATGAAGAACGTCCTCAACCACATGACGCACTGCCAGGCTGGCAAGTCCTGTCAGGGTGAGTAGAAGGGAAGCTGCATGATCCTGTGCTTGTTACAGAAAACATTATTTAGGATAACACAGAGTTATTTCATCTTTTATTTTATAACCCTAGTGAGATCACAATCAGCATCTGTCCACTTATTGTCTGTGTTGATCCACTTTTATATTGCTTGGACGTCATATTTGTGAAACTCCAGTGTCACCTCAAAAAATTCTGTTAACTTTCTATAGAGTAGCTTTGTGTTGGGCAGATGTCACTGTACATGCTCAGGGATCAGGTTCAGTGTTTGCACTGATTTACTTGGTTGATGAGCTGAAAGAAATGAACTACACCAGCTGTGTTCCTTGTAATAAAGGTATATGTCAACCAATGCAACCGTATCGCAGGAGGCTTAAGCTGTATAAGGCTGTGGCTACACAGACAGGACTTGTTAATCTATTGCTGGTTTGTTTTGTGTAATGAAACTATAAAATAACACTAGCATTGGACTAACTTCATAACAGTTTTCTGTCTTCTTGATTCAGCAGCTGTTGTTAAGTAACAGACAGGCATCTCTAATTTCATTTCATTTTTTTTTTCCACTGGTCACTTCACATCACGTTGTTTCATTATTGTTCTTCTGCTTCTTTCCCCTCCTCATATACCTCGGTGTTTACCAACTCTTCCTGTGTTTCTGCCTTTTCTCGTCCTCAGTTGCTCACTGTGCATCATCGAGGCAGATCATATCCCATTGGAAGAACTGCACACGACATGACTGTCCTGTCTGCCTCCCACTGAAGAACGCTGGGGACAAGAGGAACCCGCAGTGTGAGTGTCTGTATCTGACCAAACAACGCTACTGTACATATTAGTGATATCATCATATTGTGTTATATTGTCATCAATTGTACCTTTTTTTATGTGATTTTGCAAATATATTGATATAGTAATGTATTGCTATTTAATATTGTGATGTTGATATTATCAGCCTTACTTTGTGCTGTATTGAATCCCACAGCCATGGCAGTATTAGTGAGTCAAACCTATAGTATATCTATAGTGCACTAAATGACACTAGGATTTGAAGTTTGAGTTTTGCATAATTGTTCGGTCACAGGGTTTTCATCAACTTGTTTTTTTTGTATATTCTGGTGAACAGGTCAGATGTGTTATTAACCCTTTCCTCTCTTCTTCTTATGTCCTTACAGCTTTACTTGGTGTGTCCGGTGCAGGTCTGGGCAGCTCTCTCGGGGCAGTACCTGGTGGCCAGCCAAGTACGCCCAACCTCAACCCACCGAGCCAGATTGACCCCAGCTCCATAGAAAGAGCCTATGCAGCCCTAGGCCTCACCTACCAGGGGAACCAGATCCAGGCTCAGACTGCCCAGCCCAATATGCCCAACCAAGGTCTGCAAGGCCAGCCTGGCATGAGGACGCTGAACCCAATGGGTGAGTAAGGTTGCATGTTCACTTGCTTTATATTCCAGGCATTTTCACTAGACAGATATATTTTTCCCTGTTCCTGATAGCACTGAGAGCTTAGCATCTTTCCAGAGCCCAAACAAGGATTTAAAAAAGTTCAGCTAATAAGATAATCATGCGGAAAGTAAGATGCTTCATGTGGCCTTTCAGTAGTTGTTTATTACCAGGAAAAAAGTGCCTTTTAAAAGGGTTCCGAATAAAAGAAAAGAGAGGAGCAATTATGTAGCTACAGTCTGATCACCACCTAAAGAATTTGTCTTTGAGGCCATGTAGTCAGAAGACATTAAGAAGTACACGTTCAAGAGCAAGGTATATAACTGAATTATTATCAGTAGGAAGGAATGCTAACTTTTCTGTGTGTAGGTGTAAATCCTTTGGGAGTAAACGGAGGTGTGGGAGCTTCCTCTCAGAGCCAACAAGCCAGCCTGTTGCAGGATACCATGATGCACCTCAATGTGAACAGCCAAGGGTAAGAAGGAACACAGACACCTTAACAAGGATACCTTGATTAGAAACACCTATCTTGCTATGAGATTCAGATTTTCAGCGTTTTATTGCACGCATCAATGTTGTTGTTTTTTTTATTAAAAATTATGCCTTTCTGTATCTTCCAGTCTGATGAATGATGCCAGCGGGGTCGGCTCCATGCCCACAGCAGGTCCTCCCTCTGCCTCAGGCATGAGGAAAAGCTGGCATGAGGACATCACGCAGGACCTACGAAACCATTTGGTACACAAACTGTAAGTGTTGAAGAAGAAACCCACATTTTTTTGCACTGTACATTTAATCACCGTGTAGTGTGCTGCTAGCCAAGCTACAACACAAGTACCCACACAAACTGAGTGTTTAGCTGCCAGATCAACACAAATGCAAAAAAATGTCAGGAGTTAACATAATTTTTCACCTCCTTCCTGCTTTTCTCCTCCATCCTTTCCTTCTCTGTTTGTTCTCCCATCCCCAGTGTTCAGGCCATCTTTCCGACTCCAGACCCTGCAGCCCTCAAGGACCGTCGGATGGAGAACCTGGTGGCCTATGCCAGAAAAGTTGAGGGAGACATGTATGAGTCAGCAAACAGTAGAGTAAGTTGCTCTCTCCTTTAGCTCACTGAGTTACTAGAAGGGGAAACTGCTGGGAAGTTTGCCTGTCATTTTGTGGCTGTAGCCAGTCAAAAAAAAAATCACATCATGTGCCATTGTGGGTGTATGAGCCCCTCTGAAGAATTACTTGAAGCTGTTAAAACCCCTTCCTGTGAATAATACTGTTGCTAGCTTTCCATAGTTATTAGAGTTCAGCAAAAAAGTTTTCTAAAACTCTTCCATCTTTCAAGAAGTTTACCCTCTTGCCATACTTTCCTTATTTTGTTAACCTCTTTTTGACAGGCTGAATACTATCACCTGCTAGCGGAGAAAATCTATAAAATCCAGAAGGAGCTGGAGGAGAAAAGGAGGACCCGGCTCCAGAAGCAGGGTCTAGGCCTCGGGCCTGCTGGCATGGGTCAGCCCCCCACTGGACTCCCTCCAAGTGAGTGGACATACAGCATGTGTACGTTAGGAGGAGCTAATGTTACTCTGGGTAGCAAACATTCCTGTGAATGATTAATCCGGCTGGATGTGACATTGTGATGGGGTTGGGAGATGTCTTCCAAATTTCCATTGGACGATTGTCTAACGATTGTCAATCGGTAAAAAACTAGGTGCCCTCTTACGTTACAAGTCACGGACCAGGTAAAGCAACAGTAGACACTATAGTGCAGATGTTAGTTTTGCTTGTTTCATGGTCTGCATCATTAACAAGCTGGCATGTGGTGCACCTGCTGCTGTGCCGTGATAAAAGATCGTGGGTGGGACCGAGAGAGGCAGGTCAAGCTGGTGTGTTTGCATGGAGAGACCATGCATACATTTTCAAGATGTAAGTTTTGTTTTTAGTGGACCAAGCATGTAATCAGGTTTTAAGTGACAGAATAGTCTTACCTGTAGCTTTTTTATTGGTCATCCTACCAGGCTGCAAAATTTCATAGCTCTGACTGAAGGGGAGTTAATGTGAATCCGATTCTTTCCTCTGTCACTTTTGTCATGCATTCTAACGTATCCAATCTTTGTTCCCATAGGGTTTTTTCTGTTTTTAAAGTGGGTCAGACACACATTATTAATCACCTGATCAGACCAGATATTTTGAAAGAGGTTTAAACTTCATTTCCAGGTGTCTCTGTTCAGTCATTTGTTGCTACATGAGTCCAAATGCCAGCGATATTTCCTGACCAAACCTTTAAAAAGGTTGAAACATTCCAGAGTTTGTTCAAACCTCTCCACACATGCTTTGTTAGGGCATTTTCGCCTCACCTTCTCTACTATGCACAGATAACAGCTTGATTTTCTTAATCTCCTGTCTCTGTTTTTGCAGACGGTCCCCTCCCTGACCCACCAATGGTGCGACCAGCTGGACCAAATCAGATGGTCAACAGGATGCAGGGCCCAGGTAAAGAACCACTGGGAATACGGGTGTATTATTTTTAATTTATCAGTTTATGTTAGGACCAATGTATTTGTCAGCCCATAAATTAAGTCAAAGAGGCTGAAACCTGTTTTCAGAGAAATGGTTAGTAGTATTAAGGTATGAGATTTTTTGCACCACTGCGAATGTATGGGAACTAAGAACAAAATACGAGATGTATCTACGTAATTTGTCAGGTATGAACCAGTTCAATCAGATGGGGATGCAGTCTATGGGCCAGAGGTCCACACCTCCTCTCCCTATGGGAGCATCAGGCAACCAGGTCAGTACCGAGCACACCATGTTTCACATTGTTTTGTTTTCTTTGTGCCCAAAAACACAATTTAGAATTCACTAAGGTGTATGGATGTGGCGATTAATCGATGTAGTTGACATCACCGATTACAAAAATAAGTCTATTCATAAAACGTGCGTTGGCACGTCACTGCACCCGGTGTAAGCAATGATTCTCCCGGAGAACAAGCTGCAGTTAAAAAATCTCACCTTCCACCATTGAAAGTTTGGAAGTATATTAGACAGAGACCCAACATCATGGAAATGGCTTCCCTGCAGCACAACTCCTGTGCATGAACATGTGAAGCGTAAGCATCGCGGCCCACTTTGTCAAGACAGCTACGGCAGCACCGCAAATCCTGTGAAAGCTGTTAGAGGACGTCCAGGACAGATGAGAGGTGGTTTGATATCAATATATTCATAAATAGGGATGGGGATTGAGACCCGGTTCTAGAATTTCTCAAAACCTGAAAATTAATAAGGTTCGAGCTTATCGATACTGCTATCGAGACTTGCTGGTCCTATGATGTAACATTATGTGTCGCGCGTTAAATCTGCTTTAATTTGAAACGCAATGGATAAGAAAATCATCAGGCTGCAGCCTCTGCCTGCTCTCTGTCGGCTCCTACATACACACACACACACACACACAGACACAGCAGTAACAGAGCGAGAGGCTGCGCCGTCGCTTTGGAATACGGTGAGGATTAAGTTTGCTCCAAACTACTGTAACGTTAGTTGATGACAGCTACGCTCGTTACTGTAAGTATGTGTAATAAAACCTTCGCAAGTAAAAAGACAATATTTTATCAATACACCTTTCTGTAAGATAACATTAAACATGTAGGAAGGGTTAATTTAATCATCTCTGTCCTCAGTATCTCATCCTGTATGTTTAATACAAGCACAGCTAACGCTAGCTTGGCATTAGCCAAATGTTAAAAACAAGCCAAATAGAAAGCTGTCTGTCTGGAGCATAGACTGGTCTGTAGTCTTAAAACCCAACTCCTGGCCTGAGACAAACCAGCTGCTCCTCCCTCTTCCTGGTAACGTTACCTGCAGCCAGCAAGAGAGGAGGAGGGACTGATACAGGCTGATGTTACTCTTTCTTAACGTCACTCACTACTTGTAATGTCAGAGAAAGTGATTAGTTACTTTGTTGTTGTAAACATTAATGTTGCTGCTCTAGAAACAACATTTAGCTGTATTTAAAATATTAAACTAAAAACAACCAGGTAGTTAATACGTACACTTCAATATATGTATATGTATCGCAAGTGATATGTCATCTCAATATATAACGTTATCGCACATTAAATATTTTCTTCATACCATCCAGACCTACCTCCTGCCTGTTGGGTCTGGTTTTACCAAATAACCATCACTAAATAATAGTAAAGTATCGATAGTGGTGTAGATAAAGAATCGGATCGTTAAGCAGTCTCAATAAGGGTATCACTATCAATAAAAATGAACAATCCCCATCCCTATTCATAAATGAACAGGCTGTTGAAATTACAGCCTTGCAGGGTGGTAACTATCTGTACTGGCATTGGTTTGAGATTTTTATATTGGAAAAACTAAACAGTTATTCATGATTGAAATGGATCGTATTGCACTTTTCAGACGGTCCCCAACTCCGCTTCCAGTAGGCGCGTTGGTCAGACATTCAGTTCTTAACGCTGCAAACTGCATTTTTGATGATTTCGAGGTGATCAAAACTGTGAAACATCTGCCTAAATTAGCTCTCCAACATATACCAAAACTGGGAGAACTGGGATTCAAGCTTTGGCTTGTAGCTGCTGAAGGAAACGGCTGTAAAACTAACTTTCTATGCACCTCTCTTTTCTATTCGATGAGTCGAGGTGGAGCTGTCGCTGCAGCTGCACTTATTGGCCCTCATTTATCTTTCTTGTGCAGAAACAGGCGTATTTTTGTGCAGTAGATTATGCTTACATTGTTCTCAGAGCCTTTATTTATCAATGAGAGTGTACCCTGGCATTTCAGGTGTACGCACCACCGGTTGTTGATAAATGCGGTGGCTGAAAACGTGCGTAATTTGAATGAAACGCCCCCAATTATTCAAGCTACAGGAGGCCACACCCACAACTTCACGGCAGGGACTGACCGAATACAGCAAGAAATAGATGGTTTGGAGCAGGAAATCCACAAATTAATATTTAAGAAACAAAATATTATGTTGTTTTGACAGATTTAAATAAAGATTAAATGTTTAGTCCCATAGAGCCCATCCCCGGCATAAATGTTCCTGCATTTTAATATTACGAGATTTTTTTTTTGGAAATAATTTAATACTTTTTTATTTGATTATTTAAACAGGACACATTTTTGACAAAATATTTAATGTGCTTAAAACTGGACACGAGCAGTCAGATGAAACAGTTCAGGTCCAGCCCAAGAGCCAGTGCTGGAGGCAGGGGGCCCACTGCGCTCTGTCAACTTGGCTGGAGCGGACCAGTCCACGCTGTCAGCCCCAGAGGAGGGCACTCATCCCGGAGGAGCAGGGCACGGGCCAAGAGCCTCTGCCTGAGCGTTTACTTTGAAGATTGGAGGACATACGGACAGATACGGACTTGCGTACATGTACACCACATCCTGAGCTGGCGTGGGATTTGCGCGTGCCGCACGACAACGTCCTTATTGATAAATCTCAAAGTCACCGTGGTTTTGGGTGTATGCCAGGTGTACGCTGGAAATTTCGTGTTCGCATTTTTCATAAATGAGGGCCATTGTCATCTTTCACGTGTTGGATCTTCTACCTTCAGTACCTGGCAAAAGGATACTCCTTTTGCTGTGTTTTCAGAATTTTGGGATCGACTTGGTTTGTGTGACACCCCCATACCAGAGTGTAATGAATTTTTTTCAGGACTTAAGTATTCATATCAAAATATAATTTAAATTAGGAAAATAATTGTTATAAAATACCTTGAATCAGTCAAATGGCTTGAAAGAAAAAGTTGTGTAAGCATTTAAAAACCCTGCCGTTTTTTTACCTGTAGATGGGAATGGTCGGATCCAGAATGGGGCAGCCCAATGTTAACCAGCTTCAGAACCAGTATCTGTCCCAAGGACAGTTTCCTGGGTCAGGACCAGGAGTTGCAACAGCTCAGGCTGGGATGGCCCAATCTGGACCACAGGCAAGCATGGCACAGGTAAGGTGGCCTGGAGTTCTTTTTCCTGTTGCTTGTTACACTCAAGTCTTTACCTGTGTAATCAGAGTCCTACCAGAGAACCAGAGGAGGGCCTTGGGACAGGAGCTTTGACTCAGAAACTTAATTTAGTAGTGTAGTGTTTTTAAAAATGTTCCAGGGTTTATTAGAAAAGCTAATAAAAAATCCCTAAAATGAAACTGCTGAGGACTTGATAAACAACCTCCTTTGACATTGTTGTTATAAAGTTGTAGCAATTTTCTAAAGTGCAAATTCTGAATTTACAGGGGATCCTAAGAGTGAGACTTGAATTATACTTTTTATTGACGCTCTTCTGGTCTCTCATCTCATTATTTACCCTGTTCCTCTTCTCACCTAAGACGCAGATGGGCACCCCCCCCTCTCTTCCGGTTGCTAGTCCTCTACCACAGCCAGGTTCAGCCAGCGGTCCCGGCAGCGTCTCTGCGGTGGGACCCTTGGGTCCTCAGAGCGCTGGTGGCGGAGGTCCTAACTCAGCTATCGGAGCCCCTGCTTCCTCAATGACTCCATCTAACACAAACCAGCAACCCAACTCCATCCCCCATTTGGCAGCCATGCGTGGCAGCTCGCCTTCCCCTGCTCACAGCCGATCTCCTACTCCTCACCAAACACCCCCCAGACTAGCTGGGTCCCAGACCCCACAGCCACATACCCCTAATGCACAACAGCTGCCTCCACCTTCAGCCTCCCAGCAGAACCAGCTTGGCCAGGGCCCAGGCTCCAACAAGTCCCTCCAGCAGCAGCACATGGGGCCATCTGGTTCAACCACTCCATCTCACCCTGGACTGAGCTCCAGCTCAACGCCGCACGGTGCTCAGCTGCCTCGCACTCCTGTAAGTGTGATTTAACCTTTGATATACACATTTTAACATTTAGAGCAGCTCACCTTATTCCACAGATTCTATTGATCTTGTAGCTGTAACTCATGTCCTTTGTTTTAATCTCCTGCTTCCTGTATATCACAAACATTTTACCGTTGTCTTAGTTACGATTAAACTTCGTAGGTGTTTATGGTTTGTCCCATGCATTACCTGTTTATCCTGTTTTATCACTTTTATGTGTCACATAGTCACCATTTCCACACACCTGAGTTTGTTTCTGTGTCTCTCTGTAGCTGTCCCAAAAGGGTTCATTCCCAGCAGACAGTCAGGCCCTGACTCCAGCCTCTGTCAGCAGCTTGGACACGTCGTCTCAGCAGCCACAGTCGGACGCTTCAGCCGGCAACCTCGACCCCAAGATGGAGGTCAAGCAGCAGGACGAGGAGGAGGAGAGCGACACCGGCAGCTGCTCCAAAGGAGGGAAGCTCAGCAACATCAAAACAGAGGAAAAGCCTGTGAAGTCGGAGCTGAAAAAGGAAGAGTGTTCTGGAGAGGGAGGTAAAGGGGTTCCCATGGATACATCAACGACAAAACCGATGGTGAGTTTGAAGACGGAAGACAGGAAACCGGAGATAAAGAAGGAGTTGAAAGAGGACGAGGACACGTCTGAGGCACCACAGGCCCCAGTGAAAAAGAAGAGTAAGAATATTCTTAAATCGCTCCTAGTATATTGTAATTAATGCCATTTTTTCACATGTCAGTTATGGAATCAAATGGGTTACTGATGCAGTGTAAAACAGAAGGTTTTTTTTTTATTACTCTTTAATTGCATTCTCCCCTCTGATCTCTATTTCTTCAGTCTTCAAGCCAGAAGAGCTTCGTCAGGCCCTGATGCCCACACTTGAATCTCTCTACAGACAAGATCCAGAGTCTCTGCCCTTCAGAATGCCTGTAGATCCACAACTGCTGTGCATACCTGTAAGTCGCCACGCTGAGGATGAGATGTATTTGTTCCTGTGCCTTGTATAAACTTCATTGCTCTCTTAGTGTTCTCCATGTCACTTTGTATTCCTCTCCTCACTTGCTTAATTGATTAATTAATTAATTGGAATCATAAGCATTGTTTAGAATACACACCGTAACATGATGCAGCCAGTCTGGGTGGAATCCACTGATTACTTGTGTGTATAATTAACTCACGAAGACAAAGGTTGAAACTTGAGACATGCTCATTGTATTCCTGCAGGACTACTTTGACATTGTGAAGAACCCTATGGACTTGTCTACGATCAAGCGAAAGCTGGACACAGGTTAGTACCACTTGCTACTAAATATTACAAGGTTTGGTCATTCTCAGGAAACTTAATGGACCTGCTCTTTCCAAGATGAATCCAATTGTGGGTACAGTGTTTCCCACAGAATGACAGTGTAACTAGGTGGTGGGGGGGTATATCAATATTGACTACAAGCTTAATAACCTCGAAAAACCAGCTGCATTCTAACATTAACTTTTTAGTTCTCCTTATTTCCTTGAATGCTGAGTAAGTTTTTTTAAAGCTGGGTCTCTGACATTGACAGTGTTGTGTTGGACAGATTTGTGCAGCGGTGTTCCAGGAGGGAGAGAGAACGAGAGAGGTACGGGTGAGAGAGAGAGAGGGTTGAGCGAGAGGAAGTGCTGCGCGAATGCACTACGGCGCTCTGCAATCAAATACGATTTTAAATAGGCTTAGTAAAAAAAACAAACGAAAATCAATCTGTGGCAGGCCGCCACAAATAAATGAACGTATGGGAAACACTGGGGTAGATTTGGCGAAGTTGTGAGTGAATTTGTGTACAAATAAGGAAGATAAAGACAAACCACTAATGCACTTTGGTTGTGCTGCGTTACAACCAGGAGTTTTTTGTGTATATTTTATTTACATATTTAAAATAAGTTATTTACTCTTTTTTTGTAAAGTCTTGTCAATCCATCATGATTGTATTCTCTTGTAGGTCAGTACCAGGATCCCTGGCAGTATGTGGATGACATCTGGCTGATGTTCAACAACGCCTGGCTGTACAACCGCAAAACATCCAGAGTCTACAAGTACTGCTCCAAGCTGGCCGAGGTTTTTGAGCAGGAGATTGATCCTGTCATGCAGAGCCTTGGCTACTGTTGCGGGAGGAAGGTGAGACCGAGCCTTCCTATGACATATTGAGTGTATGAAGATACGTGCTTTGAGAATGTGTCTTGATAAGATGGTGTGTATAAATGTTTTGAGGATGTTCCGGACACAGAAATTAATGTACACCATTCACATCTGAAAATGGAAGCAGTGCAAGTGGTTCATAGCTAAATTTGGCCTTGTGCATACCACCACCATATCACATTTCAGCTCTCATTAGACCCTGCTATTTTTGGTTTTGCAGACAAATAACAAAACCAATTGGCCCTTATTATGAGAGGCTGGCTGAAGAAGCAAAGTACTGCTTGACGGTAGCTGTAATTACTTTTGTACAAAACGAAACCAAACGGAAATCAGCACACCTCCGCTCCATTGGGGGAGTTTTTACTGCTGGAGTCAAATTTTTAAAAAATATTTGCTTGTAGTCCTTTATTCATACAACAGGAATTTGCAGAATCATACCATAATACAATCATATACATTCATATATAACAATACATTTCCACTCAGCGTGCATAAACTACAAGTCTTGTTGGGGAAAGGGTTTTTTTCCACTGTACTTTATTGTAAATTCCCATTTTCTGTTTCTGTCCATCAGCTGGAGTTCTCTCCCCAGACACTGTGCTGCTACGGGAAGCAGCTGTGCACTATTCCCCGAGATGCTGCTTACTTCAGCTACCAGAACAGGTATGGACGATGGAAAATGCCAATGTAGTGAAGGGGTGATTGATTGATGGATTTGTCAGTAAAAAGGAAGGTAGAGATTAGTTGGAAAAGATTATAACAGACTTACTATAAAAAAGTAAATGCTGAATTTTGCTTTGTAAGAGAAAGTTGGGTAGATAAGATAGAAGTGTTTTTTTTTTTTTAATCAAAGTCTTCATGTGATTAATTTTGTTTTCCTAAACGCTTCCCTTCACTTCATATTCCCTGTTTTTATACCTTCATGTGGTTCCTAATGTACTGGCATTTTAAGTCGGTCCTCTCTTCTCACATTCTGTAAGCTTTTATCACCTCAGCATAGTATGTTTAGAAAGTATATTGTTTACCGGAAAGGCTGCACACAAAGCAAATAAAGTGTCTTGTTCCTCTAGTGCTTATCTAGTGGTGATCCAGTGTTGTAGTCTAGATTTTTCTAGTGAGTATACTATGAGTTTTCGATCCCAGCCTCATTCTCACCCGTCCCAGAGCGACGTCCCATGAGCACCACTACACTCACTAATACTTACAGTATGCATGTAAATGTAATAGAGAGCATTCTGAAGGACTGCTTAGGCTTTGTGTTATCTGTGTTATCAACAACGCAAAGACTTGAACAGCCAATGACAGTTACAGGTGGGAAAGGGCGTCACTTTGTGTTGAAAAGTGGTGGGTGACATTTTAGCGTTCAGATTAGAGTTGTGACACTTAGCATATCAGACATGCCAATCCAAAATATTGGGGTCACAAGATCGAGACTAGAAGATATTTAAATATTATTTAAAGAAATAATCATTGATAAATACACGATGGGGGGTCTGGGGGTCCTCCTCCAGAAGATTTTGAGCATTAAACATTTAATTTCCTGCATTGTGGAGACTTTTTCTGCACCAATTTATTGCAAGTTGCAACTGTTATTAACAATAATGGAAAGCTGAGGCTTATTGGTAGCAGTAATAACAATAAACACAGGCCTATGCACAGTTCTATCAACAGAACTCATTCATTACAGAATATTAGCACTGAGGACACCAAAAGGAGTCCACATCCCCTCCAAAAACCATTGTCATATAGGCCTGCTGTATCAGCTTAAATGCATGAGCAAGCATCCAGGAACGGCTACTTTTACTACTGTGCACACACACACACACACAGTATCCCGCATTCATTGATCCAACACATTAACGTTAGTTAACTAGTTCTAGATTCAATTCAATAGACCAACAATGCTGTTACAGTTCCGTGATGATTGCGTTAATGATAACATAGACCTATATGCTATTTTCACTGACCAGTTAACGTTACAATAGCATCAGCCTCATCTGGCTCGTTTTCTGTGGTTCAGTAACTTTTGTGTCATGCCGCTGTGACACTGCAGCGGCAGCAGCTTAAGCTGCAGGCTTAGGAAAACACTGAGTGTAGTTTGAGTTTGCTCGCGTTTCACATCTCCGTCAGTGATTCACATTAGTTAATTTCAGTCGTGCGCAGAGTGACCGTCAGGCAGCTGTGGTGTTGTTTGGTAGAAGACGTCAGATCCCGGTCACAGGCCACGGAAGCAGCAAACGTCAGTTCAGAGCTTCACAACACAGACTGGGGGGAATTTATGAATGAACGTGAGAAAGTTCTGTCACAAAACGATGTTGTTATGTATCATCTCGCTATTTGAAGTGGGGATACGGAAATCTTTGACCGTTCCTAGTAGGTATATGGCGTATACCTGCGTATCACGTAGGCGATCAGTGTTTCCACAAACCCACTGGCTTCTATCTCTCTCTTTGTGTCTCTGTGTGTCTCTCAGCAGTACATTTTATAAAGTTGCAGAAAAGACAGAACTAGTATTTTGGATTTTCCCTCCTGCGATTTAGTTTTCACAGCAGCAGGCGTACCGCATGTGTAGGAGCCTCGTTAATGACATAGCCTATTGAAATCATCAAAACCAATGTGGTACTGAATGACATCTGCACTGGTGTGTTCACTTTTGCTTTACCGGGTCTTGTAAAACATCAAGGGTCCGCGTCTTGTAACGTAATAGGTAGCATCTGTCTCTGTGTTTCTCTGCAAAATGCTAAAATGGGTCACCAAATATACTTTGGCAGCCGCTAATATACCTGGGCGTCCTGCCAGAGTAAAGTCTATATGTGGGAAACACTGGTGATCTTTTGAACACTCCATTACTGCACAGTAAATGGGCGTTTTCTTTTAGGAAGAATCAGCAATCATGCAAACATCAAGTTTGATGTTTGCATTATTACGTTCTCTATAGATTTATCTATGCATCTTTTTGGATTCCTCATCGTCAGTTTTTTTTACACACCCTTGAAATCCTTACAGGAATGTGAAAGGACCGACTTTAAAATGAACTGCGTGAATGAATGAACATCTGAGCAGTTGTCTGTGCTCACTTGTTCGTTTTTGTTCAGTGTCTGCATTATGTCCTGTGCTACAACTTCTTGCTCCAGCTCCCTCCTCACGTTTAGCTGCCATTGATTCTGCTCCTGCTCTGCTGTCTGTGATGGTGGTTGTTGCTCATCCTTTCATGTCCAAATTGCTAATCTATGCTTTGCCTCGGCTCTCTGCTGTGTGTTGTTTTGTTTCCGAATGACTCGTCTATCCTCCCTTCCAATGGCTGTGATATCAACATTGGCTTGCTTTTGCCTTGACCAACCATGCACCTCCAAACCCATCCCCTCACCCTCACCTCTCAAAATCATGACTGGCCTTTTGCGATGACGACATCCTGCTGTCCTGCGCTCCTACTTCCTGTTTGCTCCGCTTGTGGCAACCTGCCTTGCCCTTGTCCTGTACCAATTGGTGACTGCCCTCCCGTGCGCTGTCTGTGATTGACTGTGCTGTGGGGAACGGTGTAGTTCACCAAAATTTGGGCTTATTGCTAACAGGTACCACTTCTGCGAGAAGTGTTTCAACGAGATCCAGGGAGAGACGGTTTCCCTGGGCGATGACCCCACCCAGCCACAAACGTGAGTATAAGTCCGTTTACTGAGCAAGATAGCTCCACTTAAAGATCTTGTATCTATTTGAAAGTGTTGTCCTGGCATTTTGAAACATAATATTTAATTATATAATATTTAACACATTCTTGATTTCCATTTTCTGTCTACGCCTAAAATCTAACTTGACAGTTTAAGCGTTCACAGCAGGGGCAGATGAGCTGCACTCAACAGTTGTTTTTATTGCTGCATCTGGACAGTTTTCCTCTTGTTGTTCTACATGTTGTCATGCTCAATCTTAACTCATTTCAGATCGATTAACAAGGAGCAGTTTGAGAAGAAGAAGAATGACACACTGGACCCTGAACTGTAAGTTAGCTTTTCGTCCAGTGTCAAATCTTTGCATTGTGGAAAAAAGATTAAACCACAATTAATTTCGAGGAGTTAAGTGTGTAATTTTCATCATCTCTGTCCCTCTTTTCAGGCTCGTTGAATGTTTGGACTGTGGACGCAGGATGCATCAGATTTGTGTCTTGCACAATGACACGATCTGGCCATCGGGGTGAGTAGCAATTTTCATTTCCAGTAGTTCTCAAGGTTAAGGCAAACAACCTCTTGTCATTTGCTACATATATTTTTTTTATGTAACTGACACAACCTTCTTTTTTCCATAGTTTTGTGTGTGACGGCTGCTTAAAGAAGGCAAATAAGACAAGGAAAGAGAACAAGTATTCTGCCAAAAGTAAGTTGTCCTGTCCCATTTTATCCAAATGGTTTTGTTATAGTCCTTTCATACAGGAAACTGGTGTACTGGACTTGTGTTCAACTTTTATTTGACCTATTAATATAGGCTCTAGGCTTAAACTGCGGTGCCATATGTGTTGCTGCTTAACCAAAGAATCCCATTATGTCAATAACAAATAAAATAGTTCAGTTTAGTGTTCCTCTATAACTTGGTCACGTTCTGTTTCTCAAGGCTTTGCCCAGTATGTCACAAATACATGTGTACATAATTACATTAAACAGAATTCAGGTTTCTCATAGCTTATTTATTATGTTATTTTATCGCCCTGTTGTTTTTGGCGTTTGTCAAGTTAACTAAACTAAAATGAAAAATGCTTTGCCCGGCTCTCCCCCCACACAGGGTTGCCCCAGACGAAGTTGGGCAATTACCTGGAAGTAAGGGTGAATGACTTCCTGAAGCGTCAGAGTCACCCAGAGGCTGGAGAAGTTACCATTCGTGTTGTCCATGTCTCTGACAAAGTGGTGGAGGTTAAACCAGGCATGAAGTCCAGGTACTAGAAACAAGACACACTGTCGGACATGTGCAAATCTTTCTCCTCACATCCGAGAGAGCTGGCGATGCCTGTTTAGTTTGCTTACTGCCGCATTTGTTTTTCAAATAAACAGATTTTGTAAATTACAGTCAAATGAAACCTTGCAGCAAGGTCAAATCTATGAAACATGAATGCTGTTTAATAAAAAAAATGAATTTGAAAATTCAAATTTCTTTTTTGTAAATGTGGAAGAAATATGTTAGTATTCAGCTTCAAGTAACATTTTTACTGTTTGAAACATTCTGTAAATGAGAACACAGATGCATGTAAAATAGTTTAATATAATAATAACTTTAATCTAGCTAAGAATTTGTTGATGTAAAAAGAATAAAGTAATTAGCTTATTTCAATAATGCAGATATATTTTCTGTTCTCTATTTTACAGTCAGTAAGTTTAGACTCTTGTTTTTGTCTACAGATTTGTGGATAGCGGAGAGATGTCGGAGTCTTTCCCATACAGGACAAAAGCCCTTTTTGCATTTGAGGACATTGACGGAGCAGAAGTCTGCTTCTTTGGGATGCATGTTCAAGAGTATGGATCCGACTGCCCGCAGCCCAACCAGAGGTAAGGACGTCACCATATTAGAAACATTATTTAACCAAGTACTTCCTTCTTTTCTCTTGACAATTGAATGATTTTTCATTAACTTTTCATTTTTAATTAAATTACAATATGATATATTCATATTTTCTCTGTCATCCACTCAGGCGAGTGTACATCTCCTACCTGGACAGTGTACACTTCTTCCGGCCTCGCGGCCTAAGAACTGCAGTCTACCATGAAGTCCTCATCGGCTACTTGGAGTATGTCAAGAAGTTAGGGTGAGTGTTGCTGCTCAAAGAAAACATTTATTTTGGTCATGTTATGCAACTTTTATTCTGACTTGTGTCATCACAACGCTTACTTATGCTAGTCTGTAATTTCTTGTGCGCTCTCCTCAGCTACACCACTGGCCACATCTGGGCTTGCCCACCTAGTGAAGGGGACGACTACATCTTCCACTGTCACCCTGCAGATCAGAAGATACCAAAGCCCAAACGCCTTCAGGAATGGTACAAGAAGATGTTAGACAAAGCCGTAGCGGAGCGGATAGTGCACGATTACAAGGTAGAGAGGCAACTTAACACATGTTGACGATATGATTTTTGAGATTCAGGATTTGAGAACTTTTCTTACATACTTGTTTAACCCCTTGGCAATCTCCTACCACAGTGTGTGTAGCACAGCAATAACCTCAGTGTACGTATAGTGATGAAGCTGATAGTGATGAGTGATTTAGATACTATCCATGCATAATGCTTACTTTTGTATTTATCCCGAAAGGATATCTTCAAGCAGGCGACAGAGGATCGTTTAACCAGTGCCAAGGAGCTGCCTTACTTTGAGGGTGATTTTTGGCCCAATGTGCTGGAGGAGAGCATCAAAGAGCTGGAGCAGGAGGAGGAGGAGAGGAAAAGGGAGGAGAACAGCACTTCCAATGAGAGTATTGATGTAAGAATGCAATTATAAGAGAGGTTTCTCGTCAGTGTGTAAAATCATGCACTTGTTAATCAGGTGAACACTGATATCCCCCGTTTCTTTTTTGTGCAGGACACAAAAGGTGACAGTAAAAATGCAAAGAAGAAGAACAACAAGAAAACGAGTAAGAACAAGAGCAGCCTGAGCCGAGCCAATAAGAAGAAGCCAGGGATGCCCAATGTCTCCAATGACCTTTCACAGAAACTCTATGCCACTATGGAAAAACACAAAGAGGTATGAGGAAAGAAGAAATTATACTTTGCTCATATAACTTATCACCCTAAAGCAGGGGTATTCAATTAGAGTTCAAAGAGGTCCTGTTAGAGAAAATTTCCCAAATCAAAGGTCCGGATCATCATAACGACTAATTTGCATTATCATTCAGTGCCATAACGTATAGTTGTATCAATATATATGTTTTTAGTCAACAACTGACAATATTTCAAAAATACAGTTTTCACATCAATATGGAGGGATAATAAATAATAAATACTCTAATAATAAATTCTAAATTTAAGTAAACTAAAATAAAGAGCCTATTTTTTTTAGAAAAAAATGAAACAAAAGCGGTAGCTTGAAGTGATGAAGTGTAGTCTTAAACAATTTTACAATAAACACTCAACTCATCAAATGAACAGCTCTGTTGCAATCATCAACAGAATGCCTCCTCTTCTCTTTCATTCCCTCTTATAAACCTCTTTCCTACTTTCTCTTCTTCAGCGAGAAACGTGAGCTCTAGCTTGTCCTGACAGCTAGCGTTGGAGATCTACGAGATATTTTGGTTCTGAACTACCTGTGGGAGAAATGTACATGTAAAATATCTACATTCTTGTGAAATGTCTTTTCTTTTTCGCCTCCTCTCTCCGTGTGCTTTTCCAAAACGTCTCCGGTGTATCGCACTCCGGATGCGGACTCGATTCAAATGCACAGATTTGATTGGCTGAGCCGCGTCACATGAGACGATTGGAGCACATGCGATTGGTCTGTGAGTTTCCTGGGCCGCTAAACCAGTACAGCAAATGCTAGAAAAGCTGCGCAAGTTAAAATAGAAACGCTCCGTCACGAGGTAGTAAGTCTCAATAATAAATTGGCTGTAGGTCGGCAGTCCGGAGAGGACAGCGCCTGAGTCTGGATCCGGACCGCGGTCCGCCTATTAGTGACCCCTGCTCTAAAGCAACTTACTGAAGGAATGAGTAGACTGGAAGATAGCTCAATTATTGACTAGATCTTACCCTGAATTCTGGTACCAGTGCTGGCTCAAAGTTGATTTGATTTGAAAAACTGCATATCACCTGTGCCTTATCTGTTTGCCCCTCTTTTTTCCGTTCTAGGTATTCTTTGTGATTCGGCTGATTGCAGCACCTATGGCAAATGCTTTGCCCCCAATTGTAGACCCGGATCCCCTGATGGCATGTGACCTCATGGATGGTCGTGATGCTTTCCTGACAATAGCCCGGGACAAACACCTGGAGTTCAGCTCTCTGAGGAGATCTAAGTGGAGCTCTATGTGCATGTTGGTGGAGTTACATAACCAAAGCCAGGACCGTTTCGTCTACACTTGCAATGAGTGTAAGCACCATGTGGAGACTCGTTTCCACTGTACCGTCTGTGAGGTAAGTTGGTGAAGGGTTATATTTGTGGGTCTGGTTTTATGTTAATAAAATATATATAGCTTTCCAAATTTATTTTAACTGTAAAACCTGCTGTGCATCCCTTCTAAATATTTTTACTGGCGTTCATGCCATCCCTCACAGGATTATGACCTCTGCATCACATGCTACAACACTAAGAAACACGAGCACAAGATGGAGAAGTTAGGCCTTGGTTTGGATGATGAGAGCAGCAACCAGGCTGCCGCTACCACTCAGAGCCCCGGAGACTCTCGTCGTCTCAGTATCCAGCGCTGCATCCAGTCCCTCGTCCACGCCTGCCAGTGTCGAAATGCAAACTGCTCTCTGCCGTCCTGCCAGAAGATGAAACGCGTTGTTCAGCACACAAAAGGCTGCAAGAGAAAAACCAACGGTGGCTGTCCCATTTGCAAGCAGCTTATTGCGTTGTGTTGCTACCATGCAAAGCACTGCCAAGAGAACAAATGCCCAGTTCCGTTCTGCCTAAACATCAAGCACAAGCTGCGCCAACAACAGCTGCAGCACAGGCTCCAGCAGGCCCAGATGCTAAGGAGGAGGATGGCCAGCATGCAGAGAGTGGGCCAGCCCACATCTGGAGGAGCTCCTGGGGGCAATGGCCTGCCCTCTCCAGGAGCCAACAATGGAGCAACTGGTCCTGGTACGCCTACATCTGTGGGCACGCAGCCTCCTACCCCACAGACACCCACCCAGGGGAACATGCCTGCACTTCCTCAGCAGCAGGGAGTTGGGATGGGTGGCATGGGGGGAATGGGAACTCCAGGCCAGCAACAGCAGGTTCAGCAGCAAGGTGGTACCATGCCCCCTCAGCACCATCTCCATCAGTTTCAGTCAGGAGGTGGAGGGGGGATGATGAACTCTCCCCAGCAGCAGATGGTGTCCCAGATTCAGCAGCAACCTCCCAATGTCCAGCAACTCCAACAGCAGCAGCACCCTGGTGGTTTGCCTCCATACAACCCCAGACCACCTGGAGCCTCTCCTCTCCACCAGTCTCTGGGCAAACCTGGACTGGGTCCAGCCACCCCACCCCAGCAGCAGCAGCAGCAGCAGCAGCAACAACAACCCAATCAGAGCCAGGGATCGATGCCTGGACAAGGTCAGCCGCAAGGGCCCCCTCTGGCTGCTGTAGAGACAGCCCTAAAAATCCAGCGTCTTGCAGAGACCCAGAGACAGATGGCTCAGGCCCAGGCCCAGGCCCAAGCCCAGATACGTGGCCTGGGACAAGGGGGCATGATACCCCCACATCCTCACCACCAGAACACCCAGGCCCAGATAGGCATGCCCCACATTGGGGCCCAGGGCATGCCCCCCCAGGCTCAGGGAGTTGTTAGCAGGACTATATTAGACCCACAGCAACAGGGAATGTTAGCAGGGATGCAGCAAGGGGGACCTCAGTCGCAGTTGCCACCTCAAGTTCAGCAGCAGCTCCAGCAAGTCCAGCCGGGAGGCGGACAACTTCAGTCAGCAAACCAGCAGTGGGGTGGTGGGGGACCAGCCATGAACCCACAACAAAGGCCAGGCATGATGGGTCACATGGCACCACAGCAGCAGCCAGCAGTTGCTCAGCAACCGCAGCAGCCAATGAATCCACAACAACCGCAACCGGGAAACCGTGGGCTAATGCCGGTAATTGGAGGGGCTGCAGGGATACCTACTTCAATAGCAAATGCAGCTGCATCAGGAACTCTACCCCAGGCAGCACTACAAGACCTCCTGAGAACACTGCGCTCCCCAAGCTCACCTCTTCAACAGCAGCAAGTCCTCAATATCCTTCGGTCCAACCCAACCCTTATGGCTGCTTTCATCAGGCAGAGAGCAGCCAGATATCAAGGTGGTCAGGGTGGCCCAGGAGGAGTGGGAGGACCTCCTCAAGGGGGCCCTGGAAGTGTGAGGTTCCAAGGAGCAGCTGCAGGACTACCTGGTGTAGGAGGTCCTGGGGTTAGCCAGCTTGCTAACATGGATGGGCAACAGCAGGTGAATTTGAACCAGGCAGGCCAGCCAGGGATGAACATTGCTCAGGGTGGAGCAGGGGGAGGGAATATGCCCACCATGGCTCAGCTTCAGCAGTTACAACAGCAACAACAACAGCAGCAACAACAGCGTCCAATGTTGCCCGGAAATCTACAGCAACAGCAAATGGCTGCATTACAACAACAGCAACAGCAACAACAACAGGGAGCAATGCAAGCAGGGCAACAAGGCAACATCACTAATATGACTCCACAGTTCAGAGAGCTGTTGATGAGAAGACACTTGCAGCAGCAGCAGCAACAACAGCAACAGCAGCAGCAACAACAACAACAACAACAACAGCAGCAGCAGCAGCAGCAGCAGCAGCAGCAGCAGATGGGAAACCACGGGCAGTTCCAGCAGCCTCAAGGACTCCAGCAGCAACAAGGCCAGCAAGGCTTCATGCAGCCTGGTCAAGGACAGCCAGGGATACCCCCCTCCCAACCACAGCCTGGGGTTGGGGGTGTAGGGGGTCCCCAGCAGCAGCAAGGAGGACCACAGGGTGCGCCAGGACAGCTAGGCCAGCAGCAGGGTTACCCCAACTCCATGTCACAAGTAGCTGCAGCGCTCCAGCAAAGGCTCCAGCATCAGTTGCAAGTGCAACAGCAACAGCAACAAAATTCAATGGGTGGGCTTCAAGGACAAGAAGGAGGTCCCAGTGGAGGCACTGGAGGACCTCCGCTCCAGCCTGGACAAGGCGGACCAGGGCAACAACAGCAAGGAGGCGGTGGGCCCCCACTGCCGCAGACCTCCCAAGGCATGCTTCATCAGAACATCCATCAGAGACTCTTGCAGCAGCAGCACCTTGGTGGGGGCTCTCCAGCCCACCACAGCAGTCCCATGAGTCCCCAGCAGATGGTGCAATCTCCCCATCTCCAAGGACAAGGAGGACTTGGTCCAGCAGGGTCACTCAGCAGTCAGGTCAGGTCACCTCAGCCCTCTCCAAGGCCGCAGTCGCAGCCTCCGCACTCCAGCCCGTCCCCACGCATGCAGCCCTCCTCCCAACCTCAGCCCTCACCTCATCGCATCTCTCCGCAGACCCAGACTGGCTCGCCCCACCCAGGCCACCTAGGCCAACATCACCCCAGTATGGCACCGCCCCAACCGCCGCAACCCCAGCAACAAGCGTTATCTCAGCAGCAGCAGCAGCAGCCAGGTAGTTCTGTAGATCCTGGTCAGTTCAGCTCAGACCAGAACTCCATCATGTCCCAACTGAGTGGGATGACAGGGATGCATGGTGGGCAAGGCGGACAGTCGGACATGTTGGGTGGGAATAACAGCAACAACAACCAGGAGCTGGGAACAAACATTAACCACAACAGTTTAGACCTTATGTAGCCTTGACTCCAACCTGTCTCTCTGTCTTGATGCTCTGATCAGTTGCCCCAAATGACAAACTGCCATGTAAGGAGAGCGAGGCGGGACTACGGCTTTGGGGTTTTAGAAGTTTTTATTTTTTATTTAAATATTTTTGTGATGTATAATTAAGAACTGAAGCTTCCTTCCTATGGGAGATGCAACATAAATCTTAGAAGTCAATAAATGAATAAATTAAAACAATGGTAAGTTATTGCTGTTAATATATATCTATATATTTTTGCCAATTGTGTACAAAAAGGTGGAAGGGCAGCGTTTCAGGTTGAAGATATTTCTTCCTTAGTCTATGACACAATATTTTTGGGGACTGAGAATTTTGCCTTTTTATGAATATTTTTAAGACTTTAAATGTGGCTAAAAATTAAAGTGAGTTGACACGACGTACCTTTTTTATTGTTTTTTTTTCCCTCCTAAAATACCCAGTCATAACTGTATCTATTTTGCAGAGAGTAAGTATATTTTATTTCTCAATTATTATTTTCTTTCCCCTCAGTGGGTCGTAAAACAAGCATCAACATATCTTGTTACAGGAGTCATCTTCTGGACAGTTTTCACAGCAGTGTACATTTTACAGCGACTGCAACAATTCACCTATATAGAATTTATTTTATTTGATAGGCGGATGGGAGGGTGTATTAAATGCAGTTTGATTTTTGTTTTGTTGGACAGGATTTATAGGTTGGAATTAAACCTGAACAGTGTTTTGGGGAGTTGAGTGTCACTGACCATAGGTTTAGTTGTTTTTCTGCAAGCAATGGCCAGATCCACAGAACAAACCGTTGCACCCATGGGCCACCTCTCCACCTTCCATCTTCAGTTCTCCTATGAATGTGCATACCTTTCTTGACCCTGACCCCCACCCTGTGCAAGGAATGGTGGGATGAACTGTTGATGTCCGATCGTCCAGCGGTCAGAGGCGTACTGTGCTCCTGTTTCAAACTGATGTTGAAAGGTTTTGTCTGTACATATATTGCAACCTTGTATATGAACTGTGACGTGGAGAAGAGGTTAATGAAGTGTTTTGTTTTTTAGTTTGTTTTTTTTTTTGGTGAGGTGGGGGCTGCGGAAGTTTAAGAAGTTCCTGCCTGTGTACTCAACTCCTAATGGTTTCCCTTTTGGTAGTCCTTTTCTCTATTTCCACTTTTTTCCCCTCATCCTCATGACTGCCTCTCAGCCACAAGATTTATTTCAATGTTAGTACTGTACAAAGTAATAAATGGTGGACTTAAATACTGTTTTTGTAATGAAAGTGAAAGATGTAAAAAAAGAAAAAAAAAGAAAACTGTACATACTTTAAAACGTTATGAGCAGAGAAATTATTTTCTGCTGCTTTTGTTTCCCCTCTTGTTTGATTGGATATTTGCTGTATCTGTAAAATACTCCTGAGCTACTGTACAGTATTGAGATTTTTTCTAAAAGGTACAGTATGGGGTGTAGTAGGTCACAAGCACCAATGCGCCTTTTTCTGTGTATTTTTGACAAGGTTTTAGGGAGGGAGGGGCTATTGTAACAAGTCACACACCTGAACAATCTTAAAGTTTAGATGTGAAACCTGCATGAAGTAGAGCCGAGGCAGGGGTTGATTAGAGGTGTGAACTGAAGAGTTTAAATTTGGTTATTTAGCTTTTTATGGAGAGGACTGAAGACACAATATTCACATGCTCACTATTTTTCAAAAGGTTGGGCTTGCTGGGTATGGGGAGGGGACGCATCCAAACCAGGTGGCAATATATCTTGAGACTTATTTTATAAGAAAAAAAAACAAGGAAAAACTGTCTTTTATATATAGATATATTATTTAATTTTATTTTTTGGAAATAAAACTTGAAGCTACAGGAATTATTAGATGTTTTGTTTTGTATTAAAGATGTTATGGTGATGCAAAAAGACACTGCAGACAGTCATTCAGTTTGCCCTGGGGAGGCTGTGGAGTATATTATACCATCCTTTTTAAGAAATGTTTCATGTACATGAATATAGTTGTAAACATACTGAATCACTGTACAAACCGATGGCAACTGAACAAATAGTTTTGTTTTAATCATTTCTTCTAAAAAGAGACTGGAAATAAGACTATTTAAATATTTGTTTAGTATTCAAATGGAATCTTTGACCACTTTTTTGTTCCTCTTGTTAACAATTTTGGTGCTTGCTGAGAGAAAGCAAAAATAACTGTTTTCATTAGTTTCTTTTTTTTTAAGTTATTTTGGTGGTCTGATTGTTTTTGCCAATAAATTAATTGTACAATAAAGTATGTTTGTACCATTGGAAAAATACTCAATCATTTCCTCTTTTTTTTCATTTATGTATGATATTTTTCAAAGGTGAATAAATGATTATTTAACACACATTTGAGCATTACTCAGTGGACTTAGGAATAGTTTTAATATTTAATAGTTTCTAAATTGTAAAATTGGTTTGAATTCCAGAGCAATATATCTGCTGTTAGTGACTTAATGCAGAAATATCTGTATGTTGGCTGCAAAGTAACAATGCTTAGTTACATTTTTTAATATGTTACCCAGGATGTCAAACATTTCACTCATAGTGTTAAACTGCGTACGAGAGTAACTAGAAACATGTATTTTTGGTATGTCAATAAGCAACTGAACAAGTTCGCTTAAAATTATATTAAACATGAGCAACATTTATTTTAGTATTCCCATAGAAATATTCTATACACAATAACACTTGATAGACTGGAGCAGATAATGTGCAGGTTTACATCACAATAAAGTGCAAGGTTCCTTCGCTTGGTTGTGGACGAAAGCAGCACAAACGGCCACATTAGGCAACATCAAATCCAGGTGCTTGTTTTGTCATGCCAGTACATGTAGAGATGGCATCAGCTCAGTGGCTATCACAAACTGTATAAAAACTATTCTGGTCAGTCATCTGCGTGACAAATACACAGGTATCTTGATAGAATAAATATACATTCAGGTCAATGTAGAAAAATAATGACTTAAAAAGTAATGTCTCTCCCTCCCAGGATGGAGGAGACACATCTTCCACCAATTTAAAGTTTCCTCATATGTCAAGTTTTCATCACATCATTGGATCGTATATTCAGACATACAGAAACCAAATAGGCAGGGGAGTAATTGTGTGTGTGTGTGTGTGTGTGTGTGTGTGTAGGAGGGAGACATTAGCCCTAAAGACAAAACAACTACATAATTATGCAACATCAGGCACTTCCATTCCCTGCTGCTTCATTGTCACGCAGAGACAGTTTTGAGATCACGAGACGCTGACCCATCATCCTCAGTGCGTGACAAACAAATTACGGACCAATGGGATGCCACTGTGGGAGATTCCACAGACATGACACATCACATCAGCTCCTGTGTCCACTGGGCAGGACGCCAGCAGGGTTAGACTGATATACTGGGTTCAGAGTTGGGCTTTTACTTTTTTAAATCACTGATATTGGTCTATTCAGTGTTTATCCGTGACCACACTTACAGGAAACAAGTCTCTAAAGCTATGTGGAAACTTTTCACTTTCAATGTATGTGTTGTTATGTTTTGCCAGTATTTTTGGTAGAATAGTTTTTTTTTTTTTGATGATTTGAGTTTTCTCATTATCTGACTGATGGCGGGGGCTGGGTCACACAGCATTAGTCCACATTGGTCCAATTTTTAAAGCATACTGCGGGTTTTAAGATTAATTTTCTACCTTCCAGCAGGCAACAATGTTCAGTTTATTTCAGATAGTTGTTAACGAAATTTTGATTTACTTATTAAGTCATTGTCTTAGATATTTAATTATATTGTTATTAGTGATGTATAAATCTATTTGGCTTTCTGTCATTACAAGAATGAACCTCTACATGCACTTGTTTTTCATGCCATAATGACTTGATATACCTTGGGATATCCGATATCCGATATACCTTCATATCCGATTTAAGCTGATGACACACAGAGCAACTTTTAGAGCAATTGTGCAGGGCAACATTGCCGTCAATGAGTAAAGATTACTACCGTAATCCCCTTCCCCCATCACTCTGCTACCTGCCCCGCACCGCCGCTATCCGTTCAAAACATAGTCGGACTTGCCACAAGCAACATTGCCCAGCAACATTGCTCAAAAAGTTGCCCTGTGTATCATCAGCTTTAGAGATGTGGTTCCTGACTGTTTGTGTTTGTTACCCCTTAATGGATAAGTTCCCATTTTTTTCACTTTCTTATAATAATAGCAGGTGTTCATTTGCTCACTATAATAATTTATTTTGTGCACACAAAACCGATCCCTTTCAAATTAGCCAAATTGAGGACAAGATCCAGTCTCCTTTTCATGTGAACCTAATATGAGGCTTCTGTAGTCTTTTTGTATCCTTCCACTGCAGCTCAACAAGGAAACACTGTCAAAGGGTAAATTTTATACCAAAAAGACTAACTCTGGAAAATATCCACTTGATTTGTTGAACTCGGACTGCTAACACCTCCCATCAGCTTCAGATAAACTCTGGAATCGGGACTGTGGATTTACACTGACAGAGCAACGACCAGCACTGTTAACCGGAGGCAGAAGATGGTATCAACGGTTTATATGGGCACCTTATTAATGTTGGAAGACAGACAGACACAATTGTGAACATATCCCTCAATATAGACTTGTAACCTCCTCGTTGCATGTCATAAGTTGTAAGCTGATTGCCTGATAGGTTAAAACTACAGCATTTCAGCAATGGCAAAGATCAGAGAAGAGTCAGAATCAGAATTTAGATTTTTCTTACTTCCTACACAGGTAATCATCCCAACACCTACTGTACTGTAATGTCCACGTTCCTCACGCTTTGTCTTCAAGGCTCGATTTTACAACAGTACATCTTGAATGCAAAGTTTTTTTATCAGCCAACTGCAGGTAAGGTTTCTTAAACAGTATCTGCTTGCAAATTCATATTACATTACTTTAAATGTATGCATAACAGCTTACTAAATACACTGAGCTAACACGTCGTTAGTGATGTAAAGTCTCAAACAAGTTTTAAGAGTGCAAGTAGATTTTGGGTTTGTGAAAGGTAACTGGAAGGTAGGAAATCAATGACACCGTTTGGTACTTCTTAAAAAATGGTACTTCTCATAAAATATTATGTAAACTGTGTGTGATTTACCCTGTCTGTCAAACTCTGCAAAGTTCCTGGTGGACACATAAACCTTCATGATGTACAGTAAATACAATGCAATTCCATAGAACATTCTGTTATCAAGCATCTACTTTTACTACTAAGTTATCACTTGTATGGTGTGTTGTATGTTTTGAGATGATGAGCTGTGTGGACAGAGAAAACTACACTGTGTGTCTTTGCATTGATCTACTGGAGGAGAAAGGCATGCAGGCGGATCAAATCATCTCTCAGAGCATTTTGAAACGCATACAAGACTAGGCCACCTGTTGTCCAGTGGTAACAGTCTATGTGTTCACAGGTTACAGGTACAGCACTGTATGTTAGTATGGGACTGAAGGCTTCTGCCCACCTCGCTGTCTTTTTGAGTATGTACAATACGTATGAGTCCAGTACTGAACGGTTAGCTTAGTGTGGTAGAGAGAGACACAGTGGCCATGTTTACACGCACAGAGAACTCTTCTTCTTTCTCCACGATAACTCACGTCACTTGATTTCACGCAACTAAATGTCTGTCATAACTCTGCTACTGTGCTACTTTATACTACTACATTTATCTGAGTCCTGTATTTACTATTTACAAAAAAAAATCAATAAAACATAAAAGTATTAGAGGATATAATAACATCAGCATTTTCATCCATGAAGCCCATTCTGTTAACTGCTTTAAAGGTACCCTGTAGAGTAATAGTCGGCAATAGGTGGCCCGCGGGCTTGAACTGGCCTGCCAGCAATAATTTCTGGCCCGTGGGCAGATTGCTTTGATAGCAGAAAAGTAAAAAATAAACAAATTGATAGCGGCTGGTGCTGAAATAGATTTGTCATGACAGCTACAGTTACTCACAAAATCACTTCCTCTTAAGAGATTGTGCCTCCATGAATTTCCTAAGAGAAATGAAAATAAGCATCCATAGGTTTATGAATTCGGTTCAAATCGGGACACACACACACCCTTCCTAACAGGAGTCCCGCACGGTACTGACTGAGCTAAACATGCACACAAGTATACAAGGATTTGAAATGATTTGATTTTGTTCTAGCCCGCCATGTAACGGCTTGAAAAACATTTGGCCCGATAGCAGGCTTACTTGCTGACCCCTGCTGTAGAGTTTCTGACCACTAGTGGTGCTATGGAGCAATGTTTTGTTAGCTCTAGGGCGATGTAATACATTGCACTGATCCACAGGTGGCAGTAATGCACCAAAAAAAGTAGCAATGCACCAACAAATTGCAAGGAAGAAGAAGACTGCTAAGCTAGAAAACATGAAATGCAGCGTCTAAATTATTTTTAAAAAATCAGTTTTGCAAATGTTTTATGAGGAAGGAAATGCATTAGACCCGTTTGTTAGACCTAAAGGACACGCACAAAGCTTTTGTCGAGTAACACTGGGTGTAAACATAACTGTTTGTTTTGAAGAAAACTTTACAGGGCACCTTTAAGGTGGAAAAGTTAAGAAAACAAGATCCTAAAAAAATACCTGTATTGGCACATTTGAACCAATAGCAACAAGTCAAAGATTTCAGTAGGTAGGTGTGAGACTTTCAAATATCACTTTATGTCTCATTCCCTCAGTCCACCCGACTCACCTGCTTAGTCTCATTTTCAACTATTTGCCAGTGGAAGATTCCCAGGCCCAACAATGGGGCCCTCAGCTAGCATTTTGTCCTCCAGAGCCGGTGACTGCACTGTTTGTTCTGGAATAGAAGTCACAACCAGTTATAGCTATCTCATACCCCAATAATTCATGGCAACTCAGTCCAACCTTTGAAACAGTGAACGGCTCAACCTAAATGTAACATTAACTGGAGTTCGGCGTGTAACTATGTGACTCTGTGCATGTAAACGTACCACTGACCGGGCTGGAAGTAGCTGGCAAGAGGAAGAGCAGAGTGAGAGGTTACAGAGAGGGAGTGAAAACACCAACCCATGCCCTCAACCACCATTCACACACTGTGATGAAGCCAGAGCCTCCAAGTCCCTCTCGCTGTGCCCTCCCCACCAACCTAATCGGACTTCATCATAATTCAGACCTCCAGGCCCCAGTCTCTGAAGAAACCTTTGGCCACTCTTGACTCTCGGAAAGTCACTGTGAGGGAGTTGAGGGTGACGTCTGTGACTGTCACCTCTCCTGGACTGATGATGGGTCTCCAGACGTCTTCCAGCTTCTCTGATGCAGTGACCTCGTCTGGTACAATAGCAGAGCTCCACTCGTCTGTCCCTTCCCGTCCTGAGCAAGACAGGAACATGGAGAGAGTAACAGTCAGATGATTGTATCAAGCCTATCACATGTGTACTGTTATTGAATTAACCTCCCTGGACTGACCTGGATAGGTAATCTGTGCTCTGATAGGTGTTATAAACTATCAAAGGCAGACAGGGTGCATTTGGCTGCAGGAACAGACACCTCTGAGTGCTTCTGAGGTGATAGGGAGGACAGAAGTGCCCCATTCTGCACTCCACATCATTATTTTGAGAAGATGTAGTAATATCTCACCTTTAAATCATTAAAACTACTCTGTCTTCCACGCCTCTAGAACCAGCCTGCAATACCGGGAGTCAGCACGCCTAGGTCCTGCCGCCCAGCTGACAGTGCACGCGACCCCAATGCCTATGTCTGCGGATGGTGGGTCCACAGGGCGCCGTTGTATCGGACGTTTCTCATGATGAGGGAGCACAGCCAGAAGGCAGCGCTTGATTTACCAATCGATCTATGTTCCAACACTCACCTGTGATCATGAGCTTTGGGTAGTGACCGAAACAATGAGATTGCGGATACATGAGGCCGAAACGAATTTCCTCCATAGGCGGCCTTAGAAATAGGGTAAGAAGCTTGGACATCCGGAGTAGGCTCGTAGTAGAGACATTGCTCCTTCACGTTGAAAAAAGCCAGTTGATGTGCTTTGGGCATCTGATCAGGACGCCTCCTGGGCGCCTTCCTTTGGAGTTTTCCGGCCACGTCCAACTGGTAGGAGAGGGTCTGCTACCAGAGGGATGCCTGGACTACCTTGTTTAGCCTGCTGCCACCGCGATCCAGCACCGGAGGAGCGAAACTAGATGGATGGATACTCTTGTAACTGTCAAACTACATATTCATTATTCATTCATTAAAGATTTACATTTTCTATGGTGTCAAACTTTCAAGCAAAATGATGTTAACATTATGAGTTACAGTGCATATAAATGCACATTAACGGTAGTAGTTTTTTGCTTCTAAAGTAGCTGCTGTACATTTACATGAAACTTCAAATACAAAGTCATTAATGGGTCCATACTTTGACCTCTGCATGATTTACTCTTGAATCAGCTCAGGATGGAGGAAGGTTAATGTTTTTGGTTGCATGCCCAGTGGAAAAAGCCTGTGGATAGCCGTGCCTAGTAGAAGGTTCACAAAGAGTCACGTAAACTGGGTCGTGATGCTGATTAGAGTTTACTGGCTGACCGACTGACACACTTACCATTTAAAATGCCTCCTCTTTTCTCTGTTGTCCCCTTTAGAGCATCCTCTTTCTCCCCCCTCCTCCTCCACTCTATCGTCTTCATCTTCTACATTGCATTCATCCTCTTCTTCCTCTCCTCGGCTTTCCCAGTCCTCTTCTATAGGACTTGGAGGGTTTGAGTCAAAGCACTTGAACTGTGACCTCCTGGGTTTGTACATCTGATCCTCGTCCTCAGGGACCAGAGAGCGTGTCAGGGAGAGACGTAAGCGTGGTGAAGGTTTCTCTGCAGCTTTGTGAGCACTGCGGAGATCCATGGTGTAGACAGTGTTCTGAATAAAGATCAAAGAGTAGACACTTCAACACTGAAACTTGAAAATACAATGAGAGACATTTGAGTAAGACTCAAACTGGTTTTAGAGGAGAGTTGTGAGGTGGCAGGATACAAAAGACAAATGAACTATTGTATAGAGCTGTATAAAGTAATGAACAAGTTATATAGCTTGAGAAAATTCCAAACTTTACCTGCAGAAGAAGTCTTTTGGCTTTGGATCCTTTTCTCCTGTGACCCAGTGCTCTGTCTCTTTGCTCTCTAAAAAAACAAGTATTCTGTTAAAATGAGGCGGACGGCAAAATGTCTTCAGTAGCTGTTCTTGGATTACATTTTCACAACACATAAGAAAAACATATCCAGGGTATGAGCAACAAAACATCTATTCCTTAAAGGTAACCTGCGGAGTTTCTGACCGCTACTAGCACTATGGAACAGTGTTTTACTAGTGGGTCCTAGAGCTGCAACCATTAGTTGATTACTCAATTAGTTGTCAACTACTAAATTAATCGCCAACTTTTTTGATAATTGGTGTTTTGACTCAGGCTAAATTCTTATTCCAGCTTCTTAAATGTGAATATTTTCTGGTTTCTTTACTTCTACAAACAAAAAATGACCAGTAAATATCTTTGGATTGTGGAAAAAACAAGACATTTGAAAACGTCCTCTTGGCCTTTGGAAAACACTGATCAACAATTTTCACAATTTTTCTGACATTTTATGGACCGAGCAACTACTGATTAATGAGAAAATTATAACAAATTAATTGATAATGGAAATAATCATTAGTTGCAACCCTAGTGGGTCTCCATTTTGTTTGTTCTCATGCATGCTTACAAGGGTGCACGTACATGTGCATGTGGGTGATGCTTTGCAAATGTTTAATTAACCAATAAATGAATCATTTTTATTGTTGCCAATGGGGGTCTGCAGCCAGGTGACATCAGTCATAAAAACAGCAGTGAAAAAAATAAATAAATAAAACAGATGACAATGGTCAGGTATATAGCACACATTCCTGACGAAACAGAATAATGAGAGACAGAAGCCGTCCCCACAGACCAGCTAGATTCTATAACTTCCAAGCCTGCAGTCCAGTTAAGAAAAAAGGAGGGAATGCATAAAAAACCTCTTGTCAAACTACTGCAGTTGAAAATTAGCCCAGTGGCTAACACTAGCACAATTAGAGTAACACTGAATGTAAACAGACACTCCACGGGGCACCATTAAAGAAAATCAGACTTGAGTGCATGTTGCTTCCTTTCAAATGAATGACACCTTGCCCCACTCATTATCAGTCCAGCAGACACCGCAGTCTAGTAATCCAAAGAAAACTGGAGCCTTACTTCTCTTCATAGGCCTGCACTAAGCGCTGGTCCAGAATGTGTTCCTCAGGTTCCCATGTACTGTACCTACAAGATATAAAGCATTCATTTTTCTGGCTGAAAAATGGCTCTGTCGTCTTCAGTTCCAGTCAAATAGTAACTGTGTACTGCACAAACACTCAAAAAAGGACAGTATCATCGTCATAAACTGACCAATCATAGCTTTTTAATGACAAAGCATGAAATAAAGGATATAACCTGATAAAAAAACCCAGTTTGGAAAAATATTTTCACAGTACTTTTAACCAACAGAGTTTCGAAACAAATTTGGAAATTATTATACATACTAGAGCCTGACCGATATGGCATTTTTAGACTGATGCCAATTTTTATATGAGGATATTAAAATAATCCGATCAATCATAACATGATTGAAGCATCTGTCTTATGTTATTAATCAGCTGTTATAAACACTGATACCGATTTATCTCCAATAAGCTCATATTAGCCGATAATATCAGCACCACGATTTACTGGTTGTGCTTTGATACATGTCGTGGAAATGAAAAAAATTGTTCATACTTATTAGACCTTAATAATAAATCAAGGTGTCAAATTACTTTCCACATAAGCTCATCCAACATCATTCTGCGCATATCATATTCTATCTTTTTATAATTACTTTTTTAATTCTTTTTTTATATTATCATGATTTTTTTCTGTGCACATGTATAGTCTGTTTTCCATGACAGTGAGAATGAGATGAGACATTCACGAGGTTCATATGATCCATCTATTCTTCTTATTAAGTTCACATACTTACTTTGGAGGCCATCCTTTCCACTTCAACAGATACTCCACACTCCCCTGTGGAGACATAAAGTTCAAGAGCCATCAGCAAGCTGTTATCAGCTAAAACTTTAATTTCATTAAGGACTTCACAGAATATATACTTTAGCTAATACTACCTTAATATGTTTGGGATGCATCATTTTCCCATCTACATCTATCAAATTTCTTTGCAGATATCTGAGACGCCACATGTCTGATATTGATAAAGATTGAAGTGTTTCTTTGCGATGACTGGCCTACTGGAGGTGCTACAATCATCAAACACAACTATATCCCACACGTATTAAGGTATAATCAAATGAGATGAGAGAGAGTTTTATGAATTATACATTTATAGTATCATACAAGGATGTTTTATGAAAATACATTTGTGTAAGTAAATATCAGAAATCTTGTTTCTCTGTAAACATAATTGATCAAAGATTGCTTGCTTTAGATGATAGTGACATCCATCTTCTATCCTATTTAATATTTATATTCCATAACATTCTTGCTGTTGAATGGAGTTTATGTGTGGGAGGATGTTGCTATGCCATCAGGCAACATCTATAATTAAAAGATAACGTAAAATGTGCTGTGTGTTTTCCAGATACCAACCAAACCACTCGGAGTCATTCTCCGTGACATCATCCAATAATAACTGCTAGGCCCTCAAAGGTATGCTCAGCCGATGAAGTCACCACTTTCCCCGACGTTATTTTACTCACCCAATTCCCCATTTACAGTAAAAAAAAAAAGGACATGAACGCACCGTATATTTGGTGAGACTAGAGGGCCTAAATTAACAGAACTGTATGTGCTTGTTCTTAAAAGGAAGTGCCTAGATCTTCCATATCTTCCAATGTAGACCACATAATAAATTCTACCTGTAAAGAATGCACTCATAGGGTAACTAGTGCATCAACAATACCAGGGTATCACCCAATCTTTTATCTGTCAATTTGACATGTATTGAGTTGTGGATGGATAAATATAGTCACTGAGTATTACAAGTCGTTTTAATATTGACCTGTGTCACTTTAAGTTTAAAGTTAAACTACTTATACAGAGTGTAGACAAAATAATATTAAGCAAATCTCAGTTACAAACACTAAAATTATAGCCTTATATTGTATATTTTGCCTTATTGCTGTTGGTCGCATACACATGTGAATGTGCTTAAAATGTACTCCACTTTGAGTGTATAAATAATTATACACTATATAAATATTAGTGATGAAGATTTTAAAGATTTTCTCTATTTTAAATTAATGCAATCCAGTACTTCAGTACTTTTTGGTCTGCCAGTAAGACAAAGCAGGCAAACTGAAGAAGTCTCTTGGTTCTGAAAAATTTTTATGAATGTGAAGTGAAATTTAGACTAAACCGAAAATTGATAAATAAACTATGAACAAATGGATCAATAATCAAAATAATCATTAGTTGCAGGCACATTGTATGTTGAAAGATTAAGACTTTTGATCTTAACAAATTTAATTAGCTGCTAATTGACCAATTTAATTTAAGCACTCTGCCACATACTACTTACTTACACTACTTAAAACTCTTACATTAATGTAGTCTAATTGGCGAGAAATGCAGCTAATTGGCATAATGACTAAATAATGAACAATATGCCCTTCATTTTTATCTACTGTGCTTATAACCTTGTATAATTCAGAACAGTTCCTTTTATCATAAAGTGTTTAAATAATGGTGTTTACCTACTAGATTTACAGATCCCATAAGTGTTAAAATTGGTTATGAAACTGTGGAGGCTGGGGTACACTATTAAATGGAGGAGTTTCAGGGGCCCTCCTGCGCTCCGAGGGAACCATGATTTCTAGCTGCGCACCTCATCTGTCAGCACCATATGGTAACTTAGACCCAAATCCAATTAGCGAGCAAACAGGCCCTAAAAATGAAGGTGTTTGGTTGACAACACCCTCATCTTTAACTGAACACCTGCCATGTTAAGCTTTAGTGCATTGACAACAACACTCTCCACGTTACATTACAGGGACACGCTCCTTTAACCCGCCCCCTTTATACAGCCTGCAATTAGATAACCAGATTATCCGCGGAATTCTCTTCATTTAAGCTCTCAAGCTTTCATTAGCATCCAAAGTAGCATCCCAAAATGCTCCCACAAATGTCCCTCAAATGCTGACAAAATGTTAAACGGTTACCTTTCTAAATCTTTTCTTGAGGATTGCTTCCACAGCAAACACTTGCTCCCCAATCGCTGACAGCTCCATCTCTGTGCACGCCTCCGTCCGCTGGCTTTTAACTCAAAGTAGCGTTTTTCTCCTTTACAAACTACGCTAACGTTGCCTGGTTATGACCGAGGTCCTTCGGGTCGGCCCTCTTCCTGCCGTTTCTCCCTCAGCAGCCTTGTTTTCCTGACAGTTGACAGGCCCGTTTATCCGGAGCGACTTCCTTGAGATCTATCTTTCCCAGCGTCCAGTGACTTTACAAAATCTGCGACACATCTGCACACCGCTTCGCGCGCACCCGCCTCCGAGAGCGCGCTCCTTTTTACAATGAGTCCGCGCGCGCAACCAGCTGCCTCATCATCGTCGTCGTTCATCCAGTGTGTATGGATGAATACCAAAAAACAGTGTGGGATGAAGTACTCAGACGCTTAAGTAAAAATAGAAATACTGTGTTGTGGAAATACTTGGTTACAAGTAAAACTCTGGCATCCAAAATCTCACTGCAGTAAAATTGGAAAGTATCGCTGGAAAATGTTATTTAATTATCAAAAGTAAAAGTATCCTATTGTGCAGAGTGGCACCTGGTATATTATTAAATATTACATTATGAGATTGGTAACACTGATACATAAATGTAAATAAAGTAGCATTTACATTTACATTTTAGTTGGTCAAGGTGGTGCTACATTAGTAAAACCCCATTTCCAAAATAGAGTGCACTTGTGTAAAATGTAAATAGAAACAAAATGTGATAATGTTCCAAACACTGAAACATCATATTTAAATGAAATTAACACAAAGACAAATGATCAAATGTTGAAACTGAAATATTATTGTTTTTGGAAGATGAAATGCCCATTTTGAATTTCATGCCAAGCAACGGTGGCAACAAAGTTGGGACAGGGTCATGTTTACCACCTTGTTGCATCACCTCTTCTTTTAACACACTACAAATGATGTAATCTTGAAAGTGCAATGTTTTTGCCATTCTTGCTTGATTTAGGATTTCAGCTGCTCAATATTTTGGGGTCTCCTTTGTTGTATTTTTCATTTTATAATGCGGCAAATATTTTCAATGAGCGACAAGTTGGGACTGTAGGCAGGCCAGTTTAGCACCCAGACTCTTTTACTATAGAGCCATGTTGTAATACCTGCAGAATGTGGTTTGGCATTATCTTGCTGAGATAAACAAGGTCCTTCCTGAAAAAGACGTTGTCTACTTGGCGACATATGTTGCTCCAAAAACTGTATATATCATTCAGCATTATTTGTGCCTAAATGTGCAGGTTACCCATGCCATATGCACGAATGCACCCCATACCATCACAGATGCTGGTTTTTGAACTGTGTGCTAATAAGTAGCTGGATGGTCCCTCTCGTCTTTAGCCCAAAAGACGAGGGGTCCATGATTTCAAAACAGAATTTAAAATTTCAACTCATCAGACCACAGGGCAGTTTTCCATTTCGTCTCAGTCGATCTTAAATGAGCTTGAGGCCACAGAAGGCAGTGTTTCTGAATCTGGTTTATATAAGGTCTCCTCTTTGCATGGTTAGAGTTTCAACTTGCATTTGTGGATTCAGGGTTTGTTGAAACTGTTTCTGGGAGGAACTGTTTCTACATTGTAGATGAAAACTGAAGACATCAAAACTATGAAAGAACACATGTGGAATTGTGTAGTAAACAAAAAAAGTGTTAAACAAATGTGTTTTATATTTTAGATTCTTCCAAGTAGCCACCTTTTGCTTTAATGACAGTGTTGTACACTCTGAGCATCAGCTTCATTAGGTAGTCAGCTGGAATATATTTCTGTTACTAGGTGTGCCTTGTCAAGAGTTAATTTGTGGACTGTGTTGCCTTCTTAAAGTGTTTGACATCATCAGTTCTGTTGTGCAGACGTAGGGTTGGTGCATAGTTTAATACCGTAAATATCACTATTCAACCACTGTCCAATCAACTAAGTAAAGAGAAACGACTGAATGGGAAGGTGTGTCCAAACGCTTGGATTGGTTGTGAAAATTACATTAAATAATTTTTGTATACATTAGTACGTCAAGGAAAGAGTGATCCTGATTACGTAATGCTGTTACATGTAATCTGTTACTCCCCAACCCTGCCTGTCTTACTGAGAAAACATAGTAGCAGTATCTTTCACCCTTTTACCTTTATTTTACTTCAGTCAGGATAACTTTTAAAATGGTTTTCCAAATGACAAACTTAAATACCATAAAGAATACCTACAAAACATTTTTTTTTGTCATTGATGGGCAACATACTGCCATAGTGGTGACATAGTGAAAAAGCATATCTTCTCTTGTCTTCATTTGCTATTTGGCATTCCAAAAGTAAATGATATTACTAAGTAACTTAATAACTAATATCAGATTACATTACTTTTAGTTATAGATTTATTAGATTACGTTACTGATTACATTTTTAAACAATTAGTAATTGTACCGGACTACATTTTTAATAATCCTCCTAACCCTGAAGACAAGTTTAGATGAGATTACATTAGAAAGTTTTATAAATATACACCAGCTCACATCAAACAACTTACAACATAAACAGAAAAAACAACCAGTGATTGGACACAGGACAAGAAATAAAAAAAACAATACACATATTAAAAGCCTTTTGAATCCTGATTGGAGCTGACAGGTTGCTAGAAATACGACCAGGTTTTCACTGGTCCTACCACTGTGGAGTGGATGGTCTACAATACCCATGACATTCTTTAGCTTGGCACATGTTCTCTTTCCTAAGATGACCTGCAGTGGGTGTTTGGCAGCCTTCCTAGGGTGTTTTCAGAGATTTCAAATCGGATGGCGACATCCAGGATGATGGCTATGGACCCTCTAGCTACTAGGACCTAGTAGATAGGTACTAGGTCTGGAACCAGGGTGGAGGTCTTATCTGCCACTAGCCTAGTTTCTCTCCATGTCTCCTATCCGTTAGGGTCAGGGTTAGAAGAAAGGGGAGACCTCATATCGTCAAGGAGGGCTCTATTGGGGACCACCGAGGCGTCAGTTTCAGCTGGTTAAGTAATGTAAGTGGCCCGTAGGCAATCATATTTTGTGCTTAATCTGGGACTTTATTTACCAAATCTTTCTTTCACTGCAATGTATAGTTCAGAAACTTGGGGGTGATTTTTAATAAGCTGAAGGAGGCAGGTCTCATCATCTTGATTTGACTCTTGGTGGGCACAATTACTTCTACCAAGGGTAATCCAAATATGCCACAGCATGCTTGGCTCGCATATGTTGGGATAATCCCCGTTGGGCAGCGAAGCTCCTTAGACGTGCATAGCGTGCAAGGAAAGGAACCTTCAGTACTAGCGAAGGTCTTGATGTTGCCACATCTTGGAAAACAACACTCCACACCCCTGAGGGTGGACATTAGCACATTTTAGTCATAAGAAGGAGATTTTGCTGGGCCTGTGGACTCTTTTGAGGTGGCTCAGGGCTGCTCGAACCATGGGAGGGTGCTGTTGGCATAATTTGCAGGGTTGAGCTACCCATGGTACAAGAATATCAACCAAGATGCAGCAAGGCAATTGGAATGGAACGGAAGAGGATTTCTCCTTGCTTGATCAGGCGGCGCGTTTGGGCAGAATTAGCTTTTATTGCCAAGTATGTGTGCACATACGAGTAATAATGACTCTGGATTGTACAGTGCTCACAATGTGCTTACTTATACAATAATAGAATAATAAAATCAGACACAGGCTCCAGTATAGAGAACACATATATACACACACTATAAACAAAAACAATATAGACAGATTATGACAGTTCATTACCTTTATTATTTACTTTATTATTATTATTATTATTATTATTATTATTATTATTATTATTATTATTAATTTTTTTTTTATGTACATGTGGGAGGTGGATGTGATATACAGGTGCACATACACATATAAGCACACATCACAGTGTGATGGAGCATACAGTGCAAAGGATCCTGGAATAAATATCTATGATGTGCAGGTGTTATGTACTGGGATTTTATTTACTTTTCTTTCTTTCTTTTACTGCAACATATGGAATGAATAAAATGACTCCCTTTGTTATTCCCTGTAGTAGGACTAGACCTGAATTTCTAGAATAGTGATCTAATGGGTACACCAGTGTTCTCACTGCTGTCTGGAATGCGACTTAGGGACAAGTGCCTGAACCCCTGGGGGGTGTTGTACTGAAGCGACAGCGAACCTCCCACCTCGTTACGCCTGAGAACCTTTTTTTTACCTAATTGTTTGATCTAAAAGTGGGTCTTAAATGTAAATTTACAATTCATAGGTATTTGGCTTAAAACTGCCAAAGTCCCAGTATGTCCCTTTTAAATGCAGTAAGTATAACATGGATCACCGGATGTAAGAGTTAACAGCTTAAGCATCATCCTGAGTTTTTCTCCTGGAATGCTGATGAGAAGTTTGCCTTCATCTAAAAGAGGGAAGAAGGTCTTCATAACCATTTCCACTAACCGCTGAAGCTCTTGGTGGGCTTGTCTGCTCTCTAAGTCCATCAGTGATGCCCATCTCCATCCCTTCAAGACCGGTGTGGGGCACCCTTAGCCGGCTGATTTCTTCGCAGTGCATAGCCCGGTGTCTCTTTGATTATCTTGGCAACAACAGGTCCCCATTTTCCGTAACATCTGACACATAACGTTATCACATCTGTCTCCACCAGTCTCGCCAGCTTTTTTAGCAATGTTTCATAAACTGCACTCCTTTTTCAGCCAAGCCATTTGGCTTGGAAACAGTAGAGTTGATGTGACGTGTTCAAAGCTCTATGTCTCTGTAAAGCCTCTGTGCTCCTGGCTACTGAACTGTGGTCCATTGTCACTTATCACAGTCACTGGGATTCAATGTTTCGCAAAGATGATGGCTCTGGTGTGTTTTATCACTTGTTTTGATGTTTTATCAGACAGAAGCAAACTGGGGACAGTTTGACTTGTAATCCATAAGGACAAGGTCAGCCCCTAGTCTCTCCCTGCTTCCAGAACTATCGGTCCTACGGTACAGGTGTTATGAGCAGGGGCTTCCACTGGTAAACCAACACTAAAATAAACAATCCAGTTACAGTTTCAGAGCTGGAGATGTTTAGTGTGTGCATCAGTGCAGATAGTGGTTCTGTGGTCTGTTCTTAGGGGTTAATTGCTGGAAAAAGTCATGAAAGGGATCCCTAAAATACTTTTGGATAATCTTCTCAGAGAAGTAAGATTGATAACTTGATTTGTTTTTCAAGATTAATAAGAACAAAAGCAGAAGTGCACATAAAAGTACACAAACTTAAATGATAATGTATGTTTTTGCTTTTATACCTGTGTTTTTGCACTTCTGTGGTTTTTCTAGTTAAATACTATAATCCAGTGTGCAAAAAAGGCATATGGTGAACTACCAGTGGTTTCCAACCTAGGGGTCAGGGCCCCACAAGACAAATCTAAGGGGTTGGGAGATGAGTAATGGGGATGGACAAAACAAATTTATACTTCAAAAAATTTGAATTTTTATGATTTTTACATATTTTTGTGTAAAATGTTAATTTGAAAAGTAACTGTGGCTGTAAAATCTATGTAGTTGAGTAAAAAGTACATGTTTTCTCTGGGTAGAAGTATTAAGGAGCATAACATGAACAATTATTTCAAAACTGTACTGAGGTAGATTATCTGATTAAATGTACTTTTTACTACTGACCAAAGCATCCCCAACTAGGCTGATACAAGGAACATCCTGCTCCATAATTCAACAATGACCCCTTCAGAGCAAATAATGACCCATTTAATACACCCACACTGTAGCTTATACATAAAGTGCCATTATAAGCATTTTATTTCTATGCAAAAAACAAACAGAAAAACAAAAACAAACAAATACAATGACAATCAGTGTTCCTTAAGTAGGAAGGGCTGATGGATTGTCATGGCAAAAACAGCAAATGTTGAATGCAATTGTCAGAATTGTCATAATGGGACTGGGTCCAAAAATCTCAGCACATGAATGCCAACCTCTCTTATGTTTCGATGCAGGTTCACTTGGATATGACATTAAAGGTCTACAGACTAAGCTGGAAGTGAAGAGTTTCGTTCTAAAATAAGACACGCACCCTTGAAAACATGTGATCTTGTCTTTACAAAAATCATACTGTTTCAAGCAATTGTAAATAACATAAAGCCCTTGGCTGCAAAAGTGAAAAATTCATATTTGATGAGCTCCTCTATATTTACCATAAATTGGTGCTTTGGAATAAATCTCCTGAAATGGCGTCAAACTGCACAGCCCCTCTTAATCTTTCAGAGCAACAAATATTTTCTAATGTAAACAAGTTAAGGCCAATATTTTCGTAAACAGACAATACATGTATAGTATCAACAGTTTCCCTTAAGCGGATTGATTTGAAAGCTACAAACTCCCTCATAAGGCTCATTTCACAATAATCATCATTAGCTGGGCCGTCACTTTTCACTTTTCTTTTTCAACATCATTCTCTATCCAGGCTCTCCGCACTCCATCTGACAACTTCCCTTTGCTCAACCAACCACTGAAACCCTCCTCAGACTGAATCCTCACATATTAAGAGACCCCTGCTGGCTGTATATGACTTGGTGGGACGATCTGACCTTCTCTGAGCTGTGTTTGGCAGGTTTGACAAGAGATGTGTAAGAAGAGGAGAAGGAGCCCTGCATCAGCTGAGCTCCTGTGCTACAGAGGGCTGCAGTGGTGACCCTTTAGACCATTGTGGAGCCACTGTGCAAGAAATAACTGTGGCTCTAATTAAGCAAGAGTGGTTGATATGGACACATTCAATTATATTTCTTTATATTAATTTGTAACAAAACCTCATAATAATTATTCAGGTTATTACTGACAGTCTAAACTCACAAGATCATTTGGCCTGGAGCTTTTGACTAAATCACACAGTCCTCATAAGCAGATCAAGTTTACTCATTTGGGACAGAACCATATGTTGGAAAGTAGGGTGGAAACTGATGGTTATTTTGATTATTGATTAATCATTTCTTTAGAAAAAGGTCAAAAAAATGTTACAAAGTGGCCATCAACATTTCTCAGATCACAAAGTTTACATATTTAAATGGCTTGTTTTGTCTGAGAATCAGAGAATCAGATGTTTTTTTTAAAAATTACTTGAATGATTACTTATCAAAATTCATGCCAATTCATTTTCATCATCTATTTTCAACATCTACTCTCAATTTGATGATGTCACGTGGTCAAAAGCTCCAGAACTTGTAAGCAGACTTTGAGTTGAGATTATTCTGAATTGTCACAGTATAACTGCGCATGGTAATACAAAATATGGCCAATTTTTGTTATTTTTTGGAAACATTTCAATACATGTGATTTTACCAATAATTTAGACAACTAACCCTGATTTGATGTATATTATAATAAAAAAAATGATAATTGTTACTACTGCATTATTTTCTCAATGACCAGCATTCTTCATTACTTTAATGAATGTGAACAGTTTAAAAAAACTGGATAAATAGCCTTTTACTTCTTCCTCAAAAGGAAACTGAGGCAAAGATCCACTAGAGGGAGTGCTTAGCCTGGGCGTTGCATTGCTTTGTTGCATATAAAACTGTTGTGTCGGCACAGCCTCTGTAGGCTCAGTCTGTGCCAGCAGTGTTTTTGAAGTGGGTGAAATACAAAGTTGGCAACGTGATAAATCACTGACTGTGACATGTGATATGAAAAAGGGACAGAGAGGAGGAGCGAGATGGAGTCACACTGAGGCAAGGAAGGGCACGCTTTGGTGAAAGTGAAGGACGGAGGATACGGATACAGGGAGAAGTTCACAACATGAAGGGAGGGACAGAAACACAAAGACACATCAGTGAACATCATGACTGAAGCAGGGAGGATCACTGTGGGAGATTTTTCTTAAAGCCTGAACTCCCATGACTTTGGAAACTTGATAAAGTAACAAGGGGAAAAAAATAAACAGATCAAAACTGACACTGAAAAATAGTCAATATATATATAAAAACACAAGAATAGCAGAAACATAATAGTAACTTAAGTCTTAACTGTGTTGTGAGTAAAGGACTGTGATTCTTTGATTCTCCCTGTAAAGTGTTTGCTTCCTTCATTGCTTTGCATCTAATCAGATAAGGGTCCAGCAATGGCTGTGTAAACAAAACCCAAAAAGGAGGGAAGGGGGTTGGCTGTGCATGACTCTACTTCCTCTCCCGCTCATTCTGTGATTGGCCCGTTGGTCCAGCTGGAGCTGTGATCGGCTGGTTAAACCCTCAGCCGTCGGACCGCCAGGTTTGGTGTGCCTCCACTTCCTCTGAGACGACCAGTAGGAGTTCACAGTTCTTCCCTCGCAGCTGCTGGCGGAGAAACTTCCTGGGATGTTTTAACATCAACAGCAAAAACGGACAGCTACAGTTATGATGATGAAAAGCACGAGGAGCACCTCTTTTATGTCAATTTGTGTAAAACAAAAGGCCATCCCGGCAATACACAGAGTTACGACTTTAAAGGGCGGACCTGTGTTAAAGCTGCTAGTTAAGTTTTTGGTCACTTAGGGGCAGCAAAAACATAGCATTAACATATTCACTTTCTAAAGTTGTTGCCTATTTAGACATCCAGCAGACATTTGTTTGGAGTCATGCTTGCTACCTGATAAATGTAAGACCAATATTTACTCTCCTTTTAGCTCTGTTTCGGTTTTAATTAACTCCTGAGAGAAATATCTTGCTCATTTGCTGTTTAATGCCACACAATGTTTACAAGCTAGTCGCTAACTATGTCTATCTGGCTGGCAGGTGGTATACAGGGGGTTTATAAGAGCTTTATTGCTAAATAACAGCTGCCTGCTGCAACTGGATACGAGGTTAATAAGAGCAGAGTCTGCGTTCTGCTACAAGACACTACAATGCTCCATAGAGCTGAGAGGCACCGTTCAGTCTGGTGATCATTCTCTATGGGTTTCGAAGATTGACACCACTCTCATACCTGTACGGTAAATTTGAAGCTGCTGCCAGTTAGCTTAACATTGCATGTTTTATATAAGCATATATGTATTTCCAACAATCAGGGCTGTCACTGAATCTGCTTATGATTCATAGCTTGTTTTATTTATAGATATTTTTTGGTTGTATGAACAGTCAGCATCATTAGTCTTCTTCAGTAAACCTTGATGAGACACATGCCTTTGGCGTGGGAGAAGTGGGTTTGATTCCCACTGCGAAAAAGCCACCAATGTGTCCCTGAGCAAGACACTTAACCCCTAGTCGCTCCAAAGGCGTGCAACCTCTGATGTATATAGCAATTTTAAGTAGCTTTGGATAAATCGGCTAAATAAGTAAATCTAAAAGAAAGTGTAGTGATTCAATGTCCTCTCAACTGATGACTTTGACTTTTAGGAGGCAGCTGTTCATTTAAAAATAAGAACGGATACATCAAGCTTTGGGGAAACATAAATGTTAAAATGGTAACAAAGACTATTAAATGATCCTTGTGTGGTCAAGCAGGCAACAAGAGAGAATTTGCCATTTTTGATAACGGAATATTGTTCAGTTCTGTATCTCCTGTGTACTGTAGCATTTGTTGTTGAGCTGTGTTAATCTACCATCAATGCAAACACAACATTTCCTGCAGCTGCTTCACAGTAAAGAGCAGCTGTGACACATTCAAGGCCTTTACTGTGAAACAGCTGCAGAAAGTGTTCATTAAGTCACAGAGGTTAGTACCTGACTGAATATCACATTTCATGGCAATCTGACAGACCTCCATCATCACCTTTAGATCACCACCACCACCACCACCACCTGTCACCACCCGTCACAGTAAGAACAAGTGCCTGTAAGCACACTGACCTGAGCTCATTCGGGTTGCCGATGGGTTGAGGGCTACGCAGCTTGGAGTCCAAGTTGTAGTAGACTCCCCCCACCTCTCGGACTCCGATCCAGTGCTGGCGTTTGAGCGGCAGCCGGAGAGGCCCCCAGCGCAGGTTGGATGGCACGTTCAGAATGAAGCCCGTCACGTTGGACAGCTCAATGCTGCCTACGTCCCTGGATGAAGAAAGGCATCGTGAAGGCTTTTGTAAACTTCCCCTTTGTGCCGGAGCAAGGAGACACGAGGATCAGCAGCAAGTTACAGTGTTTCTTTTGAGCAGAGACTAAATTGACCATACAAAACCATTCTTCCAAAATTCTACAGTCCTTACATTACTGTTGTCTATTTTCTACAGCACAACATAGGTTTAAGGTGAATTATATGCACTACTATCATAAAGTGATGAAAGCAATCTAAACAACATATTAAAATACCATCTACAGAACATCATGACATTGATGTAGCTGGAAATTTAAACAATCTAAAGTGGCAGGAGTTGATTGATCACTACAAGTAGTTGATGCATTAACAAAGGATGCTGTTTGGACGTCCAAGTTTTCCCACAAGCACTTGAATGCACCAAAAGGAAAAGTTATAAAAGTAATCGAACGTCATAGCTACATTACAAACAAATCATTTTTCCTCTTTAAACTATTACAGGAACTGTACAGATCATTTCATAGAAGAACATATCGCTCCTGAATATTTACAATGACAAAAATGTAATAGCTTAATGACATGCTAAAGGTTGAATCGCCACTGTGTATCAATCAGCAGCAGAGAGGAGTAGTGTTGTTTTTAGATTAAAAGTAGCTATGATTTTGTTCCTGTTTTGGCCAAGACAGAGAAACAGGAATATGGCTTTTCTGATAACATTAACGCTCTACAGATAAAAGCAAGTCTGTGGCTGCTGTTGTTGTTAACAGTCATGTAAGACTGTTATTGAGGGAAGCAGGAATGCTGATAAAACTGTCTCGTAGACTTTGTCAACTGATGGAACTGCTGTCTAATCAAAGAAAACATTCAAGTCCCTGTTGATTAGGTGGCTGAGGTGCAGATGAGGACACAGGGAGCCTCTTGACAACATTTACCTTATGCTTACACTGTAGGATTAAAGTGGATGCCCCTATGCTGCAGAGACCACAGCTAATCAAAATGTTCTACTGCCATGTGTATTCATGGAAGATAAGAAAGTAACAAAGAAACAAGACAGTTAGGCGATTGATGTGAACAGGGGTGAACAGAAATCTAAAAATGAATAAAAGCAGTGCTGCTAACTGCCTTACATTTTCTAGTGCAAGAATAAGGACAACAGACATGGAGGTTTTCAGCACAAGCCCTACATACCTTCTCTTATCCCACCAAACCGCCTCAAACCCTCGGGTCTGCAAGGCTGCCATAATGACATTTACATCATAGTTCCCATTTCCCAGCATGCTCTTCTTGTGAGGTGTCACCAGAGTGCTGGGAGAAAGCCTGCAACAAGTTGACAAGAGACATTAACATTTCACATACACTGGCTCGATATATACTGGTATACCAGTTTCCCCACCTCTGGTATATCTCCTGCAAGGTGTCCCTACTGAAGGCGGTCCCGTCCTGGAAGACGTTATTGAGCGCGTGCAGGGCGCACAGCTCCCTCCGCTGCTTCTCATGATAAATAGCTGGGGGTGTCAGAGGGGGTTGAGGAGGCAGTGGGGGGGTGAGGGAGGAAGAGGAGGATGAGAGATCCTGCTGTTGCTGCTGCTGAGTCTCTGTGGGATCCCTGCACCTCCTCTCCTCCGCTCCGACCACCACCGCCTCCCCTCCTCCTTTCTGCTTGCTGACCTTCCAGCGCATGCAGCCCAGCTCTTGCAGGCCGCCTCGCCCCTTCCCCTTCCACTCACCGGCTGGATATGGAGCGCTTCCCATCCCTGTGCGTTCACCACCACCACCACCACCGCTGCCGCCGCCGGCACCACCTCCTCCAGCTCCACCACTACCTCCACAACTACTACCTTGAGGACGCTACATCAGCATCATGACAACCATTGTTATAGCAACCTCTCAGCCGCTTGGAAGAGAGGCACTCGTGTGTCTTTGTGTATGGTCGAGTGGGGGGTGGGGTGGTGGGGTAAATGAGACCTGTGGCTGTTTAACACAGCAACACCTGCTCTCTCTAAAGGGAAGATGTGAAGTAAGGTCAGATGGAGGGAGGAGGTAAAAACTCAAGATAGGATCGCAAGCAAAGATACTCTAGATGCTCCCAGATGTTTTTGGTTATTCCTCCAACACCACAGTGGTGTCGTCAATCAAACTGCCGCTGCTCTCTGTGTGTTTCCACTTCCTCCATGTTCTGTGAGTGTGTTGACAGATCTTTCCATCCAGTCATCAAGCCTATAGCTTTGCAGTTCTTTCCATCGCGCCAGGCCACTGACCATGAAGAGTCACTTCCACTGGAACAGAGACTTGATGCCGAGCAGCGATGGGAAAACACCTGAAAGACAGAAACAAAAAAAGCTCATATAAAATAACAAATATGGTCACAAACACGTCAGCAGAGCCCAAACTGACATGTTAAAACTGCTTATTTAATCTGAACAGCAGCTAAACAATCTTACACAACACTTTAAAGCCATGCTGACGGTGATATACAGCTGAGACAACAGTATAAACTGCCACAATCTCCACTTGGTCAGCGGACCCCAAAAATGAGAAGAAGGTAAACATTTCCAGCAGCTTGGACAGGATAGAGGAAGCAGGCTGTTCAGTAAGCTAGCAAAATATGACAACAGCCCCGTACAAAACAAGACACACACGTTAGAGAGCACACAGTCCATTAAGGAGGGTTAACAGCTGTTATACTCTAAAACCATACATGTACAGATGCAATTAATCCGTGTTAGTAGCAGATATCTGGCGTTAATCTCCTGGCTGCTCTACGTGACTAACGTAACATCAAACACAACCACAGCGCTTCCTTTAACGTTACGTCCGATAACTTCATTTTCTCTAACCGACCACGTACCTGCCCGCTTCCTGGCGGTGGTGTCACGGCTGGACTATCATAAACCGGTCTAAAAACTCAACCTACTCTTTCCTATTTTCCTAAAGTCCGTTCAGTCCTTTGTCTTTGCCAAATTTCCCTTGGTTTACCTCCTCTCTGTCGCTCTCTCTGCCTCTCTCTGTCCGTGCAGACGCGGACATGCGCAGTAGCGTCTCCCTGTCTCCATATTGCTGTGAACGCCTGCGTCAGTAGACACTGGAGCAGTCCCTCCCCTGAGAGTGCGAAACCCTATATTATATTTCCCACTTTATTCTAAGTGGGTATGTTTAAATACATAAATAAATAACAGTACTGCTTTACAATGAACACCAAGTAATTAAAAAAACTTACATGACTTTTAGGCTTGGTGTGATTGTTTTAACATGATCAAAATAACTATAACTAACTGCTTTTTTTGACTGCTGAATATTTAAAATTATAACCTGTGTTTTGAAGTGAGGAACCCGCAAAGAATTATCCCCCCCTTACCTGGTGAATATTTAACAGAACACATGCTTTCAGTTTCAAGAACAGAGCTTAAAGGAGAGGGAATATAGGACTTACATTCATCAGGTGGCCAGTGACAGCACTCCAAATGAATGCCATTTACTCTGTGTCTGCTCGATGTAAATAAGCAACATGCACCATGTGATATTGTGATATTTCGTTAGTGATAGCCTTTGAATGTATTTGCATTCTTTCACTGTGTCTTTATATAGAAGTTTTCATTGTGACTGGTGGAGTCATTTCTTGTGCAGCATTGTTGATGGTCTTTAGTCACCTTTATTGAAACAATGTGACACAATGAATCACCTCAGGTCACAGCTTGTCTGGATAAACTGTTAATAGATACAATGATTGTCCCTCATCTGTTAAATGGTTGATATATTGAGTACCTCAAAATGCAAATGCAAAACACTCTTGCAATTACCACCATTAACCAAATCATCTTGACTTCAAAGCTCCATTTAGTTATTTTTGACCACTAGGGGCAAAACCAATCCATCCCTGAGCCAAACACTTATATAGCCAAATGTTAGCAAACGATACACATCCAGCAGACACAAAGACACATTATTATCTCTATCTTGTACCATCATGTGACAAATATTATTCACTTTATTAGGCTACAAAATATGTAACTGCAGAATTAAGTATTCATTCTTAGTGGGTTTGATACTGTGAGTGACCATTTTAAATTAATTCAATTCAACCCAATATAAAGAATATGTCTTAATTCAAGTATAACAGACCTTGGCAATTCAATTAAAACTCCATCAAAGTTTTCAGGATCACTGATTGGTCTGTCGGCCCTGGAACCTGATTGATCTGTTGAATGTCTGTGCTGTTTAGTTGAATGTTCTCTCTAATCACAGGGCCACTCTTCTTTATTGTCTTTTGTGTTTCAGGTTATTGACATTTGTCTATCTGAAAATGTGGGAAATCAAAAGTTAGACCATTAAAGTGGGTTTACACAGCACTACACTGAGACATGTGCTTGCAAAACAGAGATATTAATATTTCACAATTAAAGAGACATATGAATTTACTGATACTATCATATCTTATATCAACTTGTCATTGTCATCTGTTATATGATGAAGATTTATGACAGCTACATAAATACAGTCTCTAAAACCTGCAGTTAAATTTGAGCTTCTTCATATTTATATATTTTATTTTGGTTTAAATGCTGTTTCAGAGGCTTCTGGAGACAACACAGAGTACATTGTGCAGCACCGCTGAACTTTGGTTCCTGTATGACTTCAGTTTATTTTTCCCGATCATCTTTAAAGTTTGATGTCTCTTATAAATTATGAAATATAGGGGAGGGCTAAGCGCTGGAGCAGAGTAAGAAAACACAAGTCCGATGGCCATACAAAGGAATAAACAGCCATTGATAAACTACAACACATCAGAATGGGAAAATTAAGATTGTGTGAGCACGATATCTAACCAAAGGCATCTGTGGCATGTTGAAAACCACAAGGCGGCCTGTGGTAGTAAATTCATTTGGACAGGGGTAAACCAGCAGGGTGACAAAAATACCTCGGGCAAAGAATCACGCTGGCACCCAAAACTCGAAATTGCATGTTCAACACTTAAATGACTGTTGTCTCCTTATTTTTTCACCTCTCCAACAACTCTGTCACACCCACCCACCCACCCACAAACAACACCATCTCGCCTTCACCCTCTTTTATTTACATGCGTCCCAGTTTTTTAGTCAGTGCAGAAGCCATGTCAGCTAGCAGCTCCTCCTTCATGCAGTCCTCCCTCCTCTGCAGCTCGTGGACAAAATGCCCCCTAAGTGTCTTCATCTCCACCACACGCCCTACCAGCTGCCTGAGCATCACACTCTGAGCCTCCACGGGGCAGTCTGGCCTGTTGTCCACCAGTTCTGGCCTCTGCTCGCATAGAGACAGAGCTTTTCTCAGACCCCCATTGTCCACATCCAGCAGCTGATCTACAGTATGGATTCGCCCCAGAAGGTCTGCATGAGTGAGCACTGGGATGATGTACCCCACTACCTCATCTCCAAACAGTCCAAGGGTGGCTCGGATAGCCTGAGCCACATCCTGGTTGAACCTCATGCTGGTGCCTGGAGCTTGGATCACCAGCAGGAAGGCGTGTGGTCCAGGACTGGCCAGCTGAAGGCTCCTCATAGCTTCCCTGGCCCTCTCGTTGTTCCCCAATGACGGCCCCAAAAGATCTGGGGTGTCGATCACTGTAACCTCTCTACCCTCTATTACAGTCCTTCTCCTGGTGCTCTTTATTAGGGGACCCATGGTTGCCTTTGTCTCACTATTGCCCAACAAAGTATCTACCAGAGAGGTCCGTTCTCCACCTGTGGGGCCCAGGAGGATCAACCTCAGGCCTGGTTTGTTGGGGCTCCTGCTGTTCGGATCTATCTCTGACCCTGCAGAGGTGAACACATTTTTATTAGACAAATAATAAAGTGCTTTACAAAAAAAGCTGTAGTTCTCAGCCCACACCTAACTGAGGTTGAGTGAGTGCATTTTCTGTTTTTAAACATTTTCCATTCGACAGGACAAACAAGAAAAAGCAGAAACCCCATAAAATGTATTAAAGGAAGTTTAACTTAACCTGTGATTGCTTTGACGACAGCAACTAGCCACTTGAACTTGGAGGAAAATCCTAATGGCAGAGTAGATTGTAAGTCAGATGTTAATTAGAGGCCTAAAATGATTATGTAGATCTATTACTAAAATGGCGCCACTCCCTTCAGATACTAAATTGCTGTCATGTTTCTTCTGAACTTCTGAGTCACTTGCTTCCTAACCAAACATTCTCACTCAGATTGTAAGCTTCTCCTGACCTGTTTACAGTCACTTAAAAAATCAATTTGGAGCACACCGTGAGGAGTAAACAACAACACACATGCAGGCAGCACTCACCTATGATAAACCGCCAAATTCGAGACATCCACTTAAACAAGCTCTGGATTACTGAGACGGAAGACATAAATAGATCACTTAGCATGGCACTTTTTTTTCTTTCACAGGTGACTTGTGAAACATGTTTTGTTTTATTTCTTTGGGTCAGAAATGACTGATGGATATATATTTTGCACCTCGAAGGGTTCCCACTAGTCGGCTCACCCAGCTCCAAAGAGTTGAAAGACCTGAGGTAGAAACAACAACACACATTAATGTTTATTTATTTTAGTACTGATGGCAATGGCAATAGTTTTGTGTGCTGTCAGTTAAAATCAGGTTGTAGGGAGTGGGGGTTGGGCACAAAGTGACCTCTGACCTCTCATATATCACTCTCACATAACTCACCAGTTAGAGTGCAGAAAAGACGAATTGGCCATCGGATCAAAGCTGGTAGTGCTGCAGGGATAACATACTACTATCAGTACAACAGGAGTCAAAAAAGATAATAATCAACTTTGTTATTTTATAAAACATAAATTTAGTATGGTTATATCCTAAATTGAATCAGTTGAATGCTGTAAATGTGAATGTGATGGGCTGATGGAAGCAGCTCTTCTAATTAAATTAGTTTGAAGGTGAATCTGCTGATTAGAGACATTAAAGTTCAGATCCTGTAAACTGTTCTCACTGTACAGATTAAAATAATTCATTAAAACACAATCAGACTATGATACAACAGCTCAAAACTAGTTCATATTTTAAAATATATATCTAACTGTAAACAGTTTGTACGTAACGATGGGACAAAGTGAATACACATTAAAGAGAACCTTTCTCAGAATGTGGTATGTGGGATTAACTCTGTATAAACTTTACGTTCATTATCACGGGGTGGCTCTCTCATATTTCCTAATTTTTGGACAACAATGGCACTGTGGCACAGAAGAATCTGGCATGTGGCAATACATGGAAGTAGGATTAATTCATTGTTGGTTTTGGTTTTATTTGTCACTGTAAATGGAGGGAGGTTAGGGTTAAGATTTGTAATACAACTTATAATTCCGGACTAAACCCCTGATAATATCATCAGGGATGTCTATTCTCAGCCCCTTATGATAAATTCAAACAAGTTTAATTTGCATTTTCTGTGCTTTCTGGTCCCTGTGATGGACTGGCGACCTGTCCAGGTGTACCCCGTGACCCTGTACGCAGGATAAGCGGCTGACGATGGATGGATGGATGGATGGATGTGCTTTCTGGTTTAGGTCAATCAATCAGAGAAACAATATGGCATATATGTCAAACTTTTTCCAAATGAATGTGAAGTTGTGTGTTGGTGAGTGACTGACTCTGTGAGAATCTGTAGAGAAGATACCCCACCACAGTGAAAGCTCCCATCTGGATGCTGTTGCTGTTCTGCCACCAGTCTGAACAGAGAAGAGAGGGAGGAAAGCATGATATTACTATTGCAATGTTCTACACAACTTATCATGGGGTTTATGTGAAATACTCTAAATCCCAGAACACCCCTGTTGTTTAATGCAGGGCTTTGTATTTGTGTGTGTCTGTGTGTGTAGACATTTCAACATTTACATTCAAAGTAAAAACTTATTAATCTTTATATGTAAAGGCTGACATCACAGTCTCTTTCATTCCAGGATTGTTTTTACATTGCTGGAAACTATAGCACAGTTTTAAATGTGGCAGTTAACAGAGCTGCTGCTTAGAAATGTGTTTCAAATCATTTATTACATAAAACTTCATAAAACATTTTGGGGAATAGTATAATATATCATTTATATATACATTATATATAACATAAAGTGTTTTCACCTTTTGTTAATTTTCTCAAATTGTCAGAATGGGAAAGTTGAGTTCTGATTTTTATTTTGAAAGACTAACAAGGAAGTTTGAAAAGATGTTGCCGCTAATACAGTCTAATTCACGTTGTAGACTATGTACGCCACAGTCCAGACTCAATATTTTGAGTCATGAAGACACTATATTATAATATAAAACCCACTAAGAGAGTAATGAACATCTCATTAAGTCAAAATTAAACTGTATTGTCATCCAATGGAAGTTAAAATACCAAGAATACAATACCGATAACGTTGTGAAGACATTTTTAATGTCTTTAAATATATATTTAATGAGTTTTTACACGTCCATCTCACCTGTAATGACATCCTCCCTCTCACACTGACACTCCATTTCGCTGCAGTTGACGGACCTTCAGCTACTGTCAAGGTAGCAAGAATCGCAACACCACTTCCGCTCAGAAATGTCAATATAAAAGCCCTAAAAGTTAGAACTGAGGTTTGACAACTGTTTGCAAAGTTGATGTCATTATACAAACAACTCAAACAACTTCCTAAAACTAGGAATAATCTCATGATTAAATATCTTATTACAACAAAAGTAACACGCCTAGGTATCATTTTCACAGTATGTCAGTCAGTTCAGACCTAGGCAAGGCTCCATAATCAAGCAGTTGTTAACATGTAGCAAGGTTTCAAGACAGGATAAACAAAAACAGAAATCGAAAAACTCAATGTGTGCAACATTAAATAGTTTGTCTGTTTAAACCCATAACAATCGCAAAATGTTCCTAATGCTCAAATACCTTGTGTGCTGTCAAATAATCCTTCCACAGGAATGCCATCTACTTTCAGTCAAATCCTGACGCAACACGAGGTCAAAGTTGTATATGCTCCTGTCTTCCTGCTGCTGAAACGTTTGCCTGTGCCGGCCTGCCCTAAGCAGGAACAGTGTTCCTACTTTATTGTACTGTGTGAAAAAACAATGCAGTGAGAAGGTCCAAGTATGCAGATAATGCTGCGGTCTTGCTTAGGAAGGACACACCTTTTCTCTTGCTACAAGAAGAACTGGATATGCTGCTTAAAATGTACAGTATGCTGACTAATGCAATAATTAAGATAAAACTACAAACCAACTATATGCAGGGTTGTAAAATGCTTTATTAATGGAATTCAAGATTATTAACAAGTGTTACAATATAGTTTTGAGCATGTTGACGGTATTCCAATGCAGAGAGGACATTTGGTAACATGTTGTAACCCACATCAACTAGTTTGAGTTTTCTTGATCACAAGAAAATGACTTGTTTTTTTGTTTGTTTTTTACATACAAACATTAATTCATGTAATGTTGGAGTGACACACTACTTGCAGACATTAGCACTGAGCTGCACCAAACAATGCTGCTGGTAAAGCAACAGGTTTAACCTTTCACTGAGCATTAAACACAGTGTCCCGGTCTGCCCAAAGATTCACAGGCCACACAGTTAATGTAAAACCATTACCTGCTTTTAAAATGGATTGGAAATTTATCAGAACTTGATGTGTGCTAAGGGTCTGAGAACATTTTTATACAGAGACACTGATCTGGACAAGTCTGCCAGCTCATGAAGGCACAGTGAGTTGTACATTTAACTCCTCATGGGCCAAGCCGGGCTGTCAGAGCATCTATCAGCTCCTGCTTCTTGGTCCCAGTGGTCCGAACCCCAAATTGCTTACAGGCCTCCTTCAACACGGGCACGGTCAGCTTTCCCAAGGTGCCTTTCTGCACGTGGGCCCTCAGCTCGTCTTCTGGCACCTCAACTTTGGGCTTCTTCTCAGCTCCGCCTCCGGTATCAGCTGCAAGTTCATGCATGGAGAAAACATCCAGTCAAATGAATAATTGGATTGTTACTATAGTACCACAGCACAAATTGAGCACAGCAGCCAGTGATTTATGTAAAAGTCATCAGTACTGATCAGTAACTCAGTCAAATCCCTGCAGATACTGTGTCTTTGGGAAGAATAAACTAGCCACTTTGCTTAGTTGCTTAATTCTGCTTTAACCTGTTTTGCGTTTGGCAGCTGGTTTGTTCTCAGGGTTGTAATTGGCAGGGTAGACCAGATCTTTAAACTCCTCAACCAAAGGACCCAGACGGCGATCAATCTGATCTATCTTTGGCACTGAGAGAGCAAAAAAGAGAGACGGACATGCACAAAAAGGGTGAAGAAACAGCAAGTAGTAGTAGCAGTCATGAGAGGAGCCATGATCTGTTTGTCTGTCTGCATCTTACTGATGAGGTCCTCTATGTCCTCTGGAGCCACCATATCCAGAGCCAGTGCCTCCAGGTTCCTGTAATGCTGCTGGATGACTGGATTCTCAAAAGCGTCACTCCTGCATTACATTACAAAGAATGGAAAACATGTTACAGAAAGAAACCAACTGAATAACCTTGTTATGAGCAGAGATCCCACTTGCTATCTGTCACCACAAAGAGTCACGCTATAAATGACTCTAGTTTTTGTTAAATAAATGTTATGTCCCCCAGTGTTTCCAACAAAGACAAATTTAGCTTTTAAACCATTTTAGGCATCTCTAAACTAAGATCTCTTTAAAGGGCTGAACATGTGCAGCTACCTGTACTTGAAGCGCAGCTTGGAGACGATCTCCTTCATCTTGTCCACCTGAATTTGTGAAGCCGTGGAGCAGCGGGAAGGATCCAGAGTTCGTATGTCATCAGCATATGGCAGGTAGATGACGTTGAAACCTGACACAGGCAACAGAGATGACACGATGCCATAAAGCTTCAGTACACTAAACTGACCTAGATGATAAAACAGTTGCCTATCTCACTGTTAACAAAACAGCTTTTTGTAAACGCTAGAAAAGAAAAATACAGTGGTAGAAAATAAAAATGGAACTAGCGGTTTTTGGCCTGTTAAGTCTGAGACTCTTTGAAATGATTAAACCCAGTAAAACTCCTGCTGAACGCAGCAGTGTATTACCTGGTGGAGTAATCTGTACTTTCCCCTCGTCGACCTCCTCTTTCTGTGGCACTAGGGCAACAAATCGAGGCGGGTAGTTCCGGCGAGCGATGCAACGGCAAAGAGCGAATACGTTCCTCTCGCTACACTTGGTCAACAGGGCAGAGAACAGACATGCGCTGCCTGAGGAGGAAAACACAGGACATATTACAGCTCTGCCAACAGAGATGACCCACTGGGAAGCTCTTCACTCATGGTGCTGTAAGATACATTTGAGGACACGTCCAATAAAGGGCTCATTACCATGCATGTTAAAAGCACAGATACACAATAAAAGGTGAAATATCATTAAAAAAACGTTTCATATGAACTGTCATTGATCTGGGGAAAGCCAGTAATGGTCTCTGAGTAACTAAAACTAAAATGTGTGTTCACTGTCGATTATTCTTTTTGTCTATTAGCACACACCCTCACCTCACACTGTTAGGAAATAATGTGGATTTTAATATTTCTTCCTGTCAGTTTTCAAGTCGATCAGGCGCAAACGGACAAACTGTGCTACCTTTCACCTCGTCCTCCTCGGGATAGAGGAAGACAGCAGGTCGGATGTGGTGGTGAAGTTTAAGCTTCTCTATAGGTTTAAATCCGATCAGAAACAGTCCGGGGTCGTCAAACTTCTTGATGGCGTCCACCTCGTCCCTCTCCATCACGATCTGTTTCTTGCCGTATGTCTACAGCAGACAAGAAATCAGAGCATCAACAAAACCACTGAATTAAATCCCTGATAACCACTGAGACTAAATGCAGGTACACAGTTTCTTGTAGCTGAAACATTTTTCTGGTCAGTTAGTCTACAGTCATCATGCCATTCTGGTGGGTAATAGACCATAATTCAGAATGTATTACCGGTTAGTTATTATTTAACCTTACTTACAGTGTAAGGCAAAAAACACACTTTTATGAAACAATCAAAGCAGAATTAGCATATATTTAGTCTGCTCTGACCTGGGCTTTCTTTATCTCACTGGGCAGCAGCAGGCTGCCAGTCTGGGTGTGGAAGGTGCGGGTTTTGCTGCGGACCGGCTCGTTGGTTTCCCTGTAAAGCCTGATGGCACCTGGTTTCCGAGCTGACACAGCAGTTGCATAAATTCCCACAGCGACATTTATGCCCTCACCAAGACACAGGTTTAACCTAAAGATGGCAGAGAGGACAGGGTAGTGTGAAGGGAGAAAGAGGGGGAGTTAAGTGATTTTAAAGACACAAAGATGGGCCACAAAGGAAGCAAAACACGGAGCACTACATGAAAAAGGGAAAAGGAAGTGACTAAAATTCAGCAAGCAAGACAGTAAGAATAACTTTTATCTGTCTGGAAATGGACATTCCTCACTTATCTCTACCTGGCCATGGTTCTCTTCTTCTGCTCCTTGGCCCGCACCCTCTTCTGGAGGTCCTCCAGTTTGTCAGAAGGCTCAAGCTGCAGCCCCAACTCGCTCTCGTCCTCAGGTGGACTTACAATGTCACGAAAGAAGGACGAGACATCAAAGCCGCCCGGTTTCATCAGATGCATTAAATCAATGATGACACCTGATAGAGGGGATTAGTCAAATGAGTCCAGGCTTAACCTATTAAATGCTGCAATATTATTAATATAAAACTGCACCTGTATTATCAGCCTCAATTATTAAAGCAGATTGTGATAGAACATAAATGCTTCTGTGTGTAGTTTACTGCAGTTAAGTCACAGGCTTTCTGTATACTGAATGTTCCATGCAAACAGTGAACCTTCCAAAAGTGGCGTTTAGCTTCACTCCAAAACAATATTACGGGTTTTCATGAAAGAAGAGCAGCCTTTGCTTCAGTCATACCAGTCTCTTTGAGGTCACTGGCCTTGGTGCGAGCCTGTCGGTCTTTCACACTGTCACCCCCGTGTGGATCGTCCCTGCAGGTGAAGATCATGAGCCGCTTCTGTGAGAGGCGTAGCTTGATGTCACTGTAGAGGTTAGCGCAGCACCACAGGGCGTCGCCGAATGACACCTCCCCGCAGCCCATGGTCTCTGCCGCTAGCTGTGCACCTTTTTCCCCACGCAGAGCGTCCACTTCCTGCACTCGCTTTGCACCTGTGGGAAGAAAAAAGTTGGATATGTTTAACAATTCAGAAAGAACAGCTAATCAGATTCTGATGAAGGAGGAGTCAAAATCTGATCCAAATACCAAGTACCTGCTTCAAGAGAACTTTCTTACAATTCTTACAACGGCATTTTCAAGTGCTCTTATGTTTTATTGAAAAAACCTTCAATAGCTAAGTTACACAGTTATATGTTTTATCATAATACATTTGAGGGTTGAAGCCTGTGCTCAAGAACTGTGCCCACGTTTGTGCTTGCAGCAAAACTACAACAATAGATGGTATGTGATCATGTGTTAGTTTGAAAAGGGCAGTGTGTTACCGGGCTCATCGAGGTCGTGGTACACGTAGACATGCTTGAAGGAGTTCCTGGGGTTTTTGCTCTGCTCCGTGCCGTAGAAAACCAAAGCCATCAGGTCCCTGTGACTGCTAATGATCTTACTGGTGTACACACTGCGCACGACCTACAAGGACAGAACACAGATACTATTGTTAGACAAAAGGTACTTGTCTCTTTTCCTTCAAATAACTTTAAGACTTCAGTGATTAGGATTATTTAAGCTGCAAAATGCCTTTCCCAAATTGCTCTGTCTCAACCTATGCATAATGTTTGAGATAATTCCAGCACATTTCTTGCAGTTCCCAAGCATGTTACGACCTGGATAATTACCTCATTAAACGTCTAATCATTTCCAGTACAGGGATGTTTGGTACATAAACAAAAGAATTAATACACAAGACAAAGCAACAGACACTAACATGCCCATCTTACCTGCATGGTTATGTCGAAGTTAGAGGGCTGTCCATCTTCTCCTTTGATGAACATTTCCTTGGAGGCATCAACCAAGAAGACCAAACTGTCTCGGCCTGTGACTTTGTAATCTCCTGACAAAGACAGAGAGCCTGATTTGTTGTTGTGTAGCTTTTTAGCATTTTAGAGTTTAGGCAGTCTTATCACTTGGTCTTAAATGCTCTGATAACATATTTAAGCTCATGTGTTAGATTACACGTTAATAACTGCAGCTTATAGCACTAAACTGCATGTCATTATAAAGTGTGATGAAATCAGAGATCCTTAACTGACGAAAGTAAATATAACGTTAATAATGCGGTGAAAACTCAAGCAGTGAGGATTAATGACCAAATCACATTTATGTATTTGCTCTTCAGATGATGTAATGATTAGGCTTTCATCGAACCTCCAGACTGCTCTCCATCTTCTTGCTCTTCCTCCTCATCCTCATTCTGGTAGTAGGATGTCCACTCCGCCATTTGTACAGCTTTGGTTCCGTCAGAGGATTCAGCAGTTCAGGACCAGGCAGGGGGCAGACCTGCATAACGAGTAGTCATACACAAAGCACTGAGTTAAAATGATGAGTGATGTTGGATCGTGTCTAATGTTAAATTACCCTGCTCAAAAGCTGAGTTTATAGATTTGAAACAGGCTGTGCTCCTTCGACTTTTACAAAAGACGTATAACGTTACCTACGCAAATAAAAGTGTGGTGCTAGGTTAATCAGACAACAATAACTGCGCAAAGGACAAAGCCATCACAGCCATTAATACAGTTTAATTAAGGTATTATTAATGTTTAACTAGCGTTAACTGAATTTTCAACTTTAACTTTACCCAGACAACGTTTACGTTAGCTAGCTAGCTTAGCTTATTGTAATTAGCCACTGTTCGGTATTTTAGGATCACCCAGTTGACCGATGTAGCTTCCAAATGATGCACACAAACTATATGGACTAAAGGCATGACGACAATAACCTGAAGCAATATTAAGTCACTATAATGTCATTCAGCCACTTGCCGTGCTCTCCTACTGTCTGCCCACGAGCACACAAGTCCAGACTAGTTTCTAGTTTCAATGGCTGGCGCGCTCAGGTACATGAACGTGCACGCTGGAAAGCGTGTAGAGCAGCTCGGCTATTGGTCACTTGTCTGCCAATTTAAAATTCTGGCCAATCCCAGTAAAGACGGCGGGACTTATTTACAGTGACGCACGACTCCGGAAGAAGAGTGTCCACTTCATGCAAAGCACTTTTCTGAAAGTCTTGTTGTTGTTTACAGTGAGACAGTTGCACAGCACCAGCTGTTAGCACTCCGGCAGCGGTTTCTAAGATATTAAAATATTTGTCACGTTATTACTTTTTATTTTAAATAGTCTATAGCATATGCTTATATCCGTAAGAGCTCCACAGTCAACTTTTATTAAAGTTTTGCTTGATAGCTAACGTTACCGGTGTCCTAGCCCGGCCAGCTCTTGGTGAATGTGAGTCAGCAAACGTTGTGCTAGGCTAGCTGCTGTTTTCACTTTGAAGAAATCCCTTTTGTGTCATCATGGACCACAGTGGCGCTCACCCAGTGAAACTGTATGTTTACGACATGTCCAGAGGCATGGCCCGCCAGATGAGCCTCCTCATGCTAGGTATGTTTCTGTCCAGCTAGGTCATGCCTGGGTTGGCTTCACGGGCGCAGAGATGCTCCTCAGGCCTGACCTGACTTTATTTATTTCCTGCCGACTTGATAAGGATTTTGATCAGTAAATAAGATTGTATTATGTTCATTCTGATCTAATTCAGCCTTTCTTTTTCAACTCAGGGAAACAGCTTGATGGGATATGGTGAGTGCAGCTTGTTTTATAAAAGTCTTCTCACCAAAGATCCTTCTAACTGTGGTCAACTACTGGGTTGGGTTACTGGGTTTTATTGGAATAAGGTGCTTCTAAACAAGGAGAAGCGGCGTTCAGTTATTATGCTCAGCATATTTGGAACAAACTCCCAGATAACTGCAGGTCTGCTGAAACAGTCAGTTCTTTTAAATTAAGACTGAAGACTTTTCTTTTTACCATTGCTTTTAATTAAATATTTAAGATTTTTCTTTTTATTGATAACTTACACTGCACTGTAACTTTTACTGTCCTGTTTTCTTTTTCTTTGTTTTTAGCTTTTAACCATTGCTTTTAATTAAATATTTACACGGTGAGAAATGAGTAGGTAGCTGGGTGAGGACGTTTTGGGAGTGAGATTGAACAGAGTGAAGGAAGTGGTCTCTTTTCAGAATGATTGTGACTCAATTATTTGATCAACCCCTCAGCCTGTTTTTAGTTTCCATTTAACTCTTTTAACCCTGATTGTAACAATGTAACTTTTACTATATTTTATGTTGCTTTAAAACGTTTTTATTGTTTTTCCCTGTTGCTTTTATGTTTTATGTAAAGCACTTTGAATTGCCTTGTTGTTGAAATGTGCTATACAAATAAACTTGCCTTGCCTTGGTGTCTTATAGGCATACTGCTGTTGTAGTCCATGGAAAGGAGTTCTACTTTGTAGGAGAAGGCATCAACCATTGTTCACCCGTAAGAATCATCATTTCCACAAATGCAAAGCACATATGATATATCCCTTTGCCACTTTTACTACTGTACAGGGATATGAAAATACTTAGAAAGTAAATGATCAAGAAACCTTTGTGAGAGAAGTGTTATGAACAAGATGTGTATGTGTGTTGCACCTAGGGTGGGACCTCCTTGGGTGAGCCTGACTTTGTAGTGGACCTGGGCACCACTGAGGTGCCTGAAGAGATCTTTATGGTGTACCTGACTTCACTGGGAGAGTCGACATACAGGTACGTAAAGGCTCAGACTCGCCACATATTTAAATCCCAGTGGGAACGTCCTGGAGGTCAGGGTGGGTCGGGCTCTCTGTGCCACTACAGGACTTTGACTAGTGATAACCATGTCTTAATTGCTTTCTTTCAATACGTTATGAGAATAAACATAAATAATCAATTAACAAGTGAAAAAAAGAAATAAATATCCCAAAATTGTGCAAATGCATTGCTTCTCTTATGGGCCAAAATGAATTTTCAATTTATCTAAAATGTCTAGATGCAGTGAGGAAAGGAAGGAACCAAAAAAAGAAATTGTCCGTTCTGTAATCTCTCCATCAAAGTGTTTCTTATCTTGTCTTTTCCTGCTACTCACCTGCCCTTCTCCACCCTGTCTGACCTCTCTGTCTTTTCTGTGAATTATGTCACCGTCTCTCTTCACAGAGGTGACAAGTACAACCTGTTTGAGCACAACTGCAATGATTTCAGCAATGAGGTGGCTCAGTTCCTCACGGGCAAAAAGATCCCATCGTACATTACAGACCTTCCTTCTGAAGTACTGTCCACGTGAGTCAACTCAATTTAATTTAAGTGTCATACAGCTCTTCTTACACCAGCTTATGCTGATGTTGTTACTAAACATTATGAATTCAAAATATATATTTCTTCCTTAAAAATAACAGTATAACTGTTTGATACAAAACTAAACTAAACAAGCAACGTCTGCAAAATATACTGGTGTGAGTCCCTCAGAGGTAATTGCTTGGAAATAGAAGGGGTTTGTTTTGTGACTCATTGTTTTGCACCAATGTTCCCTGATTTTACAGAGAGAAATCGATTATAGAAGAGATGGAGGAAAATGTCTTCAAGATATATTAACTTCTGAGTAGAGGGGGTGCAGCCAAGAAAATGTTACATGCACCAACTAAAGTTAAAGTAGTAGAGGCAAGTTGAAAAAAGTCAGTATTGGAAAATAGCAAGTTGCATCACTTCACCCCAAATAAAACCTGAGGTGTACTGGACATCCCAGACTGATGATGTCTTATGTGCATAGATGTGATGGTGGATTTTTCCTTTGTTTAGTGTCACTCATACCTCCCTGAATAGACACTGAAACAATATTGCATCACTGTACATTTCATCATTTATGAAATATTAATGTTACAAAAAGTATTGAAGTAACATTGAATTTTTAGTTGTTGTGACACTGACTTCAGTCAGTTATTTGTCTTCTGTCTTCGCCTCAGTTGAATGACTGTTGTGAAATTTTGCTTAATCTGTTTAGTCCCCCCCCCCTTCTTCACTTTGCTCACATACCATCATTTGTTCAGACTTTCTGTAGGCTCTTTGATTTCAGTATAACCGTATGATCTGCTGTGTTTCCTCTTTAGGCCTTTTGGCCAGGCTCTCCGTCCCTTACTGGATTCCATCGCCATAAATCCCGGAGGCAGCAACATAACTGGACAGCGGTAGACAGGGCTGTGCACATTAAAGAAAGCACTTCAATCCAATGGTCGTTAAAGTGGGTGAGACTATCACCGTGAGCTGCCAGCGAGACTCTGATAACATCTCTGCCTGTGGTTGACAGGTTGATCTTTGCTATAAGTCACTTTTCCCAGCTAACCTGCCGCATTTCTCTATTAAGTTTCAAGTTCAGTTTCTGTATATTCTACACATCTGAGGTTTTAAGATGTGCCAACCACTGGGGCCAGGGGACTGAAAGAGTAGATTTCTACTCTGGGTGCAATCAGTCAGATGCAGCTACAAGTTTGTGTGTGTTTGTAAAAGGAGAGGACGTCACCTGGTTTAATCATGTCCTCCAGATTTGTATTTTAAATTGTTATTTGAGAGGCTGAAGTGATCTCTTCCTGTACTGGTACTCTTGAGATGCATTTTTAAATGAACATCTTCATCCTTCCTAACAGTCGATCAGGAAGTGTCTTAAAATAAGATTACCAGTACAGAAATGGATTAAAGAATGTTGTTCCCTTGGTATGTGCACAACTTGGTTTATGCCTTGTCAGCTCTGTAGAAGCAAGCAACTAATCCTACCTCAGCCATATCATACTCTTACCAAACATCGGTCTTGTCTTCCACCCTTTTAGGAACCAAATCAATGACCGCTGACAGCTCCTTTGGGAAGAGAGTGTAGTTTAATGCTTCTTATAAGATGCCGCGTTTCCCCCCATCAATTGACTTACTTGTGGCCATTCACACAAGTTAGATAGAATTTATAGTTGTTGTCTCTCTTCATCATCAGGAAAGCTGTTTACAATTTATCAGGAGAGATATTTGAGCAGTAATGCCCAAATTGTAGTTTTAATGGCTTGAAGGCTTTGTAGTCATATAAATGTGTTACTTTAATAATAGAATAAAAAGAAATACACCTCAAGGTCTAGCTGGATCCAGGTCTGCATACGTTCAGTAGTTCATAGTGAAGTTAACAATGCTACAAGATGCCACAATGTAACAAAAGATTTCTCTTAAAATCCAAAGGCCACACATGGATCCAGATTGGTACCAAAAACTAGTCAGTTGCTAATTGGTCCATGGAATTATTAAATTCCATTGCATACAAAAATACAAGACCAAAATGGCAGAGGTAATACTTCTTCTCTTCAGAAACCACATTAGACCATTTCCTCCCCAAGGAGCTCAGGGTAATCTCTGTGTAAATTTGTTTTTTTAAAGAGAGCTGTGAAACTCGCCACACTGCCCCATTCTCCTTATCATTCATCTTTTTAACATGTCGTTTTTGTTTCAGATTTTTTGCCCCCAGAGTAAGTGAAAGTTAAAAGGACGAAAACTCTTTGTTTTAGAAAACACAGTTTGACCATAGACATGTGTATCCTCTGAGATGCATGCTTCTTTCAGGCACATCTGATGATCACAGAGCGTAGCGTTGTGTTTTTTAAGATACAGGACCAATTTTTCCATCTTTTAGCTACTTCACTTGCCAAGACTTAGAATTTGTTCAATTCATAAAGACAGATTGTTCCATATGTCTGATAATAAATACTGAAGTTTTGTATAGTTTGTATTTACATGACTAATCCAGGCATAGTGAATTATATTTACAGCAGATGTTCTGCCAACAGCCACTTACCTGCATCCCTGCGAGGCCATTATTAATTAAATAAAATTAAATGAATCTCTCCTTAAAGAAAAACAATGCTGATGCCATCTGAGTCTTAGTTTACTCTAACTGGCCTTCCTGAAAAGTTGACTTGGAATTTGTTATTCTGAGAATAGTTATTGTTAGTATTATTTCACCTAGTAGATCTGTTCTCTTAAATTTAATTTTACACACATGCACAAGGACTCTCAAGTCGCTTTTTATTCACTTAAATTGGACTATATAAGGTCTTAATTTATTAATATTTAATCTGATTTCATTTTTACTTTTGCACTTAAGTGACCCTGTCAGGAAAGGCCTGTTCTAGATAAAACCTGCTTTATAGTGACCTGTCGTATTGTCCTGCTGAGAGAAATCAACAGAAAAATTCACGTTCCTACATTATTTTTTACAAATATTGGTCTGCAAGTTGTCAAATGTGTGACATTTAAAACTTTGCAGAAGTTGTGATATTAAAATATCTTTTATGTCCTACCATTTATGTGCTGTGAACTGTTTTGTGTTGAAGAATGTCATGACTGTGCGCACATTTTAACAGTACAATATATATACTACAAATGCTTTGGATTTATGTAGTATCAAGAACATCCACAGGGTGACACTACAAGCTCACGTGGCAGCTAGTTAATGCCACAATCATCAAGGCAGCAAATAAATCTGGATTGTGTGAACATTTCTTAAATTATTGGGTGAATTAGTGGCGATTGGGACATGTTTGTCACTCCTTCAGATTCCTGCTGGAAAATATTTCAGATATACTATAACTCGTGTCACCAAGCATTGAGACATTTTCTTCATCTTCACACACTTTTACTTTTAACAAAGAGTTGGTAAATGTTATATCAAAAAAAATCAAAGCCATTTTGACTAATTATGATGTTTTGTGGTGCTAGTAACTTGATCCCACAAAGAGCTGCTGACTGCTGTCAAGTTGTCATTTAGATTTTGGCTGCAGGTATTGTTATCATACAGTGTGACCTAATTAAGGTGCCTGCTGCTTGGTGTGTTTTGCCCAAAAGTGTCAAAGGTCCAACAATTCTTTGATACAAACATGAGTCAAACCAAAGCCTTAGTGATTTTACAGTCTTTAATATGCAGCATTGTTGATGGTCTTTAGTCACCTTTATTGAAACAATGTGACACAATGAATCACCTCAGGTCACAGCTTGTCTGGTTAAACTGTTAACAGATACAATGATTGTCCCTCATCTGTTAAATGGTTGATATATTGAGTACCTCAAAATGCAAATGCAAAACACTCTTGCAATTACCACCATTAACCAAATCATCTTGACTTCAAAGCTCCATTTAGTTATTTTTGACCACTAGGGGCAAAACCAATCCATCCCTGAGCCAAACACTTATATAGCCAAATGTTAGCAAACGATACACATCCAGCAGACACAAAGACACATTATTATCTCTATCTTGTACCATCATGTGACAAATAATATTCACTTTATTAGGCTACAAAAATATGTAACTGTAGAATTAAGTATTCATTCTTAGTGGGTTTGATACTGTGAGTGACCATTTTAAATTAATTCAATTCAACCCAATATAAAGAATATGTCTTAATTCAAGTATAACAGACCTTGGCAATTCAATTAAAACTCCATCAAAGTTTTCAGGATCACTGATTGGTCTGTTGGCCCTGGAACCTGATTGGTCTGTTGAATGTCTGTGCTGTTTAGTTGAATGTTATCTCTAATCACAGGGCCACTCTTCTTTATTGTCTTTTGTGTTTCAGGTTATTGACATTTGTCTATCTGAAAATGTGGGAAATCAAAAGTTAGACCATTAAAGTGGGTTTACACAGCACTACACTGAGGCATGTGCTTGTAAATATTAATATTTCACAATTAAAGAGACATGAATTTACTGATACTATCATTAATGTTTATTTTAGTACTGATGGCAATGGCAATAATTTTGTGTGCTGTAAGTTAAAATCAGGTTGTAGGGAGTGGGGGTTGGGCACAAAGTGACCTCTGACCTCTCATATATCACTCTCACATAACTCACCAGTTAGAGTGCAGAAAAGACGAATTGGCCATCGGATCAAAGCTGGTAGTGCTGCAGGGATAACATACTACTATCAGTACAACAGGAGTCAAAAAAGATAATAATCAACTTTGTTATTTTATAAAACATAAATTTAGTATGGTTATATCCTAAATTGAATCAGTTGAATGCTGTGAATGTGAATGTGATGGGCTGATGGAAGCAGCTCTTCTAATTAAATTAGTTTGAAGGTGAATCTGCTGATTAGAGACATTAAAGTTCAGATCCTGTAAACTGCCCTCACTGTACAGATTAAAATAATTCATTAAAACACAATCAGACTATGATACAACAGCTCAAAACTAGTTCATATTTCAAAATATATATCTAACCATAAACAGTTTGTATATAACGATGGGACAAAGTGAACATTAAAGAGAACCTTTCTCAGAATGTGGTATGCGGGATTAACTCTGTATAAACTTTACGTTCATTATCACGGGGTGGCTCTCTCTTATTTCCTAATTTTTGGACAACAATGGCACTGTGGCACAGAAGAATCTGGCATGTGGCAATACATGGAAGTAGGATTAATTCATTGTTGGTTTTGGTTTTATTTGTCACTGTAAATGGAGGGAGGTTCGGGTTAAGATTTGTAATACGACTTATCATTCCGGGCTAAACCCCTGATAATATCATCAGGGATGTCTATTCTCAGCCCCTTATGATAAATTCAAACAAGTTTAATTTGCATTTTCTGTGCTTTCTGGTCCCTGCGATGGACTGACGACCTGTCCAGGAGTACCCCCCGTGACCCTGTACGCAGGATAAACGGCTGACGATGGATGGATGGATGGATGGAAGGATGGATGTGCTTTCTGGTTTAGGTCAATCAATCAGAGAAACAATATGGCATATATGTCAAACTTTTTCCAAATGAATGTGAAGTTGTGTGTTGGTGAGTGACTGACTCTGTGAGAATCTGTAGAGAAGATACCCCACCACAGTGAAAGCTCCCATCTGGATGCTGTTGCTGTTCTGCCACCAGTCTGAACAGAGAAGAGAGGGAGGAAAGCATGATATTACTATTGCAATGTTCTACACAACTTATCATGGGGTTTACCTTTGACCCAAATGTGAAATACTCTAAATCCCAGAACACCCCTGTTGTTTAATGCAGGGCTTTGTGTTTGTGTGTGTCTGTGTGTGTAGACATTTCAACATTTACATTCAAAGTAAAAACTTATTAATCTTTATATGTAAAGGCTGACATCACAGTCTCTTTCATTCCAGGATTGTTTTTACATTGCTGGAAACTATAGCACAGTTTTAAATGTGGCAGTTAACAGAGCTGCTGCTTAGAAATGTGTTTCAAATCATTTATTACATAAAACTTCATAAAACATTTTGGGGAATAGTATAATATATCATTTATATATACATTATATATAACATAAAGTGTTTTCACCTTTGTTAATTTTCTCAAATTGTCAGAATGGGAAAGTTGAGTTCTGATTTTTATTTTGAAAAGATGTTGCTGCTAATACAGTCTAATTCACGTTGTAGACTAGTACGCCACAGTCCAGACTCAATATTATACATATCTAATGACATGGTTTTTGCAATCATGAAGACACTATATTACAATATAAAACCCACTTAGAGAGTAATGAACATCTCCTCAAAATTAAACTGTATTGTCATCCAATGGAAGTTAAAATACCAAGAATACAATACCGATAACGTTGTGAAGACATTTTTAATGTCTTTAAATATATATTTAATGAGTTTTTACACGTCCATCTCACCTGTAATGACATCCTCCTTCTCACATTGACACTCCATCTCGCTGCAGTTGACGGACCTTCAGCTACTGTCAAGGTAGCAAGAATCGCAACACCACTTCCGCTCAGAAATGTCAATATAAAGTTAGAACTGAGGTTTGACAACTGTTTGCAAAGTTGATGTCATTATACAAACAACTCAAACAACTTCCTAAAACTAGGAATAATCTCACGATTAAATATCTTATTACAACAAAAGTAACACGCCTAGGTATCATTTTCACAGTATGTCAGTCAGTTCAGACCTAGGCAAGGCTCCATAATCAAGCAGTTGTTAATGTAACGGGTTGTAAACCCTTACACCCTTCTATTAAAATTCTGCATAAATGGGGACAGCGCCGTCTGCTGGCGTCACTGCCATATTGCAAGTTGTTGTTAATGATGTTGAATTATGGGTAATCCACAGTAGAATTCCCGATCACTGCTGTGGGCTGTCTCTGTTCACCACGTCAACATACCTACCCATCCTGATTAAGACTGGTTTCCCCATATGCAGGTAGTAAACCCGTTCACAACGCAACGAGGCTGTTCCATAGTGAACCGTCACATTGGTGCCGTGACTGTGTCTTTCGTTGGGTGGAGGCCTGCCTGCCACAGTGGATGACTGCTGTAGCTGTGTCGTCGTTTGCACATCGTGGACAGTGATCTTCCGACGTTGGACGGCCCTCAGTATTATCCTTTGCGAACTGGAAAGGACACTAGTTCTACTCTGATTTCTTTTGTTTGGTTTGTTAAGAGGTGGTTCCCTTTTGTGGGTTGATATGTTTTTTTCCCCTGTGGTGGTTGTTTTAGACTGTAGTCATGATGAGTAACGCCACACTTGACTCACCTGCTCATACTCCAGCTTCTGTTGGTAGGGGAAGGGGTGTACTCCAATTACCTGCTTCCTTTCTTAGTAGTCCTGATGCTGGCAGTAACGTTGACTTGGGGACACATAGGGTTGACTTTTCGACTGCTCCCCCTGATATTACTGATATGCGTAACCCACATAGGCGACCAGTTACTACCTCAACACCACACACTGAGTATGGTGCCCCTGATTTGTTAGGCCAGGTGGGCTCCATCGCACACATTATTGGACAGCAAATAGCCGACAGTATTATGTCCCGCATAAGCCCATCTGGTCTAAGGCCAGACACACATAATGACCTACAAGCTGACAGTCACATTCTCAGCCGCCCCTCCAACACTGTGGATGTGTCCCAGACCCACTTAGTCACACACAGAAATGTCAAAGAGCCTCCTTCCTTCAAAGGGGATGGTTCTGATCCAGTTGACATTGAGGAGTGGGAAGACCTGATGAGGGCCTTTGTAAAGAAGGGAAACATGAATACTGATGAACACGTTGAAGAGATACTTGTTCACCTACGGGGCAGGGCAAAAGACGTAGTCAAATTCTGGATTAGGAACAGTGAGCCTGATATTCGAACCAGCCCTAATGCTATTTACAGTCTGCTTCGTAAACATTTCAGTTGCAGTCACTACTCACCAGTTCCTCTCTCTGACTTTTACACTACCCTGCCTAGAGAGAACGAGGAGCCTTACGATTACTGGTTGAGGCTGAACAAAGCAGCGGATGAGGCCTCCGAATGTCTGAAGGAGCAAGGCAAATCATTCGACAACCCAGGCACAGAGATTGCCCACATGTTCATCCGCCATTGTCCCAGTAAAGATATGTCTCTGACGTTTCGATCCATTGACAAGTGGTCGGCTCATGAAGTGCAAGGTATATTGAATGCCCATACATCAGAGTCCAGCTTCAGGTCTGCTGGCATATCATGTGAAAAAAACGATAGGGCCAATTTCTGCAAAGTGGATGTTAATGCAGCTTCGGTCTCTTGCCATGACTTTGGACCACAGCAGTGTAGACCTGCAGACATGGCTAATCTAGAGAAAGTTATTGACATGCTGGAGAAAGTTTTGTTGCGCAACTAATGCGTTCGACAGCCTAACTCAGGTCGGCGCAACGCCAGACTCCCAAGGATTGATGGCTTGGATGCCTTACCTTGTACCATCTGTAATGACGGAGCTCACTCTGCCCTTGTCCACTGCCGTGAGCATCGCTTGTGTTTTCAGTGTCAGTCACCCGGCCATTCCCGACGCAATTGTCCTATGTCACCGACTACTCAACCTTCGTCTAGTCAGGGAAACTAGCAGGTCTGCCCGAGGGGGAGGGCAGTGCAGATCTGAATAGTCAGCCTCCCATTTGTGATACAGAGGACTATGAGTCAATATATGAGCTGCATAAAAGTACTGTTCCTCCTGATGTAACTGTTATCTTCCAATGCTTACAGCACATCCCCATGACAGAGAGTTTATTCTACACCCCTGCGTCTATTGTGAATGGCCCGACACTGAATGCATTGATCGACAGCGGCTCTATGGCATGCACCATAAGCGAAGCAGCTGAAGCAAATCTGTTGGGGGCAGATCCTGATCTGATAAAGACTTCAGCTGACAATGTTGTTGCTATTGGATGTGGGGGTCACCAAGTTACTCCCAAGGGGATATATCATGTCACAGCCTCTGTTTATGGATGTAAGATGATCATTCCTGTCTTGGTTGTACCGGGCCAGGCAGAAGAACTGATTCTTGGCAGCAACGCTATCAAGGCACTGTTGGCCCTTCTGAGGAGCACTGACAGCTACTGGAAGTTGATGGCAATGCCTGGTGGTGATAGGGTGGATGAATCATGTCAGTTTTTGTCCCTGCTTTCTAACACGGAGAGATGGAAAGGTGATAGAGTACCTGACAAAGTGGGCACAGCTAAGCTTACAGGCAGTGTAACGTTGCAGCCACAGACTGAATACCTAGTTTGGGGTAAGCTCCCTAGCAAGGCTATAGTATCTGTGGGTAGTACTGTAGTCGTAGAGCCCACTCAGTCTAACTCCAGGCCTAAGCAGATCTTGGTTGACCGAGTCATTGCACCACTATTTCGTGATGGCTTAGTGCCAGTTAAAGTGGTCAACCCCACTACTCGTCCTGTGACACTACGAAGGAACGCAAAGATTGCTGACGTGTCCCCATGCATTGCAGTGGAGGACTTCCAAGAGATTGAAAGTGTCCAGTGTAATGTCCAGTCCAGTGCTCAGTCCAGTCAGACTGCTGAGCAGCCTCTCAAGTCAGATGAGGAGCTGACGAACATCCTGAGGGACCTGGGATTGGAGGATTTAGACTTAAGTGCATGTGAAGTGTCTCTAGAATGGAAGAATAAACTTCTTAACATCATCACAGCTCATGAGTCGATATTCTCGAGGAACAAGATGGATTGTGGTTTGGCAAAAGATTTTGTTCACCGGATTCGTCTGGTCGATGATAAGCCATTTCGTCTACCTTACCGCAGGATACCACCGAGTCACTATGAGAAGTTGCGGACTGCACTGAATGACATGGAGGAAGGTGGCATCATTAGAAAGTCTAACAGTGAGTTTGCATCGCCTTTAGTACTGGTGTGGAAGAAAAATGGTGATCCCAGGATCTGTAATGATTTCAGATGGCTTAACGCCAGAACTGTGAAAGATGCCCATCCCCTTCCCCATCAGTCAGACGCACTTGCCGCTTTAGGTGGTAATGACTTCTTCTCCACTATGGATCTGACATCCGTCTTTTACAATGTGCAACTTCATGAGGAAGACAAAAAGTACACGGCATTCTCATCCCCATTTGGGCTCCATGAGTATAATCGCATGCCCCAAGGCCTCACAAATAGCCCTGCTACATTTATGCGGATGATGATGTCGATCCTCGGTGACAAAAACTTCACCAGTTTGTTGTGTTATCTTGATGATCTTTTGGTCTTTGCTCCCACAGAGCAGCTTGCACTTGACCGGCTGGAGATGGTGTTTTCCAGGCTGAAGACTCACAACTTGAAACTCTCACCAAAGAAATGTAATTTCCTGAGAAGGTCAGTAAAGTTTTTGGGCCACATTATACGTGAAGACGGAGTTTGTACTGACCCGGAGAAAGTGCAGGCCATGTCTAATGTGCAGGTATCTGATCTAATGGAGTCTGATGGCGTCACCCCCTGTCCTAAGAAAATCAGATCATTTTTGGGCATGGTCTTGTATTATCAACATTTTATTGAGAGTTGTTCAGCCAAAGCAAAGCCCCTCTTCAAGCTCCTCTCTCAGTCAGATGCGCAGTGTCCCAAAAAGAGAGGCCGACATCCTAAAAAGAAAGTTGTAAATGTCAAACTTACACAATCAGACTGGACTGAGGATTGCAAATGTGCTTTTGAGACTTTAAAGCATGATCTGCTCACGAGTGTAACATTAGCTCACCCCGATTTTGATGATCATTTCATATTGGCCGTGGATGCGTCTTTTGACGGGTTGGGAGCAGTACTCTCGCAGATTCCCAAAGGCAGTGATATAGGCCAGTGGCTTTTGCAAGTAAGACGCTTTCACGCTCCCAAATGAACTACCCCGCACACAGGCTGGAGTTTTTAGCCTTGAAATGGGCTGTATGTGACAAATTTCATTATTGGTTGAGAGGTCGTCATTTCACAGCTTGGACTGACAACAACCCACTCACATACATACTCACTAAACCCAGGCTTGATGCATGTGAACAGCAGTGGGTAGCAAAGCTGGCATCCTACAGTTTTGACTTGAAATATGTGCCAGGATAAAAATGTAGTAGCAGATGCACTCAGTAGAGAGCCTTTTGTCCAGTCCAGTGTCAGCCATCGCCTCGTGACAGAGCCATACCACACCTTGTTGAACAAATTAAATGGCGTGATGGATGAAACGGTTCAAGATACTTTCAGATATACAAACAACTGTCAACATGTGAGCGCAAATGACAAACCCAGCTCTGACCTTTCCCATTCAGCTTCTCAGGGCACGTTAACCTCCCAGGAGATCTCTGCCCTCCTGGATGCACACTGCTCTGGAGGAACCAGTCGTGTGATGGGGACAGGAGTCATCACTCATCTGGAGAAGGAGGATTGTGCAACTGCTCTGCCTACAAGCACCCTTTTGGCTATGCAGGAGCAGGATAGCACTGTGAGCAGAGTGGTTTACTATGTCCAGAGACACAGAAGTGAAAAGGGATCAAAACATGAACAAAAAGCTTTATCAGTTCATTGTACCAGATGGCTTGAAATGTCAGCTCCATGGTATACACGATTCTGCGGGCCACCAAGGCCATTCACATACACTCTCACTAGCCAGACACAGGTTTTTTTGGACAGGCATGGCACGTGATATTGTACATTATGTCAGAAACTGCCAGCGTTGTATTGGGGTAAGACCCCGGAGCCTCATGCTCGTGCTCCTCTGGCGAATATTCACACCACAGAGCCCATGAAACTGATCTGCATTGATTTCTGGACAGCAGAGCAGGGAGATAAGTCTGTAGATGTTCTTGTAGCGACAGATCACTTCACCAAAATGGCGTTTGCTTTTCCTTGTAAGAACCAGTCAGCGAAACAAGTGGCTCATCGGTTATGGAATGACATTTTCTGCATATATGGCTTCCCTAAGCGTGTGCATTCTGACCAGGGGGCTAATTTTGAAAGCAAGCTCATCAAGGAACTGTTTGATATGGCAGGGATAAGGAAGTCACACACTACCCCTTACCATCCAATGGGAAACGGAATCACAGAGCGCTTCAACAGGACCTTGGGGAACATGGTCAGAGCTTTACCCCCGAAGTCCAAGGCAAAGTGGCCCCAGTCATTACAAATGCTGACTTTCTGTTATAACTGCACTGTCCATGAAACTACAGGCTTTGCGCCTTTTTACTTTATGTTTGGGAGGATTCCCAGACTTCCGATTGATGTGATATTCCAACACGCTCTTAAGGATGTCAGCACCATACCTCATTCAGAGTTCGTGTCCCACCTTAAGAGACTTGAGTGAAGCAGCAGTAGTTGCTCAGAGGCACAGTACAGCAGAACAGGCTCGCCATGCTAACATCTATGACCGCAAGGTAAAAGGCTCCCCGTTGGCTGTTGGTGACAGGGTTTTGTTGGCAAACAGGGGTGAAAGAGGGAAACGGAAAGTGGCAGACAAATGGGAATCGATTCCCTATGATGTGTTGTCAGTCAAATCTGCGATCAATGTCTACAGAGTGAAGGACACCGTCACCGGCAGAGAAAAAAACGTCCACAGGAACCTACTCCTCCCTGTAAGCTTTCTGCTAAGGGATGGTGATGTTGACCGGCTGTCTGACTCTCCGTCAGTTGGTATTGATAGCAATCATGGTGCTGCCCTGCCACATGACCTTCTTGACCGTGATGAGAAAACATTACAGTGGATTTTGCAATCTGGAGATAATGCTGGACCTGATGATGTTGTTGATGGCTTACCCAGTTCGCCCGAAGCAGTAGAGGAGACCCCCCATGGGGATGATGTCTTTGTTGACGACAGTCAGGTGCTTACTGGCCAGGTCGGTAATGGGGGCCAGTCATCATTTCTGGATGATCAGCCCACCCACAGTCAACCCATGCACCTTCCCATAGACTCACTGGATGAGGCATGTTCAGATGTTCAGTTGTGTGGTCACTAATTCAGTTGAGCCCGTGATTTACACTCAGCCAGAGCCAGTATTCAGAGATATGGCCATGACTAGGGCTGGTAGGACCATTAAACCTCCACGTAGGTTAATTTGTGAGATGAACGACCAAGTTGTAGACGATTCAGTGTCTTCAGTTGGCTCTTTTGTTACTTTTGTGAGACATGTTTTTGCAGTGTAACCTGTAACTTAGCTGTACACTTGAGTGTCCCTTTTTCTGAGTGTAGACAGATACTCCGTTCTCTGGAGGTACTGAGCTGTGTTTTTGGAGAGGTGTATACGGCATCTCTTATGTCTATGTTAAAGTTTAGGTTTTGGTACCAGCCTATCCTTGCGTACCCCTTTAGGGGGATTTTGTAAATGACTATTGTAGTGCTCACAGGACTCTACTCAGGCTCCTTACGAGATATGAGTGTATATGGTTTTGTTTTTTTTTTCTCTCTCTCTCTTGTCTTTCTGTGTTTTTGGCATGCGCTTCCCCGATTTAGCGGAATTTTAGGGGGGTGTATGTAACGGGTTGTAAATAGGTTCTATTAAAATTCTGCATAAATGGGGACAGCGCCGTCTGCTGGCGTCACTGCCATATTGCAAGTTGTTGTTAATGATGTTGAATTATGGGTAATCCACAGTAGAATTCCCGATCACTGCTGTGGGCTGTCTCTGTTCACCACGTCAACATACCTACCCATCCTGATTAAGACTGGTTTCCCCATATGCAGGTAGTAAACCCGTTCACAACGCAACGAGGCTGTTCCATAGAGAACCGTCACATTAACATGTAGCAAGGTTTCAAGACAGGATCAACAAAAACAGAAATCGAAAAACTCAATGTGTGCAACATTAAATAGTTTGTCTGTTTAAACCCATAAACAGGTGGCGTCTGCTGGCGTCACTGCCATATTGCAAGTTGTTGTTAATGATGTTGAATTATGGGTAATCCACAGTAGAATTCCCGATCACTGCTGTGGGCTGTCTCTGTTCACCACGTCAACATACCTACCCATCCTGATTAAGACTGGTTTCCCCATATGCAGGTAGTAAACCCGTTCACAACGCAACAAGGCTGTTCCATAGAGAACCGTCACATTAACATGTAGCAAGGTTTCAAGACAGGATCAACAAAAACAGAAATCGAAAAACTCAATGTGTGCAACATTAAATAGTTTGTCTGTTTAAACCCATAACAATCGCAAAATGTTCCTAATGCTCAAATACCTTGTGTGCTGTCAAATAATCCTTCCACAGGAATGCCATCTACTTTCAGTCAAATCCTGATGCAACACATGAGGTTAAAGTTGTATATGCTCCTGTCTTCCTGCTGCTGAAACCTTTGCCTGTGCCGGCCTGCCCTAAGCAGGAACAGTGTTCCTACTTTATTGTACTGTGAAAAAACAATGCAGTGAGAAGGTCCAAGTATGCAGATAATGCTGCAGTCTTGCTTAGGAAGGACACACCTTTTCTCTTGCTACAAGAAGAACTGGATATGCTGCTTAAAATGTACAATATGCTGACTAATGCAATAATTAAAATAAAACTACAAACCAACTATATGCAGGGTTGTAAAATGCTTTATTAATGGAATTCAAGATTATTAACAAGTGTTACAATATAGTTTTGAGCATGTTGACAGTATTCCAATACATAGAGGACATTTTGTAATAGAGGTCGACCGATTTTTTTCACGCCGATACCGATACCGATCTTTTGAAATCCGGGTCGGCTAATGGCCGATTAATGCTGCCGATTTATTTTGGCCGATATTTGGCAGATATTTGCTTGGTTTTTAACCTCTATTTGAAATATAAAATGTAAAAGAAATGATAATTACCTAACAGACAAACTTTCTCAACAAAAACATTTATTGAACACTTGAACAATCTGCACTTATAAATTAAAAATGTATAATGTAAAAAAAACATATAAATAAATTGTATAAATAATGTATAAAAATATATTAAATAAACAAAACGGGTAAGAAGAAAATAAACTGTCAAATAAACTTTTCTGAAATGACTCGCGGCAGCGTGCGTCAAACACGTGTTCCACGACAACACTAGGCTGCCCACAGATGCGCCTGCCTAATAATCGGCTTGATATACTTGGATATTGGCCGATGCCGATTATGTTAAAAAATGCCAAAAATCGGCCGATTAATCGGTCGACCTCTATTTTGTAACATGTTGTAACCCACATCAACTAGTTTGAGTTTTCTTGATCACAAGAAAATGACTTGGTTTTTTTTTTTTTTTTTTTACATACAAACATTAATTCATGTAATGTTGGAGTGACACACTACTTGCAGACATTAGCACTGAGCTGCACCGAACAATGCTGCTGGTAAAGCAACAGGTTTAACCTTTCACTGAGCATTAAACACAGTGTCCAGGTCTGCCCAAAGATTCACAGGCCACACAGTTAATGTAAAACCATTACCTGCTTTTAAAATGGATTGGAAATTTATAGGGCTGGACTAGAATATTCGAATATTCGAATATTCGTTTGGTGGGTTGGTATTCGATTTGAAAATGTGACATTCGGATATTTGTTTTTTTTTTGTTTTTTTGCACACCGTGCATATAATATGTTTTACACTATAAAATCTGGTAAAATATAATATTTAACATATAACTTCGTTATTGTTACTTAATAAATATATATTACTACGACACTGTACTCCCCTGTGAAGTCGTTTGGATGAACGGTTTCTGGAAATAATCAAAATACAAACGGACAGGCAGCCTAAAGAGATTGTGCAGCTTCGAAAATTTAAATATAAATTATACAAATTGATTTTTCCGAAGCTTTGAATATTCGATGTTCATTACTACCGAAGCTTCGAAGCTCAAAAAATGGTATTCGGACCAGCCCTACAAATTTATCAGAACTTGATTTGTGCTAAGGGTCTGAGAACATTTTTATACAGAGACACTGATCTGGACAAGTCTGCCAGCTCATGAAGGCACAGTGAGTTGTACATTTAACTCCTCATGGGCCAAGCCGGGCTGTCAGAGCATCTATCAGCTCCTGCTTCTTGGTCCCAGTGGTCCGAACCCCAAATTGCTTACAGGCCTCCTTCAACACGGGCACGGTCAGCTTTCCCAAGGTGCCTTTCTGCACGTGGGCCCTCAGCTCGTCTTCTGGCACCTCAACTTTGGGCTTCTTCTCAGCTCCGCCTCCGGTATCAGCTGCAAGTTCATGCATGGAGAAAACATCCAGTCAAAAGAATAATTGGATTGTTACTATAGTACCACAGCACAAATTGAGCACAGCAGCCAGTGATTTATGTAAAAGTACTGATCAGTAACTCAGTCAAATCCCTGCAGATACTGTGTCTTGGGGAACAAACAAGCCACTTTGCTTAGTTGTTTAATTCTGCTTTAACCTGTTTTGCGTTTGGCAGCTGGTTTGTTCTCAGGGTTGTAATTGGCAGGGTAGACCAGATCTTTAAACTCCTCAACCAAAGGACCCAGACTGCGATCAATCTGATCTATCTTTGGCACTGAGAGAGCAAAAAAGAGAGACGGACATGCACAAAAATGGTGAAGAAACAGCAAGTAGTAGTAGCAGTCATGAGAGGAGCCATGATCTGTTTGTCTGTCTGCATCTTACTGATGAGGTCCTCTATGTCCTCTGGAGCCACCATATCCAGAGCCAGTGCCTCCAGGTTCCTGTAATGCTGCTGGATGACTGGATTCTCAAAAGCGTCACTCCTGCATTTTATTACAAAGAATGTAAAACATGTTACAGAAAGAAACCAACTGAATAACCTTGTTATGAGCAGAGATCCCACTTGCTATCTGTCACCACAAAGAGTCACGCTATAAATGACTCTAGTTTTTGTTAAATAAATGTTATGTCCCCCAGTGTTTCCAACAAAGACACTTCAACACACAAATTTAGCTTTTAAACCATTTTAGGCATCTCTAAACTAAGATCTCTTTAAAGGGCTGAACATGTGCAGCTACCTGTACTGAAAGCACAGCTTGGAGACGATCTCCTTCATCTTGTCCACCTGAATTTGTGAAGCCGTGGAGCAGCGGGAAGGATCCAGAGTTCGTATGTCATCAGCATATGGCAGGTAGATGACGTTGAAACCTGACACAGGCAACAGAGATGACACGATGCCATAAAGCTTCAGTACACTAAACTGACCTAGATGATAAAACAGTTGCCTATCTCACTGTTAACAAAACAGCTTTTTGTAAACGCTAGAAAAGAAAAATACAGTGGTAGAAAATAAAAATGGAACTAGCGGTTTTTGGCCTGTTAAGTCTGGGACTCTTTGAAATGATTAAACCCAGTAAAACTCCTGCTGAACGCAGCAGTGTATTACCTGGTGGAGTAATCTGTACTTTCCCCTCGTCGACCTCCTCTTTCTGTGGCACCAGGGCAACAAATCGAGGCGGGTAGTTTCGGCGAGAGATGCAACGGCAAAGAGCGAATACGTTCCTCTCGCTACACTTGGTCAACAGGGCAGAGAACAGACATGCGCTGCCTGAGGAGGAAAACACAGGACATATTACAGCTCTGCCAACAGAGATGACCCACTGGGAAGCTCTTCACTCATGGTGCTGTAAGATACATTTGAGGACACGTCCAATAAAGGGCTCATTACCATGCATGTTAAAAGCACAGATACACAATAAAAGGTGAAATATCATTAAAAAAAAAAAACGTTTCATATGAACTGTCATTGATCTGGGGAAAGCCAGTAATGGTCTCTGATGCCGTGTTCAGACCAAACGCGATTTTCCGCCTCGCAGCGCTTTCCACGCGCGAGTACTTTCGCTGCAAGCACACACAACGCGATGAGGTGAATAAACACAACTCGCCTATACTACAACTGTATGAAGCCAAAGTAAACGGTGATTAACGGTGATTAAATAGCAATAAACGGATTACACTGATGCCGATATAACCACAACATGATGCAGATTTGTTAAACATTTGAATTCATGCTTTGTCAGGTCTGTCAGCAAGACAGCAGGACAACAACTTATAAAATGTTTTTTTTCTGAACGGAGTTTGGATCGATCAGGGCTGTGCTATGCTAACTTGGTCACAGTAAAGTACAATGACAGCTGGAAGAAAGTTACAGACACATGTTTTCTGAACTCACCAGGTAGTTCAACCTCCTCGCTTTCTTTTCTCCAAGTAATGTCCAGCTTTGTCCCGTTTTTATATAAATATGAAATTGTAGTCCGACAGAGCTAACGACGCTCACAACAATACTGTAACCGGATGTGCATGGAATCTAGCTGCTGAGAAGCTCCAGTCAAGATAAATCAACGTTGAAATCCCCAAAATTAAAGTAAAACGCTAATTTAATAAAAACATTTAACTCCAACCTCCTCCTCCGAGTAAACGGCATAGTTGTCAGAACCGAATCCGACCAACTTGTAGGTATTTATTTCTCCGAAGGTTGAAGCGCTGCTCCTTGCTCCTCTAGCCCAAGTTTAGCGGCTGTCACCCGGCCTGCAGATTTTCAATCCCCCGCTCTGCCCGGCCCTCTGCACACAACGCTCTGAAGCCTTGGTGACGTATGGACAATCTCAACACTGATAGGCTATCGCGACTCAGCGTCGTGCGTCTTTTTCGCTTGAGTTGAAAATATTCAACTCATGCGAATTCCATCGCATTGCCATCGCGTCGCCGGCCGCGCCGCCCGACTGGAAATCACGGCTCAACGCGTCTTTGCATTGACTTTGTATGTAAACTCACCGCCCCAAGCGCTTGATTCGCGTTTGGTGTGAAAGCACCATGAGTAACTAAAACTAAAATGTGTGTTCACTGTCGATTATTCTTTTGTGTATTAGCACACACCCTCACCTCACACTGTTAGGAAATAATGTGGATTTTAATATTTCTTCCTGTCAGTTTTCAAGTCGATCAGGCGCAGACGGACAAACTGTGCTACCTTTCACTTCGTCCTCCTCGGGATAGAGGAAGACAGCAGGTTGGATGTGGTGGTGAAGTTTAAGCTTCTCCATAGGTTTAAATCCGATCAGAAACAGTCCGGGGTCGTCAAACTTCTTGATGGCGTCCACCTCGTCCCTCTCCATCACGATCTGTTTCTTGCCGTATGTCTACAGCAGACAAGAAATCAGAGCATCAACAAAACCACTGAATTCAATCCCTGATAACCACTGAGACTAAATGCAGGTACACAGTTTCTTGTAGCTGAAACATTTTTCTGGTCAGTTAGTCTACAGTCATCATGCCATTCTGGTGGGTAATAGACCATAATTCAGAATGTATTACCGGTTAGTTATTATTTAACCTTACTTACAGTGTAAGGCAAAAAACACACTTTTATGAAACAATCAAAGCAGAATTAGCATATATTTAGTCTGCTCTGACCTGGGCTTTCTTTATCTCACTGGGCAGCAGCAGGCTGCCAGTCTGGGTGTGGAAGATGCGGGTTTTGCTGTGGACCGGCTCGTTGGTTTCCCTGTAAAGCCTGATGGCACCTGGTTTCTGAGCTGACACAGCAGTTGCATAAATTCCCACAGCAACATTTATGCCCTCACCAAGACACAGGTTTAACCTAAAGATGGCAGAGAGGACAGGGTAGTGTGAAGGGAGAAAGAGGAGGAGTTAAGTGATTTTAAAGACACAAAGATGGGCCACAAAGGAAGCAAAACAAGGAGCACTACATGAAAAAGGGAAAAGGAAGTGACTAAAATTCAGCAAGCAAGACAGTAAGAATAACTTTTATCTGTCTGGAAATGGACATTCCTCACTTATCTCTACCTGGTTTTCTTCTTCTGCTCCTTGGCCCGCACCCTCTTCTGGAGGTCCTCCAGTTTGTCAGAAGGCTCAAGCTGCAGCCCCAACTCGCTCTCGTCCTCAGGTGGACTTACAATGTCACGAAAGAAGGACGAGACATCAAAGCCGCCCGGTTTCATCAGATGCATTAAATCAATGATGACACCTGATAGAGGGGATTAGTCGAATGAGTCCAGGCTTAACCTATTAAATGCTGCTATATTATTAATATAAAACTGCACCTGTATTATCAGCCTCAATTATTAAAGCAGATTGTGATAGAACATAAATGATTCTGTGTGTAGTTTACTGCAGTTAAGTCACAGGCTTTCTGTATACTGAATGTTCCATGCAAACAGTGAACCTTCCAAAAGTGGCGTTTAGCTTCACTCCAAAACAATATTACGGGTTTTCATGAAAGAAGAGCAGCCTTTGCTTCAGTCATACCAGTCTCTTTGAGGTCACTGGCCTTGGTGCGAGCCTGTCGGTCTTTCACACTGTCACCCCCGTGTGGATCGTCCCTGCAGGTGAAGATCATGAGCCGCTTCTGTGAGAGGCGTAGCTTGATGTCACTGTAGAGGTTAGCGCAGCACCACAGGGCGTCGCCGAATGACACCTCCCCGCAGCCCATGGTCTCTGCCGCTAGCTGTGCACCTTTTTCCCCACGCAGAGCGTCCACTTCCTGCACTCGCTTTGCACCTGTGGGAAGAAAAAAGTTGGATATGTTTAACAATTCAGAAAGAACAGCTAATCAGATTCTGATGAAGGAGGAGTCAAAATCTGATCCAAATACCAAGTACCTGCTTCAAGAGAACTTTCTTACAATTCTTACAACAGCATTTTCAAGTGCTCTTATGTTTTATTGAAAAAACCTTCAATAGCTAAGTTAAATATGTTTTATCATAATACATTTGAGGGTTGAAGCCTGTGCTCAAGAACTGTGCCCACGTTTGTGCTTGCAGCAAAACTACAACAATAGATGGTATGTGATCATGTGTTAGTTTGAAAAGGGCAGTGTGTTACCGGGCTCATCGAGGTCGTGGTACACGTAGACATGCTTGAAGGAGTTCCTGGGGTTTTTGCTCTGCTCCGTGCCGTAGAAAACCAAAGCCATCAGGTCCCTGTGACTGCTAATGATCTTCCTGGTGCACACACTGCGCACGACCTACAAGGACAGAACACAGATACTATTGTTAGACAAAAGGTACTCGTCTCTTTTCCTTCAAATAACTTTAAGACTTTAGTGATTAGGATTATTTAAGCTGCAAAATGCCTTTCCCAAATTGCTCTGTCTCAACCTATGCATAATGTTTGAGATAATTCCAGCACATTTCTTGCAGTTCCCAAGCATGTTACGACCTGGATAATTACCTCATTAAATGTCTAATCATTTCCAGTACAGGGATGTTTGGTACACAAACAAAAGAATTAATACACAAGACAAAGCAAAAGACACTAACCTGCCCATCTTACCTGCATGGTTATGTCGAAGTTAGAGGGCTGTCCATCTTCTCCTTTGATGAACATTTCCTTGGAGGCATCAACCAGGAAGACCAAACTGTCTCGGCCTGTGACTTTGTAATCTCCTGACAAAGACAGAGAGCCTGATTTGTTGTTGTGTAGCTTTTTAGCATTTTAGAGTTTAGGCAGTCTTATCACTTGGTCTTAAATGCTCTCTGATAACATATTTAAGCTCATGTGTTAGATTACACGTTAATAACTGCAGCTTATAGCACTAAACTGCATGTCATTATAAAGTGTGATGAAATCAGAGATCCTTAACTGACGAAAGTAAATATAACGTTAATAATGCGGTGAAAACTCAAGCAGAGAGGATTAATGACCAAATCACATTTATGTATTTGCTCTTCAGATGATGTAATGATTAGGCTTTCATCGAACCTCCAGACTGCTCTCCATCTTCTTGCTCTTCCTCCTCATCCTCATTCTGGTAGTAGGATGTCCACTCCGCCATTTGTACAGCTTTGGTTCCGTCAGAGGATTCAGCAGTTCAGGACCAGGCAGGGGGCAGACCTGCATAACGAGTAGTCATACACAAAGCACTGAGTTAAAATGATGAGTGATGTTGGATCATGTCTAATGTTAAATTACCCTGCTCAAAAGCTGAGTTTATAGATTTGAAACAGGCTGTGCTCCTTCGACTTTTACAAAAGACGTATAACGTTACCTACGCAAATAAAAGTGTGGTGCTAGGTTAATCAGACAACAATAACTGCGCAAAGGACAAAGCCATCACAGCCATTAATACAGTTTAATTAAGTTATTATTAATGTTTAACTAGCGTTAACTGAACAACTGAATTTTCAACTTTAACTTTACCCAGACAACGTTTACGTTAGCTAGCTAGCTTAGCTTGTTGTAATTAGCCACTGTTCGGTATTTTAGGATCACCCAGTTGACCGATGTAGCTTCCAAATGATGCACACAAACTATATGGACTAAAGGCATGACGACAATAACCTGAAGCGATATTAAGTCACTATAATGTCATTCAGCCACTTGCCGTGCTCTCCTACTGTCTGCCCACGAGCACACAAGTCCAGACTAGTTTCTAGTTTCAATGGCTGGCGCGCTCAGGTACATGAACGTGCACGCTGGAAAGCGTGTAGAGCAGCTCGGCTATTGGTCACTTGTCTGCCAATTTAAAATTCTGGCCAATCCCAGTAAAGAAGGCGGGACTTATTTACAGTGACGCACGACTCCGGAAGAAGAGTGTCCACTTCATGCCAAAGCACTTTTCTGAAAGTCTTGTTGTTGTTTACAGTGAGACAGTTGCACAGCACCAGCTGTTAGCACTCCGGCAGCGGTTTCTAGGATATTAAAATATTTGTCACGTTATTACTTTTTATTTTAAAAAGTTTATAGCATATGCTTATATCCGTAACAGCTCCACAGTCAACTTTTATTAAAGTTTTGCTTGATAGCTAACGTTACCGGTGTCCTAGCCCGGCCAGCTCTTGGTGAATGTGAGTCAGCAAACGTTGTGCTAGGCTAGCTGCTGTTTTCACTTTGAAGAAATCCCTTTTGTGTCATCATGGACAACAGTGGCGCTCACCCAGTGAAACTGTATGTTTACATGTCCAGAGGCATGGCCCGCCAGATGAGCCTCCTCATGCTAGGTATGTTTCTGTCCAGCTAGGTCATGCCTGGGTTGGCTTCACGGGCGCAGAGATGCTCCTCAGGCCTGACCTGACTTTATTTATTTCCTGCCGACTTGATAAGGATTTTGATCAGTAAATAAGATTGTATTATGTTCATTCTGATCTAATTCAGCCTTTCTTTTTCAACTCAGGGAAACAGCTTGATGGGATATGGTGAGTGCAGCTTGTTTTATAAAAGTCTTCTCACCAAAGATCCTTCTAACTGTGGTCAACTACTGGGTTGGGTTACTGGGTTTTATTGGAATAAGGTGCTTCTCCTAAACAAGGAGAATATTTAAGATTTTTCTTTTTATTGATAACTTACACTGCACTGTAACTTTTACTGTCCTGTTTTCTTTTTCTTTGTTTTTAGCTTTTTACCATTGCTTTTAATTAAATATTTACACGGTGAGAAAGGAGTAGGTAGCTGGGTTAAGACATTTTGGGAGTGAGATTGAACAGAGTGAAGGAAGTGGTCTTAAATCTCGCGGCCGAATGATTTGCAGGAATCTCTTACCACCTGTAAATGTGCAGGTGGGTCCAGAGTATAACTGGATCAAAGGGGCCTGCTGACAGACATGTCCTGGTTTCTCTGTAGTGTCTGAGGGTTTTTGGAGTTTCAGTGGACCCAAAGATTGCTGTGGACCCGAGTACAGACTAGCTAGACAGAGTAGATTAAGTGTACTTCTCTGTTTGTTCTCTTTTCAGAATGATTGTGACTCAATTATTTGATCAACCCCTCAGCCTGTTTTTAGTTTCCATTTAACTCTTTTAACCCTGATTGTAACACTGTAACTTTTATTATATTTTATGTTGCTTTAAAACGTTTTTATTGTTTTTCCTTGTTGCTTTTATGTTTTATGTAAAGCACTTTGAATTGCCTTGTTGTTGAAATGTGCTATACAAATAAACTTGCCTTGCCTTGGTGTCTTATAGGCATACTGCTGTTGTAGTCCATGGAAAGGAGTTCTACTTTGTAGGAGAAGGCATCAACCATTGTTCACCCGTAAGAATCATCATTTCCACAAATGCAAAGCACATATGATATATCCCTTTGCCACTTTTACTACTGTACAGGGATATGAAAATACTTAGAAAGTAAATGATCAAGAAACCTTTGTGAGAGAAGTGTTATGAACAAGATGTGTATGTGTGTTGCACCTAGGGTGGGACCTCCTTGGGTGAGCCTGACTTTGTAGTGGACCTGGGCACCACTGAGGTGCCTGAAGAGATCTTTATGGTGTACCTGACTTCACTGGGAGAGTCGATACAGGTACGTAAAGGCTCAGACTCGCCACATATTTAAATCCCAGTGGGAACGTCCTGGAGGTCAGGACTTTGACTAGTGATAACCATGTCTTAATTGCTTTCTTTCAGAAAGTCTTTCAATACGTTGTGAGAATAAACATAAATAAGCAATTAACAAGTGAAAAAACAGAAATAAATATCCCAAAATTGTGCAAATGCATTGCTTCTCTTATGGGCCAAAATGAATTTTCAATTTATCTAAAATGTCTAGATGCAGTGAGGAAAGGAAGGAACCAAAAAAAGAAATTGTCCGTTCTGTAATCTCTCCATCAAAGTGTTTCTTATCTTGTCTTTTCCTGCTACTCACCTGCCCTTCTCCACCCTGTCTGATCTCTCTGTCTTTTCTGTGAATTATGTCACCGTCTCTCTTCACAGAGGTGACAAGTACAACCTGTTTGAGCACAACTGCAATGATTTCAGCAATGAGGTGGCTCAGTTCCTCACGGGCAAAAAGATCCCATCATACATTACAGACCTTCCTTCTGAAGTACTGTCCACGTGAGTCAACTCAATTTAATTTAAGTGTCATACAGCTCTTCTTACACCAGCTTATGCTGATGTTGTTACTAAACATTATGAATTCAAAATATATATTTCTTCCTTAAAAAAACCAGTATAGCTGTTTGATACAAAACTAAACTGAAGCCAAGCAACGTCTGCAAAATATACTGGTGTGAGTCCCTCAGAGGTAATTGCTTGGAAATAGAAGGGGTTTGTTTTGTGACTCATTGTTTTGCACCAATGTTCCCTGATTTTACAGAGAGAAATCGATTATAGAAGAGATGGAGGAAAATGTCTTCAAGATATATTAACTTCTGAGTAGAGGGGGTGCAGCCAAGAAAATGTTACATGCACCAACTTTAAAGTTAAAGTAGTAGAGGCAAGTTGAAAAAAGTCAGTATTGGAAAATAGCAAGTTGCATCACTTCACCCCAAATAAAACCTGAGGTCTACTGAACATCCCAGACTGATGATGTCTTATGTGCATAGATGTGATGGTGGATTTTTCCTTTGTTTAGTGTCACTCATACCTCCCTGAATAGACACTGAAACAATATTGCATCACTGTACATTTAATCATTTATGAAATATTAATGTTACAAAAAGTATTGAAGTAACATTGAATTTTTAGTTGTGACACTGACTTCAGTCAGTTATTTGTCTTCTTCTGTCTTCGCCTCAGTTGAATGACTGTTGTGAAATTGTGCTTAATCTGTTTAGTTTTTCCCCCCTTTTCTTCACTTTGCTCACATACCATCATTTGTTCAGACTTTCTGTAGGCTCTTTGATTTCAGTATAACCGTATGATCTGCTGTGTTTCCTCTTTAGGCCTTTTGGCCAGGCTCTCCGTCCCTTACTGGATTCCATCGTCATAAATCCCGGAGGCAGCAACATAACTGGACAGCGGTAGACAGGGCTGTGCACATTAAAGAAAGCACTTCAATCCAATGGTCGTTAAAGTGGGTGAGACTATCACCGTGAGCTGCCAGCGAGACTCTGATAACATCTCTGCCTGTGGTTGACAGGTTGATCTTTGCTATAAGTCACTTTTCCCAGCTAACCTGCCGCATTTCTCTATTAAGTTTCAAGTTCAGTTTCTGTATATTCTACACATCTGAGGTTTTAAGATGTGCCAACCACTGGGGCCAGGGGACTGAAAGAGTAGATTTCTACTCTGGGTGCAATCAGTCAGATGCAGCTACAAGTTTGTGTGTGTTTGTAAAAGGAGAGGACGTCACCTGGTTTAATCATGTCCTCCAGATTTGTATTTTAAATTGTTATTTGAGAGGCTGAAGTGATCTCTTCCTGTACTGGTACTTAATCTCACTTCGATCGATGTGCATTTTTAAATGAACATCTTCATCCTTCCTAACAGTCGATCAGGAAGTGTCTTAAAATAAGATTACCAGTACAGAAATGGATTAAAGAATGTTGTTCCCTTGGTATGTGCACAACTTGGTTTATGCCTTGTCAGGTCTGTAGAAGCAAGCAACTAATCCTACCTCAGCCATATCATACTCTTACCAAACATCGGTCTTGTCTTCCACCCTTTTAGGAACCAAATCAATGACCGCTGACAGCTCCTTTGGGAAGAGAGTGTAGTTTAATGCTTCTTATAAGATGCCGCGTTTCCCCCCCATCAATTGACTTACTTGTGGCCATTCACACAAGTTAGATAGAATTTATAGTTGTTGTCTCTCTTCATCATCAGGAAAGCTGTTTACAATTTATCAGGAGAGATATTTGAGCAGTAATGCCCAAATTGTAGTTTTAATGTGTGTTAATGGCTTGAAGGCTTTGTAGTCATATAAATGTGTTACTTTAATAATAGAATAAAAAGAAATACACCTCAAGGTCTAGCTGGATCCAGGTCTGCATACGTTCAGTAGTTCATAGTGAAGTTAACAATGCTACAAGATGCCACAATGTAACAAAAGATTTCTCTTAAAATCCAAAGGCCACACATGGATCCAGATTGGTACCAAAAACTAGTCAGTTGCTAATTGGTCCATGGAATTATTAAATTCCATTGCATACAAAAATACAAGACCAAAATGGCAGAGGTAATACTTCTTCTCTTCAGAAACCACATTAGACCATTTCCTCCCCAAGGAGCTCAGGGTAATCTCTGTGTAAATTTGTTTTTTTAAGAGAGCTGTGAAACTCGCCACACTGCCCCATTCTCCTTATCATTCATCTTTTTAACATGTCGTTTTTGTTTCAGATTTTTTGCCCCCAGAGTAAGTGAAAGTTAAAAGGAAGAAAACTCTTTGTATTCATTGTTTTAGAAAACACAGTTTGACCATAGACATGTGTATCCTCTGAGATGCATGCTTCTTTCAGGCACATCTGATGATCACAGAGCGTAGCGTTGTGTTTTTTAAGATACAGGACCAATTTTTCCATCTTTTAGCTACTTCACTTGCCAAGACTTAGAATTTGTTCAATTCATAAAGACAGATTGTTCCATATGTCTGATAATAAATACTGAAGTTTTGTATAGTTTGTATTTACATGACTAATCCAGGCATAGTGAATTATATTTACAGCAGATGTTCTGCCAACAGCCACTTACCTGCATCCCTGTGAGGCCATTATTAATTAAATAAAATTAAATGAATCTCTCCTTAAAGAAAAACAATGCTGATGCCATCTGAGTCTTAGTTTACTCTAACTGGCCTTCCTGAAAGGTTGACTTGGAATTTGTTATTCTGAGAATAGTTATTGTTAGTATTATTTCACCTAGTAGATCTGTTCTCTTAAATTTAATTTTACACACATGCCCAAGGACTCTCAAGTCGCTTTTTATTCACTTAAATTGGACTATATAAGGTCTTAATTTATTAATATTTAATCTGATTTCATTTTACTTTTGCACTTCAAGTGACCCTGTCAGGAAAGGCCTGTTCTAGATAAAACTTGCTTTATAGTGAACTGTCGTACTGACCTGCTGAGAGAAATCAACAGAAAAATTCACGTTCCTACATTATTTTTTTACAAATATTGGTCTGCAAGTTGTCAAATGTGTGACATTTAAAACTTTGCACAAGTTGTGATATTAAAATATCTTTTATGTCCTACCATTTATGTGCTGTGAACTGTTTTGTGTTGAAGAATGTCATGACTGTGCGCACATTTTAACAGTACAATATATGGAATATAAAGGAATGCATTGATGTATGTTGCTGTGTTGACAGGACCAAAGGATCTCTTTGCATTAGGACAAATCTTCTATTAAAATACATGCCTACAAATGCTTTGGGTTTATGTAGTATCAAGAACATCCACAGGGTGACACTACAAGCTCACGTGGCAGCTAGTTAATGCCACAATCATCAAGGCAGCAAATAAATCTGGATTGTGTGAACATTTCTTAAATTATTGGGTGAATTAGTGGCGATTGGGACATGTTTGTCACTCCTTCAGATTCCTGCTGGAAAATATTTCAGATATACTATAACTCGTGTCATGTTGTCACCAAGCATTGAGACATTTTCTTCATCTTCACACACTTTTACTTTTAACAAAGAGTTTGTAAATGTTATATCAAAAAAATCAAAGCCATTTTGACTAATTATGATGTTTTGTGGTGCTAGTAACTTGATCCCACAAAGAGCTGCTGACTGCTGTCAAGTTGTCATTTAGATTTTGGCTGCAGGTATTGTTATCATACAGTGTGACCTAATTAAGGTGCCTGCTGCTTGGTGTGTTTTGCCCAAAAGTGTCAAAGGTCCAACAATTCTTTGATACAAACATGAGTCAAACCAAAGCCTTAGTGATTTTACAGTCTTTAATATTTCATCTTCAAAAGTGGCATCAGTTACTAAACAATCCTTTGCAAAGAACATTTCTAGATTTTTTTGGGTTTAAATTAGTTGTTTTGCAATAAGAAGTACAGGTACATACAGTATATACACATTTTTGCTACATACTGTATATCACACCAATACACTTCGGATTTGCTCTGTTCTCTTATGTATTCTTTTATTTAACAGATGCTTAAAGGTACTCCGAGACAATAACCTGCAGAGGTTTAAAGTGCCAAAGTGGGATGAATTCCCTCCTTTCACTTGGCACAAATAAACAATTTCTATTGCAGTTGAACAGTGACATGCCAGTTACCTTACACAGTATTACATACCATAGTCTCTCCAGCTTGTGCAAACCAGCTTTAAACAAACTGCCGCATGCTCACAAATGTTTCACTGCAAATCGAATTTGAAGTCAACACTACTTGTTTCTGCACCACATCCCATTTATCAGTAATGTGTAATCAAACAATAGAAATATTATCAATGCTTTAGACAATCTGTCTGCTTTATAGTAGCTTTGTCCCACACTACGTTAACTTGTGTTTTGCCCACGAATGTAAAAACCCACTGCAATAATGTGACATACAGTACAGGACACCTACTTTATCATCCTCTATTGCACATTAGAAAATTGCACAATTCAGCTAATATAGATCTCTCTATGCGTCGTGTTCCATGTTACTAAAATCATTAACATGAAATAATATAGTTAAAATGTGACATCAACAGCAATTATAACAAATGCTCTTAGAATTAAAATGACTTAGTTCATACAGCCCTTATTCAAACAAAATGTATAGGAAATTCCATTACATAACATATTTACAGAATATTCATAAATAAAGCAGAACACATTATTTCCATAGACGTTTGCACTACATAAAACTTTTTAAAAAATGTGTCCCAAAGATTGACTCATAAATGTACACAAGATGTCAAACACTTATCTTAAATAGATGAAAAAAGTGGTTGGTTTCATCTACGAAGACCAGAGAGGTACCATTGTTTTAGGTGGAGAAAATGCATGATTTCATGTCAAGAAAAAACACTGGAAGCACTTGTTCACGGCAAAGAACTAAACTTCTATTGCTTATAACAAACTGTGTCTCTAAACCAGCAGATCTCAACATTTTTAGCTCACGGCATCAAGCATTGAAAGGAAATCATGCCTGCCGGGGATCCTTCGCTGCATTGGTAATAAGAAGCGACAAGGAATTAAAGACATGGTGAGCTTTTGCGTCTAATTATGAGCAAATGAAAGGAGGAGAAAAGGCTGTGTTCAGTGGAAGAGAGACTAGTGTCAGTGTCAGTGCTCTTAATGTGATTGTGCTTGTTTGTGTTAGTAAAGAAAAAAAAGGCTGAACATGGAGCAAGATGCTCATAAAACATCACCTATGGAGACTTTGATGATACATTGTGTGGTTGCGGGTCATGAGGAGTGTACGTTATAGTAAGATGTGAATGGGGAATGTCTGGGTGTGATCACACCTCCACTTTACTCTGTTTGAACCAAAGTCGAACATTCGATTTTGTTGCATTTTTGGCATTTGTTTTGTCTATTCACGCTGCTCAATTACTGCGACTGTCTTGGCTAAACTGGATTTTGGCAGTGGGAGGGAAAAGTGATCTTATTCTAGCTATCTCTGTGTAGTTCTCTTGTGCCACCTAATGGCATTGTACAAATATATTATTCAAAATTTTTATGATTTATGACAAATTTCAGAAAGAATGGTTTTTATAGTAGATGCTTTTATATGCAGCAGTTCCCGCGTTTAAATGAGTTTTGACTCCAGAGTTGCAGCCAGGGTCAAAAAAAGTTTTCTTCAGGGAAGAATCTGGACTTAAAAAAACAGGTAATATATGTTTTTAAAGCAGTTATAATCAATATTTTTATAATAACAATGGATCAAATGACAACGTGTAATATGAAAGGGGTCACTTTGTAACAATGAACCCTAAAGTGAAATATCACCTTCACAGTTCCCCTCTCCTCTGTGTAGCATTTTAGCGTCTTTCAACTTGTTTTACTTTTCCAACTAGCAACTTCACTGTTTTGGTTTACTCTCTTTTTTCAGCAAAACAAATATCTAAAAGCCCTTTGTTCAAGCAAGTTAGCCACCAGCTAGTGAACATAGCGGAGAATTTAGGAGCAAACAGCTGGATGGATATTCCACTCAGGTGTTAGCAGCGACCAAACCAGGACTAAAGGAGTGTGACTATTTGATTTATCCAGCACGTGGGCAGAAACACATTTCCAAATAAATGATAATGTTGCTTCATATTTGCTAAATGTGTAAATAACCATTGTTGTTCACATCCTGTTTCCGAGGGTCCCAAGTGGCCAAAAACTAAATCATGAATAAAGCTTAAAAAGGTATTGAGAACACAATGAGGCCAGACACGTCCTGCGTCTGGGAAGATAGTAAGCTAATCATATTCTCTTTTGTTGCCTTGACGATCATAGTCGCTTACAGATGTTACACTTAATATATAGCATGATATAAAATTATTTGAGCAAGGTTAAGCCTGCAGCTCAGACGTGAGCTGTTGGAAAACAGGACATTTGAAATTTAGTTTGACATCTCAGACCCTTTATTTCCTGCATAAGTTATTGTGAGTGTATCAGATTGGGGAAGTCTAAGCTAGCACCTGTGTGTAAGAGTGTGTGTGTTTTTTAAAATTATTTTTTATAATTATAATTAATTATTATTTTATTTAGTCTTATTTTATTTTTACTTTTTAATTTATTAAAATGTATTATTTATTTTTTCAGTTATTGGTCTTAATTATTTAATTATATGGATTTTTTAAATTCCATATTTCCTAATTGTTTGTGATGTATTATTCATAGATCTGTTTTTATTGTGTTTACATGTGTCTAATGTTTTATCTTCACACTATCAAGAGTTTTTGTGGCTGCAACTTCCGAGGTAGCTCACGGTCTGTGCAGCACATTGTGCTTCCACCTGGAATGCAATGTGCTAAATACATAAAGTTTTGCTTGCCTGTGTGTGTGTGTGTGTGTGTGTGTGCATTAGACAGGGATGCTAAAACAGTAATGTTTGAGTCCAGGTCTTCTTCTGTATATTTTTGCTTGACTTGAAATTCAGCTGCTGAAAAAGCTCTTCAAACTTTAACCAAATCAAAGGTTTAGCATCATAAAATCCTCTCGGCTCTTTCAGCAAAAAACATTACAGAACCTTACAGAAGCCTCTCTAGACATGTGTGCAATCATCGTTAACAGTCCACTTCACTGTGCAGTTCCTGAGGGTGTTGCAGCCATTACTTTCTCCAACAAGTATGGTGGACGCGTTGTATTAACTGTTGCACATTCAGAGCAGCAGCAGCTCTGCACAGTGTCCTTTGCTGTCCATGCTTCAGAGACAAGATGAGAAATGTCTAACGCTCCAGGCCTGAAAATGCCTCGGCGAATTCCCCTGCAATGGCGCCAGGGGGCTGGAAATTACACACAGGCATCCACACACGTCCCCACACTCTTGAGTTATGACCCAGACAGTTCAGTAGTGAGAGACCCAGATCCACAGTGACTCCTTCCCTTTCCTTCCCCCGAGGAAGGAAAACACACAGCCATGTACGTTTGTTTTTCTATATTTCTCTTCTCTCTCCTCCCTTTCTCTTCTTTTCTAAAGAGTCCCAGCCTCTGGCTCTTACCCTGTCCCTCTCTTCCCTCCTCTCCCTCTCTCTGGTTCAGGATGGAGGCTGATGGGAGCTGACATGATGGTGGCATTGTCCTCACCGTCGAGTTAATGTGACCCCGGGGATGCTGTCCCTGTGTGCTTGGCCTGATGGCACAGAATGCAAAGCGCTTCGTTGTGGAAAGAAGGTGGGAGAGACCGAAAGGGGTGAGAAAGAAACAAGGAGAAAACAGCTGCGCATGGAGGTAGACTGAGAGATGCAAAATAGTTGAGGTGTTTTTACAAGAAGAACAAGAGAGAATTAATCAAAGAACTGCACAAAAAGGCATCTATGGGGCCTGGAAACGACCCAACTGCATTACCTTGAGATAATTTATGCCTATATTGTAACTAAATGGTATGTCATATACTGTAGATGAGAAATGTCCAGCGTATCAAAACAAATCTAAATTTAAATGCTTCAAACTGAGATATCATACTCATGTTTTGAAATGTGACAATGTGTATTTAACAAAATGTAAAATTGATCGGTAGCACCACCTGGGGTATCACCTGAAAACCTTATGTGCCATTTATCCTTAAAATATAAGTTCAATTTTAACTGCACAAACTAACAATAACCTGTACCTTAAAAAATGTAAAAATATATATATATTTAACCTAGTTTTGTGACTTCCAAATCAGGCTTTATGCTGTTTGGGAGCAAAAACACAACCATCGCTGGAGTTATGAAGGACTCCCCCAACTTCTTAACAACTGCAAAGAATTTGAGTGAAAGTACTGTAATGTGCCAGATGATAAGAATCTTATTATTCCAGTATTTATCATAGAGATACATTACTTTGCTTGTTTTTAATGTCTCTGCTCTAATTACCTTGCTACTGTACAGATCACTGTTGTTACATACAGTAGTGACTTAATCAATGTAGCTGGGAGGAACATTTTAGAAAATGCTTTCTTGCAAAGTTAGATGAGAAGAAAGAAAGCCTCTGTTGAATATTGATGGATTCCTTTAATGGGGAGTGAGCAGTGGGTTTCATAGGACATATGTTTCATTAATGTATCACTGTTTCTATTGGTTGCCAATAATGGTAAAATATTTTTAGCGTACGACTGAATTTAAGTGAATGATTCCTGAGGTCTAACTCATGTAGGTGAACCACATAAATGCAACTTAAAGGTTATGATGCACATTTACATCAAATGCAGCAAATGGGAACAGCTGTATGTTTTGACTGAATGTCTTCTTGAATTGACAGTGTCAGAAAGTGTGGGCTCTGGCTGCTGTTTTTTGTTAGCTCCAGGCTCATTGTAGATTGTTTTTAACAAGCCAACCTGACCACGAGCCAGCTTGGTATTTTGCAGCCACATGTGCCATTGACCTACTCAACTAAACGTAACAGGAGTTACATGGCAAACACAAACAAATTGTACATTCCTGCCAAATCTGACAGGGAACCAACGTGTACAACTTTACCGCAGACAAAATCAAGCTTGCTCTTTGCTCTAACAGCTGGCGCAAGTAAGATTTTTGCTGTTCTGTCAAGGTCTGTAAAACCAAAATGAAACCACACTGTAGTGTGAAACTATATTGTGTAATATATGAAGGCTGTGTGACATATAGGAGCCTGAGAGTGATTTTAAGCAACCTTGGTACAGTTCCTTTCATTTAGATACTTTATATGATCAATGTACAAGACCCCTGCTGGAGTCCAATAATTACCTTTACCAGCAGAGTCCACTGTCTGTGAAAATGGTGGTTCTGCTATGCTGTTTTTCTCTTGAATCTCACTGTTTCCACTTATCAAAACATCCCTTTTCATCTTGTAAATCTGAATGTGCCTCCCCATTTAACATCACTTGCCTGTTGGGCCAACCGTCCCAAACTCTGGCATTTAGCAAACACCACAGCTTTTTCTAAGTATTTTTAACACTGCAGCAGGCCGCTCTCTGAGGCCTTGGTGATCAGACGGTCACCTCAGTCGTACTGTGGGTAGAATAGCTCTTCTGCCTGGTGTGGTGGTAGTAGGAGGGTTGTGATGGGTGCTGCCCCTGTATGTGCTGCCCCTGTACGTGCTGCCCCTGTATGTGCTGCCCCTGTACGTGCTGCCCTTGCGCTGCTCCCCCTCCAGCTCCTCCATACATCCCTCCATAGGGCTGGCTAAAGAGATCCGGCATGTTCTCTATGCTCTGCTGCCTCCGGGTTGAGTAGCCATGTCTCCGGGTGGAGCTGTGCATGGAGGAGGAATGCCCCGGGGCAGAGGTCTGCCTGTGGACGTGGCGGCCAGTCGACTCCCAGTCTTTGAAAGCCGAGCTGGAGAGCAGCGGGTGTGTGGTGGTCTTGGAGAGATGTGAGTGCTCCAGGTGGCTGGAGGGGATGGAGATGGAGAGGGGGGCGTGGAGGTCGTGGTGCGCTGACACAGGCTGGTGGATGTATGACTTCTCCTTGGGCTGTACAGGCACAGGCTGGAAGGCAGGAGGTGCCACAGGCTGGTACTGGGAGAAGTCCATGAGTGGGAAGCTCTTGTAGTAGCTACGAGATGCACTGTGTGCTGTAAAGAGCAGGGGTAGGTGGGGACAGCGTGTAAATAAAAGTAACATTTATATAGAGTATATATCAGTAAGTCATAGGATAATTTGAGTTTATTACAACTTGGGTTGTAATAATTTCTTTTTCAGTTAACTTCTAAAATCTCTCAATATGGAGACATTGCTAAAAATAAGTTACAAGAAGAAAATGATGAGGGACAAGAAACACAAGCAGGTTTGCCAGGTTAGGCAGATTCATTTGGAAGACAAGAATGAATGTGAATGGTACAATTATTAACCAAACTGTCAGTTGTAAACATCCATTGACAGTTTACAAACCAACTTTGTGGTTCAGCTCTGACTTATAATCTCTGCAATAGTGATTACAATGCTATCAGAACTGATAGAAATGATCGCCAAAGATACAAAAATAAAAGTTGGAATAACCACGAACAATGCTTTCATTTACTGCTCGGTTTGTAACCTTTAACAATTAGGCCAGTAAAGCAAACACGTTCTATATTTGATCTCTTTAAACTTGTTTACACTTTAGAGTCATTTTCAATTTGTCACAGTCTGATGCACTTCTGAGTCACATGCAGAAGTAGCCTAAAATGAACTGTCAATGTGCAAACACAGAGTCTGTATCTGCAGGAACGCCGATGACTGAATCGCACTTAATCCATGATGCATTTATGTTTTGACCTCTCGGCTCCAACCTGTCGGCAATGTCATCTTCTTTTGCTCTTCAAAGTATTTTAGAAATTTTAAAGGGAGACCATGCCACAAACTTGAATTCATAAAACCCACTCTTGCTCAGTCTAACACACTCAGTGTTTTTTTTTTTTTTGCTGTTTCAGCCTCATTTGATCTGGTATGACCAGTAGCTTGTGGTGGCTAAAGCTGGCTAACTTTAGTGAGTTACAGGTGTGTAAGTGACAGTTTGTTGACATTATGACTCTTTTCTTCTTGCACTATGTTTTAGCTTTTACCATTATACCATAAATGTCACTTTTGTTGCTATTTAAAGTGATAGGTTAATACCTAATAATAACAAGAAGACTAAAACAGTTCACCTTTTGATGAAAAGTGAACAGAGCGACAAGTTATGGAAAACAAAAGAGACCAAGCAATAAGTGAAGGTTAAGTAGGAAGAAGGTAAAATTTGAAGGAAGACATCTGAGAATAAGATGCAACAATATGATAGATAAAACAAACTGACTGACAATCTTGTGAAAAAGTACAAAACCAGTGCCAGGTGAGAAAGTTCAGTGTGAGCCATCAGAGGCAAAAAACATAATTTACAGTTTTCACCCATTACAAATAAAACATTGTCTTGTCCAGAAAATGTGAAAGATAACATGAATAGAGAAATACAGAAGGCAAAGAATGGTCGGGATGAGAGGAAGGGTTTGAAGAAGCTAAAAAGAGAAAAGCCAGTGATTTAAGTAGCCTACTTCCAATTGGTGCATGACCTCAAGGTGAAAACTCGTGGCATATATTTTGCTGGCATACAGAGGCCAGAAGGCAGGGAGAGCGAGGAGGAGGAAAAAGTGAGGAGTGTAATGGAGATGATGGAAGTACAGATATGTGTGTCAGGATGTGGGGACATACTGTAGCAATGAAGGTTTATAAATACCCATGCCCTGAGTCCAGAGTGTGCACGCGTATGTGTGTGTGTGTCATGGGCTAGCATGAATGTCACAGAGAATTATTTAAATAAACTTAAAACTGAGGTCATCGCCGCTAGCGTCCTAGCTCCATGAACAGTAACCTTGTCTCTGTGTGTGTTTTGGGTCCACTAACAATAGCCTTTTGTTTTTATCTTTTTTTCAAATACTACTATTTTTTTTGTCTATATTTCATTACAAAGAAATAGTTACTAAAACTGATGGAATGAAAAGTTTGAAAAAGAGGTGTTCATGTGAAGTTTAACATCATATCTGAATGTCCTGTTTGCAGACGTTAGGTAAGGTTGGAGATGGAGTTTTACAGTTTCTGACAGTTTGGAGGGTCATGTATTTTTAAGGGCCTTCCCCCCGATTAAACAACGTGTTTTATCTGCTCTAATGTAATCAGCAAACGTTAGCATGTGTCCTTATTTCAGAAACCAAGGATTTTATCATCAGCTAACTGCTATGTTGTGGGGTTACAGGTTTAGGACTGACTAATCCACGGTGTGGGAGCTGATGATACTGCATCAGAGTTTAGGTTAATATTAGTGGCTCTGTCCTGCTGTTTGAGGAGGTTTACACTCCAGCAACGCCTACCAAACTTGTTACCTGGAGAGGGTTATGCTTGCCACACGTTTGTTGACTAGTCATTACAACCTTTTCTTAAAAATGAAACTTGTTTTTGAAAATATGAATAATAAAGTATTTAAATCTAACATATGTTTTTCTATACTAAGCATCCAACTGTCTGATATGTCTTACGTTACATTACGCTTTTCCCTATCATTACCATACTATAAACCTAGTTAACATCATTAAGCATGTATGTAGCCATAAACATATATTTAAGACCCTTTAACTGGGTTCTTGTTTTGTAAAGAGTTATTTGAGGCATTAAAATGTTACCTGGAGATGGTGTTTACAACCTACTCATGAAGCTAACAATTACCTAGCATCTAAAAGTCTGCCAGTTGTCATTTCTAAAAAAAATCTGACAGCTTTTAGCTGATGAAATCAATAGTTGCTGGATAAAAATGACATGAGAAAATGTTTTGTCTATCTCTGTCTGAAACTGAATACCTGTTGTTTCAAAAAAACCCTTGCATTTTGTGTGTTAAACGTGACACTGTTTTCATTGTAAAATGCATCAGGTGCCATGTTAATTGGAAGGCTTGACAGGTGTAGCAGCAGTAATCAAGGGGGAAGGGGCCTAGTTAATGGTCAATTACTTTTTTAGTGCCCTTGACCAAGGAGCCTTACCTTAGGAGCTAAAGCGTGTCCATCTGTAGAAGTCTTTTCTCCTACTCCCAAATCTACTGTATGTACAGTATGTAGAGAGGGCTGTTGCTAGAAAATTACCCTCATGATCAGTCAACCTTGCATGGACAATAAAGGTTAAAAAAATCTACCTTGACAAGCAATGATTTGCCTTTGGCTCACTGGTAGAGAATCGTGTTGCTCTAATGGCATACCTGGGGTTGAATATACTTCTGTATCCCGTAACACCCACTACTTTTCATAACAACATGTGCGTGTGACCTTTGCTGACATAAATGGTCTGTACAATCACCTGCTAAAAACCCTACAGCCTCTATTCCAGGCTGTAGTAGCTTTGCATCTACATCACAAATCTCAATCTCTTACAAAACCACATCCAGAGGTATCACAAAATGTGCAGCTAGTGACCAGAAGTATTTTAGAAAAAGTGAAAATTATTACATTCAAGAAAGCTGTGCATAAAGTAAATGATCTGATAGATTAGATTTGTGTCCATTCATGATTCTGTAAAATTGTGACCATAACTGATGTGTGCTGCATAATATAGCTGCCACATCTATTAAATGTGAAGCTTAGCATTGTAAAGGTTTTAGTAACAAGTAATATAAATGCCATGGACAGTTTTCAATCCAGTGAATGGGAATTCTTGAAGGAACTACATCTTTACGCTTCTTTACACTTACAATTTGGACATTAAAATGAAATGAATAAATGAAATATTGTTGCACAGTGACGTTAATAATATTATTGACAATTAAAACAAAGGTTTCAGAACTCTAACTCTGATTAGACAGTTCTGTAGGCCATGAGGAACTGTGGAGGAAGTCTGAAAAAGACTTGGATCAATCACATTTAGAGACAATTACTATTATCTGAGCAATCACACCATGGTGCCAGACAGGAACAGCGTGGGCTCCTCTTTAAGATCAAGATTAGGCCAAGAGGCTTAGAGACTCTCATCAGTTGACAGCTCCTGTACTGCCAGCCCACTGTACTTTAAAGGTTAGTGTGTCAGTTGGAGTCAGCATCATTTTGTGTGTGTTTGTGTGTCTGACTTACCCACAGCTTTAAGGGAAGAGTATTTGTTAAGTCCCACTGTGCTGTGGTTGCTGTGCGGGTGTGGAAGCCCTTGTCCGAATGGCCCATAAGCTGAGTTATTCAGATGGTACTGTTCTGTAAAGAGAGACAAGCAGAGTGAAAGAGGCAGAGTCAGTTGTTGGTGATCACAGTATCGTTAACAAAATAATAATGCTTTTTTCAGCCACAACCACAACCTTCCTTAGTGTTGTAAAGACGATGTAAGAATACTGTAGTTGCCAAATGCATTATTGTTAAAATTTAACAATGCAGGCATTGAGCCATGGCTGGATTAACCCTTCATGTTGCCCTGGAGTGGAAATAAGCTGTGGGGCCCTACTGACCAACAGTTACTTACACTATGTGCAGTCTGTAAGCATCCTGTCACCTTCAAGTACCCAGTGTGTCTTGCCTAGCCCCTTTCCTTGTCTGTTACCACTTCCTGTTTTGTTTCGGTTACTCATCTTGTGTCTTGTTTCAGGTCTTCATCTGCCCTCCGTCCTTGTGTTTTTGGTACCTTCACCTGATCTGTGCTATCCTGCAATAAATCGACTGATGTTTTACCTGGAGTCGTGCTCTGTGACTCCATTTCTGCCGTGAGTCCAATACAGCGTGTACAGCACAGCTTCATTATAATTTGCCTTCAGCCCCAGATCAAACTAGAACTCCTGAAGTAGTGCGTATGATGTGTGTCAGTTGATTTACAGCTTGATTACACACATTTAGGAATATGTAGCATGTTAGCACAATATAAACTGAAAAAATAAAGGTATTAAAACTAGATTTTGACCCTCCACAATATGTGGCCCTCATCATTTCAATTTCACTTTTCTACTACTAGTTTTATTTTGAAAGTTTAACTGGACATTGCATATTTATTGTCTAACTGTACTGGACAGACGTTGCAAACTTTTTGTCACCAACTTGACTGTGGAGCTCTACACGTCGAAAAACTAAAGGGGTACCCAGGGCGTTAAAAAGCGACTCCAAGGTGTCTTGAACAAGCGTCCATATGTGAAGAGTAGTGAGTGAGAATGTGTGAATGTGAATGTGCAAGGTCAGATTCGAACTGGGGACATTGTGGTTCACTGTTGGTTTCCCCTATGGCAGGGGGACACCTTCAAGTGCAACTTTATACAGTAGACATGTGGTGACTGTCAAAGGGGGGGCTGATGAAGTGGCAGGAGGCAGAGGTATAGACCCAAAATGCAGACACTGACAAGGAGGATGCAGTTCAATATGACTTATTTAATGAGACTAAAACAGGCTTATGTCCGAGCATGAGGCAAGAGTCCAAACACAGGGATAATATCCAACAAATTCAGAGTAATCCACAAACAAGGGAACAGACTAGATTGTACTAGTAATCTCTCAGGTGGGACTATGCGCTGTGGAAGTGTCACATAAATGCTGGATTAACATGAGTTAAAACAAATCTCCCTTTTACCTTGAGGCTGATGACCCCTTACCCCAGAGCATTCCCAACCCTGATGGCAGGCCAGTCCCATGCTAAATGAACTAAGGTTAATGAACAAAGGAACGAACTAGCAGAGAGAGTGAACCCCTGGGTATTAGCATTAATGAACTCCACTGATGCATCCAGCGCACTTGATGTCAGCCCCAGGGATGGATGGACACACAGGCAGTGCTCACGAATATCCACACTGACACACACACCCAGACAACATGCTTTATAAGGTTATTTGGATAACATCAAAAAAATCAGTGGTAATTAGTATTATTGTTTTAACATATGTTACCTTTAAAATGTGTGTTTGTGTGTGTGTTTATGTTTAACTGACAGATCTTTTGACTGAATGAAACAGTGGAGTGTTTTGATATGCTTACCAATCTGATTTGCCATGCAAAAGTCAAGTCTATTTGTGTGTGTGTGTGTGTGTGTGTGTGTGTGTGTGTGTGCACGTGTGTGCAGGAGAGTGTCACACTGGGAGAAGCACATCATCAGAGACAGAATATTTCAACACATCTGTGACTGTCACTGCTAAGAAAGAGGTGTACACAGCACAACTTCTGAATACTAATCACTGCACGCACACACAAACAGGCACCGAGCGAGAGAGTCGTGTGCTTTAGATGACAAACAGAGGCAGAGAGCTGGTGAAAGAGAAGAGAGAGAAATATGGAGGATGGCAGGATGTTCTGGTGGAATAAATTAGAAAATTATGCTGAAGCCAGAGGGGTGGAGAAATGTCAAGAGTTAGTCTTAACAGTAACAACATTTACACTCTGAGCCTCTACCTTAATCACTGTTCTCACACACACACCCAAATGTGCTGTGCCCTGTAGTTTAAGCTGATTAGCAATGAAAAGCGAGTGCGTGTGTGTGTGATCAGAGTCATCATCCAGTGTAATTCAGTGGCTCTGACCTCTCAGCATGTGCCAGATTAGTGGATTATGAGAAAAAAGTTCTTTTCACACTGTCATCATCATCATCATCATCATCATCATCATCATCATCATCATCATCATCATCATCATCGTCATCATATCTTAATCATCATCATCTTCTACTGCCTTTTGTTTATCACCTTCCCCATGGGGACAAAATTAAGTCCCCTTCAGTGTTTTTGGTGTCTCTAACTTGTGAGATTGCTGTTAAATTTCAAACTAAAGGTGGTCAAACAAATGGTAATGCCTTATTGAAAGATTAACCATGCAGCGCCATAATTTTGACAGCTAGCATGTGAGTTAGCTGGATGGAGTTTTTGCTTAGATTTTCTTTCAAAATCAACACATTTTAAAACCTAGGTTGAGCAACACACAAAATGAATAACAGGACACACAAAAACCTAGGTAAGAATGCTCTTACTTATGTCCCCATGCACATACACTCACCCACACAGAAATACGAACAATACTTATTAATTAGTCCATCTGCCTGACCAGACCCTCTTTTTAGGGTACAAGGTTTCAGTGATTGCATAATGGAATAAGTAAGTCTGTGTGTGCACATCAATACATAAAACAGGAACTGAGGGAATTAGGAGAGGTTCTGGTCTGGGGTTGTGGATGTTAAAACTCCAGCATGGTTGCACATATTAATTTCTCCAGTCTCCAGTCAGATCTTTTAAGCACAGAACAAGAGGTCAGGGACGCTGCTTAATGAGTTATGTAATATCTTGTCTCTCAGTGGGGAATTGGAGGCAGCAGATGATTAAGGTGAAGAGGCATCCTTTGTATCATTTGTCAAAACGATTCAGGAGAGTAGAAACAAGTTGTCACATCTGAGGGACGAAGAAAGCGACTTGGTCTAAAATGTGACACGTGTGTGTGTAATCATGGATGTGTTACTCTAGCTTATTATTAGGGGTGTCCACATGGAAAGAGTGAGAATATCCCATGAGAAAATTATGTTAATTGATTTATATATTACTTATTAAGAAGTGATATTATTTGTGTTGAAATATCTCATGTAAAAATAATACAGTCTTTGTTTAACAAGGACAAATGCATAGGAAGCAAAATGGCATTCAGATTTTGTAATGCTTACCCTCATAACGTTAACATGGATGTATTCTTGTGCTGCAAATATGATTTTATCCATTCAATTTGAAGGAAATAATATCACCATCAAAATAAAAATCTTACTGGAGGTCCTTGACTTTGGCAGTGACTGAGTCTCAAATGTGATGTCGTTTTCTCCTCTACCACCCTGATGTGAGGCCGGTGTGCTATACAGCTACTATTATGCAGCTTTTATGTAGCTATTATTGGAAAGTAAGGGCACTGGTATTTGTTATAACTGTCCTTTTATTCCAAAGGTTGTGAAGAAAGCAAGGGAAGTATAAAATAAAGCCACAGAGGGCGGGAGTGGATGAACCCAGTTAAAGAGTAACCACACATATGGTGCATCCTAAGAAGGGAATTTTGACAGGGTTATTGCACAAAAAATCAGAGAGCCGAGCAGAAGTCTGAGAGTGCTCACAGAAACAAACTGACTGCGAGGGCTGAAGCTGGAGTGCGGGAAATCTGTGCAAGCAACATCATACCTGAGTCCAAGCACACAGTTTGACTAGAAGCAGAAAGAAAATTGCAAGCACGAGCTGAATGAGTGCGAGGGCAGGGTTTTTGATGGGAAGCATTACAAAATCTGAACATGAAATCAATAAATCATGCTCTCAAACTGAAAGATCACACCCTTAAATAAGGACATGAAAATAATCCCACAAAATAAGCCAGTCCCTCTGCAGCTCAGTGATACTCTTTAAAGGTGACCATCTTTTCTTTATGAGAGGTAGAAATAAATAAGGATAGAATAAGAAAACCAAAATCCTTTTCAAAAGGTAGTTGCTAACAAAGCTTAATAATAAATAATAAAGCAATGCCATGCAGACATGAAACAGTCTCTGTTTAGTAGTTTGAGATGAAAAGAAGGATAAATTCTTCAGTTTAAGCACTAATGATGCATCAGTAAGACTTTTAGATTTAGATTCTTATTAGGACAGCAACTTAAGAGGAGTTAAACTTTTAAGGAGGAGTTAAAGGAGGTTTTGATGTAATGGGATTCCTCTTCCTCTCTCTCTCGCTCACACACACACACACCTATACCATCTGGCATGCCGCTTCCACTAGCGTGCTATTGTGCATGCTCAAGACCGTGAAAAGCACTTAGGAATGTGATGAGGCCAACACGTGTGTCTGTATATAATGTGTGTCTTTTGTGTATAATTGTGCATCTCTGAGCGTGTGTGAGAAGATACATAAAAGGAGTCCTAAGTGCTGTGGGGAGAGCGATAAAGGAGAGGGTGCATTGTATGGCGTGTGTCATCACCAAGATGAACGTCCCCATGCGTCGGTGTGTGAGAGTGAGCGGCGGTAAAAATAAGCAGACGAGAATAAAGCGAGAAAGCTGAGTGAATCTGTCATCAGTGAGATCATATGTGAAAGTCTGTGTGCATCATCATTTACCGCAGCAGAGTCGGAGCAGACAAACACAACCCTCTCCCACCCCCGAGTACTTTATAATCTGCTGAGTCGTACACATGCCTTTTGTCAGACAAATCAACACAAACCGAGCAGGGGAGCAACGTTTCATACTGAGATCATTAATTTACAAGAACTGAATTTGCCCCTCATGACCCCAGGGAAGAGTTGAGAGAAAAGGAAAACCGTTTGGAGGAGGCTCAAAAAGCAACTCTTCTGACATCTGGGGTAAAAGGGGAAAAAGAAAAACGAAGCGAGAGAAGAAAAGGTGAAATTTGTGTTACGAGTTAAGAGTGATTTTTTACTGGGTCATGCTACAGTACTTCAGCAGTCGTCTCTGAGAAATGGGTCATCGCTCTTTGCTTCAAGCTTTCTTTCTGCAATGAGTCATGTTTGTTGGAGACATTCAGACCAAATATTTGCCTCCTGTCCTCAGTTAATGTCAGCTGCTGATGGTTCATGTAAATCTCAAACACTGTCTCTCAATTTCTGACTTTTTGGCATTTCGTGCCTTTAAAGGCACAAAACAGAAGATGGAGCGTATGTAGGCAGGGTTTAGTTAGAATTTAAGTCAAATCGCTCAGATGAGATTTGATCGCTCAAATCTCGTGTGTTTTAAGTAATCCAGCACGATAGGAAGCTCTACAGAAATTTGGAGCTGTTGGCCTCATGCACTCCTCGAAAAGTAAGGAGATCCTTAGTACCCCTAACTTCATGATTCAAGATGGCTGCTCCGAGTATCAATTGTTAGTGAAAGTTGTAGTTTGTACTGTTTATTAGCCCTTCTGTTTACTTGTGTCTCATAGAAATATTCATCCAAAAAGTACTGTCAACTGCTGTGGACATGCTGCTACTGTGTTTAGTATGCGTAAATATAGCACAACGCATTTTTTTATCAACCGCCGTTGGTAACGATGGCTAACTTGGGTAGTTATAAACAATAGCTGGCCTATCGAGATTTTCCGACTTGTAACTGGAACGGCGTCAATTTGGGTGTGACGTGATTCCCAGCATCGACTTCTGAAGTAAATGGAACGCAGCATTATATCCCTGACCGATTGGATCACAATTTCTATGCCAGGTGTAAAGAGGGCCTAACACTACCCAACATTAGCCACCACATGCTATCAGCCATACCAGACCAGTTAAGGCTGTAGCAGCAAAACCCACAAGTGTATTAATTAAGCAATTTAAAAAAAAATTTGCTTATGAATTAAACTTTTCATTTGTAAGAGGAACATTTTGGTTTCTTCTTTGGTTTTGTTCTTTTTTTCTAAAGTTAAGTATTCTCGTGTTAAAGTGAATGACAGTCACACATAGAATGGCAAAAGGTCTTTTAATACTTGCCTCCAATCCGTTCAAATGTGTTCACTTACTGTTTGTGTAATGAGCGTTTCTTTTTCCAATGGCCTCTGTCTGCCATCTTGTCTACTATGGAAAAACCAATACTGTTCATCTGTTTTCTGCCCAGGCAATCTATGTCATGTTCCACTTTGTCCTGTGACTCAATTAGTGAACATTTTGCATTACATTTTGAATTTGCATACACATACAGTGTGTACTAGCTTGAATTCACAGCATAATACAAATAAAATACACAGTAAAATACAAATAAAGCAAAAATATTCCTGCAACTCCTACAGAGTTCAGACGTGAGCATATTAGGGAGAACAGAGGATGAAGATCTGGGACAGAGGGAAGTGATTCATAATGTGAAGCACTGATGTGTTGACCCTTAAATGTCAGACTGTGAATTTTCTTAAAACCATGCTATGAACCAAAAAAATAAACATGTAGACAACTTTCAGGTGACGTGTTCTAAGACAGTCTCTTGGGTGAAGATTTCAAATTTAACTTTTTTCCTCTCAAACAATATGTCAATGTGAATTCAGATTGGATACGATGAGGAGTTTTGTTTTGTTTTATTGACACAAAGCAGCCCCTGCTGGACAAAGTTTTCCTGCCTGTCTGTTTTTATTGATCTCAAACAGCCAGTGGACATTTTCCTCCTCTGAGAAAGAAGTGGGTGTAACGTGCATAAATATGGAATGCATTAGCATCAATAGGTATATCATTATCAACGATGATTTCACTGCCAAGTCCCCTGCCTTCCACTACTGCCACTTAACATTTAGAAGTGGACTCATGCCCTACACCTACATTTACTTCTTATAGTTATTTCATTCAACATTTTCTGCCACATGCTGGTTCCTTTGAAAGACTGGATGATCATGTCAATCCCCAAACAGTTGGTGGTTCTTAGCCGTGGGAGTTTTAAAATTCCTCAGTACACTGTGGACAACTAAATAAGACCTTGAAGAACCTTTTCGAGGGCAGCAACAGAAGGAGCACCAGGAGTTAGCTCAGACAAAAAAAAGGGACTGAAGGAAACATGGAGGGTGTAGATGTAACTGAAGTTAATAGTGTAACATTAAAGTTAATATGTAACATTTTTTAGAAAGAGACTGAGATAAAATCAGAGAAAGCAGAGGAAAGATGGAGAAACAGAGGGGACAGAAAACATTTAGACATTGTCTAAAGCCAGTGTTGGGCAGTTACACATTCGTAGCAAGTTACAGTAATGTGGTTACTTATTTTCTGTGATAAGAAATGTTAAGAATTACAATTCAGGAAGTAGTTTGTTCTCTCAGCCTTTAGGAGACAGCTTGTCTGACATGTTGGGCCGGGAGGTGTGGGGACGCAGCTAACCTCAACCAAAAGAGAAGAAATCCACTTCCTGTTATCTCCAAAGTTGTTGTAATGCTGCGTTCCATTTACCTCGGAAGTCGGAGGTCGGAGCTGGGAATGACGCCGAGTTGACGGCGTTCCAGTTAACAAGTCAGAAAACCTCGCACGGCCAGCTAGTTTACAACTAGGTTAGTTATTGATACGCCGGTTAATTAAAAAAACGCATTATGCTGTATTTTCTCACACTAAACACTGTAACAACACATCCACAGACAGCTGTTGGACAGCACTTTGTGTACGAACATTTATATGAGTCACAAGTACACAGATGTGCTAATAAACAGTATAAACTACAGCTTTCAATAACTGTTGATACCCCAACAGCCATCTTGGATCACAAACTCGGGGTAGTGCTCGGAAATTCCGACTTCCCATGTTGAATGGAACGCAGCATAATTATTTGTTGTGTGTTCTTAAGGCCAGAGTATACTTGAAAATAACTAGTTTGTTAGCTGGCTTGCTAATGTTAATCACTGGTAAGCTTACTTTCAGGAATCTAAGCTGCCTTCTTGCCAAACCACAATGTTTCTTGTGTGACGTGACTTTGGAGGTTAAAAGTTTCAAAAATGCACTAAAACTATTAATAGACTGTGAAGAAATAAGAGTTTTGATGTATTGTGTTGCAGAGGTATCTACTGAAGCTAGCATGCTAACTAGTTAGCCTAGAAAACCTATTGGAGGGACTGTGCATTTCCTTGTTTCTTACAACAGGGATGGACACCCCAACTTTCTGGATATGCTGCCCCTGATTTGTTTGGAGTGTAAATTTGACAGGTGGCTAGTTCTTACATTCTACTTTAAACGACTCGTGCTGAGTGACTAAAGTAAAGTAATGAGTAGTTTTCTAAATTCTACACTTCCCAGGGATCTAAATCTAAACACCAACAACTGCATATATCTCATTCATTACAGACATAATTTACAGCATCACTGTACATGGTGTGGACACATTTTATTTGGACTAGCAGCAGTGGTTGTCACTCATGCTGCCGTGCCACAAGACTGCAGATTTCCTTTTAGGGTTGCCAACTGTCCCGTATTAGCAGGGATGTCCCGTAAATTAGGCCTAATTGATTTGTCCCATACGTGACCTTTCTTGTCCCATTTTTTGACTACTACGCTGATATAACCATTGACTGATACAACAGCAACAGCAGCAGTGCTGATCACAACACTTGACAATGGTCACAGACACCTGTCATCATCCAATCACAATTTTTCTGTGTTTGATGGAGTGCGGCGTAAGTTACTTGACTTTTATGAAGATAGTGATGAAACTGCAAATGGTTTTCAAGTTCTGATGAACTGCCTGAAAAACCATGAACCATGAAATAAAATACATCATGTTCTTTTTAGTTTGTCATGAGTACATGAAGGGGACAACCTTTTCTAACCCACAGTGCAAGAGTCACAAGTGTTTTGTTTTAGACAAATAGTAAAGGTAACATAGTGGTTCAATTAATGTGTTAAAAGTGCCTGCTGTAAATAAGCTATTATTAATTAAACCTACCAAATATTTAATTAAGAGATTACCTATCATTTTGACAAATTGCTTTAAACAATACACTGTATATTCACACAAAGCCATACCTGCACTGCTGCATCAGGCTATCTTTTGTCCCTTATTTCATAGTGACAAAGTTGGCAACACTATTTCCTTTCCAACCAAGCATAACAAGCAGCTAATTTCAATACACAATCAGGCAGCAGAGATCGTGTTAGCTACTGAGATCAGCCGATATGTGTCCATTAATATTTATGCTTTGACAACTGTAGGGCCATGAAGCTTACTACAAAGCTCCATGGCCCTACAGTTGTTACAGAACAGCCACTTAAATTATGCTGTGAACCGAATTGTCTTAACTCCCTTTTTTATTCACTTCATCACAGCTTGATAGATTTCTTCAGCATGCACTTCTTTGTGTAGGGTACGGCAGGCTCTCTGGACACAAGCAACAGTTTATTTAGCCACTTGGATAAGACTGCAGATTTGCCCGACAAACATCTGCTTTCCTCTTTTTTAGTTCCAGTTCGCAACTCTGTTACCCCTTTCAAGTGAAAACAATCAATGAGAAACTCTGGAGTAAAGTGTCCACCACATCTGTCATATCGTGTCATTAGCAATATGTGAAATAGCTATAAAGCAAAAGATGAGAGATAGACACCACAGGGGACCATTCATATTAAACACTCCACCCCTTTCCCACACACACACACACGCACACTCACATGTTCACATGCAGACACGTAAACACACATACTTAGCCTTACACACTTGCTCTTTTAAACATACCAATTTGAAAAACAGTCCAAACATAAAAAGTAAGATGGCACTCTTAACCCTGTCATACTAAAGAGTGGTGTGTACCTGGTCAAAACCTGCATTACACAGAGGCTAGCACACGCTGCCTGTAGGGGTAAAGCTTGCCTACATTAACATACTAATTAAACATTTTATGTGGGGGTAGTGCACCAGTGTTGCACGTGCAACAAGCATGTGTTCTACATACTGATAGAGAGGCTTTATATTTCTGTCTCTCGCTCTGTCCTCTCGCCTCAGCCCTACCTATGTATGTCTCACTAGCCAGTGCTGAAATTGTGTACAATTTAAAATGCGTTGCACATTTTCCTGTATTGTAGCATCAATATTGTCAATTCAGCTTGACTGGCTGTGAGACTGATCCTGGCAAATGCAACATGGTTTCTTCCTGAGGTTCCTCTGACAGTAGCATTGTGCCGGCCGCAGGGTTGTCAGCTGGCAGCCGCCCTTTAATGATGTTTCGCTCCTTATAATCCCGGAACATCCAAAGGTGGTGGAGCAGCAGCAGGGATATCTCCCTACCCCGCCTTATAGCCAACACCACACCGTCTTGTCCTTTCTTCAGAGCCACAGCCAAAGCTCTCTTGGTCTGCCTCCTCCACCAGGCATTCCTCAGCTTGGAGCCTGTGATCCTGAGAGGCTTCATGAACCTCTGGGTGGATGTTCTAGTGTAGCGTCTGCAACCAATTTCCACTAGTTAGGAGGATGCCCTCCACTTTGTGAGCACACAGCTGCCAGCTATGTGTAGTTTTCCTTCTTTCTCTTGCAGGCAGCCTGCATTTCCTCTTCCCCTGGAACAGTCAATTCAGTCTTAATGACCTTCTAGTGCAGGGGTGTCACACTCATTTTCACCAAGGGCCACATAAGCATTACGGTTACCCTCAAAGGGCCAATTGCAACTGTAAGACAAACGTAACTACTCCTTATCATATTGTTAAAAAACTGTCTCTTTATTTGATTATGTATTCAAGTTAAGGACATTTATCAGATGTAAAAATGCAGCCTCTGTAAAAATGTCTCTGTTATTAAAACATAAATAAATAAATTTATCAGATTTAAAAACCCTCATTACTCCATTAATCAAAGATCAAAGAACGTGGCGGGCCTTGAGTTTGACACATGTCACGTATGTTTCATCCATGTTCTGGAGGACCAGTTCATGATACTGTAGGGAGGTTGTGCTCTTCGTGCAAACTTCAACTGCCAGTCGACTCCCTCATGCTACTTCTTTAAATCTCATGCCTTTGCCCAACAAACTGTATCAGCCACTGTGATGTTTGCCTCCAGCCTGCGTACCTCCACTGGGAAGGATATTGTACGTGGCGTTGCTTGGGGCATCCTCCACATGTCCACCCACAAAATGGCCCTGTTGAGCCTCCCAGCTTGACCATCTCCCTTGTTGCTGTTGCAAGCTCACAGCTCTGATTTTAAAACACTCTTCTTCCATCTTCACAACTTCAGAGATCACAAGGTCTTCCTTTTCCTTCTTTGTGGCTTTGGACCACATCGTGGGTGCTGTTCCGCATCCAAACCCGGCTCTGCCTAGCTGCAGCAATCCAACTTTCTCCTGTTGTTTCAGACAGGTCAGGCGAGTCTCTCAGCTCCAACACAAGCCTCACCGTCTCCTGTTTGTAGCCCAAGTTAATGGATTTCAATGGAAACTTCAGGGTATTTCTCCCAAATACTCAAGAGTGAGAAAATCCGCCTTTGGTGGACCAACCTGGAAGAGCCCCATGTTGTCTTTTCTGACCTGGCAGGTTTTATTTTCATCCAGACCTGGTCTACTGTCTGCTTCACATTCTACTTATGTCCTGTATGAATTTTTTTTACTCCTTGACAGGGATAGAGTGAAACCATGTGTATAGAAAGTTAACATCTTGTAATGAAGAATAAATGGCTTGATATTAAAATTTTGAATGGTTGTCTGCCGATACAATATGTGTTAGTCCAGTGATAGACGGCCCCACAAGCCTGCACTAGATAAGCAGGTTTAGATAATGGATGGATGGATTTTCTAAGCACTCTATGAACACAGGTGTTGATCCTGCATAAATATTTTAGTCTTAATTTTAGATGCAAAACTCCTCTGTCAAGAAAATTGAATAGTGGGAAATTCATTACATGTGTGATTCTGTTCATTATGCAAATAGAGAAAAAGAGAAACAGATGCAAAACTGCTGCATGGAAGCTGTTTGTTTAGTGCAATTTCACTGTATTTGTCTCACTTGTCTCACCACATACAGATTTTCTCCTACAGATAGTAGTACTGGTATGATATGGTATGATATCCTGAGTTTACCTGTGTATCGTGTATGAGCGTGCATGCTCTCTGTCGGTACTCACCACTCCTGCTGCGCAGCATCCTGGCCGAGATGCCGTTGGCTCTGCCTCCGCTGGGCGAACTGGCCGTAGCGTTTTCCACCGAGCTCACCTCACCTCCCTGCTGCTTCAGCAGGTCTGTCAGTGTCCTGGAGAACAACACACACGCACACATGAATGTAAATTAGTGCTCAACATGTAATTTGCTCTCCAGTGATAAAGTTGAATCAAGGTTACACATTTATAAAACCACATTTATAAAACCATACTTTTTTTGTGCCTGACACAAAATTGCATTGCTCTACTTAGATTTTGACGTCTTGTGTTTGGTAATTTGAATCCTAAATAAAAGACTGACACGAAAGAGAGAGAAAGAGGAAAGAAACAGTGTTGACAACAGGTACTCGACTGTAAGTAGAATGTAATCAAATAACAAAACCTGTCAGAAGCTGTTGAAACACTGTGTTTGTATGTTCACATTGCAAAATGCAAATGTTCCCTGATGCCCTCCAGTCTAATAATGACTCTGAAAAGGGTCTAATGAGAGAGTTCAGAGTAAAAACGCTCAACAATGTGATGACGACAGAAAACAGAAATTACCACTGGAAGTCAAACCAAATACAAGCCTTGAGTTTATTGTGATGATTAGGTTGTTCTGTGAAAACTATGCTGAACAAAATTGAATGGCAGAAGAAAACATAAACAAAGCCCTGATTCCAACATCTGACCTTGTGCACACAAAACACTACTAATGTCATCCTTCAATTAAAAATAGGTCAAAGGGGATGAGATTAATTGCTCACACTGGAGTAGTTGCACAGCTGGATTCTAAACCGACATCTGTCTGTCGGGGAATGAGACAACAAACATCATCTGTTATCCAGATGTTTACAGTTGATCCCCTGTGAGGCTGTCCTGAACAGCTGTGTGCACTGTTAACACACATGCAAGCAGTTAATTTACAGTATATCCCCTCATCCCAGGGAAGTTGTCTGTGTGTGAATGTGTGTTTGCATTTTTTCATGATTCCTGCCTACCTGTATTTGCATGGTTATGTATCAGGTGTGCAAAGAGGTGGTGGTGTGTAATTCTACAACTGTGGGTTGTGTGATGGGCTTTGGTTTAACAGGTGTTAACAGAGATTAACAGAAATCCTCGCATGCAGTCATATAAATACCCTACAGACTCCTAAAACGATTTTTAAATTATTATTTTTGCCTTTAGTGCTATTTGCACTCAATATTGAGTGTCTAAACATTGACAATGTTTACCGATCTTTGTAGAGTTACACTTAGCAGAAAAAGGCTCTAACCTTTGAGGGAGCTTTCCAAGAATCTGTCATGGAGTATAATGTCAGCAGAGTAATAGTGACATTTGTTTATAGGTTAAAATGGTTGTGATTTACTTGAATATGACTGGACGTTACTAGTCAGCTGATTACCACACAGCTGTAGATGAGCCAGTGATTGTGATGTATAAATGAAGCCCTTGATGCCACTTGTGACTTTAATGCTTGAACTAATGTTATGTTATATTGGGCCAGTTTTGGGCTTATGTTGAACTTGATGTCAAACCAAAGTTTGTAGGATAATTCATGCCATGCCATGTCCTATTAAATAAAAAATACAATTTTTGTGCACTGGGTTTGGTGTGTTACTGTATGTTACTGTACCATGACGCAGGGCCTTAATGATACATTTAACTGCACTTGACTTTCATCACTTTAAGTCTCTCTTAACTATCTCTTAACTATCTCTTAACTCCACTCTCACAAAATCATGTATTGTAGTCCACGTATGAGACAAATGAAGCCATTGCCTTTATTTTGACCAGGTTAAACTGTTTGTGTTGTGACATTTTGTTTTGGAAGAGGCTTTGTTTCATTATACCCATAAAACTGAACCATATAATTATAATTTTTATACCTCAATTCATTTTCAATAAACTGAATTACTGGTTTTAGTTTTGTCAGAGACAACTTTCCATTCAAAGTGGCTCAATACCCTGCCATGTGTTTATGTGTGAGTCCTCTAGGATAAATTCCAGTCAGCTGTATTTGACTTGCGGCTTTTTTTGCTGAACAACATACGGGCAAGACTTCCTGCAATATGGTCATGTTTGGACTCGGGGCTTGTTATGTTTGGATGCAAGAAATGCAAAGGAATGACAGCATCTCTCTCTCACACACACACACACACACACACACACACACACACACACACACACACACACACACACACACACTCTTGTACTTCCTAGTATTTAAATTTCCATTAATTTCATTTTTTCATCTAAAGATGCACCCTATCCGATCACCCCTTCCTTCTTCCCACAGCCAACATGTCCCTCTTTGTCCCACAGTAACACACACACACGCGCGCGCACACACACATCACACACACACACACACATACACACACACACACACACACACACACACACACACACACACACACACACACACACACACAGGCATAGTCATCACTTTGAATAAACACATTTCCGCTCCCTGTGCATTTGCTGAATTTACAGTGTTGATGGTATTCACTCCCTTGATCAATAATTCAAACACTGGTGCCTCTGTTTTGCTAACGAAGCTCATGTGTTTAGCCCTTCTAACACACACACACACACACACACACACACACACACACACACACACACACACACACATTTAAATGTACAGGTTAGACTGATATGATAACAAGAGCCTGGCACAGCTTGTTCACACCGAACCTGCCAAAGAGAAAAGTGAGTCCATTTGACCTCTTCTCTAATCATCTACAAACTCTGTGTGTGTGTGTGTGTTAAGATCTTCTCAGGGAGTAACAGGGGCGATGACATGAAGCTGTTTCTGTGTCAGATATCATATTCATGCTTGTTTCATCAGCCACACGTATCTCATGTAGACATATGTGCAGTTTGTGCAAGTGACCTTTGTATTTAACTCTCAAGACTTATCAGTCTATAAGGAGCAATCCACCCCCCCAAAAACATAATATGTGATAAATATGGCTAAAGAGGTTGCCACACATGGTGTTGATTAAAGGTGACATATCAGAAACCCCTAATTGAAGTATACGTAGATGAGACATGTCAAAGGAAGGTGTACACCAAAAAGACAAATTATAGCAAGAAATAAGACCCTAAACACTTTATTTCTGGAGCTTTATTTTGAAACAGAATATTATATTAAATAACTGAAATCAATTCAGATCTTTATCATCTTACTGTGAATCCTTTTATATACACTGTGCATGCGTGTCTTTGTGAACGTCTGGATTAGATTATGATGTGAAATTGTCCCCTCCTAAAATATTTGCATCACACAACAAAAAAGACTTTAAACGCCTCCTGATCTCTTTTGCAAAGATGTAAATCGTTTTCTCTCTTCTTTTTTTCCTTTCAGTATTTTTCTTTCACGCTCTTTCTGCCCCCTCCTCACCGAAATTCAGCCCTAAATCTGTCTCTTTCTCTTCTCCCCCCTCTTTAAACCATATCGTTTGTCTTCCTCTCCTCCAGACTCTCTCTGCTCCTCTTCCCCTCTCTGACTCACTGCTGTGCAGCGCCTCGGGCCTCCACGCACTCCTTCTCTTGGCTCGCCGCTCAAACAACTTGCTGATTTGGACTTTTAATCTGCAACAAAAAAACCCCTTCACCTGTCTCTGGGCTATGTAGTGTTTATGGAGCGTTGGCTGAGCTTCGTGAGAGTTTGTGCGGATGCCTTTGAAAGAATGAAGATGGCCGTGCAGCTGGTTGAAAGATAAATACTTGCAGGGTTCAATAGCCATGACCGAAATAGCTTTTAGTGGCTACAAATGATGAATTATTAATCAGCGATATTTTGAATGAACAGGTGCATGTTTGTTAATAAACCACAGTCTGGATCAGTCTCCAGTATCAGAATCAGGTTAATTGCCAAATAGGTTTACACTTAAAAGGAATTAGTTTAATCTATGGTGTCATTACAATTTGTCATCCTGTTATTGCTTTTTTTGCACCATCTCAGATCCATGTAAGTTCTGCTCACCAAAATTACAAAGCTTGCTTGCGCATCTCTCCACCGGCCACCAAGAAGTCCCTTATAAGATCTAAGAATCAGAAAAATGAGCGTGACGTCACGTCCGTCAAAACTGCTAAAATTCAGAGAATCATCTTTCTCTGTCCCATCAAATCCTAACTGACTGATTTCATTAATGAGCAACATTGTCCATTCCCTGAAATATTTGTACAAAACATTGTCAATCTGGACAAAAATGCCTGCAAATATAGTCACATTTCTCTCCTTAAAATGATCCAGTCCAAGCTAAGTGTACCTCAAAAAAGTAAATGCCTTAAATTCTTCTGATTTTGTTCTAAGAGGTCATATTATGCTCATTGCAGGTTCAAAATCCTATTTAAGGATTGTACCAGAACAGGTTTACATGGTTTCATTTTCTAAAAAAACACCATATTTTTTTGTCATACTCCACATTGCTGCAGCTCCTCTCATCACCCTGTGTTGAAGGCTTCATTTTAGCTACAGAGCGATACATCTTGTCCCTAAATGATCTTTGTTGGGAGTTCCTAGTTAAGGACTACTAACCAATCACAAGCAGACCAGGGCGGGTCAGTGAGAAGCCGGTAAACACGCTTCGGTTCAGCTGTACATGTTGCCGACCAGCTTATCAACTTAAACTGGAGCAAGAGTTTCAGAGTGGTGGGTTATTAAGTAGTAACAAATGTATCTTTCATCCATAATATTTTAACTGAGCTCTGTCTCTACATCACAGTAACAACTTTATGTCTATTGACTGCCTGAAGGGTATCTAGTGTTCGGAAAGGAGAGGAGAGGCAGCAGGCGGATGTCTTGTCACGGTGTGTTACAGGTCAGTGTGTTTTTGAGGGCGTGTCGGACTAGCCACTTGGTGAGCTTTATGACGCGTTTCGCTGTGACGTCACAGCAAAACGGAAGAAAAGGCAGGACTACTCAGTCAGTTCAGAGCAGTATTTTCTGTGGGAGAGGGAACTCCCTTTGGGCTGGACTTTGGGCTTTTTCACTTTGCAAACCTATTACATGCACAAAAAGGTACATAACTCAATAAAGGAGAGGGAAAAAGCCAAAAAGCAGAATATGACCTCTTTAAAAGCCAGGCATGGGCTGTCACCTTCCCATATCCCCCCAGTGAGCCAGGACGCAGACTGAGCTCTTTCGGTAGGGAATTGCTAGCTATTCTAAAGTCTAGGCTAAAAACCAAACGGGACGAGGCCTTTGTTGTCAGGGCCCCCTCAATTTAGAACAGTCCACCAGAGAAGATCAGGCTCTTCCTGGTTTCATCTCACCTCTTAAGATACATTTCTACAAAAAAAGCTTTCACTGTATTTTATTTTTCCATTATTTGTATATCGATGTGTTTATGTCTACTGTGTGATGTGTATTTTATTCGCCTTGTCTATGTTTTACATTGATTGCTACAGGTAGCACCTGTATTGAAAAGTGACATAGAAATAAATAATACATTTCTTCTTCTTCTTCTTAATAATAATAATAATAATAATAATAATAATAATAATAATAATAATAATAATAATAAATGATGATGGGACTTTGTTGCCCTGAATTGAGATTGCCAGGCAGGAGTTCTTTAAACAGTTTTCTCTGCTTAAGGGGCTATTACGTGTATAACTAATAAGTAACCTCCGGGTTTCTTCTTCCATGACTCTTCTGTAACATGTTACGTAACAGCGATGGGATCTGTGAGCTCATCGGTATCTCAATGCCTTCTCATCACATTACGGCCACTCTGAGATGAGACTTTGCTAATATCCTGTAACAATCAATTACTCCGCCCAGATCACTCAGATCTGGACACACAGTCAGTGCTTTGTTTCATTTAATTTTACAGCAAACAGAGAACTCCACTCTGTCTCTCTGCAGCATGACTCCACATAATATTCTAATGTAAAATGTCCTGAATACATTAAGGCCTGCATATAGATTCAGAACATACAGCACTGTGCATGTTTCCTGTACATGCTCATGATTTGTTCATGCATTAATGCACACATCATTGATCCTGTAACTGCGCATGTGGATACAAATATGCCATCTTTTGTCTCTGGAGTTCCAGTTTGTATATACAGTACATATGTTTGTGTTGTGTGTGTGCTGTGTATATTTTTCTGATAATATAACGGTACGGCGGTTTACAGTTTAACACTGCTGTGTGTCAAATAGACTTTAAATGACAAAGAAGCTTGTGGAGCTTGAATAATAAACACACGCTGCCACCACAATCTGTCACACACAAACACACTCATAAACACACACGCATGGTGACAGATCAGTGATGTCCCTCCAATGGACTCATCAATCAGCCTGTGAGCATCTCCTTCCTCATGCTATGCTTTCACCATCTGTCTTATGGCCAAAACCACTTTCCATTTTCTAGACACCATCCTTCATGAGATGTATTTATAAAAAGCAAAACTTTTAGATAATCCACTGAAAAAGGAAAAGACAGTGGCAGATATCTCCGTGTCACAATCTCTTTATTTTATTTCCCCTCTGTTGTCACTGCTCTCTTGTCAGTCATCGCTCCCCCTTTTCATCAAAGATCCAGTTAAAACAGTTTCGCTGTCACTGACGATTACTGATAAAGAGTGAGAACATGACAACACACACACTCACTCTCACACACATCCTCACAAGCATGCACACACAAGCATGCACACAGAAGTAGGCTAGGTTTGTGTCTCTGCAGTGGCTTGATACTTTTGCTGTTAGGTTTAGTTTCTCTGCCATGTCTGCTCTATTTCATTTACATATTTTCTCATTTAGAATTTAGATAATTTTGTCAGAAATAATGTTAGCTAATGTTAGATGCAATTTTTTTTTTTACACCAAATGAAAGTTAAACATGGTTTCAGATTATTTTTGTCATAAAAACAACACAACAAACAATAAACATGTAGGCATTTACACCTACATTTTCATCTGACTGCTGTGTAATAAAGAGCTGTTATTATAATGTGCATGACCAACAGGAATAATGGTGACACACATGGTGATCTTTCAGTTTTCATATCTATGTGGCTTATTGTTCAGCTGCTAGATGCATGCAGAAACTGAGTGTTTGTGGTTTTGGGCTAAAATTCTAACATGTAGCCCTTCTCTTAAGCACAAAGGTTGCCATTTTTCATTTTCATTCTATGGTTTTCTGGGTTAATATTCACTCATATTGTTAGGTCCAGATAGCGTCTGTGTGGTTTTGTTTTCATGGTAAAAAGCTAGTCTTTCCCTGTTTGCCAAAGAGGTTGCAACATTCATTTTTTTCTTTTTCTGCAGCTAACTTTAAAAGGATGGCTGTTCTATGGTGATTTATTTGTTTTTAAGTTGCCTGTTGTATATGGTTATCTTTGTTATTATTCAATCAGTTTTTACCTTCAGGTGGACCTATTTCTATGTCTTCAGGGTCCTATGTTCCCAGCATGTGTGTCTGTTGATATAAACACTGTAAGAGATTTACAGATAAAGAAGAAGATACTTTATTGTCACATACATGCTGCGAAATTCATTCCCTGCATTTAACCAATCCCTCAAGGGAGTAGTGGGCAGCTGCTGTGCAGCGCCCAGGGACCAACTCCACATCTTTACCAGTGTCTGGTCAATAGCACTGACTCGAGTATCTAACGTGTTTTTGGTGTTGGGGGAAACCGGAGCACACCCACGCAGACACGGGGAGAACATGCAAACTCAACACTTAAAGGCTGAGGCAACCGGAGTTTGAACCTGCGACCTTCTTGCTGTGAGGCCACAGTGCTATCCACTGGACCACCGTGCTGCAAATCTCCACAAAAGGACGTTTCAAATGCAGTTTGAATGGTAAAAATTTGTTGAGCCACTGTGGAGTTCAATGTCAAAAGTCAAGAAAACTGTCTTGCCTATAATTTGAGGGTGTAGGTTTCAAGAGTAGTTCATGAGTGTAACATCAGTAAGCTTTAAGCTGTAGCTGGATGATTTCAACATACTGACCCAAGGAGACATACAATGAACATTTGACCTAGGAGAAAACACATTCCTGAGAACATAAAACCATTTAATATGTAATATTCAGAGGATACGGAGCTGGGGAACATAGGATAACATAGATATGCTTCCAGTCAGGCAGCATCTCGAGCAGCTGTGTTTTCATGGTAACAATCTAAAAAGTTTAGTTTTCCCTCTAGCACAGAGGTCAGCAGGTGGTTCTCCTTCAAAATGAAAGAAACATTGTTCCATGGTGAGTTTCCAGTTCTCAAGTACCCTATATAGTCTTCTGGGGTATTATTCAGCTGTTTGATGCAGGTATCATCTGCGTAGTTTTGTATTCATACCAAAACGCAAACTTGTAGCCTTTTCCCTCTGGCACAGAGGCTGCCAAGTGATTTTCTTTATTCAGCCACTTTGAAAATGGAAGAAATGCAGTTTTGTGCTAAAGTTTTCAAGTAGCTTACATAGTTATCTGGGTTGTTTTTAGCTGGTTTTCATGCCTGTTTGAAGCTGTAGACAGATGGCCCATTAGAAGCTTGGGAGAAAGATGAAATGGAGCTACAGGGGCCAACTCACTCGTGTGTCTGCTGGTCCTATGAATTTCACTTTTGACTGATATGGGTTTGACTATGACAGACAACATTTTCATCGTATAATCAACAACTTTTCTACGGTCTTAAAAATGGAAATACCACCTTCAAGGTATGACCGATAAAATGCTGCCAATCTTTCGACTTTCGTCAACCATTTTTGCTTCACCCTGATAAACAGACTAACCACAAAGACTAGCATACTAACAGAAACAGCACATAGCCAAACCCTTGAGTCAGTGGGCACTGACCCACATTTAAGTGTGTGTGGGCCCAGCAAAGCCCGGCAGGAGTGAGGAGGAGCAAGAAGAGGAGGAGAGAGGAAGGTAAAGCAGCTGGAGGGGGAAAATTGTCACATCTGATCCAGCCAGGAAGCTGTCAACTCATATGTCCTTTCACTTTGGCAGGAATTGCGGCAAGTGGTGACGTAGGCACATACGTGTGCACACTTTAACACATTTACTCACAAGCAGACATGCATACAGACACGCTCACACGCACATTGGTGACAGGTGAGAGGCGATGGAGAGTGACAGCTCAACCCTGGAGGTAATCAGAAGGCAGGAGAGACAGAGGGGAGCTGAGAAAGTGGAGCAGAGGATGAGGAAACTTTGAGGAAACTTCTGTCTTTTTTCACTTTTTGGTGCAAACGTGTTTTCTCACATGGCAGGTATTTAGGGCTCACACTGGTGTCATTTGCTTCCTGTCTCAAATGTCTTTTTTTCCCTCTCTCCTAAAACCAGAGAAAGTAGACGTGGAGCTCATGAAGAAATACGTTAAGTGCAATAGATGAGGACGTTCTCGAGTTTGTTGACGCATGTGTGAAACCTAAACCTAAAGTTGATAAAGTATCTGTTGAGTAAGAATATGTATAGGGAAATGTCCTTGAAAATTAATTAATTTATCATTTAACACTTCTTTTTTCATGGAGTTTTCTGTATGTTTTTATGTGGATGTGACTGTTCTCTACAGGGCAATACACGTGGATTTGAGCAAGTTTGATCTCCTATTTACAACTTTATATATCTCACTCTCTGCTCTCTGTCTCTAGAATAGGACCTTCAAGGACCTTCAAGGTGCTATTTTAGTAAATAAACAGGCAATTTCCCAAAAAACAAGTTTCATATAGATTTAATTTCTCCAGATCAACCTTATGAAAGTTTAGCCCAATAGTTAGCTGGACCGTTTTATATAACCTAGAATATGAACTGTGATTTGAAAGTTAATGAAACTTCACATTCATACCAATGCTGTGATCTCTCAAGCTCATTCTGAGAGAGAATTTGTGGATCACTTTCTAAGAAGACCCACTTTATAAAAGGGTTGATAAGTTCAGTTGTGACTTGTGATGTGAATTAATGGCTAATTCATCATCTATTATACTTGTAAGTTACTAATGACAGTTTTAAAGATGCCAGGTTCCATCTAGTTGGTGTGTATCATCATCTAAGTTACTTTGATTTTGTTTGTCTAGATCTACAATTCATCATGCAGGAATTGTTCAACCTCTTGCAGGCCTTCAGACCATCCTGACAAAATCCATAAGAAGTTATTAACTTATAGCTGCAACCCCTGCAGGTTGTGCAAAAGGATGAACCCTTTATTATAATTTAGTAACTTCTCTGCAGACCTTATGTCTTATTAAAAACTGAGTACCTTAATAGTACTTTCTATACTTATTTACTAGCTTTCTGACGAGTCTGTGAGTGACAAGTCTGCAGTCACAAATGGAAGTCATTCTGATAAGCCATCAAGAGAGGTTAAAGAACTGTCAAAAAGACAAAGCAAGTTATACTGGATGATGATGTACACCTGCCAAAGGGATGGCCTTCAATAAAAATTAGTTATTATTTAAGCATGTTACTAATTTATGAGGCATTTATTAATTAATAAAGCAGTTAGAATGTCTCTTATTTGAAAGTGGACCCAACATGTGAATACACAGCCTGAAGGTGTCGTCAGTGTTTCTGAATGATGCTCCATTTCAGTGATGGTATCTGCAGTGCAAAGGTAATATTTTTAAAGCTCAATACAATTGCACCAATATCCCCAACAGGATCAAACTGTCGAGAAAAATCTGCAAAAGGGCCACAAATGCCCTTGAAACATTTACCACGACACAGTTTCCTGGTGTCATCATAATGTGTGTGTCAAAGGGAATGAGGGAGGGTGAAATGGAAAAGTGATCCCATTTGTTGCATGTGCTCGCGGCTCATATGTTTTGCCCACGCTGGATTGAGTATTGTTCAATACAGAGCCTGCCTTAAATCAGGGCAGAACAGTCAAACCCTTTAAGTGACAGTGTCCTTCATTGCATAACACGATGGCCAAAAAGCCACTGCAGTGCAAACACACACACACAGACACACACACTGGAGATAAATGGCAAAGGCAGTCAAATGTGGATTTGTATGCAGGTGGTCTCGATGCCAGATGAAAACCTGCAGAATAACTTTGTTATGACCATAAGTTAGTGAACTGTATATAATATTTGATTATATTTACCTAATAATTGCAAATACAAGGGTTTGCTGTTGACGGCATCTGGAGTGCTACGGCACACAAATGGCCAGATACATAATGCACACACACACACACACACACACACACACACACACACACACACACACACACACACACGCTATTTGAACCATGTGGCCTCTCCTGCCACCGTGTTGGTCCTTGGCCTCTCACTCTTGTGTAAGGTGGACATTGTATTGTGGTGCATGTTCCCTTCTGGCAATCCTGACCTCTCACTGTGGTGATATGAACTGCACTCACACAGCCTAAATGCCACCACTATCAGTCTTGTTGTTAATTGAACTATAAATTACTGCGAGTGCATGTATTTATGTGTGTGTGTGTGTGTGTGTGTGTAAAATCATGAAGGTCATTTTGTGTTTGTTTACTCTCTGGGTGTAAAGCCAGCCCCTCTCCATTTGAGGTCTTTCATTAGGCGTGACGTCTATGACCTAAGGCGGCGCTCTTCGTTCCTTTTGTTGGCTGAAGATAAGTGCAGCGTGCAAACACACTGAACCTGCTTTGGTTGGAGGAAGAGGGGTTTCATGTATTAGAAGGTGTGCGCGTGTGTGGGAGGAGGATAATCTGAGAGGAGGATCACTTTAACTTTCAAAGCTGATTTGGGAGAACTGGTGGGGTTTCAGAGTGTTAATCATCCTCTGTTCGCAGGATGTTGTGAAGAAGGAAAACGTGGAGGGAAGGAAAAAAAGACAATTTTTAAGAAAGAGAAGGTGCATGGCAGAGTGCAGAAGTTGCCTGTTGTGCTTTGCCACATCAATGTCCAACTCTTGAGTAGGCGTGTGTACATATTTATGCATTTCATCTCATGAAGTGCGTGCAGTACATGAGGTCTTAGTTGCACGTACACTTTTGGACCAGGGATTTATGTCAGCAGGCTAATAACTAAATGAGCGTGCAGGCAGAGCAGTCCAGAAACGGTAAAGCTGTAATCTTGGTGAAATTTGTTTAATCGCGAGGAGGAGCGGTAATCTGTTGAGATGGGCTCATGGAGGGAGGGTGTTTATAAACCCGGAGTGTTTCTATTTCAGTGAGGTGCTACCCTGCAGGAAATATTAATCCTGGCTGTGTATGATCCGCTGAATGAGTTTTGCGGCTCAGGTTAATGGGAGACGCACAAGCAGAGCTGCTGGTCGATGGAGGTTTGGTGAGGAGAGTGTTTGGCGGCCTGCGTGTCCACTTTCTCAATTAAAATGCAAAAAAAACAACAACCCAAAAACAGGGAGGTGCATCAGAGGAGAAAAAAAATAGAGGATGGAATAAAGATGGCCGCTGACTCACTCTGGCCACAGAGGAGTGAGGCAGGGGATGAGAAGAAAGAGGAAGAAGGAAAGCAGAATGGATGGATGATGCAGGATGAGGGACAGAGGAGATGTGGAGGAAGAGGGACTAACATGAACATGGTCATTTGTGGAAGAAAAACTAGCTCATAAACAAGAAGCTTGGAGAGACAAGGAGAATTAGCTCTAGAAAGAGAAGAGATCGAGGAAAGGCAGCCAGCGAGGGTTAGATGGTTTGGGACGAAAGCAGCAGAGACTTGAGCCCATGCTGTGCACTGTTTGCTGTAATAATTTTCTGGAGTGAACAGATAGAACCCTGGACCATGTATTGAAACCAAGTGGGAGTTTGTTAACTTGTGTGTGCGCATGCTTGCATCAGGAAAGAGAGAGAGCAAGAGAGATAAAGTTTACAACAGAAGAACCAAACTGTAAATGCTAAATGTCTTCTCTACACAGGGTTTTGTGCTCATTAAAGTGGGGAATAATCTGTTTCTCAGCTAATGGAGACACGATTTAATGACAGTCCAGCCCTTTAATTTATAGTTTCTCAATCCAAAAGTGTAAGAAGATATTTGATTTGTGCGTGAGGCAAACTTGAAAGAAGGTATTCTTGCACAGAAGCACAAAGACATTCATTGTTCAAGGCTGAATTATGCACTCAACACCTACGGTAGCAAAAATTGTTTGGTCAATTTTTCTTTTTTCAGTGTCTTCGTTTATTTCAAATATAAGTGATGCTTACAAGCAAAGCAAATGGTACACAAGGGATGAAATACAAAAGCATATGAAAAAGAAATGTTGGAAAAAAGAGAAAAAGAAACAAGCACAAAGAAATGAAAACGAAGAAAAAATGCAAAATTAGAAACATGTTTAAAAAATGATGAGCAAAAGCAAAATATGCAGGGGTGTATAGACAGGAGCTTGTAATATGCATACACATCTGATCAGTGATTCAGAGAAATACATGGCTTATGAAGCACAACGCTTTACACACTTATCTTAAAATGTAACACGTTAAGATCAACAGGATTATGCTAACTTTTTTCAGTTTTTCAGTTATTCAGTCCTCTCTCTCTCTTTCTCTCTCTCTTTCTCTGACTCTCTGTTTTGTTCCATCTCTTGCCTACTTGAAATTCAGGTACACGTCAGTATTACATTTAACAAACATTCCAGTTACACCTCCAGGACAAAGTCATCAGCTTCTGCTCTAAAAGGTTTTGTTAGGTTGGGATGAGCTGGACAAACTTGGTTATGTGTTTGTGGAAAAGGCTTAGAGATGAATTTGTGCACGTGCAATTTAACACACACACACACACACATGCACACACGTTAGTAGGCCCACAGACACACATTCAGAGTTGGAAGTTGTAAATTCCAAGCTGGCAGGTTGGTGCCTTCACATGTTGATGAAACACGAAACTCCATCTTGAACATTTTCTACTCAGTGTTATTTGGTCTCTTTTTTTGTTAGGGGTGAAGTCAGAATTTCCAACTTTCCAACATCCCTGCAATGCATCAGAAAACACATGCATGCAAATACACACAATAATGCATTCACAGACACACGCAGACATACATACACGCAAACACATACAAACCTCTATCCACCTCTCTGTTTAAGTCTTTTCTCTTCATGAAACGTTGTTGACATACAGATCCCCATCCACAAACACACTCACACACACAAACGTACACACACCCTCATGCTCCTCACCTGGAGTTGATGTCAGTGTGCGCGGCCCCCGCTCCTCCTCCACTTCCTCCGCGGCTCTTCTCCAGGCCCAGTTTGGTGAAGATGCCCACCAGCACCATGATAGCCACCACGCCGCAGATGATGTAGACGATGAGTTGTGTGCGGTCCCGGTCCTGGTTCTCTTGGCCCTCGGTGATGGTGGACACAGGCTTGCCGGTGTTGGCCCAGATGGGCGTGTCGTAGTTGGAGCAGATCCTCTGGTCCAGGCGCTGCTGGCGGAACTGGCAGCAGAAGCGGTAGAAGCAGGTGCCGCAGCAGTACAGAAAGACGCCGGCATTGCAGTTGAATGGAGGGTCCCATTGGCCCATCACGTCGTAGTAACCCTGGCAACGAGTCCCACCAACAGGAGGGACGTCCTCGTCGTCCGCATCTCCACCGCTGGTGGGAGTGGACAGACCTGTCTCTTGAGGAGTGTTCTGTGTGGTCTCCACGTAGCTAGGAGTCGTCTGGTTGGCCAGCGGGGTGACAAGGAACGGGTCACTTTCAGTTACAGTCACCGTGGTGACGGAAGGGTCCTGGGTGAAGGCAGGTTGAGTTATAAGGAAGGGAAGGAGGAAGAAGAGGAAAAGGTGGCAGAAGGAAAGGTTGGTGGCCGCCATGTTGCTAGGAGAGTCCTTCTGTCCAACGTCCCAGCTGCAGGCTTTAGACAAGAAGTTTGGAGATGGGAGCAAAAGTGTTAAAGACAAAAAAATTAAATTACTTTCAGATGCATTTATTTTCCTATTTCATTTAACTCATTAACAAGAGGTAGATGTTGTGTTTTATGTCAACAAACAACAACAATCTTCATGAAGTTTGGAGCTGCAAAGCTGCACTTATGTGACATATGAGAACAATCAAAACAAACAGATTTGTGATATGTTCCTGTAAAAAATTGATTTTTAGCCAGAATGATTAGTGAACACATGATGCATCTATTGATCTTATCATATTGAAAAGAGGGTAGAGGACGTTTTAAACAGGTCAGTCAGAACCACTATTGGAGACTGTAGCCATACAGTGGGACAGGATCATTACTGAAACTTGAGGTTAAAAAAGAGCAATTTAAAGGCAAATTAAATGTTCAGAATCCACTGTACTGCTGAAATTGATTCTTTGATTCTTTGCCCTTTAAGTGAGACAACTGATGCATTACAGAGCAAAACAAATCATCAAAAATAAGCATGTAAAATCCACAACATCTGCTCTTTAAATAAGAGATTGTGATAAAAAAAATCTTCTTTTGAAATAGGACTATGAAGCACAACAAAAAAAAACAAATTGAGAATTTTGTGTAGAAAATCACTGAATCACCTTTTTCTCTTTCCGATCTGCACACAGTCGACCCTCGTCTGCGATTCCTCCCCAAAGTTCAAGGGGCTAAAAATTCCCTCTAGAAAAATCCTCAAACTTTACTCAGCAGCATTTCTCCCCACTGTGTCCCCGCAGATATCTCTCTTCCTCATGTGTTCTCCATCGTCAACTGGGGCTTGATCCGGGGATTCAACACACACAAAGCGACGCGCTCCTCTTATCCTCTCGCAATCCTCCTGTGTCACCTCCTCCTTTATTTCTTCTTTTTCTTCTTCTTCTTCTTCTTCTTTAAGCGCTGCTCAGTCTCTGCTGGCAGGTGTGAATCCAGACCAGTCGAGGACTGTTTGGACCTCTTGCTGCCAAGACCCCTGTGTGAGCATGTGTGCGCATAAATGTGTGTGTGTGTGTGTGTGTATGTGTGTGTGTAAGAGAAATTGAATGAGAGGGAGTGTGTGTGCGTGTGTGTGTGTGTGTGTGTGGGGCTGCACTGAGCGCTGCAACAGTTCAGGAACCAAATGAGATCTCCTCCCCTGTTTACCTCTCCTCAGTGCCAGATAGACAGAGAAAGGGAGAGAGAAGAGAGAGAGAGAGAGAGAGAGAGAGAGAGAGAGAGAGCGTGTGTGTGTTTGTGTGTGTGTGGGGGGGGGTTACAGCTGCATCTCCCATCATCCCCAGAGGGAAAAAGCCTTAGAGGAGAAAGGAGGGGGGCAAGAGATGGGAAAAATAAAAAGAGGAGGGAAAAAACTGAAACACAGACTCTAACTGCGTGATTAGAGTCACTTTTTATCTTTTTTCCCTCCTTTTTGTGTCTTTCTTTCTATTTTTCTGTTTGTGTGTGTGTTACTGTATGTTGAATGTGTTTGCATGCCAGATGGAGGACAGTTAACATCTGCTGTGGTCACTCCAGCTCATCATCTACTTATTGCTCTCCCCGTCCTCTTCTGTCTCTTGCTTTTCAAACATCGTCCCTCACCAATCTCACACACACACACACACGCAAGCATGAGCATCATCACCTCCCCCTTCTCCCTCTCTCCCCTCCCAATTGCTCATCTCCCACTTCACCATCCTTTCTTCTCCTGTCTCTTAGCGTGTCTTCCCCACCCTTCCCTCGTGCCTTGGGCATAGACAACACACTTGTTTGCAGATTTGTTTGTGTGTGTGTGTGTGTGTGTGTGTGTTGTGAGCGTCTGCTTGCATCCGAAGGATTCAGGAGTCAGCGGGGTCCAACTCCAGCTTAGCCCCCTTCTTTTGTTTAAATCCCAACCTGCGCAGGAATAGCCCCAAAACCGTGACTGACACATACTGCTGAAGACTGCAGCCCATGGACACACACACACACACACACACACACACACACACAGACCCACACAGACGAAAATCAGTACACATGCACGTGCACAATACTAAAGTGCTCATATACACACACATTTGTGCACACATGCAAACACACACACACACACACACACACACACACACACACACACACACACACACACACACACACACACACACACACACACACACACACACACACACACACACACACACACACACAGGCTAATTATAAGAGCTTTTCTCAAAGTAAACTGCCACATGTACAATTTTTAATGGAATTATAAGCCAGATTGACAAGAGGCTTTTTGTTTTGCTTTGAGCTAATCGCCTCTCCCAAAATCCCCTCCTTTATGTCTTGTCATTCCGGAGCAAACTCAACGCTTCCTCCACTTTCCTCTGATTTTCACTGGATATCTGTGAGAGAGAGAGAGAGAGAGAGAGAGAGGAAAGCGTAATAGAATGAAAAGAAGAGAATAAATGTAGGGCAGTGGGGAGGATGTCGACATGAAAAGAAAGAAAGAAGGATAACAAGGAATGAAGTGGGGGAGGGAGAGGTGGAACAGTGTATGAAAAATTATTGGCTGAGGACCAAAGATGAGAGACGAGAAACAGAGAGCGAGACATGAAGAGGGAGAGAGAGAGCGAGAGAGAGAGAGAGAGAGATTGGTTCAGAGGAAGAAGTTGGAGGGAGAGAGAGAGAGAGCGAGAGAGAGCGAGAGAGAGAGAGAGAGATTGGTTCAGAGGAAGAAGTTGGAGGGAGAGAGAGAGGTGAGAATTTGGGTATGAGGAAGTGGGGAGCAGAGAGGTGACATACACCGTGTGGAGGAATGAAGGAGAGATGATCAGAGAGTAGGGAGAAATGGTTGACATGGAAGCAGTGGTAATGAAGAGAAGAGCAGATGAAATAAAAGATCTTATTTATTTATGGGATTAAATTTTTTCATCATTTTATGCTGATGGGACTCTTTATGATGTTAAATTCAGAGTGTACATACAGTTTAAGTTTTGGTCAAACCAACCAAGGACTTTCACACAGGAAAACAACCTTCAAGTACCATGTGAAACCAAGTAAATATTAATTTATTTTGAGTTTTGAGTTAAATAGCGTTACTGACTTCTATCACATGTTTTGCATAACTTATATTAACTTATTTATTTGAACCCAAACCAAAATGTTTTCCTAAACCAAACAAAGTATTTTTTTTGCCTACACCAAACTAAACTGCAATTGATTCACTATACACATCTATTTTCACAGGCTGAGTAGTGAAACTTTAACTTCAGTTGTCAACTTCATAGTTACAGATCTTTCATTTGGACAGTTGCATTACATTACCTGTCTAAGAAATATTGAATGGAAGTATGTTTATTTGTAGGCCTATCTAATGCTCTGTGGTATTCTTGAGTGTGTGTGTTTTATCTTTATGTATCACATCAGGTGTGCTGAGATAAATGATGTCCCTCCTTAATGAGAGATGTTTGTTCTGGTGTTCTTGTGCATGTATGGAATGTCTCCTGCTCTGACAAAGGTCTGTGTGACCAGAAAAAGCTTACAAAATAAGTTGAGTTTCTGTAATAGGGATGAGGGTGCAGATGCTTTGACTTCTTTTTATTTGCCATGTTTTGTGTACAACACCATCTTGTTTTGTGGTAGTGTACAATAGCTCTGGAAAGGTTCATTGTTTACATACTCAGATTGCCTTATTTCAACCCTAAATGGTGAGTGGAAAAAGATAAGTCGCTTCCAGTAAAAATGTCGCTTTTGCATTCCTGTTTTTACCAGCTTGGCACCTTCAGGGAAATAGAGGTCAAGGTGTCTAAATGAGAAAGTGTGGTGCATTTTTGTGTTTAATAGAAACAGGAAAATGAAGATGGCGTGTGTGTCGGTGCAGTTTAAATGCAGAGGAGTTGTCGTCACTACATGAATTCTAAATAATCCTGTTGAATTAATGTTCATCTTGAACTAGTTTCTCAAAGTGCCTGCAGGTCTCTGATTTACCAGAGCAATGTTGCCCCCTTCATTAGGAGACACTCTGAATATCCCAAACGTGTTGAATATTTCATTTGATGACTTCACAGCATCAATGAATATTCATATTTTGGCTTTGTGTGCTTCCACTGATAAGTGTTAATGGGAAAATCTTAATCCTAAAACACATGTTCACATAAGCTACTGGTGGCGTACCTTGTAGTTTGTGGTCCTTTCTGTTAAACTTTCTCATTCGCCAACAAACAGAGATGGTGCAACATCACAATATTTCCAGCAAGTAGAAGATGTGTCAGTGATCTGAAACATCAGTGATTTGAAATGTCAGGTGTTTGTCTCTGAAAATACACTGAGAAAACCATTAAGAGGCAAAGCACACTTGCAGAATGTAACAACTTTAGCATTTAATGCTAACAGAAAAGCTCCTTCTCTTATTCTTCTTATGTTTAGCACAACTACCTACCTCTCTTATTTGCACCTTACCAACCTTAAAGAATATCAGTTACCAAATCACTAACTGAAGTCAAAATAGACAAAGCAAGTTGAGAGAAACTGGGTCCAACAATTACAGTAAAATGAAATTGATTGACCAAAAAAGTCTTCCACTTAATTGATTTTTACCAGAACTTTGCATGTGATGGTCTTCTTCTTCAGTCAAAGTTTAGTCATTTGTTATGTCAAGCTCCAAAAAAAGCAAGAGAAAATATTTTCTTATAACAGTAGTCCAAGCTCAAGAACACTTTTGTGATCTACAGTATAGTGCAAAAGTTTTAGCCAGGTGTAAAAGAACTGCTGCAAAATAGGCTTTCAATAATATAAATTTTAATAGATTATCAATTAGCAACATGCAAAGTAAGTAAACAGAAGACAAATCTCAAAGACAAATTTGCCTTTAAATAGAATCCATGCTACACCCATCTACTGTCTGGTGAAGTCTGGTCAGAAGTCTTTTTCATTGAAGACTTGTGGACAAAAACCATAACTCCGATATGGAAACGAGGAGAAGCGACTCAACTATGCACGGAAACACAGGAACTGGGTTGCAGAAAAATAGCAATTTGTTTGCCAAAGGCTTGGAGAGCGGTCCAAAATGAGGGTCCGCAGACAGCAGTAAAGCATAGTGAAGCAACGGAGTTGGGGATTTGGTCAAAATGAATGGTCTATCTATGCGTTCATCATGCAGTACCATCAGGGAGGCATCTGATTGGCCCCAGATTTATTTTGCAGGATAACAATGTCCCCAAACATACAGCAAAATTACTCCATAACTATCTTATGCATACAGGAGAGAAAGGAGTCTTGATAGAGAGAGAAACAACTGAGGCTGCCTAAATCCACAGGACTGTGTGTAGCTCTCCAAAATGTTTGGGCCATCCTACCTACTGAGTAACTTCAAAAACTATGTGCAGCCGTACCTAGAAGAATTGATGCTGTTTTGAGGGCTAAAGGTTACACCAAATATTGCAATATTGCAATATAGATTTAGATTTTTCTTTACAGCATTTTTTCCAAACTTGCTTAAAATTGTACATTTAAATAGAAGCTTACGTACATGTGGTGGTACAGAGTGATGAAATATCCCAGTGTGAGAGCATCACTCCTAAAACAACAATTTAACTCTAGATCTCTTAAAACTGTTTAAAAATATTCAGGTACTAACTCATTCTGAATGGTCTCGCATGTGTTTCTCATGAGACGGTGCAGATCACATGTAGTCATTTACATACATATATGTCATATACATTCAGATTAGAGAGCTGAACAGATATAAAACTGAGGTACAGTAGGCAGAGAGAAGATTATGTCTTGCTTCTATTAATCTTCTTACTTTTGCTAAAACTTGACAACTCTAAATTGGCACTGTTGAACACTCTGTTGTCTGCGTGGATGTGTATGTGTGTAGGGGAGTGTATTCAGTGTGCATGAGAGAGCGAGTACTCCACTTGAAGCTGGAGAGCCATGCAGAGCTGTGATCAGAGGGAAGCCCCTTAATGAGATGATCCAGGCGAGGCTTTGATGCTGCTCTTCTCAGGGGATCCTGGGAAATAAAAAGAAAGTAGGTGGGATGGCAGAATGACCTTTAAACTTTCACAATCAGTACTTAAACGTATGCTTCAGGGTTACATTAAAGTCAAGAGATTACCTCAGGGCGAATCCCATTCTGACAAATTACGTTCCAAAAATGTAAAGGGTTGATTCAGACATTAATGTCCCCCACAGATTAAATAAAAAATAATAATTTTGGTGATACCTCATATTTATTTATAATAATTTTGGTGATACCTTTATTTTTATCTAGCACCATCCTCAAGTCTAGATTTCAGTTTGTTGATTACTTTGGTTCATAAGCACATAGTTACAATATATACGGATCAGCCATAACATTATGACCACCTGCCTAATATTGTGTAGGTCCCCCTTTTGCCACCAAAACAACCCTGTCCCGTCGAGGCATGGACTCCACTAGACCTCTGAAGCTGTGCTGTGGTATCTGACACCAAGATGTTAGCAGCAGATCCTTTAAACCCTTAAGTTGTGATGTGTTTGTCCAGCACATCCTGTAGATACTCAATTGGATTGAGATCTGGGGAATTTGGAGGCCAAATCAATACCTTCAACTCGTTGTTGTGTTCCTCAAACAATTCCCAAACCATTGTTGCTTTGTGGGAAAGCAAGGGAATACTGTTTCCATTAAAGGGTAAACTTGGTCTGCAACGATGCTTAGGTAGGTGATACGTGTCAAAGTAATATCCACATGAAAGGCAGGACATAAGGTTTTCCAACAGGTCAGTGCCCAAAGCAAAATTGTAAAACAGTAACTGTCTCTTGGAATAACAGAGATTCATTTGAAGTAATAACACATACATGCCCAACTTGTCCTCGGCCATATTATCTTAAGGCGTGGATGTCGCCATCTTGATGTCACCAGATACTCAATTGGATTGAGATCTGGGGAATTTGGAGGCCAAATCAATATCAAATCACCCATTGATTTGTGTTCTGCCGTTTTGAAGCCTTGAGTTTGGCATTTTGGTTGTCACCATCTTGTTTTTTTGTTGCCTCTATCCTGATTGACAAGTTCCCATGGTAGCAACTTGTCAATCACAAGGTAGCCACGCCCTAAACAAACCAAAATTTGCTAAATGAACATCATGCTGTATTGAAGAAGACTTGAAATTGGCAATTGAGACCATGAACTCCTTAGGTAATACTGAGGAAATAAATCAGCTGAGAAGTAGGGTAATTTTGTCATAAACTTCTATTCAATGTGTCCTTTTCAGCCACCATGCTCAACCGCATCTACGCTCACCTGGACAAGTCGGCGAGCACTGTGAAGGTCACGTTTTGTGACTTCTCCAGTGCTTTCAACACCATCCGGCTGGCCCTGCTGGGTGAGAAGCTGACAGCAATGCAGGTGGATGCCCCCCCTCGTGTTCTGGGTTGTTGACTACCTGACTGGCAGACCATAGTATGTTTGCCTGCAACACTGTGTATCAGACAGTGTGGTCAGCAACACAGGGGCCCAGCAGGGGACTGTCCTCTCTCCCTTCCTCTTTACCGTCTACACCACAGACTTCAACTACCACACAGAGTCCTGCCATCTTCAGAAGTTTTCTGATGACTCTGCTGTGGTTGGATGTATCAGCAAGGGTTATGAGGCTGAGTACAGAACTCTGGTGAGGGACTTTGTCACATGGTGTGAGCAGAACCACCTACAGCTTAACATGACAAAGACTAAGGAGCTGGTTGTGGATCTAAGGAGAGCAAAGGCACCAGTGACCCCTGTTTCCATCCAGGGGGTCAGTGTGGACATCGTGGAGGATTACAAATACCTGGGAGTGCACATGGACAATAAACTGGACTGGGCCAAGAACACTCAAGCCCTCTACAAGAAGGGCTAAAGCCGCCTCCATTTTCTGAGAAGGCTGATGTCCTTCAACATCTGCAGGATGATGCTGAGGATGTTTTATGTTGGTGGTGACCAGTGCTATCCTGTTTGCTGTTGCATGCTGGGGCTGCAGGCTGAGGGTAGCGGACTCTAACAAACTCAACAAACTGATCCGCAAGGCTAGTAATGTTGTGGGGGTGGAGCTGGACTCTCTGTCAGGGGTGTCAGAGAGGAGGATGTTGTCCAAACTACATGTCATCTTGGACAAAGTCTCCCACCCACTCCATGATGTGCTAATCAAACACAGCAGCACTTTCAGTGCAAGACTTATTACCCCAAAATGCACCACATAGCGCCACAGGAAGTCAATCCTGCCTGTGGCCATCAAGCTTTATAACTCCTCCCTCTAAGTGTCTGACACACAGACACTTAGTTAGTTTTTAAACTGGACTGTATTCTCTATTTTTGTGCAATATTATCTGTTTAATAATTAATGTGCAATATTCTCTGCTGCTATTTATTCTTTAGCCCTTTTTTGTTCACCATAATAATTCTTAATAATGTAAATTACACTCCTTTATATTTTTCTTATCTGTTATATTTATACTCTTATATTTATATACTTTTTTTATCTCTCTACCTTTTATTACTATTTCTATTCCTTATGCCTTGACAAATGTGCAATTGTGACAAAGAATTTCCCCTTGGGGATCACTAAAGTATTTCTGATTCTGATTCTTTTTGCAACCAGTTGAGGTTCCCCCTGCTGGCCATTGGAAATAATGCGGGTGTAAAGGTGGAGTAAGTAATTTCGAAGAAATCCACAACATGAGTATTGCAGCTAATATTAAGTAAGTTGTGAGTTAGCTGCTACAGTTGCTGCTGCAAAGCTAACATGCAGAGAGGACGAACAGCAATATAAAAAACTCTACAGCATACTTTGGCAAACTAGAAAGTAAGCTGAATGTCTGTTATCTGACACACAAATCATGGCTGGAACGGCTGGAATAGGGTTGTGTGGCAGGGCACTTTGTTCATTTCCCATTTACAGAGCTAGGGCTGAGTGCAAACAGATTAATTTTCAGTGCACACACAGAACAGAAATTTAGCAGACTGTGAGGAGATAGTCGCTGAATTTGACAAAAGTATATGTATTTGATTAGAATTGCTTACACCACCTTTAAGGCACTGATGCATTGGCTTCACTTTTCAGACCCGGGGGTTCTCGCTTGTCCTTAATTTAAAAGCAGATGTGGTTTAATGCTTGGCTGATTTTGAAGGAGAAATTATTCTTTCATCACTGATGGATCTGATCAATTTTGGGTTTGTGATCATTTCAGTGAGTTAGCTATGCAAAGGTTTGGGACATACAAATAACTGGAGGGTTCCTGACATGGATTCAAAAAAGTTTGAGACTATCAGTTAGCTTGCTAATCCTTATGAGTGAACTCTTTATTAATATAATACAGTGACAAAGAGTTAGGTACTGCCAAAGATGTGGTGGCTCATCAATATATGTTGTATTTTTCTGCACATATCAAAAGCTCAGAGTGCTTCTTATGTTATGTACTGTGTTCTGTTACAGATACAGGTCAAACCAAAGTATGTGTGAGTGTCTCTCTGTGACCATCTGACGCAGATGTTGTTCCTGGCATTTCTTTTTCATTGTATGAGTGAATATTGTGCATCCCAACATTTACAGGTGACTAACATAACCAAGTTTCAATGTGTCTGTAAGTGACGTACTTATTGTGTTCTGTTGTAATTGTTTGTGTGTGTACATACAGCAAATATTTAGCACCTTGATACAATATTTTTTAGATTTTTCAAAAACAGATGAATAAATCAGCCACATACTGTAGGTTTAACAAATGTAGAAGCAAAGGTGTTAGGAACCTTTAACATACCGTATACACACACACACACACACACACACACACACACACACACACACACACACACACACTATGTGAGAATATTTTGCACAGGTTATGTTTTCTGAGTTTTAGACAGCTGATGACAGAATTGGCGGAATTGCATTAGTGTCACCTGACTGCTGTATCTCTCAGCTGGCCTGGGACAGACTGGGTGTAGGGCTTTGGGTCAGACGATTATAAGGTCAGCTCCTCCGGGACAAACAGACTGACCGCACACTTCAAACAGGAAGCTGATGGATCCCAAACATCAGCCCATCGATCCCTGCTTATAGGGCGTAATGACATGCAACCGCATCATGACAGGAGCTCTGCGTGCATGCCTGTGCATGTGGACTGTATTCAGGAACTACTGTACACTAAGGTGTGACTGTCCTGGGTGATACATTTACATGTTTTTACTGTATATCGACTAATGGGATTCAATAAATGAAAATAACTGTAAATGAGTGAGACCACAGTGGAAATATGTGGCCTCTGGTTTTAATGCTGGCACTTACTGAGACTGCATGTCCCATAAATGAATAATACGTTTGGAGGTGATTTTTTTACCATCTGTGGTGACCTGAAGCTGTCAATCTTCTTTTGGTCTTACATCAATGTCTCAAAATTCACATTTTGTCTTAAACATATAATTGTAATACAGTATATTTCTGGTATATTTCACAATATACAAGAAGAGCTGCAACCAAATGTCAGAGGGCTCATTTCACTGCTCAGTAAAACTGCAGTTCCAATATTAGTGAGGTAACAGAATCGGTTTGATAAAGCCTTTGCTCATGCAAAGGCGTTTTAATGAATACCAATTACATATGTTAATTTAGGCAATGCTTTATCTGCATTTATGTGGTCACGAGTGCACACAGGAGCCTGTGTTTCTCTTAGGGTGCAGTGTATGTGTATGTGTGTGTGTGTGTGTGTGTGTGTGTGTGTTCTCATTTGTTCGGGTCTCATTGGGCCACATTCTAATATAAATAGTTTATACTCCAGGGAACTGGAAAATGTAATTAGAAGTTACCTTGTGGACTACTTCCTGTCATCTCCAAATCATGTTTGTGCAGTGCTGTGTATGTGATTGCGTTCACGTGCAAACACATACAGAAACAAACTTGAAATGAAATAGTGTGACTTGTACTATTGTGGTCATGCTGTATCAGAGAGGTTTACTCCACTATCTCTCTTTCATTGGCGTACAGTAAATGCTTGATTTATAGGTGTCAGCTGTGAATCATCCTTCTCTTACCTGCTTGCAAAGCCTATATGCAGGGTATGCGTTTGTGTGTGTGTGTGTGTGTGTGTGTGTGTGTGTGTGTTTGCCCTTGTCAGCCCACATTGTAAGCTCACAGCACAAAGCTAATGAGTGAGTCTGATGTTTCCAATGCTGCAGGACTGAACCCCGTTTGACGGCACATCCACACAACAACACAGCAGAGAATCTGACAGAGTGACACAATGTTTAGAGTCAAAGACATTTAGTGCTCCACATGTTTTGACCAGGCTAAATGTTGCTGACTTCACAGCACTCCTTGGGGTGGTGGGCTCCATTATGTTTGCCTGGAGAATAATTTAAATCTCTCCCTCTGTCGCGGTCTGTTCCCTCATGCATTAACACAGCACAGTACATATAAGGTCATACGTCGGCTGCTGCTTTAATAAGGGAACTTGAGGTGACACATAGTGTTTCGTTCTGTACCAAAAGGTGGCCGTTGTAGGATTCATAGTTTTTGTATTTATTGCGCATGTGTCATATTTTAGAGCTGAAGAAAATTCTTCATATTAAGACACTGTGACACAAAATATGCCAAGCTACATAAGGTTAAATCACACCAGTTTAAAAAACAAAGTGCCGCAAAGAAAAGTGTCAAATCACACTACAATAAAAAATGCAGCCTAGCCTACAGCACTGATGTCTCTGCTCAGGTTTTTGTTGAATGAGTCATCACAGACCAGTACTGGCAAACATGAATCTGTACATCTCAAAAATGTCAAACATTTACCTTTTGTGCAAAGTTGCTGCCAACAACAGAGAAATTATATGATAAATTAAGGCTTGCGCTGTGACCCACGTCAAGGCTTTTTATTGAAATTTGGTGCAGATTAGAGCATGCACAATGAAGTTAAAACAGCTTCCTGTTTCATGCCAAATGATTGATGTTCCATGCCATGGACGTGACCTTAAACAAAAAACAGATAGAAACAACTTTTCATCGTCACTGCGTTTAGATTGCACAGTGAAATTTTGGAGTCAATCTGATAAATATTTTAGGAGGAGTTGCGTAAAACAATAAAATTACCACTAAATTCACAATGGCACACTTACAGTTTGGTTTAGAGCATCGCTCCCCAAGGCTTCTTTTGTAGGTCTGGACATGGAACATCTGCCACAAACATTTCGTACATTTTAATGAAACCTCGCCTAGAGGCTGCTTTAAGGGGGTGCTAGCAAGCCATTTTGCCAATACCCATGTATGACAACCATACGACAAGTAAATTTTCACCTTGTTTGAGTTTTTGTGGACCTTTAAACTATCAAATATGTGATTGATTTGGGAAAAAGAATTCCTTGCATTTCAATGGAGTCCTTGCATGTTTCATGCTCGGGCCCTAATTATTACAGATTCCCTCCATACACGTTTTAAGACATATAGCAATAATCTTTGATTAATAATTTGTGTCTGATATTTTCCCCCACAAAATATTTGAATTACTAAGCTCATTTTTTTCTTAAAATAGCCAGAATCTATGACAATGTAAATATTGCGCATTCCCAAACATGATGTGTTCAATGAAAAGTCCATTCTCAGTGTACGTGCACTGGAGGTTTCCACATCACACACTGTGTTAGTTGCACATTGGACCACAATTGGCTTCTAAATTAGTTGTGATGTCACAAATAATGATCAGACATACACATGTTAACCTATATTTATGTTGAACACAGAGAAACTTTCCCCTTTCCACTTCTTCAAATTTTGCACATATATCATTCTGCTGAGTAAAGTTGAAAGTAAGTAAGTGAAACAAATTTCTGAATGGAGGGGGACTGCTGAAATGAATGATTTTCCTCTTGGTGATGGAGCCACAGTGCAACAGTAATGCAGCAATTGAGATTTATAACAGTCATTTGGCTTCATTGTCAAGTGTGTTGTTTTATCATGCTATTAACAGACTTGAGATATTAATTGGTCCAGTATGACCTTTAAGTTGAGGGTTACCCGGCTCCATATTGATCACTGACTGGCTTGTATGTCTGTTACTTGTTGGTTAATACCATGCAGAATGAGCAGAATGGCTGCACGTAATCCATAAAACAACTGTGTCATTGATTGTTTTTCTGAGTGCATTTACCCCGGTATTGAAGTAAAGGTTGGGCATGTAAACTGCATCCTGTTTACATACACTGGGATGAACTCATATCTTTATTTATGGAAAAGCATAGTTGGAGAATGGGAATTTTTGAGCCGGAATTCTGGAGTTTGCTGAAACCCAATCAAACAGGATATCAGGATTGTCACCATATCGCTAATCTGTCCACGAAGTTTTGTTAAGTGAGGTTGAAGTCTGGCTTTCCAACATGGCTACCACAGTGTGCCCTGCATTCTCTAAAAGACAGGACAGACAGAAAAGGCTGTGGAATGAGACACAGCGGTAGAGAGGGGCAGCAGAGTTATTAGAGTCGGTTAGGTGAATGATTAGTGATCCCCTGACTGTTTGGCTGCACTCAGTCAGCCAATTAGAAAAGCAAAGACAAAGAGGGCAGCAGAGCCCAGAGGGCCTGAATCAGAGCCCAGGACTACCATCCACAACATCCCCTGACACACAAACACTATTGTATGCTATTTTGAAAATGAAAAACAAGAGTAAAAGGACAAATAAATGAATTTAGTGTCTTAGTTTGGATGATGTTGCCACAAGACAGGGAAAGTGTGTGTAACAGGATTGTCTCCAATCAGTGTACCATGTGTGTTTGCATGTGTGTGTGTGTCTTTCTGCACAGGCACCCCTGGACCGCCCTGTCAGCACTGACCTTTACCAAATCAAAGGAGATGCAAATATCCAGCTTCATTTGGGCCCATTACAACTCCACACACAGCGACTTATAGAAGTGAATGGCCTCTGTGCAGACACCCAGTGAGAATAGCTGTCAGTCTTCTCGGCTGGCTTTGATTAGCAATTTGAAGGGCCTCTCTCTGGCCCCGACTCTCCTCAACAGATACAAATCAGCTCTGACGCTGCCTCGTCCATTACCGGCATCATTTCTACAGAGAATTGTAATGAATCTCATTTCCCCACAGTCTCTGTGTCTCCCAGCCTCGCTTCTCTCTCCTTCTGCACAGCTTTCACACCCAGGTCCTGTTTTTTTATCATAAAAAACCCAGTTATGACCACCTGAGTATTTTGCTGTATCTATGCTTCATAAGACGAATAATATCAAGCATTTTAATATCACATTTTTATATTTGTTTGAATTATATATAGTTTTAATTTTTCAGTTTCAACCCACATTTATAAACTGCAACTTTGTAGTCAAATAAAACAAAGCAACTGAATCTACTTGCTTCTAGCTGTGAGCAGGTCAGTTAGTCGGTCAGTTTGTGCCACTGATTCCCTTTAGATTTGTCTTCGTTTGAATAATTTTAGAAGCGATAAGATGTAAACTGGCAAGTATTTGACAAGAAAAACACAAGAAGTAAAGAAAAGTAAAAAAACATTTTAATGGGCTGGGAGGACCAGAGGTGTATAGAGCTATTGTAAAGTTGTTTTGTGAAGTGTAAAGTTGGTTGTTTATATGCCAGTTGCTTTAGTTCTCCAGGAGATCCATTGTTACCACACACACACATATACCATATACTGTACATATATTCAGTAATGTTATTGACTCAGTGGTCTCTGTAGGCCTGTGTGTGTGTGTGAGAGACAGTTTGTGTGGGTCGTTTTTAAAGTTGATCTCATAGAACAGGGGTGATTGTGATTGGCTAGATGAAAGGACAGATAGGTAAATGGATGGATGGCCAGATTGACAAATACAGTTGTACACATTAGTACAGAACAGAGTCAGCTCATTGACTGATGGATGGACAGATCATCGAATTGAACAGATTACTGGAAGGGAAGCCGTAACATAAGGTTTGATGTCTGTTTCATTTTCTCAGCACATGTAGGAACCATTTCCTGAAGTTCAAAATCATCAAATCTGGCATTGGAACACTTCAATTAGCCTGCTTTTATTTTTTTAAGATGTACCCCATACTGTATTCAGTTATTAGTTTGTTCTTTCGTGTCCCGCTCACAAATTAGACACTGCTTGAGTTTCTGAATTTCACCACAAAGATCAACAAAAGTTTAATTTTGAATGTCAGAGGGGGAAAAGGCTCAACACAATTCAACCTTACAACAAGAGGCATAAAATCCATTGATGAAGTCAAGTCATCGATTTCTGCTCAGCCACATAGTTTTCTAACCTGTAGCTTTAAAAGGTCAAGGTGTCAAGGCACCTCATTACATCAGCCAATCTTATTTTTGCCAGAGCAGAAAAATGTTGTTTTGTATGAAGACAGACAGAGACAATGTTATTTGGAGGGGGAAAGTGTTAAAGAGGAAATTTTATAGGAATTTTCAGAGGGGGCCACATCAAAAGCATATAAAACTTATATTTTCCAGTGGACAGTCTTAAATTAAATCTTGTCTTCACAAGGATAGAGGTAAAAGGAACACAAATACACAGGAGTGACTGAATGTGAGTCGTGGGAGGAAGGAAACAAAAAGAGAGCAAATTTAGCAGAAGAATATAGGATGGCTTAGTGGAGTATAAAGCTTTCATATCTGACAGAGCACATTGTGACGAGGAGTGAAAAAGTGAAGAAGCAGGAACCATAAAACCTGCAGGAACATCAGCCGAGAGATTTGCTGCATCTGTCTAAAACTCAGAAAACATTACCTGTGCAAAATATTCTCACACAGTGTGTGTGTGTGTGTGTGTGTGTGTTTCAGTATTAGTGTCACAGTGAGTGAAAAAGGGCAAATGATGAGCATATGATCAGCATCCATGAGCAGAGAGACTACACAGATTTTTTCTTCTTCTTTTAACTTTATTATATTTATTTGTCAGGGATCTTGTACGAAAAGCATGCCACTCATACAATCCATTTTTTTTTACAAGACAGTGAAAACCAATTATTCTGAACATGTGGTTTCACCACTACATGTAATGATATTTCCTTTCATCCCAACGCTCTGTCAGCAGTCATGCACATGTAAGAAGCAAATTAGAAACCCAGTTGTGCATATACACGACCTAGATATCAACTTTCTCCAGGAGAAATCTAGATGGAGAAATCCAGGTTCATTTTCTGTAACCTAGCCGGTTATTTTTCTGTAACCTAGCCGGTTACAGAAAATGTGTTTCTCTTTTACACGACTTTTACTAAATCAGTTTACTGAAGAAGGCCGACTGTAACCTGGAGCCTTACAAGACTACCCCACTGACTTAATATTAGGCTACACTCCTCGAACACTGCTGGACATAAAAAAGGGATCAAAATCAATGCAGCAGAGATACAGCCTCTTTTATTCCACACATTTTTCATTAACCACAATGCATGTGGAATGCTCACAGTTTAGTCAGAGATGCAGGTGTGTTTTAAGATAAGAGAAGATAAGATAAAACTGTATTATCTATTTCTGTAAATTTGTAGTTGGCTTCACCAGCTTCCATAAAGTATACATAAAAACAAAAGACACACACACACACACACACACACACACACACACACACACACACACACAAAACACAAACATTATAAACACAGTAAGAGCTTCAAGCAGACCAGATATGAAAATACAGGTTGAAATACATCACTTAAGAATTCATCAAAGAAACTGCACGAGGGATAAAATAACTTTTAAAAAGGTTTTTTGTTGCCCAGGGTACCCTGTAACGCCTTCCAGAGGGGTGCTTTTCAAATTCAACAAAGAGCGGATGTGAAAGATCCCCCACAATTTGCAGTGCTTTCTGCCTGCAGTGGAGGGCATATATCTCATTCCTTTTTATGCTAGTAGATGCTAATGTAGCCTCAAGCTGCTAGCATCAAGCAAAGATGAGGAGCGGGCTACAGATGTCTGTGTAAACTTATTTCTAACCCCCCCCCCCATTTTAAAACGTATTTAGCCCAAACTGATGCTAACTTGAAGTGGCATAACTTGATGCAACTTATTAAATTTCAAGTCGACTACTTGTATCACCGTCCCTCCACTGTGACTCACTGTCATGGGACTTTTGCACTAATGACATTAACTACCCGCTTGATTTGTCTACCTCCAACTGGAAAGCTCATATTAGCTTCAGCTGAACTTAACTATTCTTTTCTATCCCTATCTCTTACCTATCTTTTAAATTGGGACAAGAAGGGATTTCTTCACAGCTAATATGAACAGATGGAGTGATTACAGCTTTGATTTTTGAGCCGTGCACAAGCGAGTTCTTTTCTGTATGATTTCTCCCACATCTCCTTACAACAAGGGATCTGGCCTTTTAGACTGTATTTCCACAAACTGTGTGGTTTCTTGACACACAGAGGATCATTGATAAAATGTGGTTTTCTTTCTACACAATGACTTTTTCATTGGCCACATTCCTCTCCATCGTTTGAAACCTGCTCTGAAAGATCTGCCTCTTTCTGTTTTGTGTTGGATTCACGGTGTAAAATGCAGTTTAGAGGCCTGTAGAGGCTGGACAGAAGTGGTCACGTTTTCTCAACAATGACAGTAATGACTCAAGTTTATTGTAGCGACAGATAGATGTTAATATTCTACATGCAACACTTTTGAATCAAAGACACTACATGTTCGCCTTTGGATACGCCATCTCACCGGTACAAGGACAAACTCCTTCTGACTGTGCGTCAGGCTTCCTATAGACGGTGTAATGCACCGTCTTGTCATGCACATTTGCAATGCTAAGCAGCAGCCAGGTGAGTGGCAGTCACAGTAGTTGATTTTAATAGGGAGCAGCTATTTCGGTAAGTCCTCCAGCAGGCTTCTTTCTCTGGAGTTAATCACATTGAACAACACACCACAACGCTGCAGCTCCTCTCTCTTCCTCTCTGGGGTCTCCACTGGCTCTCCCTTTTCTTCTGGCCCCACTCTCATCTTCTCCCTCCCTCGCTCTCACTGCTGCTCCTTGTTTTTATTTATATCTATGTCTTCCCTTCCCCTCGTCTCGTTCACACCTCTTACTCGTCTCTACGTCCCTCCCCACCAACTTCTCTCAGTTAATCAACCAGAGTCTCTGAGGGATGTTGGGGGTTGAATGTCGTCAGATTGGCTGGATTGTGATAATTACTCATCATCATTCCCAGGCTACCAATCCAGTTTCACCCAAAACTGTAATTTAAAACAGCCATCTTTCCTCTACTAATACTGAAACAATCAGTTTTACACACACATCACCAGACAGCTGTTGCCTCATCACACAGCGACACATGAGGTGGGGAACTTTCCATGTAAGTACACGTCTTTCAAGAGATACAACCAACAGGAATCAAAAAATTCTGATGTTAAAGATTTTTAGACAAACTGCAAACAAACCAACAGTTAATTAGATTACTTCTTTTCCATCGTTCTTTTTTCTTTTTTTAGGGGGATAATCAGGTTCAAACTTAGACATCCCACCAATAGCATTTATTTTTGTGGAGTAGGTTAAGCAGCACTGAATTACTCATTTTGCCAGACCTAATATTACATAAGGAAAGTTGCCTTGCCTTGAATGCAATTCATGCAACACTTCATTTTAGAAAACTTTTAAACTCTGCCCAGCAGATGTGACACCAGCGTACACCGGGATAGTAATCAAGTGGACCCACTGTAGCGCTGTGAGTTGCAGACAGTTTGTGTCTACAGTGGTAATGTTACTGGTACACTGTTCATTTAAAGGGCAGTGGATTTAGGACAGGCAGTGAAATGATGAGAAAAAAAGCGGCTCTCACCAAGTACGACTCGGTTCCCTTTATTCGAACCAAAGACCTCTTGAAAAGAATCAGATCATTCACATAATCATAAACATAATAATAACAAACATAAACATCACTACAACACTGCTGCATGCTGATATCTCAGCAATTAACTTTGTGAATACCTTATTACAGACATGAATGACGGCCAAAACTATGAAAACATCACCCAAAACAATCCAACAACTCTCCTACTGTAGGGTATGTGAGGGTTCATTCACCTTACCAAAAATATACTTTTAACAATATACATTGTTTGCTTTTACCTGTAAATAATACAGACTTTAACAAGATAAAGTAAGTACAAAAGATATTAAATTCTGAGAAGATATTATAAATATCTTCTCAGAATTTTCCATGGCAAATACAACTTTTAATAAAAATGCTAATTGTACCAGCTCACACTGGTCCTGCGGTGTGTGTGTGAGTTAAAAATAATTATAAATTATTGAACGTAATTAAGTCTTTGCTATTACGACAACACCAACACACACAAACAAGAACAAGGGTCTACTGCTGCCACACGTGAGCTTTGTTATTTAGAGCGCTGAAAATGAAATATTTCTTCCAGATTTCAAGGGGGACTAATTAGGGTGAGCACGTGATGTTTTTGTGTTGCACATGACATAATGTATGCACATAAGTATAATATATGAAGTACGTCTCAGATAAGATACAGCACAACCAAGGTGTGTTCAGTTGAAAAGTAGACGTCACAGAGTGCTCAGCTGTTTCATAGATTATCTTAAATTCCCTATACTCTCATAAATATCCCTTGAAGACATTCAGTAATACCGCTGTCCTAATTCATGTAGCTGATTCCCTGTACAATCGGTCTGATCATATCTCTGTTCCGTTGCTCTTACCAGGCGTCTGAACTAATGTTTCCCTCCAATTAAACTGAGAGCTCAGGGCTGTTGGGTCTGAACTGGTCAATTAATTGATACTTCCATTGTGATGAACCTACTTTCATGTTGTGCTTTTATCATGTCCATTCAGTATAATGATCCCATATCAGATCACTGACACGGGCGCAGCATAGTCTTCTGTTGAACTAAACACAAACTACCGATTTACTGTAATGAGCTGACCAATAGAGAAGCAGAAGTGAAGCTTTTTTGCGAAACATTTTTCAACTGCAAAGTTCTGAACTGTTAAGCGGCATGTGTGAAGTTTCTGTGCTACCAAACATATCTGTCTCATGTCAATAGATAGCTCCACTGGGCAAAGTCTACATGTCAAACTGTCTGACACCTCTTGTATGCTAATGAAGAACAATTGATCTAGAATGGAAAGGACACTTCATCCTTCATAGTCCAACATGCTTTTTCCCCCTACACACACAAACCTCTTTTGCAGCTCATGACTCACCCGAAACTACGTTTTTTTAAACACGTACACTAACATTTTTCTGTCTGCTTCGTCACTCGCCCTCCCTCCTCACCAGTTTAAAACAAAAACCTCTAAACCAGGCCAGGCCAGCATTGGTGCATTGCGTAACTCCCCATCACACAGTTTAGCTCCCAAGGTTATGTTAAAAGACCTCGATTACATAATGACTGGTCAGCTGTGAGCGAAAACCCCCCCAAAAGTCATGTCAAACAGGATAAAATCCAGTTATTTTATATTGAGTGTGGTTACGAATTGAAAATCTATATCAATTTTAAAAAAATAGCACGTTGACACACATTTCTTTTTCACTCTCATTGTTGTTTTTGCATCTCTTCATTGCAAACCTTTGGACATTGGTCACATTGAAACACAACCAGTGCACTTACTTTTAACAGAGACTTGACGTATATTAAATCCTGGTGCTCTAACCTTTTTGTGTCACACGAGCAGGGTGTGGGATATTTTGGAGAGTTCTTATCTCCTGCTTGACAACACACACTGTTGCAGTTGTACATGCCAATGAAGGTATTCACACTTCTGTCAAGTCACTTACAAAGAGTATCTGTGGCATCGTGTTTATGCTTGACTCTAGAATATTAAATAAAGATGTTGATTGAAATGACTGTAGATGTTTAACACCTACAGCAGCAAGTTGTAACAACATATGATATGCTTTTTGTTTTTCCCAATGTGACACAAAGACAGCACCACTGTTTGAGCTGTGAACAAGTCTAATTTGTATGTTAAATGTCTGAAGTGAACAATGCCTCCAAGGAAAATTGATAGGTTAAGTGATGCTGTTAAATGCTCCACTATGTTCCACAGCTATTTGCTAACTGCTACTTCATTTGATGTTGAGCGGGGAGTGTACAGTGGATTCATCAGAGCTTTTTCCCGCTGAAAACAGCTGCCAGCTGCAGCTGTAAGTGGGGTTGTTGAGAGTGATAAGAGTGAACCAAAACCAAAGAGCGAAACTGCTCTAAACAGCTGCAGAGTTGGGCGATAATCTCTGCATCTTTATCACTATAAAACAACCCCCTGTCATTCCACAAACAGTAATTGAATACATTGTATAAAAATATCAATTAGTGCAGCCTCACGTTAAGTAAAAAACTATTATGTACAATCTCTCTAATTTAAACCAGTAGCACTAGCAGGAATATTCATTAAGCTTAATTCAAACTTTTTGTTGAGACAATCTCTAAACTTTGATTCAAATCTATGGTTAGTTTTGAAGCTGTAATCTTTTGGTTTTATTGTACTGAAGCTGTTTATTGCAAGCTGTGGTATTCCTCACACTGAACACCACCAAAAATTGCCACCTGTGCCTAAAATTTAATAGGAGAGTGTAATTACTCTGAATTATATTCAGAGCGTGGTTCAGAGGACTCTGCATTTAGTTGAGCTCAGAGTGACTGTTTGCACGCTCTCTTCTGCGACCGCCTCGCTCTCTGTCTTTTTTGCCCACATACTCTCTTGTCTTTCAAACAAACAGGTGTAGAACAAAACACTGCTGCTATTCTCTCAGCGCCCTCCTCCCTCTTTGCCTCCCACTTTCCTCCCTGACCCCCCCCTCCATCTCCCCCTGCCCGTGCAAATGTCAGCCTTCACATCCTCTGCTATCAAAGGCTCCGCAGTCACAGCAGGATCCACCCAAACCTGACTGATTCTCTCACATCATACTGCTTCTGATGGAGAAAGAAGACGAAGGCACGACAAGAAACACTTGCTCTCCTTAAAACACAGGTCGGTTTGGTTGAACAAACACGTGAATGAACATGCATGTTCAGGTTTGGTTTTGTGCAGGATCTGACTCGTCCTACAGCACACACACAACATGAAACTGCACATCAGGAGCTTCAGCCTCACATTAAAGTCAGCAAAGGACAAACCACTCTCACTGCCGTTGCCAATGTCATGATATACCTGCAAAGACAGTAAAGATGGTGACTTCAAAATGAGCTCATCTTGACTAATAACACAAAGAACAGATCTTGTTTGAGTGGCGGTATCACAGTAGGATGGGGTCTTGATAAAGGTTTTATTCTGAAATGTTTGTTAGAAAGATGTGCTTGTTTCTCATTCAGGGAGGGTATAACAATACAATGCCACTCAGTAGCATTGTGGGACATTATAGGAGTTGGCATTTTCACACTTAACACCCACATGTGAGAGTGGTATCGATCTTCTTGTCAAGTCATTTTGTGTTTATTTTGCTATTTGCTTTTTTATTGTCTATATGCTTTATTCATTTTACAATCTAGACCCTCTGTTGTTAGAATGAGGAACCACCCCCCCCCCAAAAAAAAGTGGAAGAAAGCTCAGGAAGAGCAACTGAGGAGGGATCCCTCTCCCAGCACAGACAGACATGCAATGGATGTCATGTGTCCAGAATAAATTTACAACAGAACTGATAGCATATACAATTATGATGACAAATGTAGATTGTATAACCTGTGTGAAGAGGGATCCTGGAAGAAGAAAAGCAACAACAATCAGTGCTACTCTAAGTGTTAAAATTGATCTATCTAAAAAATCAAGATCCCACGACTCGATTTCACAGCAGAGAAGGCTCTTGGAGCAGAATGCCATTTTCTTTCATTCTCACAACATTCACATTTTGGTGATAAAAGGCTTTCTGAGCACGTGTGATTAAAAACCACGCATGTCTGCTGGCTGCAGGGTGGCGGGCTCCTGTCAGTGGGATGTGGAATACAGAGGAGATCTTTAGCCCTCGTGGTGCTGCGGCCCTTTGGAGCTCACTGTAGTTAATTAGTGCCATGGCCTCAGGACTTTTATCTGCTCTGTGTATAGGAGAGAGGGAGAGGGAGAGAGAGATGGTACTGATGCAGAGCTGGGGAGCTGCTGTGACCTGTGTGTGCGTGTGTGAAGTGAATCTGTAAGAACGTACTGAGCTGATTGCATGTTAGCGTGCCTTGCATTGAATATCTGCGTGTGTGTGGGGGGGGTGTTATTAAAGTTGTGGGGACATAAATCTGTTTTCATAGTCACATTGTGAGGTCCTCCCTCATGAGGAGAAAAAGCAAGTCCCCATAATGTAATCATTAAACTTTAGGGTGAAGACTTGGTTTAAGGTTAAGGTGTGGTGAATGTAAGTCAATGTAATCTCTCCGGAACTAATGGAGACACAGCTGTGTGTGTGTGTGTGTGTGTGTGTGAGAGAAAGAGAGAGAGAGAGAGAGCGCTACTGAGGACTCATTAGGGTCTTTGAGAGATGATGAGGGGCTGGTAGAGTGAAACTTGAAAGGCTGGGAGAACAAACAGGGCATTTGGCGCTTGATTCAGTCCAGTGTTACAAAGAAAAGAGGAGGGGATGATGAAGAGCTCGCTTTACCCCTCTCTGCTTAAAACAACAGCTCTCTAATCACTAACACTTCTCCCCTGAATTTTGGTCTGAGAAATTAGTCTCTTTTCACTGATGGATTTGTCCTGGCAGGACTGCGCTGAAGCAAATTGGTGGTACAAGAAAGACGCACTTGTTCAGTGACAGTTGCCCTTAACAGTTAAAGTCAAGGGCAGCTGGATTTGGTTGAAGATACTGGAAGGCGTTTCATCCCTCATCCAAGGGACTTTTCAGTTCTAAGTGACTGGTAGGGAAACTCAGCTATTTAACCTCAGTTGGGTCGTTTGCCAAGATTGTCGATACTGCTGGTTCGTTAGTGTTCCTGGTTGCTGTAACGACAGTCGTTACAGTTACATTTACATTTACTCATTTGGCAGACGCTTTTATCCAAAGCGACTTACATTTGAGGAACAACTTACAAGTATCAACAGAGCATCAAATATAGATCTACACCTGACAGTACATACTAGTAAGAGCAGCAATAAATACCTAGGGAAGGAAGTAAGAGTTAACAAAAAGTACAATCACAATAAAATGGGCAATCAATACAAGAATTTTTTCAGTTGGGTAACTATGACCTGGATGACTGAGAATCTTCATAGACAAGGAAATTGATGGTTAAAGTTTGGCCATCCCCAAGAAAACATGAAAAAAAAGCCCATCCCAGAGAGTAGTGGGAGGGTTTTTCATGGATATTTCTTTGTAGTTTCACATTTTATATTTGTGCAACTTATTGTGTAAAAAAAAAAAAGAGACCAAACATGGCATCTTGTTACATGGAGGTGTGTTCTGATATATGCAGAGTATTATTTTATGAGGTTGGACAGAAATACTGCAGTGCACAAGCCCTTAGTGGCTGTATTGTCAATATTTTGTTTAACATAAGTGGTTTATTTGAAATGAATGGGAGGGTCCAAATAAAACATAATACTGCTGGGGAGGGTCTTACTTTTTTATAAAATAAAAGATCGAGCTCCCCTCTCCATGGTTTGTGTACAGCACTTAATGAAACAAATGATCCACTCACGCTAAAGATTTTATTTTAACGTGTACCGATGTATTGTGAACACAGCTTGTCACGTCCAACTGAAAGTGCGTGTTTCATTCTCTGAGTCAGAGGATAAGTGTGAAAGTCTCACAACCAGTAGACAATATTCTGCAGTTCTGTTGAGCCTACAAGTGCAGGTGTTAAAAAAAAGGAATAAAAAAAGAGAGAGATGACCAATGCTACACAACAACAACGAGTGAGGAAACCATCTAGGTGCGTAAGTGCGTGTGTGTCAGCCACAAGATATTCATTTCCTCTGAAAGAGTGCTAACACAACAGTCCCTGTGTATATGAGCTGGCAGGGAAAGGTCAAAAAGAGTTTGAGTAGGTTTTTGTTTACTTTACACTAACTCATTTTTTAATTTTCCTTAACTGTGTTTTGACTGCAGTTCTACGCTTCACTACACGTATCAGCCGCTTCCATTACAGAGAATAAATTAAGTCATTAACCGCAGCAGAGACGACACAGAGGAAAGCCAAGTTTTAAATTCTAAATAAAAATCTACACTGACTTACCAGAAAGATTATAACACCTGTAGCATGTAATGCAATGCAATAAAATTGTTCTGCAATGTATACTAATGTTCACTGTGTTGACCCAATTCTACAGTAATAATTCCGTCTGTGCTTCGCGGTAACACTGTAATGGATTGGATTATACCTAAAAGGTACAAATGATGAAGAGGAGTGTACCAGTTTGCATGTATGTCTGGGAAACTCACCAGTGTCCGCACAGATGAGCTTTCTCCATCATGTCAAGTGGAATTAGCAAAAGATGGGGCAGTGGGTTTCCAAAATAAAATGTCTGGGAAGATTTCATTGAAACCCTTTTGGTATTTGAGTGAAGCTAGTGACTAATTGTTTAGTCAATTAATCAATAAAGCAAATGACCCATTTTTGATGCACAAATGCCAAACACATATACTCACTATAAAGAATAAACTGAATAAACAAATCTAAAAAAAAGGCACTTTTTGTCCAGTCAGTTATCTATCCTGTTTGGTGCTGCTTTTGAGGTGTGGCCACATTTGTATTCAGCTGTTTTCTTTACGCTGGCGCCCCCTTGTGGCCGTTCTCTTTTACCACCACGATTACAAGAAACAAAGTAATAGAGGAGAATGTCACCAATGATTTAATAATAGTTGGCAATAAATAATGAAGTAATGACGCAGCATGCATAAAGGAAGTGCTGAGCTTTTTGTAAATTGTGTGGTCTCCTTTGAGACGCTTTGTATTTTACTTGTTAATCTGACCATGTAAAAGAACAGAACAGACGCATCTTTTGAGTTTTTTTTAATATTTTTATTTTTTTTACTTTTTCTTTAAAAAATGACAAGGTCCAAGTATTTTGGAAGCCCCGCCCTTAACCTATGTTTCCCAGCTGGCTAGCTCGACTCTAAAGCAACCAGCAAAGAAAAATAGTCATATGGACGATTGATAATATACACCCCATATACAGCAATACATAGTGGTCTACCATAATGTTACCAATAATACACAACCTCCAATGAGGCTTCAATTCAAACTGTTGAATTGCCACTGATATGGTGCATTTCAATTGCAACCGTCAACCAATGACGGTTTTTTGACTAGTGTGGGTGGGGTTCAGGTTGCGACGGTGGGGCGACAAGGTCACCGACAGCTGCCTTTCTTTTCACACAAGCAACAGCTCAGCTGATCAACATAACACGTGGTGGTTTTCACACAGCGTTAGGATTCGGCTGTTGACCTGAACACCCCCTTTAAACCAATCAGATTCAGCATAAGTGCAAAGTTTAGGAGGCACTGACACACACACACTGCTATCTCAAAGAGCCCGACTAAAAGTCACTGAAAGTCCTCTCGGCTCTAATCTGTCAAACGGGTATGAGGGTTGAAATGTTGGGTTAGTGACCAACAGTTTCCTGCTGGTTGACTTTAACCTGGTTATAATGCAGGTCAGGACACAGGAAATGAACAGTCTGCTGTATGGATCCCCATAGAATTAAACTTTTAAAAAGTCCACTTCAATTCCACCAAGTTCAAGTCCTTTCTGCGAATTCAACTTCTTTCTTTCCTATTTCACATCATCCTGCATACAGTAACAGCAGTTAAAGACAGGGCAAACTGTGTAAATGGGTGTGTGTGAGTGTGTGTTTGCATGTGCCAGTGACCCCCGCAGTGGTAGAGACAGCATAGAAAAGGTTTCTGTATGTGCGTGAAATAAAGATGGAGCCTGTACACAGCGTGAGCCAGCTCGAGTCCATCTGCGTGTCAGGCTACAGACATGACTCCCAGTGCAGCTGCAGGTCTGTGCTGTCCAGAAAATCTGTCGAGAAGACGCTCTGTGGAGTATGCGGTGCCAGCGGGACCAGACTCGTCCCACCTCCCCCTCCTCCTCCTCTCCCCCCTCCGCTGCTCCCGCTCCCGCCGCTTGCGGTCCCCACCATGGAGATATCCAGCCAGTCCATGCTGTCCAGTGTGGGGTCGCCAAAGTCCAGCCCAGTAGAGTGAGGGGAGAAGCCCAGGTCGGACGTGTCCATGGGGGAAGGAGGGTGGTCCAGGATGCTGGGCGTGCTCAGCATCTGGCTGTGAAGGTCGTCGATCAGCGTCAGGCCGCCGTCGGGCTCCACGCCCAGCAGGGGGGCGCCTGTGGTGCTCTCCAGGAAGTCTTCCAGGCGTCCGCTGCCTGTGCAGGGCTCTCCCACAGAAGGCTGAGGGGAGATTAGGGGCTCTGTAGGGGTGGGAGGGGAGAGGTGGAGGGGAGTCTGGGGAGAAGATGGGGAGGGTGGGTCAGAGTGGAGAGGGGCGAGGGAAGGGTCCGGGTTGGCCTTGAAGCCGGGGATTTCTGAAGGAGGGCCGAGAGAGAAAAATATCATCAGCACAGGAGACGACAGACTCGTGGTGTCTGACTATCATTAATGTTTAAATTTAATATAATGACTTTATTACCTCCACTCTTCAGCAGGATGTCAAACAGGTCATCCATCTGCTGACTGTTCACGCCATTCTCCTGCTAACAGAGAAAAAGATGTTATCACATGACTGTCACATGTAAACACAGGCTTCCACACAAGACAAACTGACCACATGAAGACACAATGTGCAGCATATGGCATATGAAATATATGATATTGGACTAAATCAATAAAACTGACTTGCCTATAAGAACTTGAACAACATGAAGTGAAATAAACACTTATTAAATGTCAGCAGTTATATGTTTCTGTGCAAATTTGCAGAAACTATGTAACATGTTTTTATTTTGTTAAAAATAAAATTAGCGTATATTTTAAGCTTGTAAAGTCAGTTGTCTGTCTCACACATTATGCTTCTGCTTTACTCATTCCACCTGTCTACACAGGCCACGTAATGGCTCATGTTTTGCTCATGTAATATACATGTCACCTCAGCGCAAAGCTTATTTTAATGCTTGAAGTCTGTTTTGCTTCAGTTTTCAGTACAGTCACCAGAGTGATTGTGTATTGGGCTCTGAGCACTGCCAAAACAAGGGGACCTGCTGCTCTGCTAACATGCTGATCTCACCTCCTGCGTTAGTGGCTGTAAGTATTCGCAATAAGTGTTGGCCAAAGAGGTGTGTTTCATGTGGTGACGTTTGAAAACCTAATTTAAAAATGTAATCAGCGTATATGTCACTTTGTTTTTAATGTGATAAAATTTTATTCAAGATCTAAAGTTAAAAACATGCCACTTTGGGAACCACTGATCTAAAAGTTTAAACATAAAACATCTGTGGTAGTTCTGTTCTCTGGTCTGTATGTAAATGTGTATTAGTCACTTGGAATCTAAAACAAGGGCCAGTAGAAATGCTTCATCAACTCTGAACAGAGCAGAATATGATGTGTTGTGGTTTGAGCAGCAAGTGTCTCTTTCTCTCTGACCACTTGTCACTTGTGAAATATACTTGCAGATATCTCACATCTGAATGCAACACGTTTCCAACCACTCTCTGGTAAAACGTAGACACATTTCCAGCAATGCATTCAGTAAGAAGATAATTAAGCAGAAGTACAGAAGGCAGAGTGAGAAGAAGATGCACCAAAAAAGAAGAACAGATCATCCCTGAAATACCCTAACACTACAGGATTTTCACAGACGCAAATGGAAAACACCACTGCAAAACTTTCCAACGGCCTTCAGAAAAATGAACACACAGCTCAAGTGTGGGAAGCTAAGAAAAAGTAGAGGAACAGAGAGACAAGAGAGAGACAGAACAGGAGGACATACTTTGGAGCGTTGAGTAGGAAGGGAGGTGCTGGGTTTGGGAGAGGGAGGGGTGAACAGTGTGTGCCGGTCGTAAGGCGGACACACCTCCTCTCTCTGTCAGGGTGGGATGATGAGATGATGGAGTGAAAAGAGAAAGAGAAGAAACAGGGAGGAAAAGTTAATGAAGTTTACAACAAGTGGAGAGGCCTGAGCAGAAGAGATGACATGGCGATGGGAGCTGTCAGGAGCGGAGAAGGTGGTGGCGTTACCTTGAGAGATGAGATTAAGTTGCTTTGGCTTTCGCTGTCTGATGTGTCGTCAAAGAAAGGCTGCAGACTGGGCGGAGCGGTGACGGACAGGCTGGGCTCAGGCACGCCATTGGTGTCCAGGTGCAGCCCCGGCTTCTGTCCCTGAGTGAAGAGAGTGGCGGAGACATATTTAGACTGTACAACAGCAGACATCAATATGTTGAATACTCAAGTGTGATTGGCTACTGAAGTATATCTAAATATCAGGCTGCTGTTTTACATTGCATCTTCATCTACGGTCTGTTTGATTTTATAGATGATTTGTGTTGAACTGTGTTAGTGGCAACACCTTGTGGTAGGAAAAGGTTACTGCTTGGAAGATACAGACAGCCCTGCTTCTCATCAAATCAATTTTAATACTAATTTATTGTACAAGACATATACAGTAAGGTCTGACATTACTAGTGAGGGTTAATTTGTGAATAAAACCAATAACAGTTGCCCAAAGTGTCTGGTAAAGTTTTTTGAGATGATTCATTCAAAACACCATTATAGAGCACTTGACAGAAGAGAAGAAGAAACAGTTCAACAGCAAATATGATATAAAAGTAAGACAAGAGTAAGGCAGAATCAAAAAGTATAAAAAGATGTATCCAGATTTAGCATCTGAGGCTACCCAGAGCTCATTCTAACTATAATCTACAATCAGTATTTCATATTATATATACTTGTCCCTACACAAATAAACATTAAATAAAGAAAGCATGTGCAATAAAAACAGTAAAGCATGTGTCATAGTGGCATATATTCTCTGTTGCACCTTTTTGATTGGCTGGCTCACGGGCTCGGTCTCTGGCTGCTCTTTTGATTGGCTGTCAGTGCTGGGGAGTTTACTTGGAGTGGACTGCAATCTCTAGAAGAGGGCAACAAGCAGAGAGAGCTGCAGATAAATTTTTTATCCATGTTATTAACCCAGCACAGCCCACCGAGGAAGATCACGTTTACCGTACCTGCAGTGTGATGCGTCCGTTGGTTTTGGCCAATGAGGACACTCCGTTCTGTCCGTCTGTGGTGTGATTGGTGAGAGCGATCAGGTAGTGGTTGCCATTGCTGTCGGTGACCAGTGTTGGCGTGCCATTTGCCTTGAGGAGGTCTAATGAAATGGCCTGAGTCTGGATCTGAGTGCCATTCTGCTGGTTGACAAAAACTGGGGTCACCTGGAAACATAAGCCAAACACTAAGTTTCTCTCTTTCAGTGACAATAAGATTTTCCAAACTAATGCATTTATTCACTAGCCAACACCTTAAGCGACAGGTGGTGTTGAATGTGGTGAAATTCCAGCCTTTTCATTTAAAATATATTTCATTATGTGGAGCTGCTGTGACATTACCTGTTGTGTGGTGACAGCTGCTGTCTGCTGCCTTTGCTGCTGCCTCTGCTGAGCCTTCAGATGCCTCCTCTGCTGGGTTTGGTTCACTGCAGGCTTCTGGATCTGCACCTGAACCTGCTTCAGCTGAACTGTGTTTTTCTGCTGGCTCTGTTGAACTTGCCCTTGGGTTTGTTTGACCTGGTTCTCCTGCACCAGTTTCTGTTGACTGAGTTTTTGTTGGGCTAGTTTCTGCTGTGCTAACTTCTGCTGGGCCTGGAGCTGTTTTTGTTGGGTCTGCTGGATGATAAGCTGCTGCAGTTGCTGCTGCTGCTGAAGCAGGATTTGGGCTTCTTTCCTCTGCTGCTGTAGCTTTTGAGGGTTCGTCTTAGCCTCTGCCACTTTCTGTAGTTGCGCCTGCTGCAGTGTCTGTTTCTGCTGTTCAGCTTGTTGGATCTGCAGCCGGTGAATCTGCTGCAGCCTGAGCAGAGTCTCCTGAGAGCACTGCATCGGCTGGGGCGGTTTCTTTGTCTGGGCCTCCTCTGTCACTCCCTCCATCCCATCCTCAGGATCCACCTCCTTCTTCACCTTCACCAAGAAGCCGTTGGGGAGAGTCGGTGGCTGAATGGCTGAGGCTTTTATCAGAGTTTGAAGTTTAACCTCTTGGGATGTTCTGCTCTTCTCACTTCCGTCCTTCTCCAACACTATTGCACCGGTCACTTTGCCCTGCTCCAGCTGGGATCTGAGGGTCTCCACCAGCCTCTGCTTCTGCCTGAGCATCCTGGTCAACTCCTCGATCTGTTTGTCCTTCTCCTGGAGCATCTGGTCCTTGTCCAAGGAGGATGTGTCCATGGCAGCGGGCTCTGGAGGCTGACATGAACCGGTTGAAGGCCTGGAGTGGCAGCATGAGCTCTGGATCTCCTCTTTGACCTTGGAGAGAGGTTGTGAGCGCGGAGACACGTTTGGTGGGTGCTGAGGCGATGGGTGTAGGGTGAGTTGGGTCAGGGGAGAGCTCACCTGAAGGACAACAAAACAAGAAGAGAATGTTAGCAAAAAGCTTGAAGGAAGATCTTCAAATATTTGCCAGGGTCCTTATAAAGACAATATTTAAGCATGTTATTTTCTTCACATATGCAGTAGATCTCACCATCTCTCCAAACATGTCTCCATTACAACTCGTCTCATCTGGACTCATCCCAGCCAACGACCTCTCAGACGGAGTAGGAGACACCGGAGGGCTGGAGCTGGTGCTGCCAAATCGCATGACCCGCCCTGGAACCACCTGAGCCAATGATGACAAAGCTAACTTAAACATCCCCTCTCCTGATTGGTGGTCAGGGGTGGTCGCTGAGGTTGGAGAGGATGTGATGGCGCTAGCAGCCGAGGTCGTGCCCTGGTGGCTGGGCTGTGATGTGCCATTTTTCAAAACCGCTGGGGTGCCGCCATGTTGCTCCTGATAGTTGCGGAGCCTCTCAATAAGATCATTCTTGGTGCCTGACACGGTCAAACCACGCAATTTCAGTTCCTGTTTTAACTCAGCAACCTGGAGGATGAGAAACCAGACCAGTACTCATTTAGCAGACATTGACTCAGAGTGTGAAGAGAACAGAATAAGTGATATGGTGGAGATAAAAACACAAAGTGTTGAGTTCAATGGAACATAATTTAGTTCAGTGGTTTCCAACCACAGAACTGGGACCTTTTTACTTGTGAAGTATTGGCCACTTTGAACTCCAAGCCTCTAAAACAATTTCGAATGAAATGACCAGCTTAAGGTTGGGAAACACTGAATGAGTTGTACTTTTGGAGGGTGTGTCAGGTGTGTCATGGTCTGACAAACTACGAACTTCAAAACACTCTTGGTGCATAAATTCAAAGCTTTTAGTGATCATTTACACACTTGATCGCTTGGATTAGTTTTAACACCCACTTCCTGATCTCTTGAAATAAATGGAAGATAAAACAAGTATTTTTTACCATAAAAGACATATTTAGTTAAAAAATATTTTTGGCAGGTACATTTCTGACACTGGGCAAAACTTACTTTGAACTCATCCAGGTTTGCTGGCAGAGAGGTTGGTTTGGCTCCTCCCACTGCAGCTTGGCTCTGACGAGGGGTCCCGCTCTGATTGGAGGAGGCAGAGGTGGTTGTTGTGGGAACACTGCGGGAGGGGGACGGGCCAGAGCTGGTTGTGGGAGGCTGTTCAGTTGGTGGCCTGCGGAGGGGTAGAAAACAGGTATAAATATGTCTTGTCCTTCTTTCACATGGCAGGAGATTTTGACTGAGGCCAGGTCGCAGATGCAACTGTAATGGTGGTAAATGTGAAAAATGCTTTTTATAATTAAAAAAATGTGTTACTTTTCCTTGATCATGTTCTTCACAATACACACAGTTTTCAGTATCTTCTAGGCTTTATAGACTTACCCAAAAACCACTTATCTGGAGGGAACAAACTACAGCACAATATTCCAATCCCGATCTCCACCCTAAAGCCTAAACCCTGAACCCTCACAGACTCATTTAACTTCACCTGCTGAAGTGCTTGAATGTGAGAGGCTGTAAGGGCCTGAAGTGGTAGAACGGGACAGCACTTTACGACACATCACGTTACCTTGATGATGCCACGCAACACAACACATGTTATGTACAATTTTGGGTTTGGTATGAACTGAGGGTTATTCCCAAACGCTAAATCTGCAGAGATGCGGACTTACTGAAAGTCTGCATAAAGGGCTCAAAAAGAGAGAGCCCTCCTGCGACGGTTTGACAGTGGGACATCCCTTAGCCATCACAGACTTGCCGAGAACATGCCTTTAAAAGTCTGTGAGTGTGGACTGGGCCAAGGTTTGGAGAAGACAGGAAAACATAATGAAAACTGCCTGCAGGCTATGCTGCAGACATGAACTACGGGTTCTGGTTCTATATAAAAAGAAAGGGTTTCAAACAAGTTGAGTCTTCGAATAAAAACAATGCAGTCAGTCATCCTTACTTTCAAACCACAAACGCAATGTCATGCTTGACACTCACTTGGGAGGGGCGGGCAGGATGGTGTGGTAATTGTAGTGCTGCTGTTGCTGGTTGAGGATCTGCAGCTGCAGAAAGAGCTGCTGTTGGTGTAGGAGCTTTGCATAGGATGAGTCCATCTGGGGCGGACGCTCTTTGTCTGCCTTCTGGTCTGGGGGGATGTACTGATGGTACTTCAGCTTCTTCACCTACACCCCGGAGGCCAAAAAGTTCCAACTTATACCATCAGTGTGGGACATTCATCTTGCCTCGGCTAGGTCTACATAAGTTATTGATATCTGACATTTGGAAAACTTAAAAAAGTGCAAGTGTGTTTAGTAAATGTAGGTGGAAAGGTCAACAGTAAAAACATAACTACAGCCACAGAACAAGTATTTCCAGTTCAGAAAAAGCAAGCCTGTGTTCTGGTGTTTGAGGATACTGCGGTTACAGAAAATTGTATCTCTTCCCCTTCTATGATGGATTTCTCCTTGTATGAGTGTTAAATGTCAAAACATTGAGTCTAGAGAAAAGCCTTGGATCGCTGATTCTGTGAGAACTGACACCAAAACCACAGGGAGAGCATGGACGCCTAGATGAGTGAGATAAGAGTTTAGCTTCTAGGTTAAATCTGACACAATCTTAATTCTTAGAAAATGAACTGGTGTTATAAAGCAGCCCAATAAATATGTTTTGACAGCTTTTCAGATTTGACTAGTGTGGATAATTATTATGTGAACCCAATCAGACCCCTAAGTCCTGGTCAGCGCCTGTTAAAATGAAAATGAAACAAAGGGATTGCTGACCTTGGGTTTGCTGTCCTTTGGTTTCTTAGGTCTCTGCGGAGGACGGTCTGAACTCGTCTTAGATTGAGTCTGCTGACAGAAATGGGGTCGGGGAGGAGGAAGTAAGGATATGAAGAGATGAGGGAGGGTGAGCCAGTTATAGCTGCTCCACAAATAGAGATTAACGTCAGATTTATTCACAAAACTAGAAACAGGGGAATATTTAATGGTTCTTTACGGGAAGAGAAGAAAATAACCAGCGTTTCCACACCTTGATGTGTCCAGTTGAGGAGCGGGAGTTTGCAGAGGTCCCCGTCGTCCCACTTGTCACTTTTGGGAGTGGGGAGAAGTCTGACCCATTCACCTGGGGAGGAGGTGGTGGAGGCGGTGGAGGAGGAGGAGGGGACTGTTTAATAAACTGAGAAGATATTATGCTGGTTAATAGTGCGACCATGTTTTACTTGTACTCCACTTGCTTTGTTTTATGGCAAAGCCATGACTTTTGTTTTTTGGTTGAGTAAGTTCAACGTGACATCCTATGATGGTACCTGTGTGGGGGACGTGTCGCCGTTTTGGGCGAGCACATCAGGTGGGGACAGCTGAGGGACGGCACTCAGAGGAGAGTCGTGATTGGTTAGCTGGTCTGGTGACAGAGCGTCACTGCTGTCTTCATCTAAAGACGAGCTCTCTCCCCCGGCTCCCTTTGGAGAATCTATGACAACAATTTTTTTCAGAATCAGTCAAACAACAGTTTGATCAGTGGCATCTGGTGGTGGTCTGTTATAAACCTCTGTGACCCGTAAAACAGGGAAAATGGCTCATGAATTTGGGAATGATCCCAGCCACTGTCGCCAGAAGGCAAAAAAGTTCACTTCCTGGCTTCCTCAAAATGTGTTTCACAGTCAAACAAAGCTCACTATTGCCTAACAAGATTAATTTCAGAGAAGTTATACAACACTATATGTCCAACCATGTTTCAAAACAGGGCTATGTCCAAACATAGTTGTTGTGTCATTTCTGTTGCAGAGATGTTAGGTAAAGGTTGTGTGCTATAGCTTTTATGGTATCACATCCGGTAGAGTGATGCAACCTGTAGAGATTAAGAATTGTGTTTAAACACTCACCCTTAAAATACTCAATTACAAAAGTGCGTAGATACATGGCTGTTGTAATTACACAGCTAAAGGTGTGTTCAGACAGAACGGAAATAAGATTATAGAGGTTTGCTTTCTGTAATGTTTTGTTTAGTCAGATGTACTGAATGTTTTTAAATGTTGTAATCTGGATACATGACATTATGTTTGAATGTGTGTTTGTATTTGTTACTGATTCTGTGACTGTAAATGTGTGAGTTTTGTCCATCTTCACTGCAGCAACTGAATTGTTATCTTGGTAATGGTAATCTCAATTAATGTGTGCACGTTTTACTTTTTTTGAGGACATTTAGACAGGGAGCAGTCTGAAAACTGCGACTATTAGAAAGTTTTGAGGTGTGCTTGTAGTTACCCAGCGGTGAGTGCACAGGGCAGTTGACAGACAGGATGTTCTTGTGAACCAGTTCGATAGGACCTGGTCTGTGGGAAATCTTGTCGTTGAGGTCATCTGCCAGTCGCGCTCGCTTCAGCTGCAGCTGCTTGGCCTGCAGGGACGGCTCTGCCGACGTCTCTGTGGAGGACACAACACGACAACATGCATAGATGCAAATTCATCATCAACTCATTCATTTGACAGCTAAAATGAGACAGCGCTAGGTACGTGCTTTGTAAACATAAGATCTACATCAACATTTAATCCATTTAAATATTTTGAGCAGATGCACAAAGACATGAATTTCTGAAGATCAAAGACGCGGTGCTTTAAGGCTCTTTTAGCAATTCCTGGATTTGAATTAATTGAAAAAAACAAAACAAAACAAATGCAGCTATTGGTTTAACAAGAAAATGAATTACGGGATCAAGTCAAACTGAAATAGTAACATAAAAAGACTTACTACCCTAACCCTATGCAAACAGACATGAAAACGATTGGAAAACCTTTTAAACAAGCAGATACAATTGTGCATGGGAAAGGCCTTACATCAAGAATGCAGAATGTGAAGACTTGATGTATGTGGCTGAATAATTAGTTTATGAAATATATGCAGTGCCGCCAAATTACAAATTTAAAATTACAGTTTAACTCAGACCCCATTAATATGAATTAAGAACTATGGATTAACCTTATCATATGAAACTGGTTCCGTTTTGTTTACTTTTTGTTTCCTTTTTACTAAAGCTTCACATATTACACCTAAATGAAACATTTCATTCTATACTTCTGATGTCTATTTCAGAATTCTAAGTCCAGTTCCACTTTTAGGTAAAAACTCACCCTCCAGAATGTGCATCCTGACCAGCTCAGAGCGCTCAGGACGACTCCGGATCTTCCTCTTCAGATAGTCCTCGGTCTGGGGAGAAAAACACAATGTAGGGGTAGCAGTTGTAAGTAAGAGGATCACAAGCAAAAAGATGAGAAACAATAAAGAGTGTGGGGAAGTCCTTAATGGATACTTGTTACAATGCAAAATGCCTACTATACTTACATTTTATTTATAAAATGTAAATTTTCGTCACAACCTGGGAGTTCCTGCAGCTGGTGCTTCTTTCTTTCTTTGCAAGTATGGTTCTTGTTGTTTATGCTATTTATGCTAAAACTAAAAGCATCCACAAACAAGTTACTGATTGAATTACTGTTCCATAACATTAATTAATAACTATATAATGAGTATAACAGAGTTGATGCAGATGCAGACTTATAAGTTCAATTCTACCTCTCGCATTTAAAGTTGCTTAAACTTTGCATGATGGCAATGAAAGACATTTCAAAACAATTAAATAACATGCTAATAAGGACCATGTTGGTTTGTGCAGCTCCTTCCCTGAAGAGTGCTGCTACCTTACTACTATTTGTGTGGCACCAAAAGTTTTGATTTATTTCTTGTCAGCATATATGCTCATACACTGAATTTCAAATAGTGCTTGGTGATCTATGCTGTTCATACATACTGTAAATGTTCTGCCCCACAAAGCTTTAACAAAGCAACTCCACTGAGAAAGCAGGAAACGCACTGTACTTAAGACACTCACCCTTGCTCGCTCCAGACTCCTCCGCTGTTCGTGAAAGGCTGCTGGGCTTTTCAGTGCTGCATGGACAGAGAGGGACGGGGGGGTGGTTAGAGAGACGAACACAGCTCATACAGGCTCTGAGTCGTGATGCTCTTTTCAGCAAGTGACAATGTGAGAACAGATACAACTATAGAGGAAGACAGACTCAAAGCAGAAGTGGCTGCTGGACGAGAAGGTCGGGAGTGCTATTCTGACCCCCCCACACTCGCCCCCCCCACACGCAACAGCTTAGGAGGCTGATGGGCTGCTGCAGCATGCTGTGTGTGCAGGAATAAAGCCCAGTTTCTCTGCAGAAACTGCCACCTCGGTTATCACTAAGAAAATTGAAAATTCCAGTCATGTTCTCATTGTGTTCATTGTGGCTTTTACGTTGAAGCAGCTGGAAGAGTTGGCTTAACTTAGGTAAGTTAGGTTTTAAGGAGCAAATATGCAGAAAAACCTCATGAAACCACATGACTGTGGCCACGACCAGAGCTTTCCCAAACCTTGACTCAGCATTTTCTTAAGCCTAATTGTTGCCATACTGCCTTCTGGGAACTGAGATGGTCAAGTTATTCCATACAATTTTTCCATGTATTCTTTCTGTTAGTTTGAACTGAGACAGCTCAGCTTTTTGTGTCTGTGACTCAGTGTTGCACACAAAAAGAGGCACTATGCGAGATTTGGTTTAAGCTCAAACATCCAACACACATAACCTGTTTAATGCAGCAAAACCTTTTTGTGTGACAAATACTAATGTGCATATCCTGATTTAACTCTTACTTTTCTAAACCAGCACGACAGCAGAATATGCCACTGGCATGTGCTGAATTCAGTGGTAGATTTTGAGATTTGTAGACAGCAGACTGCCCAATCTATCAACTCTAGACCAACTGTCTGTATACAATAAGTCTGAGAGATGGACAGTATTTGGGAATCTGAGAGACATCTATTGTTAATGACCAGTAGTCTGGAGTGGATCATTAAAAAGCAGTAGGAAGACAGAGGAGAGAGGACTGATGGACAGACTGCTGCACACACAGAAAATCTACATTCATCACAGCACTCAACCATGACCTAGTGTATGTGTATATGTTTGTGTGTGTATATGTATATGTATGTGTATGTATGTATGTATGTATGTATGTGTGTGTGTGTGTGTGTGTGTGAGCAGAAACACATATTTACATATTTCTAGAAATACACTTACAGCCTATTTCTGGCTGGACTTCCTCTTGAAAGCACAACAGTGTTTCACCATTGAGGAGAAACAGTCGAAAAAATAAACAATGTTCAACACAAAAATGTTGTTCCAAAGCTTCAAATATCACTTTGAATGTATTAATTTAATTCCAAGGGCTTAAAACAATATTTTAGCAGATTTAATTCCATCTCTTATTCATAATGTCAGACTAAAATCTGTATGTAACACAGTTTGGTCCACTCAAGGTACTGGGCCAAGAGCACAGTTTCTAATTTAATATCATGACTAACTAAACTGAGTAAAGGAATTTGTAGATGTTCTTAATTAGACACCAAGTCCAACCACACTCACAGGCTTTAACAGAAACTTTCATTTCAAATTTCAAGGTGAGAGTCTGGGAAAGGAAAAAGAAAACAAACAAAGATATTCACTCTATTTGGAGAAGGACATTAGGACGGCAGTGGCAGTTACGATCATGCAATATAGTGATCATCGATTAGTCAAGGTCTGGTGAAATACTTGTCAAAGGTGTGAGAGTGTAGGAAGAATTCATCATGACAAAACCGCTGCATGCCAGTTGTGATGGAACGGTCAAGATCAACAACAAACAGCACTATCATCTGCAGAAACTAAATAACTTGCGAACAAGCGAAAAAAAAAAATCTTTGTCATAGAAATTAGGGTTTGATATCAGTTTATCAATATGTATATTATTCAGAATTATAGCTTATATTTTATAGTCTTTCAGGGGACCCAGTGATGCTGTACCCATAATGAGGCAGATGAGGATGGGGTTGATGTGCTGCTGATGTATAATCGTGAGCTACATCTCATTGTACTTTTACCACTTTCACAGCAATGTCGGATGCGACCTTCTGCTGCCTTTCAGTCCCTCTGTTATTGCTTAGTTTGAGCATAATGTAGCTCTAAGTGACACTTTATTCAGTTTCAAGTATAAAAATGGGACATAATTGAATGTCTGAACAGCTGGTCTTTATGACTGCCATTATATTACACTGGTGCAATTACCAGAAACAATAAAAACAACACCTGTATTGTGCCTGGCTATCTGTCTATACTGAAACACAAAAGAAACAACAACCCAATAGAGTCAGAGACAACAGAACAGAGAGATTTACCCTGAAGAACAAATGATGATCTATTGATTCAACAATGCTCCTTACAAAACTGTGCTCCTAACGCACAGTTTTGTAAGGAGCATTTGATAAACTCAAATAAAAATAAACAATGGAAAACAAGGCAGAACAATCTGGACCCGCAAAAAGGAATTGAAATCTTTTGGCACATCCGCATCTTTTTCAAATCTGTTTTCATTAGTGGGAACATGAACTGATTCTACTCAGAACTTTAACCTTTTCCAAAACTCCACGAATTCACCACCCTGAGGAAATGTGGTTCAATATTTAACTTTCTAGTGGTAAAATGTATCAGAATTACTACACCGTATGACTGAAAAAAGATGACTGACCTCAAGACACGGGAGCATTGTTATTGCTTGTTTAACCGCTTTGCTCAAGAACAACTAGACGGCGCTTACTGAGAAAGGAAGGGTGGGAAGTTCACTCATTCACACCACCTACAATCACAAAACAGCTGTGAAGAGTTGATACCACAACAGAAACGGACCCTTCATCAGTTCCCAGCACTCACTGTCTCGTCTAACGCTGGGCAACATGTGTTGAACGATACGTTACACTATCATTAAGAATATTTTAACATTATACATCACAATTTGGAAACTGTATTTCCAAAATCAAGTATTTACACATCACCATGCTGCGAATCCACTTAAAGTCAATACACCATCCTCAATCTTAAGCGGTTCATATGATCTTTACTTTCCTATAATATAACAGGGACCTCGGCAGCTGAACAGCCTTTGCTCTACCTTGCTGCATCACGAGGCAACAGTTACAATAAAGGCTCTTTGTACAACTCCTACGTTCGAGGAAAACATCACCTTTAGAACAAACGCTAATCTTTGATGAATCCAAATACCCATGCCTGTATTTTGTCTCTTCACATCTCCACAGAAGAGTAGCTTGAGAGTGAAATATTCCACCAGTACACGCTGATCTCAGTTCAGCGGCCTGACATCAGGCCTATTGCGTGAGGAGGACTTAGACAGATTTACTGTAACTACTAAATGGTCGAATGTGAGACTCCATGCTGCCCACGAAAACAAGTTCATGGTCTGAGTGTCCACTCCAGTGCATTCTTTAATGCCTAATCCATACATCTAATGCAAAGTGAGCAAGGTTAGTTACTTTAAGTGCATTTTTAGTGGACTGATATGCCAAATAATTCGTCCAGGGTTGGACATTACCGCAACAGCAGTGGTAGTAGACAAGAGCTGAAAATAGTCCACCTTTTAAAGACGAACAGCACAATTTGGTTTATTAATCTGTCTAACGGCAACTAGTGACAAAGGATCCAGAAAATAATTTTTCAGTTCGAAGAACTCCAAGAAACATCTCTATCTCCAAACAGTAACTATGTCGGGTTTCTTTTTCTACTACATAATCACTTGGTCATAGAACATAAACTACCATATATGATTTTACAAAACCTGGTACTTACTGCCCAAAGCTACGTTCTACACAGAAACAGAAGAACATTTTTTAAATGTATCTCCGCCTCTTGTGATGTGCGGAACTTTGAAACAGGAAGTGGATACAGAAGAGGAGGAAGCTGTCCTATTTGATAACACAAAAATGGTGCAAATACACCACTAAATTTGACATGCAGAAAGCACACACCGATAACAAAAGGGCAAAAAAATGGATGCAAAAACAGTCTCAACCGTCATAATATTGTGTTCCCTGAAGATATTTTGACATCAAACAGACAGAAAGATAAAACAGCATATCAAGTAGGAGATGAGGATAATCAGATATGTTAATGCACAGGCACCATTTAGCTTGTGAATCAATCGACCATGCAATATGGTTTAGCATTAGTATTATGTATCAGTCTCTCACAGGGTCTGACATGCTGTCTGATGCTATAGCATCAGGAAACGGCTAACACTTCGGCTTGAAGGCACAGACACACGGCGCTAGTCAGCGTAGGTTTCTATAAAGTGTCATAACACTATTATATTATTCTTTAAGTGAGGCTGAGTCATTTGCTTCTGTAGTGTTTATTGAGTATGTGCATCACTGGCTATAGCGGTAACAATGTTTATATGTTTGCAGAACACAGCACATTTTAATTCAGAAAAACCTGAGCATCACAGACTTGAAGCAGAGACTTACGTGGCATGATCCCTTGGCTGACCAGTTCCTCTCGTGTGCGTCTCTGCTGGAGTTTGAGCTGGAGGACTGCATGGAGACAGAGGAGGTGAGGGGGGAGAGAGAGGAGAAGAGTCAGTGACGGCCGGTGAGAATAAGAAACCGCAGCGATGGAGCTCAGAGCTATTAAAAGCTTCCTTTAGTGTCTCATATTGTCCAGTTATCGTTAGTCCATCTGCCACTCTAAGATAAATAAACACGCACGGGAACACAGATGCATTTGAACTGACATGAAGAGGACCCAACTGATCCTCTCATTTCCCCCTTCTATCGTGCTTTTTTTCAAGCAATGGAGGAGGCGGGTACACGGAGGGTGTGAGCAGAGTACCACATACTTCCTGTTTCTGGACGTTTTTTTCAAAATTTCTCTGTGGTAAGTGTGCGCGGATGTGAGTGAAAAATCATTAATCAAAGAATCAGTAAGAACGATAGAGCAAGCACAGCAAAAAAGATGAGACAAACCAGCAGAGGAAGAAAAAATAGAACAATTGTGAGTGCAGACTGAAACGAGACCTCGATTTGAGAATAGATGAGAAGAGAAAATGTGCACATGGGCCCATTGCGCCGTCATTTCAAAACAGGAAGCACTTGTTACATAACACAGAGACCGGGATAGAAAGCTTTAAGAAACACAGAGCTGGACAAAAGGTGTTGACCTTTCTGTACACACAGTATTTCAGTTGTTGTGCTTTAGCCCAGTCGTTCTCATTTTTGTACCATTTAAAGTCAAATAACTTGACCCTTGGTTCTCATTCTAGCCTCGTAATCATAATTCACAGTTAAATTAGCAACAAGATGAAGAATTTTTATGATCATGATTAGTTCATGATCATGCAAGTGCATTGTATTTCATCATTTGCTGCAGTATCAGTTTTAGGGAAGTGGGCAAACACATCACCGACCATGGCAAGAAGAACATTGTTTTAGCTCCACCCGGCTGAGACTTTTGTTTTATATGTACCAGCTGTCACTGTTGAAGGGCTACGTGTGTGTGTGTGCGCATGTGTGTGTGAAGTGTAACACACCGCTGAGGTTTCCCAAGCATTTCTGGCCCTGGGTTGTGTCTGCTACACATGCAGCACCTGTTTCTTCCCACTAACAAAGTGACATCACTGGTGCTCGCAGGCTAGCTAACCAGTTAGCCGTGCTGTGTAGCTGCTGCTGTGTTAGCCATTTGTTATGACAAACAATCCAGGCCTGGACAGAAACACGGCGAGTTCCATGAATTAACGTCAGAGCCGGTGCAACTAAATGTCATTCCTTGGCTTGAAATCCTTGCTGGCGATCCCACCTCCCCTGCTGTTATATTTACAAGTGTGTATGCTCTACATCTTGAGGGATCAGACTAGCATTAGAGACTCCCCTCTGGAAGCAATAACATGTCAGTTCACAGTCAGCGACGTAAACACAGAGACCTAAACACAGCCAAGTGACTTCATGTATGTTGTGCCAGTGGAGCAGCCAAGAGATTCATTTTTTCCTCAGTGCCAAAGACACGGGCAAACACTTAGGAGACTCACATGTTGCCTGAATACGCACACACACAAATACAAAAACCCACACAGACACACGCTGGCCGGGCCATCGCAGAGTGTAGGACGGAATACCAAGCCACTTGGCTCTTCCAGGGAAGAGGTTTATTCTGGGAAAGAGAATCTTACACTTTCCCTCTATCCTAGCCTCACATCACCATGATCCCTCCTCATATTCTCTCTCTCTCTCTCACACACACAGAGAGGACACTCCAGTTCATTTATTTATTCTCTCCCGCACTTTCTTTCTCCTTCCAATGTTTCTTTTCTTTCTTCTTCCAATGTTAATAGGAAACCTATGCTATTTAGTCCAGCTTGTAATGGCTGTTGTCACCAGTTTATTAACCAATTGAACTGGTAAGATTACATGTTAGTATACGATACGACTTAAAAAAATTATGGTGTTGGTCGCCATTAAACCAATTTTTTTCCAGTAGATTAAAATGCAGAAGTCTCACAGTGACACCTCATGCATGCTAGTGAAGCTACTAGGTGTGAAAAGCTGCAGTGGTGTTGAAACTATAGGCTGGTTTGGGGAAACAAACTGGCATGATAGTCCAGTAAAAACATCTGAATTGTCCACAAATAACATACAAATATGGAAATGAAAACCAAATACTTCACGAAAACGGAAGCCAGAAATAGTACTAGAACATCATGACCATAAAGTGAGCATAAATGTTGTACTGTTACTAGGGCAGTTTTTTTTGGGGTCAATGTTTGTCATTTTATTTAGTTAATGTAATGGTCTACCTCTTAGACTACAACAGATAAGGCAGTTTAAGGATTAAAGTTCCCCTCCAGACACATTTCATTTTGTTTAACTTATCCCACATGAAAAGTAAAAAAAATATTGCTGGCTTGACTGGTGAAAGAGCAGCACACCTCAAGATGTCTAGTGTTAGAGGAAACAGGAGAGACTCAGCCAAAGCCTACATGTTTGAGCCTCAGTTAGAAGCAGGTGAGGAGTCTGTTATGCACCAAAATAAGCGACTAGCAGCTGTAGCAGAATGTTACGTGTATGTTAAGTCTGTTTGTTTATGTTGTTAGTTAGCTTGTTAGCTTGTTGTTAAATAACAAACCTGCTGCAATGTTCCAAAGTGTTCACATTGTTATAAGTAGATAGTGGAATGAAGTTCCAGGGTCCAGTTAATATCCAAAAACTGCACACTCTACCATGTTTACTGCCAAAACCTTCACTACACTATTGTAAACTCTTGCTTTCTGTACTTTAAGTTCGCTCTACGCTGGAGGTTTCAGGTTTCTTTACTGTTGGCATTTGCTAGACAGCTACTGGTTTCTCATTTGTTGCATACCAAATCTAACTTGTCCGGGGCACGTTTCAAGGTCTGACGTCTTAAGGGACATTAACATAAGAAAAACAAATTTTTGACTGGAGGAGCTCTTTAGGAGAAACCTGGTTAACACAGTTAAAATTCTGCTAGATTAACTCAATATCTCAGGTATATGTGTAACTGGGGTTTTAATGGGGCTTTTACATTGGGCCTTCAGACAAGTGAAGTATCGCAGAGACTGCAGTGTGGATGAAAGAAATAAAGATGATTACTTGTAGATGCATCACTGTATCCAAAATAATTTACTCAAAAGTCAGATAGTTTTCATAGATGTGCGGTGGATTACTTGTAAAATGTCTAAACGTGCACACAGTAAAGTCAAAATCAATATGGTAGAGCGATAGAGAGAAATATGATTACTGAACAGCTGCATGTAAACGTGGATATATGAGTGCATATAAACATGTTCGGAGATCCTGCCTCAATATGACATAACAGTAGCCTGGTTTCATGTGTGGATGTAAACACAGTCAGTGATGCTGATGATTAAATATTACAATGTCTTCATCTAAATCAGGTTTTAGGGCCATTTTGGTTAATTTAAGAAAAGAATGAAAAGGCAGGGCAGTTTTATTGGGATACTAGGCCACAGCCAAAACTGGCCTCCACAGTCATAAAAAGTTAGAGCAAAGGAACACATAGGGAGAAAGACAGAGAGACGGCAGACAAGGATTTACAGCTTTACAGGTTTTAAATGAAGCAATGCTGGACGACAGCAGGTTTTCTCGAGAACACTTTGCTGAATCAATCATGTCTGTGATCTTTTGGTAACAGGATGGCAACTTGTTGGCCAGAGAGTTGCAATGAAAGTCAGAGAATACAAAATTAGACGGAGCAAAACACTAGGTTCTCACAGTTGTCTTCAGTTTCAGAATTGCTTCATCTTTTCACACTGTTGTTTCTTAATTTAAACACAGTGGTGTAAAGTGTAAGGCTACAGCTTAATGCTACTTTAACTGTCATGTAATATTTTAGTCTTTTAAGTAAATGAATAATTATTATGTGTATAAAATATCACAAACCAAATGTCAAGACTGCTGACCAGGAGTGGGGAAGGGATAAGGTTTAAGGTTAGAAAGGCGCCAGACAGGGAGAACGGAGAGGTCAGTGAGGTAGAGCCAAGTTTTTGGTGGCCAACTAGGCTAATCCTGCTGTGCTCATGTCACTAGATATGATTAAACATGTCTGAGTTCGTCACCGTCCCCAAAGACTCCCAGGCTTGGCACAACTAAACCTACACACACTGACCATAGCAATGAAAGCAGAATGCTTCAATGCCCACACTGGATGAGGAAGTGGGCATGTGAAGACGAAAACGCACACGACCAAACTACCACACGCTTAGCTAACGAAACACAAGTCTCGTAAACGCTCGGTGCGGACGTTACGCTTGGCATTGGCATTGGAAATGTTATATTTGGAAAGCGGAGCTCATCGTTTGCACAGTGGCACATTTTGCAGCAGCGCCTGACCACAGCAAATGTTTTGCACGTCAGTGAGAACAGAAAGAGGATAGAGGGCAGGAACAATACAAGGTTAAGGCCATTCACACCTTGGATTCACTCCCACCACTTTTGCACTGCCGCACTGTGCTGGGAAGCCAGATAACAAGAAGGGTTGCAGTGAATGCCAATTATCTTCTAAAGTTCAGGAAGGCGAGTCAAATTCCCAAAGCGTTCATGGCTTTAGCAGTTCCTGTCACTCACACTTTCTCTACATATGATGCAAGCCTCTTTTCAAGAATTTAAAAAAGGTTAGCCGTTAGCAAAAAGCAGACCTGGAATAACATTTGCTCAACTGACAGCTCTAGTGTCAGGTATGCACAGTGGCAGTGTAACATGTCAGCTGTTACTATGCTACTGTAGAAACTCCTTCTACCTTAACTTTTTCTTCACCATCTTCAATCTTTCTGACCTCAGAGGAATGTTTTGTGTCGTCAGACCTCACAGGAATGTAGTCATCTATGACTCTGACCTTTGCTTGTAATGTTGGATATAAACAAACTGAAGCTTATTTTACTGATGCACTGACTGTAATCCATTCCAAATTAGGCTGTATCCCCAATTTGTTGATATTATGTCACTGCTGGCAGTCTTGATCTTTCCCTTTCTATGGAAAAATGCTTTTGTAAGACCTCAGACGGTGTTGGTTTGCCTCACAGATTTTCCGAAAATGTAAAGTGTAGGTAACTGTCTACCTCTACTATGACAAAAAATGAAAAGATAAAAGCAGCAGCTTCCAATCTGCTTTTAAAAAAAAGAGATTTTATAAGTATTAAATATTTGCTAGAATTCTCAGTTAGGTCATAACTTAAAAAGGTATTATGTTTTTGACCACTAGTATCACTATGGAGCAATATTTGTTGAGTGGGTCTCTGTAGTTATCGTGCACACACAAAAGCATGTAGGAGACGCAATAAACTTTCCTGCCTATGGATTTGCACTATTCCACTGTATCTACAGGAGGTGGAAATGTGCCAAGATGTGCAGCCACGTGCAAGAAAAGGCAGTGAAGATGAAGACTGCTAGCAAGGAAATGTTTTATTTAAAAGAAAATGCATTAAACAAGTTTTATAGAGTTCAGGATACACACAATGAGCTCTAGTGAGTAACGCTGGATGTAAAAATGCATTTGTTTTCAAGCAAACTCCACAGGGCACCTTTAAAATGGAAGTAATATGTGAGGTGACTTTAACATCACAGGCTTCATCATTTGCACCTGCAGTTCTCCCACTTCCTTTATTTAACATCGCGGCCATGTCCGAGTTATTGAACTTCTTTATCAGAGAGAACATATACCTACTTCTACTTCCTTCCAACACAGGCCAGTAAGCCCAATCGCTTATCTTTAGTCCTATCAACTATTTAATGAAGTCATGAAGTACTGATGTGAACCTGCAGACTGAGTCACATAAACACAAATCAGATCAGATATCTTGTCTACTGACTATGTCCGTCTCCAGATCCCTCACCTTCTTTCAGGCTGTGATAGACATGTCTATCATGATCCAGTGTCAGTCCTGCCTTCTCCATGTCTTCTCCCACTGGAGGAGAGCCCGGGGGGGAGGGTTCAAAGGACAGGCAGTGGTTGGTGTCCAGCATTATCATTCAGAATGGAGATAAATTACTTAGTAAACATCGAACTTCTCATTTAAAAGCGGCCCTCCTCCCGAGTCCCAAATATTGGCTGTTGTGGCTGAAGAGGGGAGGAAAGAAGGGTCCTCGATGTCTCAAAACTGCACCAGCTGTCCCTTCAATTTGCTGTCCTCTCTCTTCCCAAAGGAAGGACGTGAATCAAATGCTTCAGTGGACTCCCACGCAAGTCAAAAAAATTTTCCTTATAAACAACAACGTGCAAAGAAAAATGCCGCTACTGCCTCGCCTCTTCTCTCCCGGCACCTCTCTCTTCTGTATCAGGGTAATCGATTGGTCTGTCTCAGCTTCTCTCTCTTTCTCTTCTTCCTCCTGTTCTCTCCTTCCCTTGCAGTGGCAGCCGGCGAGTCACGACAGCGCCGCTCAGCTCTGCGAAGGTTTCCCAGAGAGACGGGGGGAAGAAATCCACAGGGCGAGAAGCGGATGGAAAGAAACTGAGGGGAGAAAACGGAAAAGAGGCCAGTGGCGGAGGAAGGGAGGACAGCAGTGAGCTCGCCAGAGAGAGTGCCCAGAGAGACTGCTCTGGTTGCAGCTCCTCCTGAATCTCTCTCACACACACATGCACGCACACACCCACAAGCAGGGAGTGTAGCCGATAAAGTTCTCCTGCTCAGCTGTTGCCATTCATTCACTGTTATAGGCTGAAGGCGAGGTGCCACATTCAACCCTCCTCCCTGTCAAACATATAGCCAACACACAAACACAGTATATAGAACAATAATCACAGCGCCATGAATGAGACAATCTGTTCTTGAACACTTTCTAGACTACACAGGCTCAAAACGGTGACTCAGTCAATCTATGAACAGTTTTTATTGGACAAAAGGAAACAACAGTAACTGTTTTCAGTAATGACCTCATCCAACATAATCGACCTTTGTCAAAGATGCTTGGGTAAATCGGATACTGGGATGAATAACACACACACACAAACACACACACACTCTGACTTTTAGAGTGATTGATTGATAGCCAATCACCACTGCAATTCTGAGATGGTTTTTTTGAACAGTCTGCCCTTGACGAAAGGCATTTCATTCTGAAAGGGACTCTATGAAATATGTTTTGAGAAAGAATGATACACTTATTAGATGCGGTGTGACTGGAGAATCAAATCTGATATATCCCAATCCTGTTGGGAATCTCCACCAAACTGTCTTTGGCTCCCGCAGAACCCCCCTTCCCCTCCCCCTTTCCCTACTCTGTTTTAAATAGCAAGGCCAGCTGGCTGTAAGGGGGCTATATTCAGCTTGGTATCACCTGTGCACTTGCAGGATAAAGTTACTTTGAGGCACACACATCACGGCCTGCAAATACACACAAGCAAACTTTTAAGCCCTATTTCCTTGGACTGTATCAATGTTTTATGAGGTATGATACAAAAGGGAGATACATTACTTTCATTTCACTATGCATACAGCACAGAGAGGAGTCGAACTATTAATAAAACAAAGGCCTAAATATCAAATATTAAAACCCAGCACACTGCGTCGCAACATTGCTGACCAGTAGAGTACGCCTCTTTCATACAGGTGACACACACGACCACAGTGCACCTGAAAACACAGACAACACCTTGAACAAACGGCGGCTGGTATCTACAATAACTGTCTGTTCTGAGTGTGTGATTAAAGTCCACCTGCCGCTATGATTCACAGTCTGGGCAGGAAACACAGAGATGACAACACACACTGGGATTAGGATGTCACTGTGTGGGTTGAGCCAATCTCAGCAACACACTCACACACATACATCATAAAACAATCCTTAAAAAAAATAATCACAGACACACATCACGCCTGTTTATTTTCATGCTTCAAAATCCTGAATGTTTTAACATTTTCACTTTGTCTTGCCACTGAATTTTTCAGAAACTCTGATTTTGTGATTCAATCTGCATTTTCTCCATAACGACACACACAGGGCCCTGATTCTCATGCCAATATAAACGCAAGTAGAAGGCGACAATTTACAGCTTAAACCTAATGTATAAATTTTGTATTGTCATTGTTACCTTGACTGACGGGGTAAAGCAGAAGTTTGTAGGGGACTTTTTTATGGTTTTAGGGCTTAGTGGCCATCGTGTGAGGGAGGTAGAGTTATGTTCCTCTCATGACTTGACTACACCTGAATGAGTAGCTATGGAACACTTAAGGAACCAGTAAGTGTCTCAGACCTACTGATGTAACTTAGGGCGTACTCACACAAGGTGATCCGTACCATGCCTCGTACAAGGCAACAGGGCTTCGTGCGAGTATGCCTTTAGAGTCTACAGCCATGCGGCTTTGTGAGGCTGTACATAGGCACAGCAATGCTTTGAGCTGAACGTCACAAAGGTAAGGCTAACGCTACCATGGCTAAAACAGCATAAAGACTATGAACTATGACAGGCCTGAATCCCAGGAGGGGTGCCAAAGTTTAAAATGTAAACTACTACTTCTGCTGCTACTACTACTACCTACTAACTACTAACTACTATATGATGCTTCTGCATGTTGTTTGTATACAGTATACTAGTCACAACCATTAAAAGAGAAATTAGTCAAAGTTCTGGCTTCGGGAACATTCCAGTGAAGCTATTTGACCTTGAACATCTTTATCTGGGACTTTATTTGTCACCGAAAGACAGTTCTGGGAATTAAACAAAAATAAAGCACTGCTTTCTGTGTAAGCAGACAGGATATAATTACTGTATGAAGGTCTTGCTGAAATAAGTGTCTCCAAGACTTCCTGTAGATGTGTAAATGAATGGATATCTCCCCAACAGCTTCCAGGTGGTCATTATAACCTGGACCACTGAGGGAATAAAAAGCTGTTTTCATGTAAAATGGCCTCTAAAGCTGCCAATGTTTGGTATGGAGATTGATTTTTATTGTCTCTTTTTTTGTTAGGAAGTTTATTTAAGTCCAATAAGTTCTGTTAAAAAAGGCAACGGGCAAATACAAATGGAGGAAGTTGCTTAGGACTGTCAGACTTTTGTCCACTACTTGTGTGGCATCCCAAACATCAGCCCCACACATAAATATCAGCTGCCAAAATACGACAAGACCTCCAAATTATGCTTTTTAATTTAATCAAAAATGGCTGACATTCAGTAAATAAAAGAACTACAGTCTAAATGTTATTTTATTTTTCTACCCTGCTGGTGGAACATCATGACCCTCTTGGCACAGAGTGATTGTCCTTCAGACATGACCAAGCCCAAAACAATTACTCCACCACATTCCATTAACCCTCCCACAACAATCAGAAGTTTACGTTAAACTACCCCCAGTCATCACCAACACACAAGACTGGGCAAGCCTAATTCAGGTGTACACATGAGGAGGAGAGAAATTCTCAGAAATGAAACTTTTTCTCCCATAAGTTCCGTCTATAGTTGACACTGGAACTCAACAAATGTAAGATCACAATCTATGTTGGACCCCTGTTGACAAACACGACCCTCACACCTCGTCTATTCACTGTGAATGTCTGTGGTTATTTCTCACCCCCTTAGTGGCATTTTTCATAACTTATCATATCCTCCTTAATTTAGAACAAATAACCCCCAGCTTTTTAATGCCTCTATCCAGTTAAAAACTAAGGTCTCAATCCATCAATCCTCGATTTTCTTTACTTACTGTTTTTGCAAGGCTGCAGAATGGTGCTGGTATGGTAATAATTTATGTCCTTTATTATTATTGGTCAATAAACGTGTATCTAAAACTTGATCCGAGTAAATACACCTACCAGGCAGCGGCTGTTTTGATGGATTGCCAAAGTAAAGTTTACCACTGATGTGTCCTGGACACATTTAGCAACACTTGGCAGTCTATAATATTGGCAGTAAATAAATAGTAAAACTCAGTATTGACCAAAATGTGTCAGCATTTATGAAATGTGTCAAGTATCCAAAACTGGCATCAAATACTTGGTTGTAAGCTTGGTATATGTACTTACATATCTTTGACAAGATATATCCAAATTTAAATTCAGAACCTTTTAACTTTAGACTATAGGCAAAAATCTCCATTTAACACAGATGTGTAGAGCAGTTTGGCGTATTCTGTTCAATGAAAAAACTGAGGAATCAGGAAAGGTACTGTTTTGTTATCTGTACGGAAAATTGGGTAACATATTGGCACTATAGCCACCATCACTCGTCACTTGTCTTTTCCTTCTAGTCACAAGCAAGTTTACCATCAAGACACACGGAAGAACAATGCACCAAACACATGAACTCATCAAATTGTGACATGCAGAGGAACAAACCAGGCCATGCACCAGTCTACCACAGGTCAGACCAGCCATTAACATTCCAGCAGGGAAAACAGAAGGTGTTTTTTTCTTTTACTTCCTGCCCCCCCCCAACTCTGCTGTGGAATTTACCAGCACTGTTTGCATTTGGCAGTTACTCAACTCTGACATTGGGATTTCTTAGTTTTGATGCACTGAAATTTCTGAGCAGCAAAGAGACACAGTTCAGGAATTTAGTTAATGATATCTAAACCACTGCGTTCACACTGAGGTGACTAGTGGCTGCATGGCAGCCATGTGTGTAATCGTAAAGAAAGGATGTAGAATCTAGCACAAAACCCTAAAAGTAAATGGTGCTTTAGCAAGCTGGCTCTTAATGACTTACTGTACTGCACTGTCCATGTTTTGTACTGGAAGAGGAAACTCACCACCAGAAGCTTGTAAGCCAACTCTGCAGGTGTTTGTAGATAAAGCAATTGTACAAGTCCTTCTGGGATATCAGAAGAGTAATCTCCAGCTGACCTAATGCTGCAATTCAGCTTCATTCCCAAGAGGTATCAGGTTGTCAGAGTTCAGAGCTCCAGGGTCTAGAGATATAGTGTCATTAAAGGTAAACTATAGTTTGTTATAACAGGTCCTATTTTCAAAGCCAGTTCTTCAGTTCTATCCAGCTATATGATAGTCCAACCGCTCGTGCTCTTAGCTTCATTGCACCTATTTTCAGAGATGTTGATGTGTTCACGTCTCGAGCCATTACTTAGGTGAAAATACAAGTTTTGAGACATCCTAGAACTATTGGCTGGTTTACTATTACATATATGTAACTTTATTTTATAGTCTAGTCAAGATTTAATGTTTCCCAAAGATACCTAATATCCAAGGCCATGTTGATAATAAGACATTTAGATTTTTTGTATTTGTTGAACTGATGTCTGGGCCATACTGTGTTACCTAGGTTTGAATATTTGATAAATATTATGCACTTATTTTTGTTACCTTTATTTTAATTTTACTAAAACAAAAAACAACGAGTTGAAGGAAATATGGAGGCATAGGCCAACTGGCAGCTGTTAGCATCTGGTAACATGAAACTTCACTGTAACACAGAAAGGACTGAAGGAGGGATGGAGGGAAGGTGAGGTTGTGTTCAGCAAAATGAGATTTTCATTGAGAAACAGAGGCTGAGAAAGGGGGAAAAACAGAGTACCAGAGCCGGAGAGAGGTGTTCCCTGTGCAGTGATGATGGCTTTGTAACAGACCGTTACATAACTCGAGCATCTGAAAATCATTTTTATTGCAACGAACCTTCTAACCTCCTGCCCTGCTCACAGAGGAAACGCTGCTTTCTTTTCTCCTTCATGGCTGGTTTCCAAATCAGTACTACAACAACTGGCTACAAAGAAAGGTGGCACAGCAGGGAGAATAGAGAAATAAAGCCAGCGACTACAAAGGTGCGGGTGAGAGCATATGTACAGCATATGAGAATGCGACAGAGAGGGTGTTTTGGCCTGGAAATGACAAAGTCTTTCTGATAATGTATGTGTGCGTTCTTGCCAAGGTTTTCCTTCAGGTTGTTTGAATTTTATAGGCCGGTTCTTCCTGCCTTCCCCTCCTCTCCTCTTTGTGTTACTGTATAACATCTAATAAAAGCTGCTAATTCGCTTGAGACCAAAATGACAGGGTTTTTATTAGACACCAACCTTTAATGGGGACACAGGTTTCCATTTTATCCTTTTAAGTGACGCTAAATGACGTGCACATGCGACAGTGTCATAGAACACTACTGTACGCACCTGTGTTCTCTATCTCTGCTTTCAAGACGACTTGTTTGTCATGCGTTCAATCCAGGCACAAACAGGTGTGTTCTTTCATTTGGTGAAACAGTGGGCACATCTTCCTTGGTTTTGATTTATTAAGTTTATTTAAATAGGGACAGGTACAAAAACATAGATAAACTTTGCCAGTCATCTGATGTGTGTTTCATAGTGTTTTTAGCTAAAGCTAATTCACGACACTTGTCCCTAGTAGGGCTTTTTGAATAAAAAATAAAGTTTAACAAAAAAAAAAGAAGTACAATGGAATAAAATAAAAAAGGGTAAAAAATATACAGATTGGGCAACGTCTAAAGACTAAATGTGAGAGCAGTATTGTTCCTGAATTAACCACGATTTAGTGTTGTTTTTTTTAAGGAGGCTAATGGCTGGATACAATTGAAGTGATCTGGCACAGAATTCCATAATTTTGCCCCTTTTACCGAAAAAGATCCTGGGCAAATGATGTTCTTCGAAAAGGGATACTATAATTGCCTTTTGATGCTGATCGGGTGGTGGATCTGGTATCTTGCTATTGTTTTGCAAAGCGGTGGTAGAGCAGCGTCATTTAAGCATTTGAAGACCAGTTTAACCAGATGCAGGGAGATAAAACTAGCAAAACTTAAAATCTTATATTTACTTTGAATTTGGCAGTGATGATGCCTTATTCTCTTCTTGTCCAGAAGTTTCAAGGCTCAGTTATAAAGACACTACGGTTTTGACTGATGAGCTTGGGACCATGTGGTTAAGCCACAGGATATGTGTGAGAGGATCACAGAATTAAAAAAAATAAAAGCACAGTCAAGAGTCAAGCAGTTTCTTATCATCATACAACAGCTAAAGTTGGCCTTGATAGTTTTACAGATTTTCTTGATATGACTCTTAAAATTCAACTGATCTACAGTACATCTACAATTATTCCGATACTTCACTTCAGGTGCTTGTTCAATAAGTTCCCCATTCATTTTTATGTTCAAAAGTTGTGTTAGAGGTAGTTTTTAATGGAAAAGCAGAATTTGTTTTTTTGGTGAGATGAGGCCAGCCAATATGATATTTTTACTAAGTTAGCATTTAGTTTGTCAGCCACAGAAATACAGGTATTAGCAAATGTTTATGTGTGAGAGAGAGCCAGCTCCAGTCTCACACTTACTTCCATCCAAACTACCAAAACTATTCAGTTACTTTTAAGGTAGATCTGATGTTTATCAAAATTAGATGTTTTTTCCTGTGACCTTGTTGGATCCTAGAATATTAATCAATCATGAAATATGTTTCACATGCAGCCCAATTAAAGTATGCACTGGAAAGCTATAGCCCATATTGCCTCCACCTCACACTGTCATCAACACTGAATTTTCTCCAGCACATGACTCGGACCCGGAGTCATTCTAATGACAGAACAAGAGTCCTGTCAGCTCACACTGACTTGTACTACATTCGTCAGCTAATGTGTGCCACACTTGGTGTTAGAGGGTGAGTCACAGGCTAACGGTTGTTGTATTATTCAGAAACACCAGAGCAAGCTGAGTTAGCGACGAGGCACAGACTAAAACAACTAAAGGATGAATGTCTTCTCTTTGTGTGTTTGAGCATTTGCCCAGCAACCAGGTTGGTACCTGCCACAGCAGGAACTTTTAACTGTGTGTGCATGACTACAACCCTGAAACACATATTTTAAAAGTAGTGGTTTTGTAGCGTATGATGTTGGGTGAAGTTGGTTTTGAAAGCAGAATAGTAGAGTAGGTATGCGACAAAATCACACTTCATAAAATAAAAGTAAAACTGTTCTGGGGCTGCTTGATTATGGTAAAATCATAATCACCATTATTTAGGGTCAACACTGAAATCACGAGTATTCAACATGATTTAAAAGGCTGACCGCTTCTACCATTACCGTGGCAATCAACGTCCAAATCAGTATTCAAATGCCTAATTTTTCAGCCCATGAAATAAGAAGTAGTAATCCAACATTAACAACATTAAACTGCATCTTTAAACACTAGAGGATGTGCGATGCTTCCTGTAGTTTGACTGCGGATGGGTTTCTGAGGTAAATGGAACGCAGCACACAAACACGGAGCGGAGTCCACTAAAATACAAGTGAAATGAGCGTTACTCAAGTCGAAGGCAACTCGTTACGTTATGCTGAAATTCAACCGTGGTGTTCTGCTGGTTGATGCAATGACTAAACCAACATTTAGTAAGAAAAGTATAAATAACCTGCCATTTGTTAAGCAGAGCCCAGAGGATACTAAAGGACAGCACGCAGCCCAGCCACAGCCTGTTCCTTCTGAGAAAAGATAACAGAAGAATCTGCTGTCGCACCAACAGACTGCAAAGCAGCCTTTCCCCCAAACTTTTAAACTCTAATTCAAATTCATCCTCCGTACAGCTTCATGCAATATAGTTTAAAGTTTCTGTTTACCATTTTATGATGCTATGTACTGTCTATTGTATCAGAAGGGAGTTGCAAAATGCATTACATTTCACAACCCTGTTGTAATATGACAATTAAATTGACATTGTACTTTAAAAACTATGCGCCTGATTTTCAAAAGGTTTGCGTGAGTAAATATATGTGTAAACTTGATATCACCAGCAAATTAGCAGGTAAGCTGATCTACTAACGGTGTGCACGCAGAATGAAGTCTTTCAAAAGTGCAAGATAGCACCTGTTGTTCATTTAGTACTTTTGTCTTAATGAACATGCAATCTGGCGTGTAACATGCAAATGCATTTATTTACTACACGCAATGTGATCTACCAAGCCTAAACGCAATTTCACGTGAGTGCAACAGCCTCTGTATTTAATATGTTTTAAAGGAAGGTGCAAACCGCCAAGTGTTGTGCAGAGATGGCTTCTGTCATTGTTGCCAGGAGACACAGCTGTAATTAAAAAAACTTATATATATAAAACTTATAACTATATTAGATTATATGAATCTACATCCAATGTACTGAAATACAATTATTTTATTTTATGTATTTGATGAACTATGAAACATGATCTTGTGGCATTTCCTCACGTCTGGGTCATTCCAGCATACTGTAGCTGTTTCTGCTGGGGTTTCCCATAGCAGTTTTTCCAGGTGTGCTGTACCAAGTAGTTAGTGCAATCTCAGGCAGGATGGGCAAGTACATACTCTTCCACATACTCGGGACACACTGAACGAAACAAAACAAGGGTTTTACACGGTGGCTTCTTTCTCTCCCAACTCACTGTGGTGGAAACCATTAAAACACACAAAACCCTCATTTAAATACTCCCACCTCCATTGTGTTTGCTCCTGTGGTCATCTACGCAATAATTCTTAGTAAATCACCCATAACCGATTCTAAATTTGCATGTACAATATTAGAATGCACACACAATTTAGTACTCTTTATTTGGGATGTTAGTAAATCAGGCACTATGAGTAGAGGAAAAGTCCGCTATCCATGCTCAGCTGCTCCTTGCTGCATATTTTAAGACTGCTGCAAGCCTGCATGCCCTGAAGTACTGCATGTTATAAGGTGTGTGTGTGTGTGTGTGTGTGTGTCTTGAAAGATCACTGAGGTACATGAGTGGGCTTGTACCTGTGGGTGTCTGAAAGCACCATGTTCTTGTTGCTATGAGCATTACCTACGAAGCTGATGAAGTGCTTTTTCTTTAGCTTTAGGCTACAGATCTTAGTGAGGTTGTTTGGCCACTCTCTCACTTCTCATTATCTAACAGGAATTTACTGGATCACAAATCAAAGATGTGAGTGTGTTAGTGCTTGTTGAAATACCGTGCTGTTTGGACACAGTGGGAAAATGGAAGGCTACCAAAGCCTGTAAGTGCATGTCCAGGTCCCCACAGTGACATGAGCTGCGAAGTCTGTTTGTGTGGCTGGTGAGTCATTTCTATGTCTGTGGGTGTGTGCTCGACACGCTTAAGATTTAGGTCTCTCACAAACCTTGCATCAGTTGCATAAATATGTTTCTGCCTGTATGTTTATTAGACTGAAAGCTGTTGACATGCACCAAAATCTACAACATTTGGTCTCATTTTGTTTCGAATCGTCCTGTTTCGTTACTGGAAGGCTAAGATTTGTGTTGTAGTTCAAATATGCCCCACCACAAAAGTTGAAATTTCTTTCAAGGAAATGTGTGCACTCAAACTTGGTTACCATGGGTAAAAACCAAAGCAAAATATGTTACGTTAATTTTGTTGTCATTTATTTGTTCTGCCCCAACAACAGCATTTCATTTTACCACCCGGGATCAGTTTATTAATTTTGATAGGATTTTTTATTTATTTATGATTTTCCTGGGAATATGGAAATTATCTAATGTCATGACGGAGTCACTGGCAGAGAAGCCAGGAGACATGCAGCTGGATTGTGTTTGCTGCAGCTGTGTGTTTGGACTGAAACCTAACTCTCCCTCACTCCCTCCCTTCTGTCCATTACTTTTTTATAGTCTTATTTTACAATTGCTGCGTCCTCTATGCTGTTACCTTACTTTTCACAATTCTCTTCCTTTCTATCCATGCTTATTCCTCCTCTTTTTTGCTATCTCTCAGTCTCTCTAGCCCATTCGTCCCTCTCCTCTCCTCCTACTCTCAGCTTGACAGAGTGCTGTGGGGCCTCTGCTGCTGGCAGCCTCCCAGTTTGTTACATAATAGTACCATCAGCCTCCCTGAATCACTGCTGGGCTAGGCTAGACTCTGTGAGGCTACATATCTTGCTATTGTATCTTATATATTGCCCAACAGCAAAGCATCTGTCTGTGTGGGTTCAGATTACATTAGCATATTTAATTTTTTATGGCAAAATGATAATTTCTGGTGCCTTTCAAGCACAAACACCACACACACACACACACACACACACACACACACACACACACACACACACACACACACACACACACACACACACACACACACACACTTGCAGTCTAAGCTACACCCCATCTATTGTCATTATGCAAGGGTGGGGACGAAAAGGGATGTGATGCTTATCTTTTTATGTTTACAAGTCCGAATGAATTTGGCAGCCAACTCCCAAACATCATTTAGCCACATAGTCCCAGTCTCTGTTCTTTTCTTGACCACTTTCTAAAAAGGTATCCAGTCATGCTTCCATTCTTGCTAAACCAGAGCTCCGGGTGACAACCTAGCTGTAGGTCCTAAGTGGTATCTTGTTTAAAGACCAAAAGTCTGTGAAGTGAGGGCATGATACGCGTTGTTTGAACCAGTTCATTTTAACTTTTCCGTGTTTCTGCAACACAAGAGTCTGCAGGTTTTCAATTTAAGCCACACATTATGACAGCTGATTTGTTTGATTAGCCCCCCCTCACTATTTGTAGGTTCAATAATGAGTGGAATCAGCTGCCGTAGTGTTTGGTTGGAACAAAAACCTGCAGACTCTCAAGTCACATTTGCACATGATTAAAAATCAGAGTTCAAGCTTTTCCGAGGACAGTGCTGGCACACTTAAAACACTGCCCCACTGCATTTACCATTTACAATCCACTTTTTAGTCTTGATGCAGTAGCCGTAGTCCATCTTGTGATCTGGAACAATCTGTTCTGACTGAAATGAGCGGCTCATTTCTACTCTGGAGTAGAGCCTGTGACGCCTCTAGCATACTCTTGAGTTTAAAACTTCTGACCTCCAAGCATTCCGGGTGCATGGTGCCAAATGTAACATGACTATACATTACTTGTTAAGTGTGTTTCCATCTGGCTACATCAATAGGTAATCTGCAAAAGTTAGTGAGTATTTTCTTGTGTTTTCACATTTTTAAAAAACATTTCCTGAATAACTTTTGTGCAGAGAAGATGACCTTCGGAGATTGTTTACCATAACCTGCTAATCGGCAACATATTTTGACATAAATTTACATGCAGAACACTATATTTCACTATAGGACAGTATGTACTATTTTCATTAAAAGGGGCAAATATACTTTACATTGCCTTTTAGTTGATGGTTTACCATTTGCAATGTGTACTTCCATGGATGCTGCCATTGTTGTGTGACATCAGACAACTGCTTCTTCATGAAGTTGGTATAGATGGATTTGCCTCAAGTTCACAAGTAGGTGGCGTTCGATAGTACTTTATCTAGCAGGATGTCGGAAAAGTTTGAGTTCCGAGTTGTCTGGAACGCAGCACAACCTCCAGCTCTGCAGCCCTAGCTGGCCCCTGGCCCCTGGCCTGCAGTCAGTCCACAGGGAGCAGTGGCGCCTTGGCTGGACAGTTGACAGCTGCATTGAATGAATGGGGGGCTGTCAAATTCTGAGAAGAGACCAGTTCACCAACCACACCTTTCCACCGGCTCAACATCCTCATTTGGCCAATTTCTTACAGAGGAGTGCCCCGCCTGATCCCCTTTGTACTGGGGACCCTGAAAACTACATTTACCTGCTGTATGGTTAACATGCCACTAACTCAGACTTACGAAAGAACTGTTTTTATAGTGTTTTTATAGTGTACAGGCTCCACGTCACATCATTAACTGATTCACTAACATCTGTAAGTTTGTGGTTTATTTCTTCTTTTAATTGAATTTTTCCTTTGTAGCTGCAGTTAAAATGCACAGCACCACCTCATTATGCAAGCTTCCAATAAAACTACATATGACTGTACTATATATGATTACATGTGACAAATAAATGTGTCTAACCAAAAGAATGTTTAAAGTTAGTAAGTACATTTTTGCTGCAGAGCGACCATTCCCACGCAAACACTTGAGACTACAGGCTATACCTAACATTTACTGAAACATGCAACAGCTCACACCACACCTGTATTCAGCTAAGTTTGCCTTCAGGTAGACTTTGCAGATAACTTTCAATCACTGTCATCACATCACAAAGCAAAAGACAGCGTACATAAATGGACTTTACCTGACTGGATAGTCATATCCCTCTGCAACAGGCTGAAGGGAAGCTTTACCCTCCTGGCGAGTTTTAACGATTCATACTCCCGACACAAGCACAAAGATAGTGTGGGGAAAAAAAACACAATAGTGGTAGAAGGCTGAGGAGAAGTCCAGCAACAGAAAAGCCACGTTAAACACGTTTTCCTTTCATCGGCAGCTGGTACTCCACAGGTAGCAGTGCACCTCACATTCCCTTTCTTTTGACTCTCTGACTACAAGTGAGTGCATGTCCCAGCAGAGAGGGCGTGTGTAGGTCTGTGTCTGTCCCTTATTACTTGGAAAACAGCAACACGGTCCACACAGCTGTGGTTACACCTCTGTTTCACTCCTGCTCCCATGTACTTCTTAAAAAATAAAACTTTTGGTCACTCCTCTGCACTTTCACAGCCAGTTTAGAAGTAAAAATTGAAAAAAGAACAAAAACAAGCTGGTGCCAAGCTTCACCTCCTCAAGTACCAGTAACACTCCCCCTCCTTTCTAGCTTTCCATTTTCCCTCGCTTTCCTTCTGTTCCCTGTCTGAGGAGTTATGCAATACTGCCATTTCAGACATGACCTCCCCCCCCCCCCTCTTCTTCCCCTTCCTCCTTCTTCTTCTGCTGTTGCTGCAGCCCACACTCTGACACTCAAACTAGCTCCTCCACCTCAAGGTTTCGAGGTGGAGGAGCAAGTCACATTATCATAGTGCCAATGCTTTTGTTTGCTGGGGAACAATTCAGAGGCAAGTGTGACAGGGAAGTCAGGAAATGTAAATTGCTTTTAAGGTCATTCTTCTGTTGTTTCAGCCATCATGCCTCAAATCAAAGCTGACTCTCACATACTCACACATACACACACTCATGCACAACAGTGTATATGGACATCTGTCTCTGATCCTCATCCTGAAAACTTGTCACGTCTCTCTATATATAAACACATGTATGTGTGTTTAACAATAAATCTCCCAGCGCTTGTCCATGACTGAGGGAGGAACCTTGTGCAATAAACACATTGCATAACCCGGTGTCAGAGATACATCTCTGATAAGTATTATTATGTGGGCATTCCATTCTGTTTCACTGCCAACAAATGTATGCCTATAGAAAAGGCACATGAGATAACATGTGATGTGTCTCCCCAGTGCTCTGAAAGCATCTTCACTTTAGATTAGCTGCAGGAGTGCCTGCAGCAACATGTCTGCTTCTGGCTAGCAGAATCGAGTGTGTAAGAAATGGGGCAACAAGAGCAAGGGTTGTTTAAATTTGGGAGTGGTGGCCCGAGGCAGTGTGAGAGTGTGTGTCTTTGTGTCTTTCTGTGAGGTAAACATGGTCCTGCGACTGCTTATCACTTGTGCTAAACATTTCTGAAATGATGTAAACATCGTTTAAAATATTGTTCATGACATGCACCATAAATACAGTGTCTTCTTTGTATTATTTCTATTGGCTGTGTGTTGTTAAAGCTAGCTGTACTGTGCCTCAACGTCTTTTTCTACCATTGGTTTTATTGTATGTGTTATTGTTCATTATTCTCTGCCACCGTTGGACCCCCCTCTAGATGGTAAATCATTTATTGGCCCAACCTTGCCCAACCTTCCTCTTCTGACAAATCAACAGCAGGTCAAGCAACTCTGTTTCTCCACAAAACCAGGTGGCCAACGCCCAGCTAAGGACAATGTGGTTGACTCCTCTGATAATACAAGCTGCATGTATGTGTTTAAGTAACGCTTAGACAATGCCAGGTCTGGCCAGGTCTGGTAACAGATTAACTTAACGGAAACATTTGGAAGCTTTGTGTTATTGAAAACATTAAGTAGCACATGCAAGTGTACCAACTTCCATGTGTGTGAAATTAATAGACTTACTTTTGGCTTAAAACTGAGGATATATTGTCACTACATATGTTTAGCAGTTTAGAATAACATGGTGTGGTGAGATGCTATTTGAGCTCACATGGCACTAAAGCTGCACATAGTCAACTGAAAATGCTTGTCTTGTCTTTTATCAACCCAGTTGTGGTTGGTTGTTTTTTTTTAGATGCAATGACGTCATAGGAACTGATAAGTGTGTAAGGAGACAGATGTTGTACATCTACAAGCCAGCAATTGACTTTACATTGGTTCAGCTCTACATACCCATATTCAGCTATTACTTCTTGATAGCAGACATAGGATGCTTAACTTCCAAAGACTTGAATCACATTTATTTAAAGCCCTGTCACCAAAGGCAACACATTAACCAGACTTACCTAGACAGCCCCAATAAACAAGTTACATTTGAGTGCTAGTGACCTTCATTTATACTTGTAATTTGGCTGTGTGAACCTAAACAAACCAAATATATAAATGCAAGTCAACTTTTCCATGCTTCTTCAAACTAAAGGAATCTTCTGCATAGCACTCTGCACAGAGAGCCAAGTACTTTAAGCTTTAAGCTAACTCCAGACACAAAAATGGCCTTACACTCTTACACAGCAAACGTGCAGTACGGTCTAATCTACTGTAACAAGAGGTCAGCGCAGAGGATTAAGCCAATTAAGCACAGCAGCTTCTTCACTCCCTTCTTTCTGGAGACTTCCCTGCACACTGCAATGTCCATAGACCCACCCACACGAACGCACAGTTTCACCTCAGCACCTGAACAACCTCCATGATTCTCTCTCTTTAACACCCTCTGCGGTGAGGTAAGCTTGGTCAGTGAAGACAAACGAGCAAACTGTAAAGACACACAAGTCATTTAACTTGTGCCTCTCAGTTTAGTGTGTTAACTTCTACTCAGCCTCAACTTATGTAACATTTTCTGAGTACACACTTTTTTAGCTTGGAGGAATTTGTGTTGGAAATAGGCCACCTCCTGTGAAGGATGAGCATCGCTACCGCAAAATATTCAGCATGAGTGTTGGTCTTCAAAGCGATGGGTTTGCACTACATTCACCCAACAGCTCTGTCCCTATCACCAGGAAAAAGAAATCTGTAAATACAACAGAAATTCAGTCAAACCATTTCTACAAAGAACAGTTTGGAGCTGCAAGAGGGCACAAGTTGAAAAATGTATTTTGTCTGTGTTTTGGTAAGCTTGCTTTACAAAATAATTTACTTGTGGTGAAAGCCATGAGTTAAGCAGTAGGGCAAAAGGGCAATATACACAACATTTACACAATGTACCCCACATGTCTACAAAACTGCAGTATACCACCTGATTACATAGCCTTTGGTCAGAACATATAAACATGATTGCGGTAGTGGAGAGCTGCAGGTGAGTTATGCTGTGTGGGACAGTGTGTAGGGACAGACTATCTCTATTGCAAGAATTTAGGTTTAACAGGCTGAGAAGCAAAGTGACCAAGCAGGGTCTTTGCTACTGTGATGCACAATATAGTTTGAGCCAGCAAAAAGGAAAGGAAAAACAACCTGAAAAAATTATAGTACACTACTTGCCCATTTCAGTATGTAAATATAGTTTTCATATTTGTTTGCCTAAAGCAGTGTTCAAGTTAAAAATAGCTCTGCATCAAAAAAAAAATGCTAAGGGATTATGTGGAAAGCCAAAACACTGTACAGCAGTTTATACTGGGAAGCTACCAGGCCAGTAATAATTTGCCCCTTCATACCAACACTTGTGGTCAACAGTAGCTCTGACATTTTACTTGCAATGTGTGCTTTCAGAGTGCTTGCAGGATGGGGTTGGATTATTCTGCTGCAAAAACTGAGCCAGGACGACTGCGCGACGGCTTGTCTGACAAACCCATCCAAAACCAGATACTCAAAATGTGGGATTAAATGTGGCAACTGAATGAACAAAAAGTATGCATGCAACACAGCCTCACCATTCTTTCTCTCCTGTAGAGGCAGCGGGTTGGGAGCAGGTTGAAGGGACAGCTCCTGAAGCTCACTGGTCACTGCCTCGCTCTGAGGGCTCGGGACCAAGCCTGGCGTCCCGGCGACTTCCATGCTGCCAGGACTTGGCTCCTCCCCTTTCTGTGGTTTTAGCGTTGCCAGGGTGACGGAGAGACCTCTAGTAAAAATAGGACATTAAAAGTTTAGTGACTCATCAAAAGGCTCCACGTGATGTTAAGACAACAGTTACAAAGGATAAACTGAAATTCTTAATTTAAAGGTGCAATCAGAAATGCTTCACTGATTCTCTGCCAAAACATTTATACATCCCGATATCAAAAGTCACTGTTAAATATGAAACCCACCACGTGCTGTGGATTTGGTTTAATTTGATCTCAATATCTAATTTAGAACATTGGCGCACCATTTAAAGGGCTCTGAGAATTTAGACTTAGAAAAACTTCCGTGTTAATGCAGAGTTCGCATTTTATTATCAGCCAGGTAAGCAGCTTATGCTCTAGCTACTGAGCACATACGCTTGCTGGCTAATGTCGCCCGTCTTTGATGCAAAACAGCAAACATCAAAGTTATCCCAGCATCGCAGTCATCAACATTTACAGACATCCTATAGTATTTTCATTGTGTAGTGTCTTTCTAACCATTTGCCAGTTCACATACATCTCAGAAACACATGGATGGAACTAGGAAAATAAGCTATTACTATCACCATGGACAGCACGGCACCAACACGCCTGAGTCAGTTTGTACTTTCTGGAGGTATGTACACTGTGCTTCCTGCATAAAATCATGTAACGTTTGGTAAATATACCCTTTAGTCTAATCTCTGAAGCCCTAGACCCTCTTTGTTCCTTGTATGTTGTCATATAAAGGGAAGGGCTGCTCGACTATGGCAAAAATCATAATCACAATTACGTTGGTCAATACTGAATTTAATTAGTTTTTAATTATTTCTCATTGAGTTTGGAAACATTATGAATTTATTGAACTTAAAATGTGAAAAAAGATGGCTGAAATACAACTCTCTTGTCCTTTTTGGCCACTCCAAGAACCGGTACCATAATAACATGGATAGACGCACCTCCAAATCCAAGTGGCAGCTGGTTTGACCAGGTTTTCACAAACTACGTCTCACTTGTCTGCAGTGAGGTGAACTAAACATGCCAGGCAAAATGAGTTTGGGCTTTTAGGGAGGTGTAAAAGCGCACCGCTGTAGAGGAAAGGGGGTGCACTGGATTTGAGTTATTCTTTACTGATCCCCATTGGGTTATTTGTTCACTGCATTTAACCCGCCCCACGATGGGTGATTTATAACACATAACAAAATGGCACAATAATTGTTTTGTATTGATCAGCTGGCTTTTAGAATTGTTAGAAGCCAAAAAGTCATAATTTTAAATAAAATTTGATTAATTTGTTATATATTTGGAAATGTACTACATCAGATTGTCTTTACTGGTCAATCAGAGATGAGTATTCAAAGCCATGGATGGAATAAAGATTAAGTGCCCGGGGCATGCACTTTTACAGGCTACAACAAGCCAAAAGGCAAGTCCCGGAAACTGAGCGTATCTATTTTCATCTGTCTGCCCCACACACAAACAGCTGGGGAAAGAGGAAGAATACAGGGCTGTAGGGTAGGTGATTAAATCTGTCATCAGAGAAGGATTTGCATGCTTGAGCACTTACAACTGTTGGTGTGGCTTCTGCTTTAGAATGACAGGACTATATTTGAGGACATTTTTTATCTTTTACTTCTCAGCAATCTCACAGCGATTTACATACATTTAACCCACTTCAACTTACCCCAAGAGCTGGAGCTATTTCATACAGACAGCACTGAAAAGATGTGTGTCCTGTGTTGTTATAACTGGCTTCAAGACAAATTTCGCCATTGGGGATACTTAAGATAAAGTTGAAAGCTGAACTAGGTGTTGCTGTGAAAAGCCTGACTTAGCCTAACAACCTGAACCAGTGAGTTCTACCGCTCCATTCACGCAATTCAGACAAACTCAAGTTTCAAGATGGAGACTTAAAGAGACATTTTTGATTTTGACGAAGCACAGCAACACATTTTAAATGTATATGAAGACTGACATAAACAAAGCCACAGAGAACCTTTGGCAGCACATTATAGACCACTAGTGAGTACAGACAGCGAGCTTGTTGCAATTAGGTCATTCTGGGCTCAAGTCCAATATAAATAAGTTGAATTTTACTCTTTATCCTACAAAATACATGTTTTTAGCTAAATTATTTGCATTTACTTTGGCTTAGGCGACTGGGTTTGTACAAGTGATGTCACAGCCTCCAGACTGTTTAAATGCACTTCACAACATTAACACAGTTATTGCTGTCTGAAAAAATGTATCCAAAAATCACACATAAACTGATTTTCAAAGCAATAAACTGCACTCAACTGTCACAGATATCACAGGATCAAGACATTTTAATAACCAATTTTGTTATTTTCCCCCTAATAGCTCGTTTAGAAAAGGCCCATTCACAGCAGACATTTTAACTCATTGAAAATTGAAAACCACTGGTGGTACTAATATTAACGAGGTCTGTGTTCTATTCAACAGGCACAATACAAGGACCCTGAACCCAAAGCAGCTAAAGGGAATTCAGCCATTATTATTTTATTTACAACTGTGCTTTTCCTACAGTGACATGTCAAACATTCTTCTGTGAGGAAGGCCTGCTATTAATTTGAAGTAAAGGGAATTGCTGAACAATAACATATTAATGGGTAATTTCAGTATTTTTAAACCTAATTTCACATATTTTGGTGTTGAAATGACTACAAGGTACAAAAGGTTTTGGAATCCGTGCCGTAGATGGCTCCAACGTATTCCTTTGAGGAAATTGCGCCCATCAAAAAGAGCTTATTTTTCCTCAGCGACAGGCTCTGACTGTTACACCAGGACTCTGACAAGTTTATGGAAAGGATCCCTAAAAGTGACTCCCTGTGTGACACGCTTTGTTTTTAACAAAAAACAGAAGTTTCGCTCAAATCAATTCTCAATCTGAAAATGACGGGGGAAACATGAGTAAGAGTTTTTGATTTGATTGACCTGAAGAAATATGTTACACACAGCCACTGCAGCTGGTTCTACAGGCTGAAGCCATCTACTGCAAGTAGGTGACTTTTTGTACTTACTTGTCTTTTTGAAACCAAAATACGTGCAAATAGGGTCCAGCTTTTAAAATACCAAAATATTCATTAAAAAATGTGATTGAATACTGAAATATCGCCCAGCCCTACTTACATTAAACATTAAAATGATACAAATTGTGTAAAACTATTGACATCTGTAGTGTAGTGTAGTGTCAGGTACAGCAGTAATAAGTGTCTGCTGCTGAGGAACGTACAAACAGGTTATGCTAAACATAAACACAAACCTGTCTAAGGTTAGACTAGTCTGGAGGGATATGCATCCACTGTCACCCAAATGTATTTAATCCTGCTTAACAAAACAGATTTTCCTGATTTACTGGAGTAAGTCTGGTGTAACTGGTTCTCCAATTAAACACTCCTCTGGACTAAACAGTAACATGGGCACGCATCACTAATGGTTGTTGACAAAAGGTTTGCCTGCTGCTGTGTGGTGTGTTGATCTCTCTCTTGCCCTCGCTGCAAATATGTGTTTCCTAACCGTGGGGTTCTGATGGGGATTCTGTCGTTGCTGCACAGCGGGCCTGAAAACAATGAGGCAGTGTTGTCTGAGATGTCACTCTTCTCTCTCACAATCAAATGCCAGCGCACATATGTCTGAATAGCAGCACGCTAACCATGACACACTAAATGTGGGCTTGATGTCGCCGGCCTCATGATGTCAGTGAGTTTTATCATGTCAAACTTAAAACATTTAAAATATTTTGCAATGCTTGTTTGAATAAAATACAATGCTTTTAAAAGAAATTACACAGATATGAGAAGTAGACCAGAATGCATGTAATGGTCTTGTTTCTTTTATATACTTCCTAAATTTGCATTCTTATACTGGACTTAAAAACAGAATACAGAAGTTAGATTTCTCAATCTTTTCTGGCCTTTAGGGGGTCTGAACTTTATATTATAGCTTACTAGTGCAAATATGATATCTGACATTTGGTATCGATGCTAAAACAATATTTTTTGATACCTTCCTTTAAGGAATTTAAGTGTGGTTAAGTGCACTGTTTTGTTGAAAACTCTACTTTTTATTTAAGAAAAAAGTCAAAGTTTTCAAGCGTAAAATGTTTTTTTCTACTCACAAGCAGTGATACAAGAAGCTATCTAAGGGAGTCACAAGCCTTTCTACTCAGACAGAGAAAAACAAAGTGGGAAACTGGTTTAGAAAGGGAAGGAAATAACATGACAATGTGACAGACTGATGCCAAAATGCAGTGTTCAATCACAAGTTAGGGGTCAGAGTGATGCAGTAAGGCTAAAGATCTCCGTTGAAAAATTAGACAGCACATGACACTGGATAATGCATAACTTGCATCTACTGAAGGAGACGCTGTATGCTTTATAACGGTGCAACATCTGACACTGTTATCTGGTAGTATTGGTAGCCTGTTACACCGTTATCTGGCCAGATAATTTTTTGTGGCTTCAAAACAAAGTGTGTGATCTCACTTTGGGATGTGCACCTCCTGTCAACAAGACACCAGAAAAGTGTGTGTGACTTTCTATCTCTGCCATGTATACAGTGAAGCCTCAGGAATCTATCTTAACAGGGGCCAGTACTTTACAGTGACCTGGTCCCGGATATTTCAAATATATGGCATTTACAGAGAAGCTCCCTGCAGCATCAGTTGCTTCATCCTTACTTTCCCAACAGAGGGCTGCTGTTCAAACATGCAGCATGTACTGCTCTGGTGCAATGCACTGAAGAGAGACAGCACTAAAGCATTCCTCTCTACACGCCCACACTAGCCTTTCAGATATGTATCACAATACCACAGGCACACACATCCTGACAGCCACACTTTTTTTCCCACAATCAGACACAGGAAAACCAATACCAAGAATTACAACACCTTTTCAGTTACCAGAAACAGCAAGGTAAAGGATGTGGCTCACACCTGGTAATAAAGCAGGCTGGAAGGGAACTAGGCGTGATGCTTACCTGTTTCAGTATATCTTGAAGGGGCGTTTTCCCATTTCAGCAGGGCAGAGCTTTGAACGGCTCTGAATGAAGAAAACACAAACAGCAAAGCTTTAGCAGAGAATTTCTAGTTATCTTATCTCTTTTCCTGCCAAACCCATGTCTCTATTCTGGTCCATGAGGGATTGTGTTACCATGGATGTGCAGAAATGCCATTGTGGAGTAAAAGAGGTTAAAAAAAGAATAATGACAACTGACAATTTGAGCTAGACGAATCCATGTTGCGGGAGGCCTTTCCACAGATGTCATGGGGCAGCAGCCTACAGCTGTCACTGTCCAAAACACAGACATGCTAAGCTATTGTTAGCATGTCTGGGTGGGAGTTCACCACAACAGTTTAAACGCAAGTTTAAGTGTAGCTAGTATGTATAATCGCACACAAACGACATCATGCACACAGAGAGTTACCAACAGAATATAATACCGTACTTATTGCTGAAGCCGGCTACATATGAAACATTTCGGCATCCCTGTTGACTGCAGACAGCCAGACACCCTAAGTTAGCTAGCTACCGTTAGCATGCCAGCCATTACCCCAAACCGCTAGCTAGCTTTCCAGCGTACTTCGTCACTGTCACGTTGCGGTCTCCTTTGATAGGGAAACTAACTAATGCCGTGACGCTATCTATTTCATGTATAGATGTTCACGCTTACTTTTCATGGTCGCCACTTGTATGTTGTTTCTGTAAGGATAAAAGGCTTTGGCATCACATCGCCACTTCCGAATCACAAAGGAAACTTTAACCGGAAAACCCTCCTCTGCGTGGGACGCAAAGATCCACTTCCTTCACAACACCTTTCCCACTAGTTTACTACTGATGTAGTACAGCGGAGGCATGTCCACATATATCAGCCATAACACTATATATACTCTCTAGTATAATATGTATTTAACTTAAAGAAAAGGAAAAAATACATTCCACGAAGCACATAACACTGCATCCATCCCCCTGCACAGTCTCTGTCTCCATCTAGTGTCCAACTACATGTACTTCAGCAGGTCAGAGCTACAGGTTTGTTGCACCCAGAGTGTCTTTCCCATAGACTGTAGCTCTTTCCTTACTTATCATGTTTCCAAAATAAAGTGAGTAATTGCATTTCAGAGGTGTGATGTTTGCAATGTTACATTGACATATTTCTCACCAAGCAGCCAACAGTGATTGCTTATACAGATTTCTAAATCGATTAAACGTGTTTGTCAATGTGTCCAATTACTTTAATGACATAAGGCCAGGAGTGACTAGGTAATGTTGCACGACCACCATGCATTTATTTCCCGTTTACAGTTGAATGTTGTAATATATATTGATCTTCTGTTAGTGTATTACTTCCATTTTCATGCTAAGTATTGACTTACTGTATTTTCATTGACTAAATGTGGAGGCGATATGAAATATATAATGAATAAAAACATAAACTCTGTGGTAGATGCAAAAAGAAAACCTATATTGAAAGTTTGTCTTGTTTGAATGCACTCTTATATGCTCAATACTACATTACATCTACAGCCCCTACTTATTTTTGTGTAAAATACAATTTTGCATGTAGAAGTATTGGTGGACATGTACACTATTTGTTCTAGTTTGCCTTATCCCACTTGGTATAAACCAACAACATAAAAGTATTAGGAAGAATTTTGCTAGAATTAAGCTCGGACCTTATTGATTTTGGGGTTTTGAGAAATTTTGGAACCAGATCCTTTTAGAATCGGGTATTGATCCCCATCGCTACAGATAAGTAATGCAGATTTAAATTAAAATGTTCACTACAGCAGGTCTTGAGACCCAATATCCAGCGCAGCTTATTGGAAATGGCATACCACATATTGGACAAACTAAAAGGCAACTACTTTGTCAGCTAACTATTCGTTTCTACTATGTGTCGCCCTTGGATTTTCATTCAGCTGCAAACAAAAAGTGCGATTGATCTTCATCTAAGGGCAAAACTGGTTCTTTTCAGTCAAGTTGGCTTGCTCACATGAATGTGGTACTTCAGTTGGATGTATCCTCTTCAGCTCTGAGGGCAGATATCTCTGGGGAAACACCCTGACAAAGTCAGGCAGTTTGTGCTGACAAACTTGTTTGAGCGACATTAACATTCAAGTAATCATCATCATCTTCCTGTCGGGCTGTTCAAGCTGTTCCCACTGGTGCTACAGGTTCCAACTGCTGCCACCTTCTGTGTTCACTTCGTAAAGTGATGTGTTTTAAAGCAAGATACTTGAGTAAATACACTCAATTTTGTCTGAAAAATCAACACATAATAACTTTCTGTTGCTTTTCCTGCATTTGTCTTATTGTAACTTCATTCTGTTCTAGTTTGTGGAACCCTGGTGGTACACATGATGCTGCTGCAAAGCCAAACATTAATTTGGTAAGAAAATACTAATGGTTATGTTAGAAAGTCACTCCTGTGTTGTATAAAAGTGTCTTGGATGAAATGGTTAAATGTTGAAAATTTGCATTTGATGATAACAGATTTTGCCATGCCATTTTGTATGTTGCTAAGTCACATCATACACACCAACATAAAGGCTAATAGGTCCACATTCAGATTGTTATTCTCTAACTTGTTCCCTTGTACCAATCTGTATGTACTGTATTGGTACAACATTAGTATGGAATATTACACTGTAAATTGGGAAGAATTACAATGTATTCCAAAAGTTAACAAAACTGTAAACACCTGGGATTTTTAAAACTTTGGTTATGTTGAGGTTTTTCTTTACGTTTGGTTTGAGCGTTATAGTTGATATATAGTACCTGATTTCACCATAACACAAGTGAGTAAAACTTTATTGACCATGTGTCTGAGCAAATAAATCACAAGTTTATTTAAACCAAGAGGGAGAAATCAGTTTAATAATGAAAGCTGCTGAGGAGTGTTTAGTTTTTATTTAAATTTAACTATTACTTGTTCATTTTGGGGGTCTGGTGAACTGTATTGTTATAAACAGCTGAGTCTCTTTTATATAGCACGGCCTCACTGATACAAATGAGACAGCAAAATATCAGAAACACTGGTCCATGTGATGCAAAATGATCATACAGTTGCAACAAAAACTGAACATTATCATTTTTATGAAGGGAGGATTAAGATAAATTATAAAATCTTGTACTTTTTTAAAAAAAATCAGCATTTGTTGATGTTCTTGGTGACTGGGCTAATGGAAATTCTTTATAATTTTTGTTATATTTGCTCTCGCAGGACCAAACAGAGTATTGAGTGGCACTACAGCTATCCAATCTATGTTATCAATTTGCATATTTCTGCGTCAATTGCTGGCTTGCAAATCAGACATACTGAGGATATAAAAAATACTACATTGCTAGAACTGGCGCCAACAACGTTTCAGAGTGGAAGACATTTTAACATGAAAGAAGATATTTTAGCCTTGACTTGAGACGTAGGAGGGATATTGTACTGTTTTAGAAAAGTGCATTAGTCCATCGGTGTATGTGAGATTTTATAATGAATATGAATATTTAGTGGTTTAAAAGTCTCATAGATTTCTTTTAAACATTTGAAGATTGGTTGGCAGTGATCAAAAGTAGAGAAAACTGTAGATCTATTACAGCATTAAGTGCAAACATTTTTCACTGTAGACTCTGTTAAAGGCTGTTAACTTATGATGATTCGGTTGAATGACTCCTTTATGGTTCTTAAACTATTTAGTACCTGACTGAAATTCTGTCTCAACCCTGTTCAGACCAAAAATGGCACTGCTGAGAAAACCACAAGGGTCTATGTCGTTGTGGGAATGTTGCTTCAGGTAGAAGCTAAATGATGAAATATTATACAATTAGTCTACTTTAAAATATATTTGATTGGTTAACTCAATTCTTAGCTACATAATCTTTCATTTTGATGCTGGAAAACCTAAGTTAGGTTGAAGAAATTTGCAGGATGACCCTGCATTTTCTTTTCTTGTCAATCCATGTCCATTTCTCAGGTAAAGACTATATTCTTTTTGCCATTTAGCCAGCCATCCTGCTTAAAACAAGTAATTGATGCATTATGTTTTCCTGTCAATGTCCAAGTTGGAAACCATTAATCTGCATACATTTATGTGTTTGCAGGTGTTTGCTGAGTTCATCTCTACAAATGTTGCACCTATGCAAACAATTCTACTGTGAGCTTGAGAGATACACACCACGACTGATTGCCCTGTACAGGCAGAAGGTCAAGAGAGCAGAGGCCCTGCAGAGATCCTTAGGATTTATGACCTTCAGGTGAGTTTAAGATTACCTTTGCCTTAGCAACTATGTTGATCACATAACGGCCAGTCAATACAGATTGGGACCTCTGTACTATAATAGTAATAGTAATAGTAATTTGATTATGCTATTGTCTTGTGATGACTAGGAGGATAGAGCCATTTAATTTCAATTGTCATTTGTCATTTTCATTTATTTTTGTAAGTTTTCCTGTACATGATCACTTTAAAAGCCATTTACAAGCTTATTTTTAAATTCTTGGGCTGCCCAGAACACATAACCCAAGACAGAAAATCCTCCATTTCGCTCAGATTTTATGTGCTGACCATAAAATCTGATGGATAGAAAAATTTGTTTTTCTATCCATCCAAGAGACCAACTCCATCATTGATAAATTGCCATACAGTCTACTGAGAGTTGCAGAGATACAAACAGAGAGAGATATACTATAGGCCTTCTCCAAAAACAGCTCACCTGTGTTTGTGTTTGTGTTTGAATCGTGGGTTCAAAATGCGAGCTGTAAAATGTACATGGGCAGTAAAACATACGGCTGACAATGAAAGTTGAAAGCAGACAGATAGCAGCCTGTATGTGTCTGTCTCTGTATGATACAACAAGAAAGAAAGTGAAAAGGGCGGTGCAAGCTGGTGTGTGTGCAGCATTGTGCGGGACAGCACTGTAAGTGCTTGTGCGAATCTCCACATCCCAAAATGGAAAACTGAATACCAACCCAAACAAGGATTAGTTAAATATTTGGGTCCCGCCCTACCGCACTGGCTTCCAAATGTCTTCTATTGTCATGTTTAAGGTTATCATTAGCTTCTATTTCTCACCCATAGTTTGAGTCACTGTGTTTGTTTAAATTTGACTTGTCTTTTAAGTATTTACAACTGGATGGATTTGTTGTTATTGCTATCAATATTATTATTATTTTTGGTATTATTATTATAATTGGTACAATTGTTGCACTATATGGCTTGCTAATAATTATTATTTTGACTGTCAATCTAGGAACAACATAAGATGCTGTCTGACCCTCCGTGGCCTCCCAGTGAACCTGCTAGAGGATGACTTCAAAACCTGCAATGTAATTACTCACAGATATGTAAATATCAACAACAAGTATTATGAAATCTATGGGAAACCAACTGGAATGCCTCTTCCAGCGACTTACAGGTTTAAAGAGATTAAAGGATAGGTTTGTGTTTTTTGTAGTCTATCTCAAAACAATGCTAACATATGATGTGTACAGTGAAAAGGTTAGTGTTGGCTTTTATCATTCCTCATCTCAGTTAAGCATCCCCTTCATAGGCATGGCCCAATTGTAAGAAATTAGGGACAAATCCATTCCACACTTCTCCTTTCATGAAAAAATGTTTCCCAAACCTCCCAAGTCCTGGGCTTTGATTCTGTGTGTATTTATATTAGTAGCATTGTCTTTGAACAGGACCTACTTTTAGAAAAAAATGAGTATGTGTAACCAATGTGTAACAAAGAAGAAACAGATATCAGAACCTGGCTGGCAAGTCACCCTAGAGGGCACAGACATGTCCCCTCTAATGAGGACAATAGGTCTAAGTTGAGCAGAATGAAGTATATGGTGCATGGATCTCAAAACCTAAATTCCCAGTATGAGGACACAGGGTTTTAGGAGGCTAAGGTTAGTTGAAGCTAGGGATGGGGATCGATAATTTTTATTGATCTTGATACCCTTATTGAGACTGCTTAACGATCCGATTCTTCATCGATACCACTATCAATAATTTACTATTATTTAGTGATGGTTATTTGGTAAGACCAGATCCAACAGGCATGAGGTAGGCCTGCATGGTATGAGGAAAATGATTCAATGTGCAATAAAATTGTTATATGGTGAGATGACATATGACTTGCGATAAATAAAAGAATATTGATGAGTGCATATTAAGTGCCTGGTTGTTTTTAAATGAATCATAGGAATAGAATTTAATATTTTAAATACAACTAAATGTTGTTTCTAGAGCAGCAACATTAATGTTTACAACAGCAAAGTCACTATATAAACTCAATACCACAATACCAGGTGACGTTTAAAAAGAATACAAGAAGACATCAGTCTGTATCAGTCTGCTCCTTCTCTTTTTAACATTTGGCTAATTGCTTAGTTGTCTTATTTATTGTGTTTCAAGTTAAATCAGAATTGACTCCCAAAACATAACATTACATTATAGGACCCACTAGTCTTGATACCATTGATAAGCTCGGACCTTTGGAAATGGGTCCTTTTAGAACCGAGTGTTGAGCCCCATCCCCAGTTGAAGCTGAATTAAGGCTTAAGCAGTCTAGTTAAAAAATTAAATGGATATTTTTGTAAGGTCATTGTGTAGGTTTAGTGTTGGAAGGAAGTGTCCCACTTCCTACTTACTTATTTGTGACATATGGTTTGTCAGACTGCTGAAGCCCTGAAACCGTTTCTAATGAACTTTAGAATTTTGTCCTCATTCTCTTACAGTTGAGTCAGATTAAGAAAGCGTTACAGAGTCAGTATCTATAGAAGGAATCATAACAACCACCAGTAACGCTGGCTTGGAAAAAATAAAATATATGCGTTTAAGTGTGTGGGGGGCACCGATGAGCATGCAGTGCTAGATTTCTTTTATAATTATCCTCATAATATGATTGTTTGTATTTTGCTAGTGCAAAGATAAACCAGACATTGCTGACACTCCTCACTGTGGTCACTGACACTGACGCTACTGGTGCGGTCCGCTTCAGCCACAGTGAAAGGTGGCTGTGGATGGATTTGTCTGTTTCTCTGGAGGTGGTGATGGGACAGTGGATAAGACACATGCCTTTGGTGTGAGAGACCCGGGTTTAATTCCCCATTGTGACGCGTCCACCAATGTGTCCCTGAGCAGGACACTTTACCCCTAGTTGCTCCAGGGGCGTGCAACCTCTGACATTTAGGCCTATAGCTATTGTAAGTAACTTTGGATAAAAGCGTCAGCTATATCTAAATGTTAGTGTAATTCATGTACAAACTCCTGAAAGTACTTCGAACTGTCCATCTATATGCTCAGTGTGTTTAGGCAAGCTTACAGCAATGAAGATTTTGCTCAGTGTTCTTTTTATATTGTTCCCTTACCTCATCTACCTGACTTAACAATTTGCATTGTGTGGGACTTCTTACCTTAAATAATCTTTATTAGCTATCTTTTTTGGCTTATAATTCCATAAAAGTTGAATTTATTTCATTTATTTATTTTAATGTATTGGTCATTTTTTCTTACTCCGCATTTAAAGCTCCCTTTTATATTATTTAAGTAAAAGTGCTGCTGATGGAATAAAATTATACAGTACAGAGTCAGCTTTTTCCACAAAACACTGTAAAGTTAGAAGTAAAAGGAAATTGTGTTTAGCTCATGTAAATAGAGAATGTTCAACATTATTGCAAAAAAGAATAAAAATAATATGATTATCAAAACTGATGCTGGCTAATTATCTGATCAATGACTTAGTCTATTCAGCTTTATACAAGATGTGCCTTATTTTGTGTCTGTTAGAAATAACAGAAGATGTTTAAAGTTTTGACACTGATTGTTTACTAAAGAGAACCTGAAGTGTATTAATAGAGCTGTATTCATATTTTTGAGGACTATCTGAAAATGGGCATTTTGTAAATTTTATGTTGATTGTAGAAATTAATTTTTTTGAGTAGATTTCCCTTAGAGTATAAGTTGTACACAGTTACATTTATTGAGTAAAGAATTGGTGGAATTTAATTTTAACGTCTTTTTTTTTTAATTGAGCAGATGTATTACACAAATATTACAGGAATATGTTCTTTACTCATTTTTACAGCCTGTAGTATTGGGATCAACCCAAAGGTTAGGCAAACAGTAAGAACAAAAAGAAACAACAATAATCATTGGAATAGGGAGAACAGCAAGGAATTTAATTTTAATAAGCATCAGTGAATCAATGTAATTTAGTATGCAGAAATGAAAGTTTAAAAAAAAAGAGTAGTATATTTAAGTTAAGGTTTACTATTACCAACACTTAAAAAGTTTGAGGTAATCAGTTACCACAAATATTTTGAGTATTCTGAACTTATTCAGGTTTACAGTGAATATTCACTAAATACCCCCCACCTCTCTGCCTGGAAATGTTACATTTGTAGTTCCATAACACTTTTATAAAAGACTACAACTCCCGCTAGGGCTTTCCTATCATATGACAGCTGTGTGTTTTGTCATGTGACCGTGACACTCTGCTCAGTCAAAACTCCGTTTCCTCATTTCGCAGTGTTGCTGGGTACAACCTGAAAACATTTTCTGTTTCTCCCCGACACTTACAGGCAATTCCACTGCTGTGAAATTACACTCCGGCTTGTGCTTAGTACAGCTGATCTGCACATCAGGCTGTGCCCGGGACTTACATGTCAGTCTGTGACTCGCAGCCCCAGCGGCTCCCCGGCAGGCCTCTCTGTTCACCGTGTGAGCATCAGCCCTCACGCCGCTGTCGGGTGGGAGCAGCTCGGCCACAGAGGCAGCATGGGCCCGGTGCATAGCTAGCCTCTGCTCTCAAAAGCCACAGAAAGGAATGAAACACATCGGAGGTGAACTGATTAGCTTGAATGCCACTGCTAACGGGGACTGACTGTCACAATGAACGGTGAGTTTTTTTGTTTTATTTCCTTTTTATTAAACGTTAAAGCACAACATGTCAAATCATGCGTGCAAGAGGAGATTCAGTAACTTAACTTGTTAATAGCTTCTGTGTTTAGACAGTTAAGTTAGGGATTTCTGCTGACTAGTTTTAAAAGCTTATGGCCTTTCTCCTCTTTCAAGTTAGAGTTAATAAATTGCTTTTGCTTCAGACAAAATCAAACAATTCAGCACAATTCAGTGCAAATACACTATCTGAAGCTCTGTTACATGTATGAAAGCTCTTTACGTGACTCTGTCTAATACTTGACTAACCACAGAGCCAAGCACTGTTCAGGGTCACCGTGACATGAGAAGGCATCTAATGCTGTAAGAAGCCTTCAGGTTATAAAATTGTTATTATGACAAGTTGTTGGCGTGAACCCAGTGTGATCATGTGGGTGGGTGAAAGTACCTGCTCCAGTTTCCATTCCTCTACAACCGCTGAGGCTCTCCACCCAGCGCTGCTCCAGTGGGTTGGCAGCTTGTAGAGGGATGGACTTGGACTGGAAAACTCCTGGTAAATATTTATATGGAAATGTGAATCAGAGAAATGCTGAAACAGTGAACATTAAAAGACATTTGCTGGGGTGTATTAAAGGTCGGGGCTTTCATGCTTTAATAACTTAAATGGTCCATTAACAAACTGAAACTGTGTTTTTTATCCAACTGCAATAGCCTTTGACTTTCTTCGTTTACTTTCCTCCTCTTGGACATGCATATTTAATATAGGAACAAGCAGTGGCTGGGAAATTGAGCCCGTATTACAGTAATATTCTTAATGCATCATCAAACAATCCAATTTTGTTTGTTTGTCTGTGTTCACCTCTGCAGGCACTCAGCAGAGTGATGCCAAGAGGCAGCACCTCCTGGAGAGGCTGCTGGATGCTGTCAAACAGGTAAGTCACCTATTATCTTTATGTGAGAGACCACATAGCTCCAAACTTTATTTACAAAAACTGCTAGAGCTTCTATGCCCCAAACATTCACTTTGTTCCGCTTTCCACCTTTCATCAGCATTGCAGGAGAGGGCCATTAAATGACATTTGGAAATCTGCCAAATCTCAAAAGCAGATTGGCATAAATATATAAAAAAAAAAAAAAATGTATTTGTGATAAGGTTTTGTGAATTTCTGCTTTAAAGGGTTATTGTTTACAAATGAAAGTTAGAGAGAGAAAGTGATTTCAAAATTCTAAGGCTTTTCTCCCTGGAACAAGAAAATACTTGAACATTGGACCAAATGTGTGGTGTCGAATTACCTTTTAGTTCCTTTATCTACTGTATACCAAACACACACCAGAGGAAGTAAAACTGAGCACTATTTACAACTTCTACAAGTTGTTGAATTAAGTACAGATATTTTGGGTCGCAAAATATAGAGTATAATTTGAGCGTCATATTCTGTGAGACTTTTTTTGTTTTTGCCATTGAGCAAGGAAACCTAAGATTGGCAGATGTTGTTTAATGTGGTGTCCTTTCTTACACAAAGAGGTGAAAATGAAAGTGGAAGTGTGTGTACAGTAACATGGCTAGTCTGGACTGGTTTGTGGTTTCAAGCACAGCTCTTCCTTAGAAACTCCTCATGATGCGCGTCGTTGCAGACCTCTAACACAGTATTCCGCAAGCAACCATTATGGTGCATTTATTCAGGTGAGGATGGAGGCGTTGAGGCTTTGAGTTAGTGTTTAGTTATGTCATTGTAAATGGGTACGCTGCCCTGCATTTATTTTTGACAGTGAAATCAGTTTTCCCCGGTTTTGCCTTTAATCCACTTTGTGTGATCATAATCAGCACTTTCCAGCTACTGGTGAAATGATAGGTGGCTGGGGAGCCTCAAATTATTCAAATATCCAATGTAGTGCATCATCAGTACCGTTCATCAGAAAAAGACTGTCTCTTCTGTGGCTGCTTCAGTGGTTTAGGCCCCTTAAATCTTGAAAATGTGCTCATTGTGTGGTGGAGTAAGACTTGAACATAGCAGGAAGTATTTCACAGGCAGCTATTACAGTATCATTCCCTTCATATCTTTCCAGTGCCAAATCCGCTTTGGTGGAAGAAAGGAGATTGCCACAGACTCAGACAGCAGGTAAGAGAAGATTCCTGTTACCAAGACAGTCTTTTGTTTGAATCTGTGTTTGTTGAGCAACCAGGAGGTTGTTTGGTTTGCATGTGCAGTGCAAGATATGATATGATGCTGTGGCATTTTCTGCTCCGGCATGTACATATCTTACCTTCAGAGATCTGGCAACATGCCCAGCTTGAGAATAAATTTCTTCACTAAAAAAGGGTTATAAAATGAAATAAATAACCCGTTTTGGTCTGAGAGCTTTCCCAATACTTTCCATTGTATCCAAGCAATAAGAAAGTTTAGAATGATAATGATGTTCAAAAAAGGAAAAGTTGTCTATATATGAACAGTTACGTGCTGTACTAACCTTGTTTCATCAGAGTTTAATGTGTCAGAGAGAAATATTTGATCAAAATTTCATATCCTCTGCTGCTCGGATCTCATTTTGAGATTGTAACTACAGTTTTTGAACATTAGTTACCATTTCTGCCTTGTTGATAAAGGATCTATAAGTGGCATTTTAAATGGTTTTGTGATGCAGGATAGATTGTAACTTAGTGGTGGTTTTTCGAATTTCAAAGCAATAAAAACTGACATCCTAAATATATCTAATAAGGCTTGTACGCACTCTTTCATAGCACTGTGCATGCACTGCTCACATTGACCAGTGAATGATAAATCCCCTTTGTCTCTGCAGGGTGATCTGTCTGTGTGCCCAGTTCGAAGCGGTGCTGCAGCATGGCCTGAGGAAGAGCCGAGGCCTGGCTCTCACCGCCGCTGCTCTCAAGCAGGCTGCGGGATTCAGCAGCAAGACTGAAGGAGGTTCGATGCTTGTAACTGGCTGTGTGGTCTGTTAAACTCAGGTCTAAAGCTTAAAATCAAGGCAGCAGCTTAACTTTAGACTCTAGCCTTTACCTTGGAAAAAAGAGACCTGACAATTCTAACTATGCTATTTTGGAAGCCAGGGAGGGTAGGACGTTGGAAGCTCCGAGCTGCAGAATAACCACACACACACACACTGAACTTTTTTAGTTTAATGTTTTAAATTCCAGTCTAGATCCCAAACAGCCTTTGACATGCAGAAGTAAAATGATAGCTGGTACAAAAAAGACATCTGGGATATTTCCAGTGGATGTAATGGTGCAGTCATAAAACACTACTTGGGTTTGAATATTTCATTCAGTGTAATATAACTCCTATGTAGCCTTAATGAAGTGTTGGAAAATGCACATAGATAATATGCAGGATGTGATATGATTGTACAGTATGAAAAACATCCTTGTTTTCCCCTGCTTTTTTCTTATTTTTAGGAGTCCTCTTTTTAGCTTCAAATGTCCCCTGAGGTAGAGAGCAGCATTTGTTTTTTATCACACCCACCCTTCTATTTGACATTCAACTGAAATATTTTAATTTTTTGCAAGAAATAAGCATGTAACCATTACTTTCAGCTAACGTTAACTTTTTCAACCATGTACCCATTACCTTAACCTAATGATTTCAACTGTTAATTCATTACTATTAGCTTTTATTGTAATTTCTTCATTAGCTAAGTATTTCAACTGTTTAACCTCTAGTTTACTTTATGTAGCTATATCTTAACTGTTTATTCTTTATTTTATCTATTTTGTTATAAATAACCTGAAGCATACTGCGGTTTATCCATTATTTTTTGCTAATTATATTACTCTTAGCTATTTATATTAACCATTTATTCATTACCACCTATTGCAGTCATTCATAGTACCAGTACAATTGTTGTGAACCACCGCTCTGTTATGTCCATGAGACAGTCACAGTATGAAAAGCTACAAGATTCAGTTTTATTTGCAGCCTTCAGAGCCTCCACTCTGCTGGTTAAGAGACAGTAGTTTCACATTGTCTGAAATTGTTTCTACTGTGTCATATTTAAGAACCACGTGGCTATTAATTCCAGATGGAGAGGAAATGCATGACTTCTGTAATGGCTACCACATCGTAACCATTAGCATATCTGACGTTTTCTTGTATTTCACAGTCAATTAGAGGAAAGGATTGTGGCTGAACTCGTGGATTTGGAGCTCCCTAATGAAGCTAAGCACTCTGACAAAGCCAGAAATAGCAGCCATCATTTTAAACACATTGTTCTGCGGTTATATGCTAATTGTATGCAAAAGAGTACCATAACTCATTCCTATTAATTATCGCACCTCAGAAAACTTTGAACGTTGAAACAGACCCACATACATTTTATTTTCTTTTATCTTTTTCCCTTTTCCCACCAGTGTTTATAGAAAATAATCAAAAAGTATGAGTTCAAAAGTGAGTACAGAATACGGAGAGGTGACAGGTAGGAAGTCAGGATGGAGCTGTGTGAAAGGAGGTGTAGGTATTTGTTAATGAGAGACTGAAGATGTGCTGTCTCTCAGGAAGTGTTTTGCCACTGCCTTACTGACCTTTTGACTCTTTATGTAACTCAAGCACAATTGTTTTTCATAATTGAGGTAGAACTGATCCTCTTCCTCTGTTTTCCTCTACCTCCCTCCATGCCTCTCTTTTCACTCCCTGCACCCTCTCTGTGACTCCTGTCTCCTTTTTTTCTAACTGCTTAACTTGCATAACTCTCGCTTCCTGTTTCCTTTCCATCCCTCCAACTCTTTGTCCCATCAACCCAATGCCTTCCTACCTTTCCTCTCCTTTTTCCTCTCCTTTGTCTTGCCACCTTTTACTCTTTGTCTCGCATCCCCCTCTCCTCCTCCTGCTCCTTTCTTTTTATCCCCCCTCCAGAGTTGACTTTCTGGTTCTACGTAAAGGAGCATCTGAACCGCCATGAGCTCCAGCGGTTCTACTCTCTGCGTCAGATCTCCTCAGAGCTGGGCCGGGGTCGGGCCTGGCTGCGCTGCGCTCTCAATGAGCACTCGCTGGAGCGCTACCTGCACACACTGCTGGCCGACCGCCCACGCCTGGGGTTAGTACTGTGTGTGTGTGTGTGGTTTATGGATGATTACCTACACAATAACGTCTTTCACTCTAATTCAGTTGATATAATAATAAAACTATTAGCTTTTTTATATCACACTCCAGAATCAATTCACCTGTACAGTTAAGGGGTACAGCTGGTATTTTCATAGGTATGCAGGGCTTTACTCTTTTTGTCTTGATCTGAGATGTACTTCACCTCCTCTCGGTTCTCTAGAACTTACTATGAAGACTGGGCGTTTATTCTCGATGAAGAGAGAGCAAGTATGCTCCCCACCATGGCTGCAGGTAAGTTTGTGTTTTAATGTTGCAGGCTAAACATACTACACACCAGACTATAGTAGGGACATGGATTAGTCAAATGTTTAGCCATGTTGGTGCTGTGGCTGAATTTTAGCTAAGCAACGACATGGTAAACATTATTGTAGATCAAAATGCCACTCAAAAGGAAAGTGTACACCTGTCAACATGCTAATGTTGTTAGCATTGTTATGTTAACGTAATTTTTGTGTGCTTGCTAACATGCATATAGTTTGTATTTTACGTGCCAACTGACATAAAATGTAACGTTAGCATAAACGTACATGATATCATAGAAATTAGCTAGGCTAAGAACAGCAACATTGTGTCTTCATTTTTTTAATCCATCCAAAAATTGTATTTTCTTGTGTGTGATGAGGCTTACAGCCTCACTTTCAATCTCATTGAAATTTAAACATGGTTCACACAAACGGAGCTGCTGTAAATGCAGTTATTTAACTGACTTTGCACTTTACTTGCTTAGCATGATAGGATTTGGTAGAAATTAATGTTAATGGCCACGCTCTTACTGTTGAACTATTGATGAGTGCAACTCAGATGAGCACAAACTCTAAAATATTAAGAATATATACCACTGATCTTATGCCAGAGATTTTTTTTCCCTCTTTTCAAAAACAGGCAGATAGCCTGAGTTTATCTTAGACTGCCCAGTCTTGCTGTGTGCCCAGAAAATCTTACAAAACACTTTGAAGAAGTTCAAAAGCTTCATTTGATTCAAATATAATGATTTGTGATGAATTTATTCTGCCTCTTTCTTTCTGCTGCGTTCTTCAGGTCTGAACTCTATCCTGTTTGCCATCAACATCGACAACACTGACCTGAACGGTGGGCTGACGCGAGGAGGAGGCTCCTCGGTGTCCCACCTCCTCAAGGAGTCCACGCAGGGCATCGGCAGCCTGTGGAAAGAGTCGACTCAGGGCGTCAGCAGCCTACTGCGAGAGATCAGCACCGCCACGGCTGTGGTGCCCGGGTTCACCCCCCGAGCGGATGGAGCCTCAGACCCGCTACCTGTCGTGCCACGTAGCACCTCTGCTGGTAGGAAACAGCAATATTTAATATGAGTTGTTTGCTGCAATGGATGGGGGTGGACAAAATAATTCACACTAAAACCCAATGCAAGAAATAGAAAAGTGGTTGTTGCTTGTGACCAGAGTTCCGTTTGCTAATACTGTTGTTTTAAGCATATTCTGAGACACCGGCTGCAAAATCATACATTCTATGTCAGGGTTATTTTACTAAGGCACTGCTGTTATTTTATCTACCCCTTGAATGCAGTGAATTATGCTTCATGGTCCTGCGGCTTTGACATGAAATAAATCAGATAGAGGATGGACACCTGCTGTATTTTAGCATGGCAACAAACTGTCACAACAACGAATACAGTAAAACAACATATGGTTCAGTGTGAGCATGCATAATGAATTGCACTGGTAGCACAAATCTAGTAGACGCAACACAAGGCAGTGATGAAATCCCCCATGAAATGAACTTCCCGAATGTCGGCCTCCTTCTTTGACCTCATTTAGCTGTCTGCCCCGGTCCATTCCATCAGGGGAAAACTCACACGTTTTTCTCTCCTTATGTTCTGCTCAGAGGGATGAACAAGCTTTTACATTTTAACTCTGTGGTGTGTTAACAATTTCCACTGGAATGAATGTAAATGGAATTCTAAGCTGGTGTGCCTGCTCCTTGAGGTGGGAAGACCCATTCACATTATTCTTTGGTAGAAGACTAATGCACTTTCTGGCTCTGAAAGGGAAGAGAGTTGAACCACAGATAGTCTATTAGAAATGCACTTTTAAAGGCCTAATTGAAATAAACTTAAGATGCTGATGTCACCATTACTAAACTTTGATGTATGAGGGAGCTAGTCTAGACAGCTGAAAATTACCGAATTAATTTAAGTTTCGCTTCATTCAAGGTTGAAATTGAGGTTTTTGTTCACTTTTTTTCCACCTTTTCTGACCCAGACTCAGGGCTGAGGAAAGAGCGCCGGAGGAAAAAGAAAATCACCAACATCATTTCCTTTGATGATGATCTGGACGGTGGAGCAGAGGATGAGGAGGAGGGAGAGGAGGACTCCCAGAAGATGGACGCCATGAGGAAGAGTCACACCGCTCCCGCTCAGAGCAGTGTGGAGGAAGGACTAGATCCTTTGGAGCCAGTCTTCTCCGAGTCGCCCGCCCAAAACGGCCTGCCTGAGCCGGGCATAGTCAGCTGGGTGGGGTCACCCCATCCCTCTCGTACTCCACCCAGAACTCCACCTCCTCTGCCTGACAGTAAGAGTATAGACAATGAGGAGGAGGAGGAAGAGGAGGAGATGTACAAACCCCGAGCACCAACCCAGGAGGAGGAGAGGATCAGCTCTGATCAGTGAGTCACATTTCTTCAGTTAAATATCATGTTTGTTAAATGTATAAAAATAAACATTTCACATTTTTCAAATTACTCTCACATAAATTATTGAGCGCCCGGGACAACGCCTCTAGAAATGAAATTATAATTAAAAATGACATAAAAAAATTAAGTTATAATTAAAAAGTGTTTCTATTGTTTCACCCTGTTATATTTGTTGAGTTGTTAGATTATGGGCTGCTGGAGATGATTAGTAGGATCCACACTGTCAGTTTGACAGTGAATGAAAACATACTCAGACTGCAGAAGCCAAAAATCAACCAACATTATAAAATAGTGGATGGTGAAAGAGGGACCGTTAACGTTGGGTTCATTTTCCAATATAAAGTGCAAGTTGCATTATTTCATAGTTCAATAAAACAATCCAGAACAATGTGAGCAAAGGCAAAAAATGTCATAGAGACATTGTTAAGCTCTACCTCTAGAAAAACCAAAGAGGGAGATATGTGAGGCAAAGATACTGCATGGGGTTAAAGGGACGGGTGCATGCTGGGAAGTTAGTCACTGTAGTTTGGCCTGCTGATTTGACCCTTTACGATCAGCTGTTGCCGAAGTTGCTGTGACACACACCGAGGCAGTTAAGGTACTTCTTAAAGTTACAACTCAGTCAAATCTGAGCTCACAGACGTGAACACATAAATTGGAGTAGACCATAGAATCAGTTGTTCAGTTGAGATTTTAATCTAAAAAGCCCCATCCAAACTGACTAAAGTTAAAACTGTCTTATTTCAGGGTGATGGTAGGCAGCCTGTCCAGTGTGTCCACGTGGAGCCCCCGGCAGGTGATCACCGACCACAGCAGCTCAGACATCCTCATTCCTCTGAACCCTGCAGACCCTCAGTCAGGTACTGTAGTCCTTAAAACGCCAAAACAAAAGCTGCATACTTTATTCAGCAGACCTACAAGGAACATAGAAGCATATTAAAAACACTTCCTGGTGCTCTCTCTTCCCACATAAGAATAATATTTCATGACTGCCTGTAGCCTACACCGCTGCACTGATCCCCGGTTTACATATCCTACTTGCAATGTAAATATTTTACATTAAATACCATTTTTGCATAGATTTTATTGTATGAATACATGTAAAGAAAGAATTATTATGAGTTTTCAGAGTGCATTTTCTTTCCCTGTTTAAGATTCTGTTATGCTTATTTGACGTGGCTCCAGTGCAGGGATCAGTTGTGTACCAGATGAAATTTCGGGACTTTCTGTTAGTCTGCACCTTCACTTTCACTTCCATTTTGCTACAGTGAGCTCTGTGGAGGACACGGCTGCATTTCCTGCTCAGTGTGAGTCAACAGGGCCGGTGGGAAACTGTGAGAGCAGCACATCGCTGCTTACATTCAAGTAAGCTATCGTTTCAGGCGGGAATGAGATTCTTGGGGCAAAATATTCAGCAGTTTTAGTCACATGGCCAAACAGGCAAAGTCTAGTCAGTGTGCTTTTCTGCTCCAGCCTCAGCTTTCTTTACAAAAATGAATTGTGAAGAGAACTCAAGGGGATTCAAAATCCCTGATTCTTCTCTTTGTGTGTTTCAGTATGGACTCCAGTCCCCCGACGCAGTCTGCTCCACTCTCCTGTGTGCTGCCAACATCTGGTCTGCCAGAGTCCATGACAGTGGGTTAGTGTTCTCTCCTTTTTTCCACCTGTCTGCCTGTTACTGTTTCTCACTCACTCTCACTCTTCAAGCTGCCAATGTTCTCAAACCGCTTCCATGTTATGAATCATGTCATTATGGAATATGCCACATATGAGTTAGCATCAACACAGCTGAACTATGTCTTTGCACATGTCTGGACTTGACTAATAGCAATGAGATCACAAACTGCAAAAAAACCCGACATTTCTTGAACATGCTCAGCAGCAAGGCCGATTTCATTCTTACAGATGAACAAATTCATAAGACATGCCAGGAATTAGACCGTTGCAGTCTAAAGGCTTCATTACCATCACTAACTTCTTTGGAGATTAGTCTTCTGATAAAACAGCAAGAGGAGCTGGAGAGTCAGTCATGCACTAGAAAAATGGCCCTAATAGAATCAACACAACATTTTCTTGGCTAGGGAAATTTTCTAATTTTAAATTTTGTCAAAGTTTTCTTGAAATTAAAATAAAAACCACCCCTAACACCACTTATTTTGCACTTTTCAGGCTCAGCAGCCAGTCACGTCAGTGCACAGAAATTGAATAATCAAGTGTCAGGGCCTAGTACAGCACAGGTTTCAGTAAGTGAAATCAAAAGTAAAAATGATTTACGTTGGATGTGACAGCAAAAATCACACTTGCTGTTTCGCCAGTTCCTCTTTGAAGTTTTATCACAAGAGAATCTAATCTCTGAGTGTACTGCCAAGAAGTTTGGGACAGTAATGAATCCTGTGGAAGTCCAGACATGACTTTGTCTGGAAATTTCACCACAGCTGTCGTCTGTAGCAAATTAAATCAAACTCTCTGATTAGTATTTTCAATCCTAGTTGTTTTTCATTGCAGTTAAAGTGATCTAATTGGTATGAGTCCTGTGCCAAGAGATTGCTCAGTTATTTTCCAGAACATCTACATATTGGCAAACGATCCACCAGGTGCCACTGTTGGTCCAGTGTATGCACCGATGCCTGTCTGTATGCGCTCGTCTTCTCCCCTCAAAGGATTTGGCTTGTGAGAAAAAAAAATCAGAGTGTGTGCCTGCCATTTATATCAGCAATGCAATTTCAGATCTAGATAAAAAAAAATCAGATTCAAAAAAACACTTGATGAGCACTTACATGTGTGTTTGACCCACTCACAGGTTAGTGTTCTGCTCAGTGCCCTGGAGCTAATCAGACTCTTAGATGCTCACACTGATGCTGTTTGATTCCTTGGATTCTGTATGTGTGTGTGTTTGTGTTTGTGTGTGTGTGTTTGTGTAAGGGGGAGAGAGAAAGAGACAGAAAGCCAGGAGAGGCAAGGTGAGTGCAGCTGCCTGTAAGCGCTGGGATTGAGCCGTCGTCCAATCTATTAGCCCTCGGTAAGAGGAGGTCACAGGGTCACAGAGGGAACTGATGATCTAAAAATCGCTGGGGTAGAGGCAGAAAAAATACTCTTCAAGGTGCAGAGAGTTCCACGATGCTGCAGAATGATGTAAAGCAGCGCAGCGCAGTCAAAGAGAAGGTTTAAGTTAAAAGTGAAATCCACCCTGAAAGACTGTAACATCAGGTATGGGTGCCAGTCCCTCAGTATCAAAGAGCAAAGAGCTTCTCTCCAGACGTACTGACATCCATCAGTCTCGTAGGGAGAAATCTATCCCGATGGAGGCAGAGATACCAATTTCTACGCCTACTGTCGGTTCAATAGACCAGTATGCAGCGCACAGCCAAAACAGATTTTGCATTCTGAGTAAAAGGCCATGACTTTTTCTCGACTGGAAATAACTCCCTTTCTTGCTCTTGCTCTCGCTATCACTGGCTCTGTTGCTTTTGCTCTCTGCCGCCTACTCACGTAACCCAAAGCAACAAGTACAGCCGTGTGTCTCGAGTGGTGGTGCAAAGTTGTTCTGGGAAACAGAGGAAACTGCAGAGGACGAGGAAGACAAGGCAGGCTGAGGGAAAGTTAAACACAATTGAATTTGCCTTATCTGATTAATATTTATTTCTTACTAATGCTCACCACTTATATCTTTATAAAGGCAAAGTTAAAGGGCCACTCCAGCAATTTTATATACAAAGTTTGTAGAACTCGTCAGGAGTACAAGCCAGCCTGTGAAAACTGTTATAGTGATGTTGATGACATCACTATGACAGTCACTATGGCCTCAACTTGAGACTTAACAATTTGATCAGAAATCCAACACTTCAAACCAAAGGGGAAGGCTTTAAAGAAGTCAGTAAAAATATCTTGGATATCTTGGCCTCTGCTGGTTTGTTTTTTTGACCGTTCTTTAAAAAAAAAAAAAATCTGTCTCTTCCCCAAATTTATGCAAGCACAATATTATTTTGCTCGAGCTTGTTGATTAAGTAACTCAGGGATCAAAAGGAGCAGTTGATTGGCTCATACGCTGACATAAGAGTGTAATGAGACCTTCTATGAATAGGAAAATTTGCAATATGTCATCACAGCGTGCATATATTTAGCGCTCAAGAATAGTAAAAATAGCTGATGACAGTGTTTTGCCATTTTCGTGATTAAGGCTTTCTGTCACAGATGAACACAAAACCTGCTTAACCTTTAGGGTGTGTAAGAGAAACTGAGAGGGAAAAATGGTGTTGGAGAAAGATACCTTAGTGATTGCCATCCAGATCTGACAGCGTGCGAGGCCAAGCAGTTCATTGATTGGAGAGTATGGAGTCTATAATTCACAAGGCACCCCGATTACACGGGCTAGCTCTCTGCTAATGCGTCTATTATTGGAACGATTGAGCAAGAGCGCGTAGGTTCCGGTGGAGGCTGACACGTGCACGCTTTTTTCCCCAGCAAACGTCACTCTTACACACATGAGCACAAGTTAGCACGCGTATGTATTTACACACACACACACGCACTTGTGCTGTAATTTGTCCATGTCCCCCCTGTGAGGACAGAAGGCCGTCTGGCTCTACTGAAGTCCCTAATGGCTCGTCTGTGGCACCCGCTGTGAACGCGTGGTCGGACTAAAGGTCATATTTATTTCTGGCCTGCTGATGCGGAGAATGGAGCTGTGGAGATAATAGACTTCCTCTTTTTCTACTCTGCTCTCTGTTGTGCTCTTCATCACCCTCCTCATCCTCCTCCTCCTCCTCCTCCCCAACCAGGCACTTAGCTCGGGGCTGGAGGAGACCTACTTGTGTCTGGGGCTACATCGACACCCTACATTAGTTATGAGAATAGAGTTGTGGTCTCTGCGTTGTGTGTGTGTGTGTGAATGGTAGAATGCAAAGTGCAGGGTAGATTAACTCCTTGTGTCATGGTTGTTATTTTTGGAAACCCCGGTAACAGCCCAGTTAGGGGCTTTGAAACCTTCATGTGCACCTCCAAGCGTAACTATGAAGATGAGTCACTGTACCACCACACAGACCTGCTCAAATCTGCCAAAACTTTACATCAGGATGGAGATGAAGATCAGCCAGAAGCTGACTTGGCTGTAGCTGGGACAGTTCAACTGACTTGCTTTAAAGGTCCAGTGTGTAATATTTAGGAGGATCTATCAACAGAAAAGCATTATAATATACAAAATTATGTTATCAGTGGTGTATAAAGACCTTACATAATGAACTGTTTTTATTACCTTAGAATGAGCCATTTCTATCTGCATACACCAGGGGGTCCTCTTACATGGCCGTAGCACGAACGGACAAACTGCCCTACAGAGAACGTTTTGTCACTACATTGAATACGTACAAATAAGTAGGAAAATAAAGACGCAGTAGTGGTCGTCTGCCTTGTTAGATGTAAGAAGATAAGTGAAATTTGGACAAATGGAGGATCCCGTGTTTTTCAGTGAAAGAGAAGCACACCATAGCTTCCCTCTCTCTCTGAGAGCATCAGCTTACTTCACCAGTGTACTTAACAAGAGTTTTAGAAATAACAGGATTGGAAATATCCCAAAGCATTTGTTATTTGTTAAGATATTGCTTTAATATTTTATTTTGCTGTGGTCAGGGAGGAACCTCCATTATATCAGAAGTGGATGACAGTGACAGCGCAAAGTACTTTATTAAGGGTAAACATCAGTTAAATATATATCTGTTAATTCATTAAAGTGGTTCAACTATTTTGGTGGTAAAAAAGTAAAAATGGCTGGTGTTTGTGTTGAGATGTTTGAGCCAAAATGACCAACAAGATTATGGTTTTAATGTCTTGCTGACTGTTGAAAAAATTGTATTGCCACATCAATAGACCTACTGCAAATGCCACTTTTTCAGCGGACTATAATGAACTTGTAATTGTGTTATTCACATTTAGTAGGTCTGTACTTGGCTGTCATACATGATAGAGTGTGGCCGAAACGTACCGTAATTTCCAAGTAGAGTTTGCTTAGATATTTTCTTGACACATACTTTAATGCAGACGGTAGTAAGCGCTTTCCTCCCCTACATTTATCTTGGATTTGTTTCTTTCTTCAGAGTTTTGTACTAGCTTCCCAAAAAGTATATTTTACTGTAGCAATAAAACTGTTCTCTGCGAGTCAGAGATCATTCTGTATAGCGTCTGTCAGCAAAAAAAAAAAAACCAAAAGTAAAACCTGATTTTATCAAAGCAGTTCATCTTAAGGAGGGAACAAAAGTGCAGCATTAATCCAGCAAGTGTGGCGTGAAAGTGGGGTTCCGTTATTTCTACATTTGAAAACTGTAGGTTATTAGTTTATGCATATTGCAGTGTGTAGTATCTGCGTGTATTTTATGTATTGGCAGTGGTGTTGTGGAAATCTCACTCTGGTCTCTCTGCTCTGCAGTGGAGCTGCGTCAGGCCATTGTGGCCATGATGAACAGGAAGGATGAGCTGGAGGAACAAAACACGTATGTTGGGATGTATTTAATTTCAGAGCCTGCTCTCACACACATACACAGACTAGAAGAAGTTATCGAATGACCTTCCTGGATAAATTCTGTCAGCTTGCTTTCTTTTTTGCCTGAGACAAGATTTTTTTTTGTGCTGACTGGGGGGCAGGAAACTATTTTGTGGTGCTTTGTTTTTAGCAATAAGCCACGAGAGATTATGATTTACACTCGCTTAACAGCTGCAAAAAATGATCGTTGAGCAAACGGCACAAAAGCACAATTTAATAAAGCTCTGTCGTAATGATAAAAAACACAGCGTTATGTTTATGCACCTCTGTGATTAATCATAAATAAATGGGAATCTTCTGCCGAGCTGTATTTAGATTATAATGATAAACTGTGATTTGTACTCAGGGCATTAAAATAACAGCCATGCAATCACAGATGTGTGCTGATTAAGTGTTTTATATCAGAGCTGAATATGATTCTGCCACTCAGTTATTCCTGCAATTAAAGAAGCTTAATAATGTTTATCTGAGCTCCTGTTTATGAAAATAAACATTACCGGAATGACAACATTTAGTGTCTGAATGTAGAGGGTTAAGTCTGTACAAGACGCATCCCCTGGATGTAATTGGGACAGAAAACTGGACTTTGTATCCAAACATGTGATACACTTGTGATCTACTTCGTGTATTTGACAGGTCTCTTCGCAGTCTGCTGGATGGGGAGATGGAGCACTCAGCAGGCCTGAGGCAGGAAACTGATCTGCTGAAGAGGAAGCTGGCAGAGCTGGAGGAGAGACACACAGCCAAAGTCCAGGCACTGGCCAGGTCAGACTCAGCTGGGATGTCTGCATATTAATACTGTCATTTCAGCTCACAGCGTGGAAGATTAAAGCTGCACCAAGATTCTGAAAGGAAAAACTGACTGTTGTTGATAGGACATCAAGCATTAACTGAGATTATAGCTGCCACATAGCAGTGTATATCTACCTATCTGCTCTACTTGATTTAAGGGGAGGTAACTAGAGCAGAAATCGTTTAGTCAATTAGTTGCCTGATAGAAAATTTATTTTCTAAAATCCCCTTAATTCATTGTTTCCAGCATCCCACATGTGAGGGGTTTCTACATTTACAGTAAATGAAATATCTTTGAGTTTTCGAGTGACTGTCAGAAACATCCTTTGGACAATGTCACCTTGGGCTCCAAACGGTTAATTGATTTTTTGAGATAGATCAGAGAGTATTGGTAGATCAAAAAATAATGAAAAGAACTGTTAATTGCCACCTTTGAAATACAAAAAACAAAGCTTACACAGTCCACAAAACTATGGAGCCACTAATGGTGGAAGAAACTCCCCCAAAAATGGTCTTATGTTTCTACTTGTAGAGGCTAAAGTTTGAAGTTTCTTACAGTAGTTCTATATGGCCATTACTGTCTCGTATCTCTCTTTATCTGCAATCTGGTACATTTTTTAAGTTTGCGTATTAATTTTAAATGTCACTTAAAAAAGGGCCTTTTTTGAATAGAGAATCCAGCACAAATTGAAGAGTGAGTGTATCTAATGTCCAGTTTTACAGCCTTTTGCATTTTAGTATTTCTAAACATTTCTTTAGAAACATTTCTTAAACATTTTAGAAAAGCTAGAATTTAAATCACGTGACATTGTAATGAGGCTGTCATTATTTCTGACCATTAACCTATCCACCCCCCTGCAGATGTATAATTACTTTTTGTGTTTTTACATAATACAGATTTAATTGCATGCCATCCAACCTATTTAAATTGGCCTTTCTCACATCAGGTATTTTGACTTGTCATAGCAGAAAACCCTCAGGTGTCCCTAATAACAACGGCTACGGTGAATACAGTCGTTATGAAAAGCGGTTGCGTCTGCGTTTGCCAAGACAAAATCTCTGTAGTCAAAGGTGATGAGCCACATTGTGAACCTTCGTCTCATCTCCATTTATTTGCCACATGTATCTACAAATTTAAACCAAAACAGGATACCGGATGCCATCGATAAACATTGTGTAAAGCTGTAAAACCCAGAGGACAAGGTCTGCGATTAAAGCTGTTTTGTTACTGTTGATGGTGCCGGGCTGTGCCTCATACCTACAGAAGTTGCATCTTTGTTTTACACAGATTCACAGTAATTACCTCTACACCACCTAATTGCGGAAGTCTTACCCAGACAGGAAAAGAAACCGTATTTGTCACTGTTAAGTCTCCCACATCCTATTCAGTCCACTCATGATTAAAAGTATTGGCATATGATTGTCAGAACAAAACAGGGAAAATGTTCCCCTTTCAAACGCCTTGTGGAGTGTTACATTTTCTTTCATAAATAACACATACATACACTTTAATCCCAATAAGTGACCACCTACAGTTTCCCAGAAAGTGAAATGCGTCACCTCAGCATCTACAATTGATTGCCTGTTTGCCAGAAGTCTTCAGTCGAGCCCCAAGCCCTGTAAATAGAGGATTAGTCACCCTTCAGCGGTCTAAACAGAAAGCCCCAGCAAGTCTGTGTTCAGATAGTAGCCTCCTACAGTAAGTCAAGCCACCAGCTAGGATTGGTGGAGTGCCTCAAGTTAAGTGTGCAGGGACTACTAAGGCTCACAGGTTTGTAGTTTAGCGAGGACAATGCAGCCGCTTTTTAATGTGATTGATTTTCATGTTCACATGGAACAATTTAATGGAGTTGAAATGGCGAGAGAGGTAGAGAGAAAGAGTGTACAAGGAACAAAGGATGGCTTCCTGACCGCCTCACTCTCCCTGCAGGTGACTGTGACGCACAGTGTGCTTTTCCACACAACCAAAACGCACACACTCGAGTAAAGTCCGCTGCTAAATCTCAAGTGCTGCTTTTCCTTCTCAGCCAAATCTGTCTCGATCAATAACGGCTATAAATACCACTGAAGGAGCAGCTAGCCACTGAATGAGGGCTGGAAGCTGTCAGCATCATTCAGTGAAAGAGGCTACTGGCAACGGTTGCTATGTATCCCACAATTCTTTGTGATTAACTCGCACTGAGGGTGAATTGGGAGTCACTAAGCCTGACATGAAATCTGGCGCTCAACAGTAACATCTTAACACTTGAAAGAACAGTTGGCTTGCTTGTTGACCGACAGCTAGCTGCAGAACTTTACTGCTGCTGAGTTAATGGAAACGTTGTTTAAGACAGATTGTTTAATCTGCACTAACTTCGACAGGAAGCACTTTGCTGAGAGCTGAAATTTTCAGGTTAAATGTTTATCTTCAGCACCAGATGGTTCCTCTGTTGGAGGAAGATGCTGCCAGTCATCTGCTTATTTTAGTGCTAGTGCGCTAGCTCCTAGTAATAGTACTTTTATAGTAGAGCAGCACCGAAACCCGAGGAAGTGGCATGTGTGCGCGTCTTGAGCCCGGCTGCATATGGGGGTGGCAGAGGATGAGCGAGCCGCCATAGATAGATTTCGGCTGACGTAGACTCCGGCAGAGGGGAGTGGGCTAAAATGAGCCGCTGCTCTCTTACTGAGTTATTCTCACACAAAAACTCAGATACACAGAAGGACCCTTACTCATACACCCATGCATCCATACACCCTTACTCACACACTGACACATAGCAGCCCACACTCTCTCTGTATGTCCGTATGCACACACTGCTTTAAATTGTCTGTAGAGGAACTTCATTGACTCTGTAACATGCAAGATCCTGAAAGTCAAGTGTCATTGAACTTTCCACTAGCATTTCACTATCACTATATTTCTGTCTGAACACCTCAATATTAGTATTTGTTTAGTAATCTACGATATTGGTGCTTTTCATAACATACAGCATTTACACAGTAACATTTTGACAAACTGATAACTAAGCAAGACATTTGCTGTCACTCACCGATCCTCCGGTGCTTCTCCAGAATTTGTGACTTATCAATGATGTTTTCATTGAGTGTGCATTCCAGCTTCCAGTAGTTACTTCCAGCAGTTATTTGCAATACATTTGAGCTGTAAGCGTTCACATACAGTTTTCACCTAAAATGCATTTCCACTAAACATACATCATCTTACAAAATACCAAATTGGTCAGTTTAGATTTTAGAGAATTACTTATTTGACTGCTGACTTTGTAGACCAAATGATTGTTTTAAATAAAAAAAGAACCCTGTGAGGACAGCAACCATGAAAGCATCATCTGTAGAAGTGAATTTGTTATTATGCTTTGCACAAATCTATCTTGTTTAACATTATGAAACAATGTTCTCTGTTTTGTTTTATTATGCACATGAATGTTAACATAACACTTTTGTTTACAATAAAGATCCACAGGGTAACTTTTAATTACAATTAAATATTAGTCTGAAATAAATTCAAAAAACATTTCCGTCAACCAAAAGTCCCAAATGATATGTGACCTCACATCTCAGGTTCTTCATCACACAGAGCCTTTAATTTAGTTGTCACTGCATCTGCTAATGATGACAGACATTTAGTCATTAAAAACCTGTTGCTTTAAAAATAATGTCCAAAAACAAAATGGCCTCGCTCTTAATGTCTAACCCTTAAACTCATTCCCTCAAGCATAGCAGTTAAGACACACACACACGCACAAACTCTTTCTTTCCCCACAACTATTTCTTGTCCCCCTTTTTTAGACATCATTTGGCAGAGCAGAAAGCAGGCCTCTCGCAGCAGGATGATGGGAAGGTGGCCAGTCGAGTGGGCTAGGGCCAGGAAGTGGTACCTCGTCATTGGGAGAGGGGGCGTTTGTACAGGCGGACACATACGCACACATACACACAAAAGAAACGGGAGCAGATGCCTTTTTCTTAGCTGGCAGATCTGCCGTCTTTTCTCCAGGCAGTCTGGTACGGCTGATCTAAGAAGTGCAAGAGAGAGCGGCTGTGAAGTTTGCCTAGTTTACTTGTTGGGAGTGTTTAGGCTCGCTGTTTTCTTTCTTTGGGAAGTCAATTATGTCACTCTGCCCGGGACAGCTCTTTTCCTTCCATGCTGAACTCAGCCCTGCACCCCATAGCCTTGTTGTGCCTGAGTGTGAGTGAGTGTGTGTGTGTGTGTGTGTTTATACAGCTTTGGGCATTGAGCCTTTGGAAGTGTGATATAAGAGTGTATGCTTGAAGCTTGTTTTTTTTTCCCTCAGAGAGGCTGAGCAGTAAATTGCACTCAGGAGCATTACCCAGCAACTGAGCTGTCTGTCTCTGAAGGAGTCTTCATACCTCTCATTTACTACTTCCAAACAAAACCAGATTGTACCTGAAGAACAGCCAATTTAGTTGTTTTTATTGCACATTAAGATGACTACAGAGTGCAAGGATAATAAAGAAAGGGATGGGGGAGGACAAGAGTGAGAGAGAAGAAAAAATCACCCCAGGGCTTCGACTCAACTTAAATAATAACTGTGTGTAGTTTAAGTTTAATCTTCCCTCTTGAGATACTTATTTGCACATTTTTTTAAAGATAGATAATAGTCTCTTACAGTATTTGCTTTACATAAAACATACTCCCAAATTTCACAGTCGTCACTAACTTTCTCCCTTTCACTCAAAATTTTTACAAATTCTTTATCTCTCAAATGCACGCTGTTTCCTGCTCTTTCACCATCTCTGATATTAGCATACAACACAGCCTTTTTTTGCGTTCAAAAACAATCACAAGCTCTCATGAATCTTGAATGCACAAACAGCGTTCTTTCTTCCCACTTGTTTCTCTCATGGAAGAAGATGAGATGACTTCAACAGTTTTATTAACCGACGTAGTTAATAGGCTTATCCTCTGAGCAGACATTCATTCTGACAATATTTCTGGGTCAGACTATTGCTTTTAATGAGAGAGTGGTTTGTGGCTGGTCCCATATCAGCTGGACGAAGGATGCGGTATTGGCAACAGAGATGCCCAGCTAGTACTTCACTTTCGACAAACTCATTTAAAACTTTACTGTCCCTTAAGGCAGAGAAGACACTTACAGTTTTCAGATGAGTTTCAAACACTCACACATTTCCAGCGATCCGACATTTACTAGAAGCAAAGCATCAGACAACTTAATGGGTCACTCTGAATTGGAAAGCATCGGCAAGAGAGGCAAAGCTGCATATTTGGAGTTGAGAAAATTGTACAATGTTGTCGCTCCCGAGGGGCTTTGTAGTTTAGTTTGGGTGGTATCGCTCGTGTTCTGTCCCGTGGGTCTGAGGAATGGTCGTCCACTAAATTGAGTTTGTAATGATGGACTCGCCAGAAGCGTTGAGGAAGTGAATGCAACACAGGAATCTACGATTGCTGCCTAAGTGGGCTAGCATAGAACTTTTCAAATGTAGGGACGCAATATATAGACAGTGTATGCTAGGTAATTTAGTAGGTAGTTTACTCACTATATATGTACATGAAGCAGAATTTGGCAGAGCATTCAACAGAAAACATTATCAGCAGGGCTTTTGTTTACCACGGAGAAATTCAGAGGGAATTACTACTGAGTCTTCAAATCAGCCACTTGCACAGTGCACATAGTCATTTAGTTGATTAGTGGTTCTCAACCTGTGGGTTATGGCAGCCCAAGAGCTCGCGAGGTAAGCGGTCACAAGATGTTTAACAAGACAGGGAGGAAGAAAACACATTTCATCTCTCCAAAATTATGTTTAGCCATGCTAGTGGCTAGTCTGTTAGTCTTTTGGTCATTGGTCAAGACTGAAATATCTCAACAACTATTGGATGGATTGCCATTAAATTTGGTGCGGATGTCCATGACACCCAAAAGATGAACCCCGCTGACTTTGGTGATCCCTTTTTGATCTATTAACTTTTGATCTATTAACACCAGCAGGTCAAAGAATTTCACTTTATCATGTGAAATATCTCAGCATCTTCTGGATGGATTGGCACAAAATTTTGTACAGATATTCACAGTCCCCAGATGATGCATCTTAATGTTTTTTTGTGATCCTCTGACTTCCTCTAACGCCACCGTGAGGTTGACATTTGTGGTTATTTCATTCATGGTTTGAAGCGCAGCCTCACACTGCCGCCAGCGTGACTGTAGACTCTTGTTTCATTAGAAATGCTAGAGAGTTTTCCATCTTCAGACCCCGAAAAACAACAAAACAGTCTGAGAAGGGAAGATCAGTCAGTTCAAAGTTTGAAATGTCTTCCCAGTTCAAACTAAAAAAAAAAAATTGTGTGTGTGAATGAATGCCACAGTGAATGTCTGGGGTTGTTGAGGCATGTGGTGGAGAATCTTCGTGTCAGTAATGAGCAGGTTCATTACGCATAGGGAGAAAAACATCGGGGAAGAAATTCTGTGATTAATTTAGCATGAGGCGGCCTGAACTGGTGTTCAGTATGACCTGAGGGAAGCTGCTCAAATACAGACAGGACACAGAAGGTGCATTTTATACCTCTGGGTTGTGGTTTATCAGTGTGCTCTGAAATTGGATTTGAAATGCGCTGTGCGGTTGAGGCTGTTGTTAGAGGGATGATCCCTCACATTTCCTTCCCAATTTCCCTCAAGGCTGCTTATGTTGTACATGCACGTTGTAACGTAGGTGGGATCTACACCTTTGTCAGGATTTTGTTTTGTACAAGTGTGATTGTCTCCATCGTCTGATATAATGATGTAGAGAATTTTGTCATCTTGTTATTGTGTTGGTACATTTTTTTATGCCAGAGGCGGCACACTGGGAATGTGTATCTCTACGCAAGGAGCCATGTATGGGGCTCCTCCAGTGTAAATTATCTAATTTACTGAAGCTAGTAAAAGGCCAGGTAAAAAGATATCTGATTACCAAACATTCACACAACTTATTAATAAAAAGCAAGCCTTATCACTGTTAATTCCTTTTTATTGGCTGAGGTTGATCCAAGATATTTCACAAGGTTATATTCATTCCTTTTGTTTTTCATATCGAGTGGTGTTTTCTGTCTTAAATGCAAAGACAGATTGATGCAAAAATCACATTACATGAGCAGAAAACATTTCAATTGTACCAGAGTGATCAATATTTTAACAAAATGTGTTCATTAACAGGCTGTTGACACCTGAAAAGGGAATTAAATTTTAAGCACAGCTGCAAAAATGTAAAGTTTTGTTTGTTCAGAGAATCATTTATTCACAGAAATGAAAATCTGCTGTAAATAAATGATTCTCTGAGCAAAGAAGACTGAATGAACGCTTCTTGAATAACTGAAGAGTTTTTGAGAGGGAACGTCTATTGGCAGCATCTTAAATTGTGGCGTTCCATTAGAACTGTTGAAAATATGGAGGTAAATAATGGATGGGGAGCACTTTAAAAAACCCAGGCTGACAGAGCAGGTTAGAAAGGACTCACAGTAGCTCCTATGTGATGACATAGTTTTTACTAAATTTATAAAAAAGGAAATATATACAATTTATTAGAAATTATTGCGAATGCTTGGGTAGGTTTTGAGGCTCTAATTGTAAAAGCTTTCCATTTGCTAAAAATACATTTGTGAGTGTCAAGTATCACTGCCAGTTCACTCCCATTTTTGACACAAGACTCATTCTCAGTAAAATGAGATGCGTCTGAATGTCTGCGTATCTCCCCAAGCCCCTACACAAACACAACAAACACTTAGAACAAGCGGCGCGTATCAGCTATAATTTAATCAGGCTGGAACAGCGTGTGGACTGCGGGTGTTTCTGATAACGGCGATGTGTGGACGACTCCTCGGAGAGCTCGTCATGTGGATTCAGGAGGTCTCCCGGCAGACGCCTCTTTTGTTGGTGGGGAATGAGGGCTGATAAGCAGGGCACCAAAAAATCACCCGTGGAGAATGAGGGGTGGGGGGATGGCGGCGAAGCAAGACACAGGCTGTTAAATTTAACCACCAAGGGCATAAAGTACCACTCCAACTCTGATTGATTTCCTCCCCAAACTCGATGATGTTCAACCGGTTACGGCTTGTAAAGAGACTGCCTCTGTCTCTCACTCTGCTTCTTTTTCACTCTGTCTTTGTGTCTGCGTCTCGCTGAGCAGTGCTAACGTAGGACTTTAGCCTGAATGGGCCATAACTCTGACCCCATTTACACCTGCCATTAACCTGCGTCTTTAACCCAAGACCGTGTCTTTATCTGATATGGATCTATTATGTTTACAAATATGCTTAACATGCATCCCTGAGATTCTGAACACTGGAGTTAAGTTTTGCTCTTGCTTGCTCAACACAGGTCAGAACACACACTGCCGCCTCTTTTTTAATATTTACATGGGGGCACCATTGAAGAACACTTTATCATAGAGAACTTTCTTGGATACTGTACTTACATTGTGCTCCTTACTGCCTGCAGATGTTGATATGAGCTTTATGCAGCAGATAACATTTATGTGTTTGAGGGTTGGCAGTACTGCACTTTATTACAGCTTCCCAGACGGTTGTGCAATGTTTCCTTTCCTTTTATTTCTTCTGATAGGAATTTATATTATTTATGTGACTCTTCTACTGCTTTCTGTATTATTTATCCTCAGATTTTGTGATATGTTATGTGGAGATCCTACGAACTACAATTGACTTGATATTTGAATGACAAAGCATAAGTAAAGTTTTTTTCCTCGCAAGATCTGGCTTCCCTTTTGTAAAACATCTGCCCTTATTTAAAGCAGCACACGTTCAAGTTCATTGCAAATGTATTGGATGGAGTTTCCGTTAGTAACCTTGCTCCCTACAGAATCAACCAATCGATGTGCTTGACACGCAGGTCCCCGTAACGCGTTGTTGAGACTTGGAAATGTCAGTGTTGTGACCTCTGCAAGCTCCTGTGATCTGATCCTCAGTGACCATCAAGGATAATTTATTTGCTGAATATCAGGCTCTGAGCCACCTGTTAATTCCCTGACTGCGGTAGTATTGTAGGCGGGTTGAATTGCGAGTCGAGTCACACAGTTTGCAAGTATATACCAGTCTGACCACCTGGATTAGATCTCAAATGTTTTTATATTCATCTTTCCCCAGGAGACAAGATGTCACAACAAGTTTCACACCGTCTCCCTGCAGCTTCCTATTGGTCAGAAAATGTCCCCTTTGCCACGTTGTGCATTGGGAGCATCATTATTATGACAACCACAATCAGCGGTTGATCGGACAGATGTTTGACATTTAAAATAGTCTGAAATGTATGTGCATTGTGGTTACAGCCTCCTTACTTTTAGTGTTCTCTGGTTATAAGCTGTTTTGTGTTTGTTTGCGCAGGGAGAATGAGGTCCTGAAGGTCCAGTTGAAGAAGTATGTGGGGGCGGTACAGATGCTGAAGAGAGAGGGGTGCGACGGCAATGATGGTAAGACATACGCTCACACACACACACACACACACATAGAGCATCATTATGACCTGAAATTAGGTTTCATATCTGTGTCCCAGTGCATCTATTTTGTACTCAAACAGAAACGCTCTTAGATGCACGCGCAGAAAAATAAGGTCATCAGTTTCCTCCATATCCCAGATCAGTTCTGATGCATTTCTCAGGGGCTCAGCTGACTACTCTCCATTTTTTACGGTGTGCCCTGTCAAACATAGTGAGCCTCTCACTCCTCTGTCTCTCTTACTCTGACTTATCCTTTTTCTTTTTTTTTGCATAGATTTGATAACTTTGACTTTGTTTTCCTGTTGCCGGGGGATGTAAGCGGTGCTCTGTGTAAAGACTGGCGAGATAAGCCCCTGCTGTATCAAAAGCAAATAAAATGAACACGGCAGATTATAGAGGGCCACATAATGGCTAATTGCATTTTGGGGGATAGCAGGGAGAGCGGTTATCTGTGACGCCCCGAAGGGTTTGTGTGTTTGTGAGTTTTCTTGCATGTTTTTGTGAGACAGAGAGGTAAAGAGATACGTGGAACTTAGAAGTTAATAATGTTTTATCATTTAAAGAGGTTGTAAGAACAAACAGCTATTTGGTGATTTAAGTCCTTTTTAATAATGCAATAAATCCAGAATTAATTTTAGAGATTGTGTCTCAATTATTTATTCAATTATGCGATAGAGAAATTGAAGATTCCAGTTTATTACAACATCATTTTTGTCGTAATTTCTTCATGTGATCAAAACATGGCAACACCGATATGTACAGCAGTGCTAGAAACACACAGTCACAGCCAGTAGTTGTGTGAGTGGTGGCCGAAATCACTTCTATGTACATTTATATCCAAGAATCATGGTCACGATTCAAGATTTTGCTGTGGCATTTATGCTTAGATATCTCTGATGGTCAACTGAATGATGACGTTTTATCATCAATGTTGAGTAAGGCTTTTAAACTATGAAATCTTTGAACTCCTCCCCAACTCCAGATGTCACAGGTTCTTTGTTTAAAGGTGACAGATTAAACTGCATTTCCAGCCTTATATTGTGGTTCTGTGACTTCTCTATGATAGCTTTGCATGATTCAACTTTAAATAAGCGTGTCCAGCCTCTGTCTGAAACAAGCTGTACATGGTCCTGCCCCCCAAATCCCCCAAAAGCCCACTGTCTTCTGATTGGCCAGGACCCTGAAGGGTGTTTTAAAAGGATGGGGCTGCGCTTCTCTTTGTGGGCATGGCCGGCATCCTGTGCCTGGAGCAAATTACCATATATGGAATCTGTCTCTGTTTGACGTCAAGCCGTTTGTAGAAACCTGGGCATTGAGAAAAGGGAAATGTGAGGTTTTGGCTCACAGGGAATTCTTGTACATTCATTTACCTCAATAAAGCTTGAAGCTTTGCCCATGTTTAACATGAACATATAATATTATAGATATTCCAAAAGATATGGAAAAGCATAATAGGTCCCACATTTGCAGCAATAGAAACGGAGATGTTATGATTTATGTAGCCAACCTACGGCTTGGAGGTATTAACTGAGCGATAAACGCTAACGTTAGCCTAGCCCCGCTGACAGCAGCACTCCAGAAGTCCTCAAAGTGAAGCCATGGCGTTCAAACACCCGACAACTATGAACAAAACCAGATGATTTCGTGATTGATGGCTTACCAAGCACATGTAGGCAAAGCTACATGTGACTAGCTGGCGGCAAAGGTGACACAATTTGAAAGTCGATGAAGTGGGGATTTTTTTGGCGGAGACTTCCGCACACCTCCACAGAGAAGAAATTGATGTCAACTCTCCATCTCCCTGTAAAATGCATGCAAGCCACCCAACAAGGCACTACTGGGATAGTGATCACAAAAGTCGGTATTTTCCTTCATGATGCATGTTAAAGCTGGATCACCCACTGACTGAAAGAAAACATTTTATGATGTCTTTTATGGAAAAGTTATCCGGCATTTTCTCTTCTCTTCAAACGATGCCGCCAGGCGTTTTGACAACCCCCCGCTGTTAACCAAGCACAGACCTGTGCAACCTCGGCCTACAACGGCGTCATTTGTAAAACATCACAACAGCTTCACATCTCTGATTCCTAGCAATTACCGCGTTCAGCCTGTCAAAAAAGGCCTCCTGGCACCGGCTGACACTGAAGAGCACGGTAGGGAGGACCACTGACGATGGGAGATGATTGGAACGAGATAAGGTGATTCCCGCACACATGGAGAGACGTACATATCATCTGGAAATAGCCATCACCCAAACCTGTTGTAGTATGGCATCAGGCCTCTGTGCTGTAATTTTGTGTTTGTGGCTCCCCTCTTGTTTGTTTTCTCGTTTTATAGCTTTCATTACCTCTGTCGCTCGTGGTGACTTTTCATTCTCCCATCATCTGTGCCCTTTCCCTCTCCTTTCTCACCCCTCCGTCATCCCCTCTTGTCTTTCCCTCTCCTTCCGTCCCCGCTCCGCTCATCCCGACAGGCGTAGTAATTCCCTCTCCACAGCGGCGTCTAAATGATTTCATCCTCCCTCGCCTCTGTCTTTTCCCACTAATGATGTGCCTCGTTCCGTCATACTTTGATGTTGACTACCACAGTCTGCTGGTGTCTGTGTGTGTGTGTGTGTGTTGGGAGAAAAGGAGGAGGAAAAATGTGTGAGCAGTTAACGGAGAGCAAAAATCGGGGTTTAAAAAAGCAAAAAGATGAGGATGAATTGATGCACAAGCGCCCTTTTTCATGTGCTGTCAGCATGCTTTCCCGTGATCAGTGCGTTGCCTTTTTGAAAACCCCTCCTGTCTAATGATAGCGCTGCAGACGTGATCTCTCGAACGCTCCTTAGGCGCCGTCAGCCCCACTGACATCCCACAAAAGACAGTTCTCCTTTCTATTGTTTCAGAGGAGTGATAATTATTGTTTCCTGCGTGATGCCGTCTATCTCTGTTTGTTCAGGGGATTTCCCCTCCCTACTTATACTTGCATATGAGAGAATAGTATGTTTGGGTTACTTTGTGTTCTTCATATGAATGTGAATTACAATACTGTGCACATGTCTTAGATGCGTGAATGCAACTTGAAAATCTGCATATAGTAGACGACAGGATGTACATATGTTTTACATGCCACATGAGAGTACATCCAATTTGTGAAACGTCAAAGTGAGTTGAATATTTAAGTGCTCTAGGTAGGTGTATGTGCGTATGTCATTAAGAGAGGTCATTAGCCGAACCCCAGAGGACCTGTGGGGTGTAACGGTGACAGTCATGTTTACTGTAAGGCACATTTAGATGAAGACAAATCTCCAGGGCTCGACACAGAGCAGCACATATAGAATTATCGCACACACACACACACACACTAACCCAGTTTCACACAGCTCCCCTGGCTCTGCAAGATCCTTGAAGGTTTGCGCGAACATAATAAATCTAGAAAGTATGTTTTTTGAACCTAAATCAGCAGCCTTTAAAGAGCAGTGTATTGTTTTCTATACTACTATGTTGCAAGTCCTCTGAAGGAGTCTATTTATTATAGTGGTTAGTTTGTGCTTGGATTTTAAAACCTTTGTCATGTGACACACATCTAAAATGCATTCTTTCAACCAGACGCTCTGCGTTTGCACCCAGTTTCATCATTTCCCACTGACTCTCTGCAACTTTCTCTGTTTGGGACCCATCCAAAATGGACCTACCCGACCATAAAATACACAGAGTGCTGATATTAAAGGTACAGTCAGACTTGATCCCTGTAGACTCAAGGATAAGTAGACCCCTATCCAAAGTGCAGGCGTTCAGTCCAAACCCCAAAGGTAATTTAATTTACAGTGATACATAGTGGTGATTTTGGTGGTGGTCAGTGTGCGTTCATGTGAATGTGGCAGCTCTTCTCTTGGGCTCTTGATGTTGCAGGTCACTGGGAAAAGAAGTCCTTTGACTTAAGTGGCTGCTCACTGACTTAAGTTAGGTTAGTGTGTGAGAAACAATAAGGCTTAAGGACTGTGTGACTTGAGAGTGTTTTTGTCTGAAGTCAGTGATAGAGGGTAATAATTGGAAACAAGGGCAGTGACTGGATACAAAAGCATTGTTGTTTTTTTCAAAGAACCTGCATTGTCTCATGCGGAAGCTCTTTGTCTCTCAGGAGATACTTTATAATGTTCCAGGGCGTTTCGTTCTCCCAGGGGGAGATTTGATGGCTGACTGGTGGACCGGCTGGTGTTTGACCGACAGCTTTACCCAGGGGAAAGATTCTCCCCACAGGAGGGGGATAGTCACCAAACCTCAGGAAAACGGGTATCACCTCTTCCCGCTGAGATGACTTATTGCTCCACGTGGTCAGCTGAAATTGGCCTGCTGTGCTGTATATAAAAAAGATCGGCCTACCCATGATGGGATAGGGATCAGGAGTTATTAACCTGTCAAGTGCTGGCTGGGCACACACAAAGGAGATAGATAAAGGGCCAGAGGGCAGTTTGTCTGGCGGAGATGGAATTCCCTCTTTTCCATTTTCTTGTAAAGAGCGCTGTGATATTTCTATTTCCTCTCATTCTTATCTACGCAGTCCATTATTCCATTACATTAATGATTTTTTTTTTGTAGTAATAGCAAAAATGGGAAGGAGTGACCCACACCTTTTTTTTTTCTTGTATGTGATTTTTTTTTTTGTCTGCTCAAATGCTTATGGATTAGATCTTTGATTTTTTTTTTTGTTTGGCTAAAAGTAACTTTAAAAATATGTTTGTCTTTCGAATATATTATGCTTTTGTAAGCCCTGCGTAGTTTCTGTACTATTATTTCTTCAAGCCTTTCCCCCAGTTTTTTGTGATTAATGCTTAATGTGTAAATACACTCAAACAGAACCTCTCCTGTTTGTTTTTCCCTCCCTCACCTGTGTTTCCCCACCAGGATTAGATTTGAACAGTGGCAGACCTAGCGCTGTGATTCATTCTGCTTTTTGTCACTGCGTACGTGTTTAATTCGCCCATAAATAAACCCGCCGCGGACAGCAGCTTATTCATCTCCAATAAGGAAATGGATTACATGGCCGTTTAAAAACCCAATAAGCTTCCCTTGCTTCGCCTTGGTCTCCCCTGCTTCCTCTGACAGCCAGTGGCCTAATGAGTGAATGAGAGGCATTTGTCACTGCTGCCTGCCCTAATAGGAGTGTGTAACTTATTCATTACACACATAGATCTGCGTTTACTGTCCCTCTGTGCGCTCCGCTTCGCCCTTGTAGGGCCTCGGGGAGGTCAGGCATCCTTCTGTGCGCGTGTGTGTGTTTATGTGGAGAAGCCTGCCTTGTTTATACATTAACGTAAGATGGTGTGTTAGCATGTTAATAAAAATATGGGATGTGTGTAGTTATATTGTTTTCTGGGACTGACCTGTTTTTGTTTGAACCAACAAAAAGGTGTGTATGTGCGCGTATATATGTGTTATTATGGAGGTGGATTTTCATTACTTGCTAGCTAATGAGTAGCTGAGTGTGTTTGGGGGGTTAGTGTGAGAAAAGCAGGTCACAGTGGCGAGAGGGGGGTCATTATAAAGCAAATGTGTGTAGGTATGTGTTTTGTCAGGGCGAATGTGCATATGTGTGCATCTTCATATACTGTGTTAGTGTTAATTGCCTTTTTGTGGACAAGTCCCATGTGAGTGAGTGTAGGTGAGATGCTGAGTGTGTGTGTGTGTGTGTGTGTGTGTGTGTGTGTGTGAGGTCTAAATTAAAGTGTGCATTAGCGGCTGTAGGTGGGTATGAAACTGTTGTAATTGGTGTGTAAGTGGTTTATGTTATAAACTTATTTACGTCCCAGTAGGCCGACTGTAAAAGAGCAAATGATGAGTCATTCTCTATGTGAATTGAGTTTGCCCACACTCTTAGCCGCAGCCTCAGATCATAGCCAGTGTAGCCGGGCACATTGTTTAGCCTCTCAGGTCTTAATCCAGCAGATTGGGCATGTTTACCAGTTCAAAGGTGTGAGGGACGGACTTTCATTTATTCAGCAGAGGGTGGTCTGTTTGTGTGCATATATACAACACGCACTGTTTATTCACCTGGCACAAGAGAGGTGGCATTGCATATTGTTTGTCACAGGTGGGGCCAGGTGGTCACCGCCCGATGTCGCGTCTGCGGCGTCATATGTCACAGGCGTTTCTATGTGGGCTCGGCATGGGTGTGTGACAGATTTCATCACCTGGACGGCTCAGTGTTAATGAACATTTTAATCATCTCACTGAATGCCAGAGCCTGCTGGGTTTCATCACGTCCGCCTTTTCCCGGAGATAAATATGGAAAAAGTGTGGCTGAGGAGGGAAAGCTCTCCAGCGGGGCGTAGATTTCCATCTGATGCATCTTTTGGCTCCAAAGCAACCAAATTCTTAGCATTTGCTTGACTTGCTGCCATTTTGTCACAATATTTGGTAACGCAAACATTGTAGTGTTTGGTTATCTCCACTGTCAGCTGTTTAAAAAAAAGTCACAAATTAAAAATATAAATAAACATGCTTTTCATTTAACAACAAAATTCATGTTATGATTTATACTCTCTGAGGGCTGAGATGTATTAGCATTAGTTTGAGCTCGATTTACAGTCACAAACTTGACTGTTTTGTACCTGGTAAACTCACAAGCCGGATAGCTGCGACACTGTGACAACTGTGAGCCGTCATGTCATTAGCTGCTGCATCGCTGCCTTTTTTTAGAGGCCTTCTGATATGGTGAATTTGATATTTCTAGCTTATTTCTTCTGTTGTCACATGTAATGTAATCAACATTATATCCGCTTTGGGAACCACTGCTCGATACAGTGACAGAATTTCTACGGTTTTGTTTCTAACAGGAGCAGCTTAATGGAGAAAGTAAAAAAACTGGGTTGACGGCAAGCTCATTGATGACCACCATTGTTAGGGATAGAGCCACCTAAAGAAACTGATCTCTTAGAAGTGCACCGTAAGAAACCGTACTGTTAATTCCATCCTGCTTGCAGGTAGTGCTGGGTAATATGTTTGAAATCTGCATTATGACATTATTAATATACCAGGATCAGTATATATATTTCACAGAATCATATAACATATTGCAGTTGATGTGAACTGCAATTAAATGTGTTCATTACAACACTTAATAAAACTCAACACACATAAACTAAAAATGTCAATAGCTAATTTTATTAAAATCTTAAAAATTCATAAATTAATGACTAAGTGAGATCATATGATATAGTTCCACCAAAACTAGATTAGCAAGAAAGTACATTCTTAAATTTAACAAAAAAAAGGTTCATTTGCTAGCCTTTTTTTTTTTTTTTTAGAATTTTCATCCAGATCTCGGCCTTCTTCAATCAGTTGACATAAAGGCGCCATGAAAACGATCTGAAAAGATGTACATTTTCAGTCTTTAGCTGTATCTGTGCAGCGTGGGAAGAGAGAGAGACACAACAGGTGATCCTTCCACAAAACCTGCAGTGGGAAACCTTGACTGATTCTCCTCCTTTTAAATGAAAACCTATGCACTGACACCCATAAGTGTCAGTTTCTCAGGGAACTGTCAGGGAATCTGTCACCATCTCAGTTTGCAAGTCCACGTGGCTTTATAAATACATTGGCTGTTTTGAAAGCCGCCTCGAATGTAAACTGTGTTCCCTACAGTATCTCAAACAGGCGAATCTAAGTGGAAGCTAAGAACCTATACTGGTTTCAACTATCAAATCATCTTCAAAAAAGGATCAGAGAAGAGCTTACAGAGGTACAGAGGGATTTTTCAGGCTTTCAGCCGACTGAGGCTTTGTGTGCAAAATTTGAGAGCAACTCAATTTAAGGAGGACGGTTCTAATATTTGTGCTCGCTCAATCCTCCTGAAGCTTTGTAATGGAGTGAGGCGTCCGTCTCCGAGACTGGATTAAGTGAAGAGAGATCGGCTATGTGAGTGTGATGAGAGGGGTGGGGGGAGGGGGGGAGCCTTCAGGTGATGCGTCTGGAGACTTACCTCTCTTGGCTCAGGGTGTTTTTAAAATCAAACACACATACATACACACACATGCCTCCAGGCCATTACAGTGCCTGGTCCTTCAGCCGCACAGATTTACGTGTGTGTGTGTGTGTGTGTGTGTGTGTGTGTGTGTGTGTGTGACAGGGTGCAAGAATGTACCAATTCTCACAGCACACACTCTCGCTCTTTACCCCCCGCTCCCCCTGTTTGCCTCTATCTTGGGAGTGATTACATCTGGTCCCAGTTCACCTCTCAGCCAGTGCAGGAACTGGCGCTGTGTTAGCAGAGGCCAGGCTAGCCAGTCATTTACCGCATGACCGCCTTTGCTGATGGTAACACAGCACACACTTACTTTAGCATTTCTCCGGGCAGACTGAGGGCTAGCGGCCCGGGGTTGCGGAGACCAGATGTCGAGGACAGAGGGACGACACGGTGGTTGCTAGTTACTCTGGCTGTTGTTTTACTTTGACACATGTCTTTGCTGCGCCGAGGCGCAGTGGAGCTGAATATAGGGGTGTGACTGTTGTGCTTGTGCATCAGTAAGAACAGAAGGAGAGTTTGAGGTCAAGTGTGTTTTCAATCACAGAAGGAGAATTTGAGGTTGAGCATCTTCTTTAAAGGGGGCGGTTTTTAATTACAGCAGCAGCTGTATTCAGGATACCTGCGGCAGTCCCACCGATCTCCACACCTCCTCTCCCCACAGTTGTTGCAATGCCCTCTGGGTAGGAGGTGGAGGCTTATAAACATACTTTGGTAGCAATGATGTCACTGGCTTGGTTGGACCGAGGGGGCTGTTAATCAGAGCTGATCGGTGCTCAGCGACAGCCAACCAACGCGGCGTCCCACACACAGAGCTGATAATGAAATTTTAAGAGCATCTGTCTGCCATCCTTTACCCTGTTGGTGTTGTCTTCTCATGCTAGTAAACATTTCGCTCATTTAAGGCCTTTTTATCTTGTTGTTTTTCCTTCTCCCACACACTGATTAATCCATAACCATAACTTAATTGACTTCCCTGTGAGTCAAAAGTTTCCGTGTCTTATGACATAACAGGGTATATGCGATATTTGAGACACGTTGCTTGTTGGTTTTTCTGTATCAGAAGAAGCAGCATAATGGAATTTTGTTGCTTTAACCTAAAAGCGTTCATATGTTTAATTGAAATGGCGGCATCCGGAAAAACAGAGCTCCACTGGCGAATTTAAAATGAACCATAAATGAACTGCAGCAGATGTTGCCCGGTTTTTCAAAAGTAGGGTTTGAATAAATTAGTTTCAATGTGGTAGGCAATTTTGATGTTTATTACTGTAGGCAGCCGACATCAGTTGAATCATGTTATGTTAAGTGTTTCTTTCTGTTTCATTTCCACAATTTGGGATGCCAGGTGGAAAATATCAGAGGCAGCTAAACGTCTTCAATTTCACTGCAATGGTATTGCCTCTGCTTTACCTAAGGTTGTCAGTTTTTCTTTCCACAGTGCAATGTGCTGCTTTTGATTAATCACCACGAAGCGAATTTACAATGAGACCAGTCAGTCTCGGTCAGTTTGACAGATCGTGACACATCTCGTCTCGTGATCAGTTCAATTACGAGATGACTGTCAAAACTGTTGTTGCCTCACTCATTAAATAAACGACAGTCGACCTTCTCCGTTTCCCCAAATGTATATGGATAATGTAATGAATGTTAATATATTTCATGAAATTGTAACTTCCTCTGATACTAGTCTTTAATTTAGACAAGGCAAACATGCTTTCATTAAAATTCATCCTCAGGGAGAATATATATACCAAATTTTATGGCCATCAGTCCAATAGTTGGTAGACCGACCGACATTGCCACATGTGGCTAAAAATGGAAGGTTTTGAGTGCTTTTGTGCTCAACTGTTTGAATTCCCAACTGCTCTGTTTGACTTCTTTGAACAGCAGCAGTCCCGGCAAATTCAAACTGAGATAATTGTACAGTGACGTAAATCGTGATTAGAATTGATTGGCGTAATGATAGATACACAGATTGATACATTGATAGAACAAGGAAAAAGGAAAATAATGTTTGAAAACTAATATCCTACAGTAATTTTCAGCGAGTACAGACTGATGAGCTTCTGTTCTTTGATCAGTGAGATTACAAGCAGACAGTACAAGGACTGCAAAGGTCAAACCCACAATGCCATGACAAATGACTGCAACCAGAGCAGGTTCATGGAGTGAAGTGCACAGAAAATCAGAGCCACATACAGACAGACACTCCAATTTATTCTGCTCGGCAGCATTCCTGTAATAGTAATAATAGTAATAATAATACATTTAGTTTGGAGTGCCTTTCAAGGAACCCAAAGATGCGGCACAACACAAAAGAACCATTCTTCTTGTCTAGTTTCTGATTGAGTCTCCAAACATAGGGGAGTAATCTGTTTTGAGTGATATGTCTCGGCTTGATTATGAGTTTTCTTTTTCCTTTTGGAGCACTGCTGGGATTTGGATATGAATATTTAGAGTCTTACACAGATAACTATCCATGCTTGTTTGGAGCCTTTTCATTTCAAACCCCATGGAGCCTTTGAGAAGCCACGGCAACCCTCTCCTGAATAAGTGTCACAAGCAAACCAGCAAATCTGTATTTCTTTATCGCCACCGGGTAGCTCATTTCAGCCCCTGCACTGAATCACAGGTTCCTGTAAGACACCCTTCCCCCTTCTTGTGTGTGTGTGTGTGTGTGTGTTAAAGGCTGAAAGTAAAGGAAGAAAAAGTAGGTAATAAGTTGTTTTAAGAGATAAAATTAGCAGAGAAGTCCTTGTAGAAAGCTCTTGACATCCATAACACAACCTTAAAGTCGAACTCAGTCAATATATGTATCCTTGGTGTTTGATTCTACTGGTTTTGATGAAATTTGAAATTCTGTAAGTATTTGTAAGTTTTATTTTCATTTTTATATTCACTTTCAAAGCCCACACAGGCAGTTAACAAGCCGAGTGTGCAGGAGCTGCCGCAGGTGTTGAAATTACATGTATCGGAAGGTACATCTACTTTCCAAGTGGAATACAAACTAAACTACATGACTGGTCCTCCCAAATGTTGAGTTATGAAGGAACACACTACGTAGTGCTGTGTGTGTACTAACTTAATGTCTCCTGCCAATACTGTTTCTCAGATGCCTCAGCCCTTAAAAAACGCCCACCCAAAGGCTTAAAATGTTGATGCTATCCCCACAAATGTGTCCAAAAAATGTTTTTTTCCTTTCCTGTATTCATAATTGCTGCAGTACCGTTATAATTTATATTTTCCTTCCACGAAAAGTGAGTCAATTTCCAGTACATGTGTTCCAGTACATCTTCCGTCTAAACCTACAATCTTCGACGTAGTATGATGCTGAAATAGAATTTCACTTTGCAGAACAAATTTGGTGAAAGAATCAGAAGTGCGTGAAATAAAATTTTGAATTTAGCGGCGCCAAAGTGGTATTGACATGTCACTGTTCTTGGCGATACTAGACAGAGAAGGGTGGAGCGGAGAGCGAGAGAGGAGCGAGTGAGGAGGTGATGAGGGATGCTATAGAACTTCTTATTCTAAGCACTTCCTGACAACCTTCACTCCTGAAGGCTCTTTTGTACTGGTCAAACACCTGTGCCGAGGATAAGGAGGACTCTCTAAAGGCCTTGGTCGTGCTTCCTCTCATTCGTTTTTTCCTTCCCTGGTGCTGGACACAGGCTTTACTTGGCTATCCAACCAGCTGTACTACATCGGACTCAGAATACTAATGATGAGTTGAAATGGTTTGTCTGCAGCAGCACACAGAGGGGAAGAGTCATTTACAAGTAATTTATGTCCTCCTTTGACACTTACATGCATCAAGGGTGATCGGATTTTAATTTGTGAGCTCAAGGATGAATAACATCCAGGTGTAAGTGCACCGAACATGGATTGAAGATTAGGTGTTATGCTTCAGCAAAACATTTTCAAAAACAACTGAGTAAAAGTGTCAAGAGTAAAAGTCAAATCTTTACAAAGTGAGAAGCCAATCTTTCGGTTTTGGACAACCAACACTCAAAAATGATTCATCTGAGCCGCTGTAATCAGTTCGTGGATCTGAATAGATTCTGTGCTCAGTGTGCTCGAGTCCTGTGGATAGGATTGAGATAAATATAATTTTTGTTTTGGCTCATGTCTCCATGATATTAGTTTAGATCAGCAGGGTTTAGAGATGGAGTTTTGGAGATTAACTTGATCCGTAGTTTGTTTTTAGCATGACAATTAAGTCCATATATTCATTGGTTCTAGTATTCAAAACTGAATTACAGTGCTTGCTTCCACGTCTTGCTCTCATCTTACATAATCTGTGTTAACATTTACATGCATACAAATGCAAACAATCCCCTCCCAGCTTTATAATTGCATTACAGATATGGCTATCATGATAAAAATTATCTCTGAAAAATATAAATAAAGAGGTGAAGGGAGCAAAGCATCAATATTCAAATTGTGCAGACTCTAACAAATAAAAGTACTTCTGGGAACCTCTTATGTTCCTTTCATAGTAACACCATAAGGTTCTTGGCAAACTCTTTAGTTGACAGCTTCATGATCGTTGGCGATATGGCCATTAGTCTCAGATGCCGCCAGATTCAAAGGAAGGATTAGTTTGACGTTTTTGGAAATATGCTTATTCGCTTTCCTCTTGAGTGTTAGATGAGGAGAGTGATGCCGTTCTCTCATCTGTCCATGAAATATGAAGCTACAATCAGTAGCTTATTGGCTTAGCTTTGCATAAAGACTGGTGGCAGGGGGAAACAATTGGCCTAGCTCTATCCAAAGGTAAGAAATCTACCAGCACCTCTATAGTCACTAAGTAAGTAAGTAAAGACAGCCCTTGTTTCCTTCGTTATGCTATTCCAAGCTAATTGCATGCTAGCTCTAGCTTAAAATTTAGCATACAGATTCAAGAATAGTATGAAACTTCTCATCTAACTCAGCAAGAAAACAAATAAGTGTCAGCTATTCCTTTAAGTTCTTATTGGCTGTCATTACAGGGTATTTAATTAAGTTAAACTAACCCATACAGGAGGTCCTCTCGATTAGCAAACTGCGTCAAGTGCTGCTCTGTTAAAAAATGTTGCTTTATAATGAAAAAAATTCTCCGACCCTTTCCTGTAGCTTGTTTTCAGTTCCATTTAATTTTTTTTTACAGGCTTTCAGGGTTTAATACTCCATCAGATGTAGACACGTTGAGTTCATTAATGTGAAATGTCGACTGAATTCAAAAACACCATTCATTATTGTGTTATTCTCTACATGCCCCCCTGCTACTGCCCGTTCCCTCTGAAATTGGAAAACTCTGTTGCACTGATTAAATTGAATCCTCAAAATTAGCATGTTCCCAGCACTTAATATACATGCAAAGTCCATGGCATCTTTTATCTTGGAATAAGAACAAAGCTGCTGAAGATGAAAACACAACTTTCTACAACATAATGAAGCTAACTCACTTGGAGGGATTCCACTTAGAGAGAAAAGTTTTTTTTTCCTTTTTTTTTTTTTTTTGCTTCAGAGCATTTTTTGGACTTTTCCCCTCAGTGAATCCCACTGTGCTGCAGCCAACTCAAAGAAATGCTTGTTTTGTAAAAGTCCTTTGGAGTCTGGATCAAAAGCATTTTCATAGCAACTCAATCTGTGATTGAAATATGTAATACTGGCACCAAGCCTCACGCAATCCCTTTCTCTCTCATCCTGCCTCTTTCTTCGCTTACTCTTAATTTCCTTTCCTTTACGTTCTGTTCATCCTGTTTTCTCCTTCGCTGTCCCTTCATCTCTCATCGTCACACTCTCACGTTTATGCCCTTCCTCACCGCCTATCCCGATGCATTAACAATCCACGCTAATGCAGAGTAGATGTGGAGATATAAATAAGAGGCTGTATGTATATTTTATCATCTTCCGGACCTTTGACCAGCCATAGAAAGCAGCTATAGCAGCTTATGTCAGCCTGTGCTTGGAGCTGCTTCTGTGTCTGAGCTGTCGTCACACAGAAAATAATGGAGGTAGTTCGGGAACCCCTCCCACCGGCCCAACACACATACAAAGTACTAACTTTAGACGGTTTTTGTTACACTCCCTTTCATCTTCCGCATGTGTGAAGCACTTCTGAAGTGCTGTTTCTCTCTTCAGCTTTTTCCTTGTTGTGTAAATATGAATATGGAAAGAAGTGTCAGGATGTTTCGGGGAAAGCTGTTGACATCAGAGAAGTTGCAAACTACTTCCTGGATGTTCACTACTTAATGATTATGTGTGTGTGTGTGTGTGTGTGTGTGTGTGTGTTTTGCATATGCCAAGGACAAGACAGGTGATCTGATGTGCTTTTGTGTTATTGAAATCACCAGTTTAATGCAGAAAACACAACAGCAGGGGGTCATTTCACTGTTTCTGCAGCTCACAGCCTTTGTTTCTGCCTTCTGTTTTCTGCAGGACTACTCTGCTGATTAGGCTCGACAAAGAGAAAGCTTGGGTGTCTGCAGATAAGTTAGCATGATTAAAGGCTGCCTAATAAACTTTTGACAAGTTTTGGTGTCAGAACTTATTATATAGCCAGGATCCTGACTGGCACCCGATGGTGAAGTTGAAGAGTTTACAAAACACAAATCTAGCACAGCACAGTTGTTTTCAAGAGCAGCGTGTGACGAGCAGGTGGTGCTGATTGAAACTTGCTGTCACCTCTAGTGATTAGCTGTGTCTGTACTTAAGCGCATAATAGCACCCTCATCTCCTGTGTAATTGGCTGTCTTATTAATTAAATAACGTATGCAGGTGGTAATGTTTGTTTAGGAACTCAGGAAGTTGAAGTTCTTGATCGTGTGTGTGTGTGTGTGTGTGTTACGTGTTAAACGTCCCCTCATATACCGGGGTTCAGTGTGAATGGCAGCTCTGTGATAAAAGTAAAGATGCATATGCTCTACTTGCTCTACTTGTAGTTATTCAGTGATTTACTGGAATGGTTTAGATATTTTGTACCATTAGATATGGTTTGGTTTAGATATTTTGTATGTTTTGAAAAGTAAATGCCGCACATAGGACTGGATGATAGAGTTGAACGAAAATAATAAGGTATATTGTATGGAGCAGGGCTGAGGATGAATATGAATTAGAGTTTAAGAGTCCGATAGCTTGGAGGAAAAAGCTGCTCTGCAGTCTGGGTGTGTGAGAGCAGATACTTCTATGTCTCTTCCCAGAAGGCAGCAGGGTGAACAGGATGAACTTTTGGAGCTCTGTGTAGGCACCTCACCTCACTGATATCACTGATGCTCGGGAGATTGGTACCAATGGTGTTCTGAGCATTTTTAATCACCGGCTGCAGAGCCCTCCGTGCACATCACATGCCAGTTTGTGATATTTCCAGTCAGGATGCTTCCTATTACGCCTCTGTAAAATCTAACAAGAACTTGCCATGGGAACTGCCTTTTCAAGCTTCTTTAAGAAATACAGCCTTTTCTGGGCTTTCTTCACCAGCGTGGAAATGTGAGATGACTATGTCAGGTTCTCTGTGTTCTCAGCACTCAGCAGGATTATCAATTTCCTTATGATATCCGGCCGATGATGATGGTGTTGTCCTCACACTTCACAACAGAGTTCTCTCCATGTCAGGGGATGCAGTCATGGGTGTACAGTGTGAACAAGAGGGGGCCGAGCACACAGTAATTAATAAAGTGAAAATGATCAACAAAAAACACACATATGCTTGGTGTTTAATTGCAGCTTGGCCAGAATAATTAATTTGGACAACAGAACTGTGTAGACAGGATTACACAATGTGTGATGGGATGATGTTGTATCACCGAGCTCTTGTGTCACTTTTGGTTCAAAATAGAACCTCTTTTAGGCCTGAGAGTTACTACAGTGAGAGGAACTGGCATCTTTTGCAGTGGTTGTTGTGACACCAAAACCCGATGATGCTTCAGATAGCTGAAATACCATATATTATCAAAATCTGTTCTAACAGGAAATTGTAATGTTGCTTAAAGGGGAACCAGCTATTTTAACACATCAAAGTCAGTTTACAGGTGTTGGGGAGTACTACTGAATATGTGAAAAAGTCAGTTAAAGCCTTTTGTGGGTCCTGAAGGAGCTGTAGTCTGTGGACTACAATTTTTAGAATTGTTTAAAAAACCAATCTGTTCGCATGAAGCCTACCAGCCTCTGTAGGCCACCTATTGTCTGTGCTTGAGGCTAGCGGCATGAGGCTACATAAGTTGCTACGAGATTAACAGATCTGAACACATAACCAAACTGTCTGCGGTTGAGTTGCATTGTGGGTAATGTAGGCTCCAGGTTTTGACAAGAAAGTAGAATGCATGGGATAAAAGGGCAGATATCTCTGGTTCTTCTGCACTGAGTTTGATCTTTTTTTTTATTGTCCATTGTGAGTCCGACAGTATTATAGAGAAAATATATGAGAGAGATATTCAACAGAAAAGAAAATCACATAATGTTCAAATTTTTATTAGTGAGATACAGCACAATTACTACTCTATTTGGTTCTTATTAACAGTTTTTTTCTCTTCTAGCAGCAAAAGATAAAAAAATATTTTCTCTGTGAAGTTTTAATATCTACTGTCCAGTATGTCTGCAAATCCAACACACATACTTAATACTTAGTGTGACAGAGTATAATGGCAGTGCAGGTAGGAGCTCAGTTATGGATGTTAATGGAGATGCCGGCTTTTATGAGAGTAAAACCTGTGACTTTCCATTAGTGGGACAAGCTCTTTTGTACTGTAGATGCACCAGCTCTCTCCAGGTCTATATCTTTTACCCATAGATGGCAGTGTGTCCATTAGTCTCCAGCATGGCGTCTGTGTGTCTGCTGGTCTGTAATGGTGTGAGGAGAAGCAGACAGCCACTGACAGGCCTCCATAATGTAGACTTACCATAATGCCCTGCAAGGAAATGAGATGTACACTGTTAAATAGTTTGGAAAGACATCTTGCTCCGATCTGCCGTGGCCTGACCTTGCGAGCCGGCGAAACACCGGACCAGACCATTGATTCGACAAAGGGTTTGACTAATGATAGTAGTGAAGAACTGGAAAGAGAGGACAAAGAGGGGAAAAAAGCCGCCACAGTCTGTCTTTCTTTTTTATCGCCGCTCTTTGGTCAAGACGTGGGATGAAGTGATCTGAACCTGTTGATAAGGCCACGGCGGCAGAGGGGTTGTACATTAACGAGCGCCATCGACACATGCTCTCACCCCGTCTGCTGTGAATTCACCACCTTTTCCCTCTGCTACCTCCTCTTTTGTCCTTTTACTTGGGTTCCTCAATTAAGGCTGCCTTTTGTTCCTGAGGCTCATATGGAGCTAGTGGTCTGTGTCATTCTCCTCATCCATTATGGATCAGCACCAAGAGGCATAAGAGCAGCGTTTTGGGTGTTTTAATGGAAAGATGTCTTTGCGTTGTGTCCTGTAGAAGGATTGAAAGGCTTGATAGGGCAAGATTTTCTTCTGTGTCTGGATGATTGTGATGTTGATGATGAAGATAATGACACATCAGCTTGAAGACCTGTAATTTCGATACAGTTGAGGACAAAAAAAGACTCATTGATTGTGTTTTTCCTCTGCATCTCTTAGTCTTTCCAAGTGTTCCAGAGTCTCACAAAGATGGACATTGACCGTGCTTTAGATTTAACTACAGTAAGAGTCAGACTTCAGATAAATGTCTACATTCATCCGTCGCACAAAGCTGCCTTGACTATCTAAAGTAGGACTAATTTCCAATGCACTATGGCTAAATTTAGACTTTAAACCAAAAACATGGCTGACCAAGCAACCGTGTTGATCAGCTCAGCTCCGAATGCTCCGGCACAAAATGTTTGCGTTCATGAAAAAAATCTGCAGATACAGGGGCATTTCAGTGGGGACATTCTTAGTGTAACGATACAAAAAAAAATGATTTGGAATAAAATGACAGGAAATGATATTCATCCCACAGCTGACGAAGCATGAATGACAGGAAAGGTTCTTTGGGGAAAGAAAACTCTCACATCCTCACTGATGTATATTACCAACAGGTTACTGTGGCCTCTAAAATCTCTCTGCCTGGAAAGCAATGAGCCAAGTAGTTTTCTTTGTACAGTCTGATTTCAGCACTTTGGGTCTGCTCAGGTACAGTCATGACTGAATTGACTGAATTGAGGGCTGAGATGTATCACCATTTCTTTGAGCTCTATTTACAGTGACAAATCTTTTTGTTGCCTGCTGTGACAGTCAATATTTCTGACTGCTTCATACCTGGAAAACCTGCTTGCTGGAAGGAGCATTGCCTCACTATGACAACTGGCAACTGTGAGATGTCATAGCTACAGCATGATTTTAACAGGGTTTATAATATGATTATTTCATTTTTCCCTGTTTTGATATGTTTGCAAAATAAATATAATGTAAATGTTGCCTCATTTTTTCATTAAGAATGTAAATTGAAAAACTACTGGTATACACTACTGTATGTCTTTTTTTTTGCTTCTCTTTGGCAGCGATTTATCCTGTTTCAGCATGCAAGTCTTGAGTCTGGCAACCTTTCGATGTCGATGATATCACAAAATACAGATCAGATATTGCATGTGTGCGAGACTTTACCAAGTCTGGATGTCCTTAATTGTATTTCTGAAGCGAGTTTGTCCATGGCCTCTTTTAGACTGACTCGATTTTGGAACAGTTTTTTCCCCCCCTGTCAATGTGCGTCTATGTGTGACAGTTCCATGACACTGCCTTTTCCATTTACACTCATAATAGCCCACAGATAGCATCCTGATACATACCTCTGTTCTGTAGCCCTCTCTTTCACTTTCTGTCCCCTTATTTCTCCTTATCTCTCCCTCTTGGTGTAATTTTCAGTCTTTCATCTCTCTCTCTTTGTCATTCTCAGTAGCCTCCCTCTGTCACCATCCCTCTGGCTTTCCCTCAGCTCTAAAATAGGAAATGTCTAAATTACACTTGCTAATAGGTTGCAGCAGCACTGTTTTCCCTCTCTCGCACCCCCATCTTCTTCTTTTTCATTTAGTGTTACGGACAGAACTCATTCCATTTGAAACTAAAGGACTGTTCTTATCAACTCTTGAAAATCAAGTAAAAAAAAAATCCTCTCCCCTCCTGCAGATGGGAACATCAATTCTTAATGCTCATTCTGCCACGCTGGTGCCCGTCTACCCCCTAGGCGTACAAAACCAGAGCACGGGGCACCATCTCATACACTCAATATCTCGCTACTCTCATTTGAAGCACCTACAAGAAGCTATAGTCTTCTCTTTTTAATAAACACTCCCACGGCACCTGAGCCAAATCCTCATTAAAACTACTTCATGCAGCGCATCCACATCAACAGATCATTAGCATATTAATTTTTGAGACGTTAGAATAACTACTCTCTACTAACTACAAATGAGACAGTCTCTGGATGATTGGCAGCCTGCTTTGGTCTTTACTGTGTATTCCATATTTTATGCTGATGGGTTTGATTTTGTTGGCGCTTGGTTTTCTGGTAATAGGGCAGAGAGACAATTAGTTTCTTTGACACAAAAATAAAAAGTATCTGTCAAGTACAAATGGAAACAAAAGTCTGAATTGCGCAAAAAGGAAGATAGTAAAAGAAATAATTGAGAATTCATTTCTGACGTGTTTATCCAATACCAATTAATTAAATATCTTTTGTATTGTAAAGCAATCACTTGAGCAAAATTAAAGCTGCAGCTAACAATTGGTTTCATTAAAGAGAAACTTTTTTTTTTTTGCCTGTCTACTGCGACTAAAGTTCTCACATTGCTGCAGTGATCTACACTGTGACTTCACTGTTGGGTCTGGTCAGAGGGGCACTTGAAGCTTTCAACAAGAGAAAGTTTTAGCGAAATCTTGACAACATTTGGATGGATTGTCGTGAAATTTGGTACAGACATTCATATTCTACCCTGGATGAACTTTAAAAACTATTGTGATTTAATTAATCAATTATTTAAACAGTAATTGATTTATTTGATGCTGATCTACCTATCCATTTATCAACTTATTCCAGCTAACATCATCTCTCCCATAATGCCAGTTATTTATAACAGTTATAAAAATATAACACAGTCTGCCAGCCATGTCAGTCTGCTACATTATTCATTATTTTCCACCAACGTTTCCTACACACGTGTAGTTTCAGTGTATTTGTTAAACTAGCAGTAGTTTAGAATCATAGTCAACCTTGTTACCTCAGCGTATGCTTGAGCAGCGATCCATGGCAGACAGGATGGCTAGGCGTGCTCATTTAATACTATGGCTTCATGTTGCCTTTTAAATTCACCGGGAACTCAGCCGTTACACACCTGTAAATGTCAAGGCTAGATGTTTTCTGGTTGCATAGTTAACTGTTTCGCTGCCATTGTGATGTATGGCATGTGTTTTGCACACATTGCATTTTAAATCTGTTTTCTTCCAGCTACACAGTGCTTGTTTTCTCTGTATTTTTGCAGAGACGAGGAGAATCATACATGTGAGAGGAAAGCAACTGCTCTGACCAGAATTAGAACTCTCCACTCATTTTCCATCCTACGTGTATTTTAACCTTTATTTCACCAGGGGAGCCTGACTGAGCAAAGACAGCTCTATTTTCATTAGCTACACTCGAAAGCTTTCTTACCCCAAACAACCAGTTTTTTACTGAATGATGCTTTCATTTTTCACTAAAGATACCTTGACAGTACTTTTTAATAGGTGAGATTGGCCCTCACAGGACTCTACAGTGCAAGAATTTCACTCAAATAGGCCCCTAAAAATAGATAAATTATTTTCTAGCACAGTATGCGAGTAAACATGACATGACTACCGCTACTGCTGGAATTTTCAATTTCCTCGCGGGAGTCATCCCAAAAGGATTAATAAAGAGAAGTCTAAGTCTACCGTAAACATCCACCACCCACCACCCACCCCAGCTCTTAATTGTTCAAAACATAGTTGGGCTGGCTATGACTAAGACTATTTTTCCTGACGTTACTCTAACACAACAAACTTCTCTCTCCAACTCTGACTCACGTGTTCACTGTCGTCTTCCTGCTATAACTTTTCTCAAACAAGATTTTAGAGTAAGATTTGTTCTTGAGCAAGACTTCTGTTTCTAGTAAAAAAAACCCCACTACTTTACTGACTACTTTACAAAGTAAAGTCAGTGTACAGCTTGCATAAAAGTGTAAATTTGCTGTCCCTTCAAAATAACACATCACACAGCCATTAGTAAACCGCTAGCAGCAACAGTGAGAACACCCCTAAGTGAAAATGTCCAACTTGGACCCAGTTAGCCATTTTCCCTCCCCGGTGTCATGTGACTCGTTAGTGTTAGTGTGAATAGGTGTGAATGGGGAGCAGGTGTGTTAAATGTGGTGTTATTGCTCTCACACCCCCGTCTGGTAGTCTACTGGTCACTGGAAGCTCTACATAAAGATGACCTAGGCTATAAGAAGATTGCCAAGACCCTGAAACTGAGCTGCAAGACGGTGGCCAAGACCATACAGCGGTTCAACACGACAGGTTCCTCTCAGAACAGGCATCGCCATGGTCGACTAAAGAAGCTGAGTGCACATGCTCAGCTTCATACAGAGGTTGTTTTTGGAAAATAGATTGGCTGAGTGCTGCCAGCATTGCTGCAGAGTCTAAAGATGTGGGGGGGCAGCCTGTCAGTGCTTAGAACATACGTCGCACACTGTATCAAATTAGTCTGCATGGCTGTCGTCCCAGAAGGAAACCTCTTCTAAAGATGATGCACAAGAAAGCCCGCAAACAGTTTGCTGAAGACAAACAGACTAAGGACATGGAACCAGATCCTGTAGTCTGATGAGACCAAGATACACACACCACACATGCTTGACACCATCTGAACCAGATGGCAACCAGGTGTGAGGAGTACAAAGACAAGTATGTCTTGCCTACAGTCAAGCATGGAGGTGGGAGTGTCATGGTCTGGGGCTGCATTAGTGCTGCCGGCATTGGGGAGCTACAGTTTATTCAGGGAACCATGAGTGCCAACATGTACTGTGACATACTGAAGCAGAGCGTGATCCCCTCCCTTCGGAGACTGGGCCGCAGGGCAGTATTCCAACATGATAACGACCCCAAACACACCTCCAAGACGAGCACTGTCTTGTTAAAGAAGCTGAGGCCCCATCCACACTATTCGGTTATTTTACAAACGGAGAATTAAAACGAATACGATATCCGTCCACTCAAGCGTTTTAGCTGCGCATCAGAGTTGATCTCCGTCTACATTAAAACTACTGAAAACGCACATCTAGTGGCCGTTCACGTACACCCGGTCAGCCAATCTGGCTCTGGTAAGAGCCAATCAGAGAGCCGAGCGTGAGCGGCTGCTTCATCGTTTCCAAAGTCCTTCATATTGGCCCTTATTCACCAAAACGCCCTCCGGAGTTTTGAAATGCAAAATGGGATCGGCAGCGTTTCCAAACTTCCAAACGTTTTAGGTTTTCATTTTGGCCGTGTAGCACCAGATCTCCATTTTAATTCGAAAATGCAGTACTGTGGATGGGGCCTGAGGATAAAGGAGATGGACTGGCCAAACATGTCTCCAGACCTAAATCTTATTGAGCATCTGTGGGGCATCCTCAAACAGAAGGTGGAGGAGCACAAGTCTCTAACATCCACCAGCTCCATGATGCCGTCATGGAGGAGTGGAAAAGGACTCCAGTGCAACTGTGAAGCTCTGTTGAACTCCATGCCCAAGAGGGTTAAGGCAGTGTTGGAAAATAATGGTGGCCACACAAAATGTTGGCACTTTGGGCCAAATTTGGACATTTTCACTTAGTGGTGTACTCACTTTTGTTGCCAGCGGTTTAGACATTAATGGCTGTGTGATGTGTTACTTTAAGGGGAAAGCAAATTTACTGTTATACAAGCTGTACACTCACTACTTTACATTGTAGCAAAATGTAATTTCTTCAGTGTTGTCACATAATAAAGATATAATCAAATATTTATAAAAATGTGAGGGGTGTACTTACTTTTGTGAGATACTGTATGTTGCAGCCACTGCAGTCTGTTTCTGGCTGAATCCATCTACGGCACGGATTCTAAACCTTTTTTAATTTCAACACCAAAATATGATTTTAAAAAAATAGGGCCCAGGTTTAAAAAAACTGATATTATCGTTTAAGGTACATTGAATAGATCTCAACATTTCCAGCTGACTTTTTTACATTAAAAATCTTCCAGCCGTAGCCTAGGCTGTGCAAAACCTACAGGAAATGTTGAGTTTCATTGGCAGTAGTTTAACATTCATCGGGAAAAAACTGAAATGTGGAAAAGGTAGAATTAATAGCTGGAATAAAAATGTATTTTTGTTTTGAAATAAGAAACACAGAGCAGCTATTTTAGCGACTTGCCTTTGTACTTGCTTTTCATTCATTGGACTTATGGTAAATGGTTGTTTATTGTAGGACTGCATTTTCTTTGGTCCAAGTTTGTCCAGTCATTGCAAGATTCTGGTTTAGTTCTTTCAGAAGAACACAGAAGAACAGAAGAAAAGTCTGCTCAAAGCACTTTTTGGATGACGGCACAAAGATTTCCTGGGCCTGTTCTCACAAAGTGTCTTTGTTTGTGGCTTAAGAAAGTTTAAACTCACTGAAAGTGTTGTGCTTCTGCTGTGCTACTTGTCTTTGTCTTGTGTCTTCCATCAGAACAAAGAGAGGACCAGATTGACAGACATGGATTAACCTCAATCTTTGAAATTTCAAGTGAAGTCTTCGATTTAAATTTGTAACTTGACTTCTCCACTTATTTGCACAAAAATGTTTTGTCTAAAGAACACTTCTGTCTGTGTGCTTGTCTCTCCATGAGGCCCAGTCTATTTGTTATTCAAGGGAGAAGTACATAGCTTTGAAGAAAATTGTGAAAAAGCCTCTTTTCTCTCCATGTATATTAAAGACATTTACTTTCTGAGATGTTTTGGTTGTATCTAGTTAGGAAGTAAGAGCACTCTCTGATGTGAAGAGTGAACCAAGAATAAATTATGTCATGACATCTGTGATTGTATGCTTTTGTACATGTAATGCCACTGCACAGTGTGCCGTCGGCTACTACAAGGAAGCAGACTTGACAGGAAATAAGAAGCTCATGTTGTCATGGGAATAGACAAAATAGGACAATGGCGTATGCTGAAGCATTGAGGCATGTCAAGTTGACTTGGGTCTCAACGCTGCCAGTGTGTGGGCTTACACAGAAAATAATAGGCATGGGTGTTTTAACATGCCCTTAAAACTAACAAGCTTTGCCTCTAATATGATGTAGCCACATCAGTTCAGTAATTTAAGGCATTTTGATTGCCTGACTAACAATGCAGCTTGTGTATTTCTCAGGTTCTCTTATTGTAGGTTCTGTTGGAGCCAATCAAAATATCAATTAAACACCCAACTTAATTCAAGGTGAACTACAAATGGGCTAAAACAAGACCTCAAAAATGCCAAGGCACCAAATAGCCAGGCCTACACCTTAAAGCTTTTGTGCCAGTATTCAGTGTCTGTGCATTTCCGTTTTCAAGGCCAAATAAGCCAATGTTCAGAATATTAGCAGGATAGAAAAGCCTCTGACACAGTTTTTCTGCTGTGGCAGGGAAAGTGAAAACCCGTTATTGTGCTATTTAAATGAAAAGAAACTTAAATTTAACTGCAAGAAACAGACCTGACATATCAATCCAACTTTAACAATATTTTGTGGTATAATACTGCACTTCTCAGCACTATTTTTGATGTGTAAATCAGGACCAGACAGTGAGGATGTGTTTATGGCTGTATTTACTTATTGTAATATACTTTGTAAAAGCTGACTTATACTGCAGTGCTTCTAGTTTGTTCCTGAGCTGTCCAGACCAGGAATACAAGATTTAACAAAGGCTGTGTATGTGCAGGCACAAACGATATTTCATACATAAATCTAAATGCCAAAAAAAGACAAGCTGTGTTATGTGAGTGGTGTTTTAAGTCACTCAAATGTGTATGCATATTGGGTGTTTGTAGTAATAATATAAAGTATTGTTTTAGAGGAGACCTATTATGCTTTTCATATTTTAGGACTTATCTACAATGTTACAATATCAGATATTCATGTTAAACTTGGCCAAAGCTTCAAGTACTGAGGTAAATGTATTTAAAAGCAATCCCTGTCAGCCAAAATCTCAGATTTCCTCCTGCTTTGAACACTCTGTTTTCAACAGCCTTTTCTACTAACACACGGTGCTAGACGGTGCCAGTATTCCATATATGGTAATTTGCTCTGCACAGCTACACTCAGGCCCCATCTACACTACACCACATTTTTAAACAAAAACAGAGTTTTAAAATTAATATTATCTCTGTTATGGCTGCATGATTAAGGCCAAAATGATAATCTTGAATATTTTGATCTATATTGAGATCATAATTATTTATCACAATTATGTATTGATTTTAGGGACAACATATTTTTATTGCACACCCATGATGTGCTGCATTTCTGGTAATGTACACATCTTTGCATCAAAATAAGACTGGTCCTTAAAGCTTAAAGTGCATCATCTCCTATAAGAAATCAAAATATATTTGCACGGCTGCATATCCCATAGGGAGCTTTTCTGAATCAGATCAGTTTTGCCTACCTGATTTTGTTGACATGTTTAGATTTTGTTGATTTAGTAATCAGTCCTTTTTGTGCTTCTTCTATGATTAATTAGGCAGTATAGTTAAATGGTTCTTTTTTGTCAATTTTAACTGTGGATTCTGTGGATTTATAATCGCAAGTACGCATAGGGTGTTTTATTTTGAAAATTTAATGGATTCTCTGTGCTGTTCTGTTTGACCTCCGGTCCAGTTCAATGTGCTCTGCGCAGCTTGACATGGCTTCCATCAAAAATAGACTTGCCAATTCTTTGCGGAGTGGACCAAAGGGCTGTAAGTTGGATTTCCGACTTGGAAATTGGGGACAACCGCACTACCCTGACTTTGTGATCCAAGATGGCTGCTCTGTGTATCAACAGTTAGTGAAAGCTGTAGTTTATATTGTTTATTAACACTTTGTGTCTCATATTAATTTTCACACACAAAGTGCTGACCAACTGCTGTCTGTGGACTTTTTGCTACAGTGTTTAGTAGAAGTAAATACCGTACAATGCGTTTTTTTCTTTTTTAATCAACCAGTGTAACAATAACTAACATGGCTAGTTGTAAATAATGGCTGGCTTTCAGACTTGTTAACTGGAACGCCGTGTGCTCGGGTGTGACGTCATTCCAAGCTCCAACTTCCGAGGTAAATGGAACGCACCATAAGTTTAGGAAGCGCTTGATTTGATATGCAGCAGTTTTTCATGAGCGGAGCACGCATTTTATTTGCCTATATCGCCGTCGATCATGTTCATTTAATTGTGAGAAGCTAAAATCATAATTGCGATCAATATTGGATCAATTGTGTAGCCCTAATCCACACCAGCTTTTTATCTGCGTTTCAGAGATGGTCTCTGTTTATATTAAAACGACTGAAAACACACGTTTAGTGGCCATTCGCTTACACTGGGCATGCGCGTGCCATGTTTTCATGAAGCAGATTGTCTATTCCGTAGTTACAGGAGATTGGGCGAAAGAATAAAGTAATGCAGAGGAGGATCCACCCCAAATTTTACTTTGCATGGACCAATTACAAGCTGGGGCTGTTATGGGACTTAAAAGCGGCTGTGGCGATGGAAAACAGACTGGCTAAAGGCTATAAGTGTTATTTGCACGGCAGAAAATATTTTAATAAAAATACCAAGTCTACTTTGCATGACTCATAAGAGTCAGAGAGCCAAACGTAAGTGTCTGCGTCATTATTTCTAAACTCCTCTGTTTTTGCCCATCTGCACTAAAACGCTCTCCAGAGGTTCCAAACAAAAAACAGGGTCCTCAGCGTTTTCAAACTTCTCCGTTTTAGGTCATTGTTTGTGCCATTTTAGTCTGGACGGGAGGAGCAAATGTAGTAAAGGGTCTCAGTTTTAAATCGAAAACGCAGTAGTGTTAAAGAGACAGCAGCATCCACAGCTTGTGTCAGACAGAGGCTGAAATGAAGGCCTACATGAAGGGTCAGTTTAAGATAGAAAATGATTTTTTTAAAACTTTGAATCATACAAATCTGCTATACCGGAGTCACAGAACAACAATATAGAATTGGAAATGCAGTATAATAGGTCTCCTTTAAGTAAACCAGGTTTTGTATGTGATTGGCTCTGTAAATGTGCAAATTTTGTCATGCATGAGTGTGCGAGCGCCCTGTGAATGCTTGATAACTCTTTTAATAGGTTGCCGCAGATGGAGCTGTGATGATTTCCAGCTGAGACATTTTTGGGTCAGAGTTACTTTTTTTTCTTTAATTGCTTTGATCACAGGAATAATTAGGTTTTCCACTTTTCGCTGCTCAAAACACACACGTTAGCACGCACAGGCACCTGCTCACACACATTTGACTCCAGTCCCTGAGTGTACAGTGACATACCTTTTTAAAATACACTGACATAAGGTTTTTGGAACAGGCAACCAAACAAGTGAAGTGCTGTCAGGTCTTAGCAGAAACTCAATCTTCTTAATGCCGCAGCCAAGATAATGTGAATTTTAAACAGAACCTTCACTTTGCCGTGCATAGAGAAGATGCGATAATTTCTTGAAGCTGCTGTACTAACTGTTACCTATTTGTTGAGTTGAGCTGGGCATGCTGTGCTCAAGGTGGAGACTTATAAAACCCAAATTCAATTACAACACCCCCCACAGTGTGCTTCTCTTCCTGAAGCTTTTTATCTTGGAAGTGCAATCATATTGTGCAATACGGTTGATTGTTGGAGGCACCAGTAATCTAGCAAGTTTTTGCTTTATTGTTCTCAAGTTAGTAATGGATGTTAGTAATCATGATCATGCAACATTTTGGGCAACAAAATATGACTTTCTTTATGTCTGAGTTAACTGCAATGCCTCCACATTATACTGAGGTGAAGTAATGCTCAGTTAGCATAAAGAAGATATTTCTTGATTATAAATATGCTAAAAGTTTTGGACCTTAGCAAAATAGCTTATTAATGTTGAGTTTTGACACAACTGAGTTTCCCCTGCGGAAACTTAAGCCATGAAGGTACAAAATATGCTCTGAATGATGAAAGTTTTTCCACATTTAATTTTGTGAAATGAGATTTTGCACAACAGAGTTGGAGAAGTGAGCTGTGTGGTTTTGTGTGTGTGTTTGTGTGTGTGTGAGAGAGAGAGAGAGAAACATGTGATATTGACACAGTGACAGAAGCATTATAATCTAATTTTCAGTCAGATTATCAGAATTCATGATTAAGCCCTTCAAATACCTTAACACTTCCTATAAATTTTAATGACATCATACCGCTGCACATAATCCAAATATTGATCGCCAACCTCTTCCTTTCATGAGCAATATCCCATCTCATCATTTTAACTGCACACTATTGCAGCCTGTAACCCCAGTGGGAGTTCATGTAATGCTGAGATGTGTGAAGGCTAAACAAAGGCTTCAGATTAGAGCAGATGATAAAATGAAACTTTAATAATCCCTGTGGGGAAAGTGGGTCATTGCAGAAGTGGAGAATAGATGACGCGAATAGAGAAAATGGAGACTTGCAGATAATGCAAGTAATTACAACCAAAGAACATACTGTACGGAGGCTAAAACACAGGATAAATTAAGATAGGGCATATTTGTTGGCAGGTTAGAAACGTCAATGTGAACATATGTTCAAAACACATTTTCAAAGATGTAAGCCAACCATTTACAGATTTGTTTAGGTACATGCATTTAATAAAGCCAAAAAGCTACAGTCGCAGGAAAAAGTATTTGGAATTACCTGGATTTCTACATAAATTGGTCATAAAATGTAATGTCATAAAATCTGATTTTCAACTAAGTGACAACAACAGACAAACACTGTCTGCTTAAACTAATACCACACAAACAATTATGTTGTTATGAAATATGTTTTCATGTTTTAATTGAACACGCTGTGTAAACATTCGCAGTGAAGGGTGGAAAAAGTATGTGAACCCTTGTATTTAAAAACTGGTTGACCATCTTTGGCAGCAATAACCTCAACCAAATGTTTCCTGTAGTTGTAGATCAGACCTTAACAACGGTCAGGACTTTGAACCCAAAGTTCAGCACTATTCATGGGATGTCTGGTGTGAATCGCTCTTTTGAGGTCATATCACAGCATTTCAATCTGGTTGAGGTCACGAATGGGCCACTCGAGAAGGCGTATGTTCTTCTGCTGAAGCCATTCTGTTGTTGATTTATTTCTGTGTTCTGGGTCATTGTCCTGTTGCATCACCCACCTTGTGTTAAGCTTCAATTAGCGGACAGATGGCCTGACCTTTTACTGTAAAATTTCTTGATAAATTTTGGAATTCATGATTGCAACACTTCCTGTCCCCGAGGCAATGAAGCAGCCTCAAATCATGATGCCCCCTCCACCATACCTCACAGCTGGGATGAGGTTTTTGATGTTTGTGGACTGTATCTTTTTTCCTCCACTCATAGGATTGGGTGTTCCTTCCAAACAACTGAACTTTGGTTTCATCTGTCCACAGAACATTTCGCCAGTAGTGCTGTGGAATATCCAGGCGGTCTTTTGCAAACTTCATATGCAGCAGTGTTTTTTTGGACAGCAGTGGCTTCCTCTGTGGTGTCCTCCCATGAACTCCATTCTTGTTCAGTGTTTGATGTATCATAGAGCCGTCAACAGAGATGTGGACATGTCTGTGAGTCTTCAGCTGACACTAATATCCCTCTCAATTTCATTGAGCATTCTGCACTGTGCTCCTGCAGTCATCTTTACAGGACAGCCACTCCCAGGGAGAGTAGCAACAGTGCTGAACTTTCTCTATTTATACACAATTTGTCTTACCATGGACTGATGATCAACAAGATACTTTTGTAACCCTTTCCGACTTGTCACCAATTCTTAGCCTGAGGTCTTCTGAGAGCTCTATAGTTCAAGGCATGGTTCACATCAGGCAATGCTTCATGAAAATAGCAAAATTAAAATTGGTGTGTGTGTTTTTATAGGGCAGTGCAGCCCTAACCAACACCTCCAATCTTGTCTCATTGATTGGACTCCAGGTTGGGTGACTCCTGACTCCAATTAGTTTTTGGAGAAGTCATTAGCCTGGGAGGTCACATACTTTTTCCAACCTGCACAGTGAATGTTTACACGGTGTGATCAATAAAAACATAAAAACATATAATTGTGTCGAGTTAGTTTAGGCAGACAGTGTTTGTCTATTGTTGTGACTTAGATGAAGATCAGATCACATTGCATGACCAATTAATGCAGAAATCCAGGTAATTTAAAAGGGTTCACACACTTTCTTCCCTGCAACCGTATAAAATAATCTTGCTGAATGCATGTACAAGGTCGTGACTTGTTCAGGTCACAGTGGCAGGCTTACTTGGATTATGCGCTTGTCCAAACAATCACCCTGCTGATTTGATCAGGATTGCCGTAGACGCGCAATTTGATTGCAGACTGAGTCTCTCATTATGTCCTCAGTGTAACATGATCAAATTTAATCGTCTGAGTGCTTATAAGGGCGTCAAATGAACTTTATTGATCCTGGCAGCTAAATTGGGTCATTACAGTAACAGCAATTAGAAGGGTGTGTATTTTTTTTCCACGAACATGAAAACAATATAGTTTTCTGATTCTGCTGATCCCTGAAGGAGAAATTCATCTTTTTGTATACCCTTTAATACACAGAGATGTTTTAGGCAAGCTGATATTATATTGAAATTCACGTAGGAGGAGAGGTTTTAGCTGTCCCAAAGCCATACTAAATACTAATCTATTTAATATGTGTGTTGTGCTATTCTCAGTATATATACTTTTCTTGCAGTTAGTATACACAAAATGAACGTACGGAACAGTTTTGTTTGCGCTAGTGCGCAATGAAACAGTAACTTTGGAACAATACACCCACTTAAACTTAAATAGAAAGGAAGCACTTTATACTTTGTTTTCCATCTGTGGGCTGTTTCTGAATATACTGTTTGCCTTGTGAGACAATAATATATATTAGTAGTACAGTCAAACATCAGGTGGATATAATAGCTTACAGACAACTTTGAATACATGCAAATTTGTTGTTTTTTCGGTGTAAACCCACAGCTTGCTTACAAAATGGGATATAAATCTAAAGTTACTGGTTTAAAAATATATAAATATATAACAAATTTTGCATTTTTATAATAAATGGATACTTTAAAGCTGCATTAATTGACTTTTTTGCTGTTCACCAGCTAGCTGCAGACTTTGACTGTCTGCTGTTTGGTGTTGAACAGGTAGTGAACAGTAATTTCTTTTGTACTTTTTCAAACAGCTGGAAGCTGGAAAGGATGCTGATGAACCAAAACCAGTGTTTCTGCTACATGCATTCATGCATGCATTCATGCATGAATGCATGATGGTGTTATAAGAGCAGCGTAACTCTGAATCAGGAGGTGCATAGCAAATGTTTGATTGTCCGAGCGGCAGAAAGTGACGGTGAACACAAGCGGAGGAAAATATTCTGGCAGTAAATGTACGATGTCTGTCACAGTGTGTTAGCTTCTCTTGACCAAGAAAAGTCTGTTGTTTCCCACCTGCTGGAAAAGTGAAGCCGGTTAGCTCTAAGTTAGCTAACATCTCCTCTCCCCTTCAGACTGCGTAGCTGAGCAGGAAACCTTCTACAGCAGTTACATAGCTGCTATGTAACTTAACATTAGCTGAAATCATAGAAAGTACCTGGAAGGGTAACACTTTCTCTAAGCTAAGAACGTGACGGTGAAAGTTAGCGGAGGAAAAAGTTAAGTTACTTCGTAAGTTGTCAGTCTGGCAGAACATGTGCAGTGAAGGACACAGTGTGTCCATTAAGTCTGTTGTTTCCGCAACTGCTGGAAAAGTGAAGGCAGTTAGCTCTAGCTAACAGCATTCCTATTCAATTACTTTAAAATTTATTTTAATAGGCTAATTGTCTACTCCATCTGTTTGAGCCTGTCCATAGGCTCGTCATTCATCTGAGCCTCTTCTTACATGATGTTAGTCGGCAACAGGTCTGAGAATGAGTGTCCATGATGTAATTATGTGCTAAACTGCAAAATGTTCAAAATTCATACAGATTGTTCATAAAGTGAATAAACATAAATAAAAGCGCAAAATGTGTCACTTTACTTAAAGCAAACAATGACGTGTTCTTATAGTTCGTTCATATGTTATTATGTCCACCTGTAATATATTATACAGGGATAGATATTTTAACACTTTGCTTAAAGCAAACAAAGACATGCTATATAACATTAAATATTACTATAAGCTATTATTCCATTTTACATCACTAATTCTAAATGGTGACTAAAGTGTATTTATAACGAGGCAGAGTCTGTGGTTATTAAGAGTTATGGAACAGGGCCGGAGATTCTTGGCGCACATTGATATAAACTGGTATTGCTATTAGTTATAAAACATTAAATCAAAAGGTCATAATACATTATGGACTTTGCTATAGCACCTAATACATGTTTGTAAGTGATTATAACAAGTTTTATAATGTCTTATGAACGCATTATATCGTGTTATAAATATATGCATAAGTCATTATAGCGATGACCTTCATAGAGAGTGTTACCACTGGAAGCTGTATTTTATTACTGCGTACTTGCCCAATGTTGAGAACATCAGGTACAAACTTAGAGTAAACTGACAAAGCCTGCAGCTCTCTCCTGTACAGACTGATTCAATTATTTTTCAGTTTTCAGTCTGAAAAAGTGGTTTTGTAAAAGAAAGGACGGAGGTGACTGGAGGAGCTGAGGTTAGTAAAGCTAATTAATGATGCAAACTAGTCCTTTTAAGCTAATGAGGAGACATTTCTTTTTGGATTTTAAGGTGCAAATAAAATGCACCTCAGAAGGGAGGAGGTTTCTCATGCTGCCTATTTTTTATATTAATGTCTACAGATAAATGTCAGAAGCTGTAAAATGAAGACACAAAAGGCAAACATGAACAGTCGTATCTATAATGATTCTGAGGTCATATTAACAGGGTTTTCCTGCCGTTAAGGCTTAGGGGTGATGCCCAAAACATGCTGTGCCATCAATGTAAAATCACTGTGTAGCAACAGAACCGACCAAATTACTTTCTCCAGATCCTAAAGGTTGTAGTTCCTCCAGTAGACTGATCTTTGGGTGTTGTTTCTTTATTATCTGCTCTAGCCTTTCTAACTATTTGTTCAGAGATATGGTGAAAATAATGGCCCAATATGATGTGAAATTACATATTTTTTCATTGGAAAAATAGACCCCCCCATACCCCCCGACCAACACCAAATCATTCATCTAAAGCTCACAATAAACTGGGAAAACACCGCAGTTATAAACTATTCTAAGGTGCATCACATGCTCATGGACACAAGAGCAGTGTTTAGACATGTTCGGGTTTTATATTCAGACAGAAATTTTGCTTCGCCTTCGCTTGTTTTTGAAGTGTGACTTATATTTTCAGGGGGGCTGTTTGTCATGCCCTCCGCTGCTGAAAAAATCCTAGAGGAAACACTGCAAAACAGTGAAGTTGTGGGTCCTAAAACCAAAACAACTCAAAGATGCTAAAAGAGCAGACAGAAACTAGATAGTTGGGTGATAATTCTCTCTGGCTTCATTACGACAAGCGACCCCTTTCACATTAAACACATTTATTTATTGTTATTATAAAAATATTGATACTTTCATGCAGGAGAGATGTAGGGTAGCTATAATGGAGAAATGATAAATAAAATGTTCAGATAATGAAGAAAATCATGTCTCAAGCCACAGGGAGCCTTTAAACATTTGCCCATGTTATCATCAACAAAATCTAAGTAAAAAAACTCGCCAACACACTTAATGTTTTCTTACCATTACAAACGTTCAGCATGAGTCATGCTCATCTTTTGATGCTGTTATGTCACCAGGCCTGCGACATCTCCTCTTGTTACTATGAATGTTTGGTAAATAGGAAATGTTTGTCCATTAGTATTCCTTACCATCTGCCATCTGATTTTACACTTACATTTTATATCTTGGTTATTCAGCTGATTCTTTGAAACTGATGAGACATTGTGTTAAAAGAGCACGGTGGTGGTGTACAATCAAAAAGTATAATCAAGTAAAATCATGGTATTTCCAGGGGGGGGTGAATTGCTTTCAGATTTCTATTCAAAGGGTTGGGACATAATTTGACCTGGTGTGAGGTGTGAAAAAAGATATTCTAGGGAGTAAGAAACGTGCTTTCAGCTACTTTTCACCTTTTGTGTGATACAGAGCTGGAACCTGGCTGCAGTCTGGTTGTGTTAGATGGTAGATGGCAGTGGTTTGCTGTGATTGGAGCTATTCTGGACACTTCCAGGAACAAAAAGAAAAACAACACTCAAAGAGCACTCTTGAAATGAAAGTGGAGCGTGCACACAAATTGCCAGATGGTTTCGAAGTTATAGGAGTGTGCGTGTGTATTGGTGTAGGTATATTTTTTTACAGAGCTCTTTTTACTGTGTGATGTTTTAACATTAAATTACATCAACCTGATGCAGGGTGTCGTAATTAAAAGTGATAATCCAAATCCTGCACATAAAATTTTTAGTCAGTTTAAAATTCTGGGATATGATGGATTTAGATGCATCAGAACATTTGGTCATTTGTTCACACATTTCTTTGTATACTTACCGAGCTCAAACCAAGAGACAAGGTTCTCTCGCTTTACACGTCTTTCCCCGTCATGATTGCAGCCGTATCTTTCATGCCGCCTCAGACAGCGTATGGAAAGGTGGGTGGAAAAGCTGCTGTGTGTTTTTGTGCGTCCATGCGTGGTCGGGATGTCAGTGGCTGAGTGGGCCAGGCCAGCACAGAGCTCCTTGATTGGAGTCATCACAACAGGGAGACACTACACCTCCTGCTTCACATGCGTGTGAATGAAAATCTCGTGCTGTTTGTCCCACGTAACAGAAGTGAGCTGGCCTGATCTCTCTTCCTCTCTTTTCTTTCTCAATACACATACATGGACTGATACACAAAGGCCTCTGTTATCTAAATGAAGTATGAACGATTAGAAAATGAAAGAAGATTGCTTTTGATTAGCACTTGTTAATTAACTCAGTCAGTCGCCTGCCTGCTCCCTAGCCAGCCCATCAACAATGTATGGCCTGACTACATAATTAACTCAACTTTGTGTGTGTGTGTGTGTGTGTGTGTGTGTGTGTGTGTGTATTAGTAAGAGTGGAGGGAATGCATGCTATTGTTAGCGCGGCGAGGCAGAAGAAATTTTTTCTTTGATCTTGTAGATTTCTAATGAAATGCAGATGATCCTGAACTTGCGTTGATGTCTCTCTGCATGGGTGGCACTCACTTTGTGTGTTGGTGTGTAGGTGCGCTTGCAGGTGTGAAAAATCTTTTTGTTCATGTCTTCATCGACATGCATATGGCTGGCTTTCACAACATACCTGATTAGTGGCATGGGTCTGCTTTAACACCACATCACACTCCACTGAATGAATGATTGATAAGGGGAAGGGGGGAGGCATTTAAGGAGAGATGAGAGGAAGACGATGAGGAGGAGGATGAATGTGTGAGATGTGAGGAAGATTTCAAAGGTAAAGAAGACATAAAAAAGTAGGATGAATGAAGGTTGCATAAACGAGTAGAACATGGGGAGTACAAGAGTTTGAAAGAAAGACGCAACAAAGTCAAGAGAAAAAGAGACCAAATCAATACTTCATAGAGGAGAAGACTCAACAAAAACAATATTTTAAAAGCAAGAAGGGATAAAAGAAAGTTAGGGGCATAACAACAGCAAGAACAAAGGGTGAGAAGCAGGAGCTGGGAGGGACGGAGCGATTTCATAAGAAGATAAGATATGGTAGATTCAGAAGAGCCCCAATTTCACAGTGGTGTGGGTGCCGCGGGTTTGTGCTGTTACGGCATTACAAGGAGTGCTCCACTTGATTGCGCATTAGTCCTATTGTGGAGGGAGCCCTGCACATGTTTTATTGAGCAGGCTTGCTCTGGCTCGCCGAGCGCCTCGGCTTGAGCAGGACGGACGTTTGTTTGTTTTTTCCAGCCTGCCTTGCACCCGGGGTCACGGATGCAGAGCAGCGTCTCCTTGCCGCTAATGGACGGAGCCGCATTAGTCAAGCGTGTCAGCCTCTGCCCTGCTTTCCTGACAACTGGCACTGACGTTATTATCGCCCGTCAAATCTTCCACTTTGGAGAGAATATTTAAGGTTTTTCTTGATTTCACAGAAGGGTTTAGGCACAAGTCTTTTCTGATGTGAGATTTCTGTATTCCTGCCTTTCTTGTGTGTCAAGAGGAATGCAGTGCGGTCTGTATACAAACCCTGCTGCTATATGTAAAGGGTCCAAGGGTCAAACTGACTTAAGCCTCTCATCTCCTCTCATCGCTCTTCTTCCCCATCCTTCCGTCTGGTAGCAACAGCAGATCACAAGAGATAGAGAATGTCTCAGCTTGTCCATGTTTTCACCTTTTGCCATCACAGTTCAGCGGTGAATCTTTCTCTTAACCTCTTGACCTGCAAGCAGTAGGCAGTTCTCAGCAGCTTACCCTCAACGCCCCAGGACAGACAAATGAGACACACTTTGTATGAGACACCAGTTTGCTCTGTAAGCTGTCATGTCCATCTGTTCCGTGGCTCAGAGTTAGAATCACTTTAATCTGCGAGTGAAAACAACAGAAATATGGAATTACCAGGCACAAATACAGGTGTCATATTGCCTGGCTGGTTGAACACCGTTATTGATGACCTGACCCCTCTCACAAACACTTAAGATTTGTTCAGCTACACAAAAAGACCAATAAACTCAAGTATTGACTTGGCTTTTCTGTTTCTTTACATGTTTCACTCTACCTGCCTCCCCTGTCTTGTGTTTGATATCTCTAGAGGTCTGGTAGGACTCCACTCTTGTTTGTCAGTTGTCTTTAAACATTTGCGGATCGCATCTTTAGGATTTCTCATCAGGCTTTTTTTTGTTTTTGTTCTGTTGGAAGGTTACAGTGAACAGAGTGGATGGTCACTTCTGTCCCACGCCGGACGTGACCAGAACCTCATAGAGTATGTCACATGTGGTATACTGAATCAGACATTCCGAATTGAATTTTGCTAAATATTACTGTAATATGGTCACGTTGTCTTTGGCATCACTCAAGATGGGAAAAACATTGTTAGACATAACAAATGAAACATGGTTGTCTAGAAAGTATGTGGGCATGACACCATCCTCATGGATAGAAGGTGTTGCACGTTGTCCCAGTCAGTTATCAAACTCCTACACTCACATTCCTGGAATTCATCATTTGGCTGTTTTGTGGCCAACCATCGCTAAAGCAAAACTTAAACTTTGCTGTAAAGTTTATGTGGATGTAACAGCGTGAACATTTACTCCAGTTTTGGGGACATGGGTGCTTGTGCGTGCGTGCGTGCTTGCTCGTCTGTTTCTCAGTGCACTTCCCCACTAAACTGGCTCATTATCTCACACACCAGTCATTAAAGAGAGACATCTCTAGAGATGCACACGCTCAGGTGAAAACCCAGGGGATGTACACTTCTGGGAATGGGACAGTGCGGCACAACACACTCACACACACTAATAAACAGTTTTACAATATGATCTGACACTCTTCCTACAGTAGTTGCACTTGCACTAAAGCATATTGCTCATATGTAGCACAAAATTTTCTACATGCCACACCCGCACACACACACACACACACACACACACACACACAAACACACAAACAGCTGCTAGGAAGTTTTGCTCAGTTAGTTCTGTTATTACGGGCCAGCTGTCTGTCCAATTTCCTAGAGCAAGGAACATCTGTGCGTGCCCCCTTCTCTCTCTAACTCATCCCCCATTTCGTTCTATCACGTTGGCCCACACACCCTGTGTATGTGTCATTATTAAGAGGCTATCAATATGACAGGTAACAGAAATCCAACTTCAGGGAGGGAAAAAAAAACTTGGAGCTGAGGCAAATTGGTACTGCGAGAGCAAACGTCAGCAATCCTATGTGCGTGTGTGTTGATGTATTTGTTTGCCACCTTAATGCCACTGCTCTCTCGCTGTGGATGTCTGTCTTTCGGCATTTTTTAGAGTCTATATATTTTCTCTGTGACTGTGTGTGTGTGTGTGTGTGTGTGTGTACAGTAGTTTTATGGGCTATTAGGCTGCTGACTGAGGTATACAGTATGGTGCTATTGCTGGGCCAAAGATAAGCTTGGGGATTGCTGTGCTCCTGGGCCCTTTGCAGGAGCCATGATAATGCATTTCTGTCTGCCTCTCTGTGTGTGTGTGTGAGTGTGTGTGTGTGGGAGAGTTTATGTGGACGTACAGATATATGTGTGTGTGTGTGGGCTGTGTGTAACTTCTTGGCAATGCCAGTATTTGTAGGTTGTGGCATACAGGCATATATACAGTCCTCTTTATTATTTGATGAAAAATGTACGCATGCACTTTTATTTGTTTATTTATTGTACGGCTGTTTCGAGTGCATGAAAATAATTCAGCGACTTCAGTTGTCCACATTAGGATGGGACATTCTTGTTCTCTCTTTTCTTTCTTGCCCATCTTTTGTTTGTTTGTGTGATTTGTTGGTCTGTTTTTGGTTATGTGTGTTATTGTAAAGGAAAAAAGGAACTGCCAGTGTAGGAGCAATGTAAACTTTATTCTTTCTATAAAATATATAAAATTTATTCTCTCTATAAAAGATGTAAACTTTATTCTCTATTATATTACTATACTCTATTATTAGGAAATGGTTCCAAGTTGACTGATCCAAAAGTAATTCACTGACCGCTATTATAAAGGAAACATGCATCATGCTACCTTTTCTATTTCTTTTAGTTTAGGAAAGACCACACGTTTTAGCTTGAGTATCATTTCAAAGTTTTTTTTAAAAGTATTTTTGAGGGCATTTTACACATTTTATTTGAAAGCACCAGTAGAGAGATGGATTTAACTTGATCATAGCTAGTGTCTTAAAAACTAAGCCCTAGGTGACTGTTTTAAAGTTGTGCAATACACATATTTGAGAGGTGAGAATTTCCTTACATCTTGCTTGCCTATTCCTAACTCTGTAGGGTTCTCATCATCATAATCATTTCCATTGAGCTAGTGGGAAAGTGGTTTGGAAAAGTTGATGTAGTCTTTCTCCCCTTTCCTTCAGCAAGCGTTGCCTTTAAGTAAAGCATCAACCCACCCTGATAACATGCTGCCTGTAGGTAGAACAGGAAAGAAAAAAGAGATGCAAACATCGTCTGAGGTATAACGTGTAATGAATTGACCAAAAGTCTCACCAGGAAGACCGAACTGTGTATCTGGCAATGCACATATAAAGTGCATGTTTATGTGTGTGTATCTGTGGTCCACTGGGCTGACTTTATTCATCAGTGCTCTTGTTTTTTTACCTGTACGTGCAAGTGATTCTCAGAAGCGTTTTTCCCTGCGGTCCCATTTGGAACTACAATGAACTGGCCTGCTTCATCAGTACCTGCCTCACTCTGTCTAGACGTTCACACTTGCTGGAGGTTCACTCTTTTTTTTTCTAATCACAGACCAGCTGTATACTTTCTAAAACGCCTCCCTGAAGAGCCATAGCCACAAGTTTATTTGAGCTCTGTGAAGCCTTTGTACATGCAGAATTTCTATCTCTGTACTTTATTTTTTACCTTTCTCTCCCTGTCTCTCCCTCCTCCTCGCCTCAGTGTGTTTGTCTAGGTGTTAGCTGTGTGCGGTCGCAGTGAAATAACAGCGTTAATTTGCTTTTTCTGAGGTGAAAAAACAATCCATCTTCCAACCACCTGTCTGCAAAAAGATACTGAGCTGTGACTTCTGCTAAGCTCTGCCGTTCTTCGTGGAGGGAACTCGATTAGTTGATGATTATGGGCTCAGAAGTGGCTCTTTAGGCTGCGCCATGATGACTTTAGCTGGTTAGCGAGCTTCAGGAGTGCAGAGAAACAATGATCTCTGTCTGAAAGTCAGAGTAAAACAGACGACAGTGAGAGAAGGCGAGTTTATCATTTTGACAGAGCAGTAAGAAGTTTTCTTCTTAGAAGGAAAAATGTGTTTGTGTTACAACATTTTATATGTTCAGTTGGAAGTCTACATACACTACAAGTCATTAAAACTCATTTATTCCACAGACTTCATGTGAAACAATTATACTTTTGGCATGTCTGCTAGGACCTCTAATTTGTGTGTGACAAAAGTAATTTTTCCAACAATTGTTTATAGGTAGACTATTTCCCTTACAATTCACTATATTACACTTCCAGTGGGTCAGAAGCTTATATACACTAACTTCACTGTGCATTTAAACAGCTTGGGAAATTCAAGAAAATCATGTCTTTGCTTGAGAAGCTTATGGAGGTGTACCTACACCCCCTCCCAGAATCTGAGGTTTGCTCTCCGTCCCCCACACCAGACTGCGGACTTTTGGGGATAAAGCCTTCAGCGTTGCAGCCTCCACCATCTGGAACTCTGGACACTTTTTAAAGAAACTGCTAAAAACCCACCTCTTTACCAAGGCATATAGTCCTTAATGACCTCCTTTTGTTGTTTGTTGTTTTGTGTTGTGTCACAAAACAACAAGTGTAAAGCGTCCTTGGATCCCTTGAAAGGCGATATAAAACTATATGTTAGTTAGTATTATTACCTGTGGATTTATTTTAAGGCCTACTTCCAAATTCAGTGCCTCACTGCTTGGCATTATAGGAAAATCAAAAGAAATCAGCCACGCCCTCAGAAAAAAAATCGTGTGACTCCACATGTCCGGTTTATCCTTGTGAGCAATTTCCAAACACCTGAAGGTACCACGTTCATCTTTTCAAGTAGTAGTTTGCAAGTATAAACACTGCAGCTGTCTTACTGCTCAGGAAGGACATCTCAAGACATCAGGCAGAAATTTAAAGAGGTGGTATTAGGCTCATTTTCAGGTTCAAAATCTTAATTAGGGGTTGTACCAGAACAGGTTTACATGGTTTAATTTTCAAAAAACTCCATATTTTTCTCATACTGCACATTGCTACAGCTCCTCTTTTCACCCTATGTGTTGTACGCTCCGCTCTTGAGCTACAGAGAGACGCATCTTACTTCTTGCATCTTTGTTGGGAGTTGCACATGCGCAGTTCCCAGGTAAGGACTACTAGCCAATCAGAAGCAGAGAAGGGCGGGTCGTAAGAAACACGGTAGTGTGATCCAAATCAAAGCCTTCAGACTGCGACTGTAACCAGCAGATGGTGTAAGTTATTACCAGTCCACAACATCATTGTTCCACATCTTACCATCAGGACTGAACGTTGAACTGTTGCCGGTGTTCTGACGATCTATGCTGCCTTGCCGAAAATGCTTCCATAGCACAAATTGATAGGCTCGACTCTACTCAGCCCTGCTCCGTTTTCCATTGCAGATAGTACCCAGAGATAGCATGTAGCTTGTCGTCATAGAGACGCCACACACAACTGCCGCGACATAATGTTCAATGCAACGCACACACCAGCGATCCACACAGCTCTTAAAATATATACAGTCTACAGTTAAAACGTTTCAACATTACTCAGAATGTAAAGACAGATAGGCGGTATGAAAACCTTCCTGCTGTGTTTTCCTCTGCCGTTGTTGCTGCAGCGGTCTGTGTGACGGCGGGAGCAGTGGGCTCTGTGAGCGGGTGGCTGGCCGACCTCACACGCTCCTCCTGCGGATTGGCACAGGATTCACTCGCAGAGCAGAGCTCCTCAACTCTGAAAATATTCATCACATTTTTGTTTCGCCATCACTTCTCGTAAAACTGTCAATATTCAAATCTACACAGCTGATTTCTCACCTCAAAACTTCTCAGAAGTGGATTTACTGTATATAAAACTCTCTGTTGCTGGCCTCTGTCTGGTGCAATGATGATGCAGTGAATAGTGAATATTCTGTCTGACCAATCAGCAGTCCGTCGTGTTTTCACGTTACATTTTAGTATCCCTCAGCTCGCTTGGAACCTCGACAGAGGTGAGGTGATACGAAATAAAGTACCTGGAAGCAGGTACAGGTACAACATTTCTACAATGGAAACCAAACAAAGGCCAGTTGTGCCAAAGGGGCCTCCGCTCAGACTAGCTTGGTTTGAGGGCGTGCTTGACCCCGCCAGCTGCTTGGCAAGTTTTATGACACGTTTTCATTGTGACGTCACAAATAAAGGAAGTGATGGGCTGTATTACAAATGAGCTGTTTTCAAGCGGTTCTGAGCACAGCTTTCTGTGGGAGATGGGAACTCCCTTTGGGCTGGACTTTGGGCTTTTTCACTTTGCAAACCTATTACATGCACAAAAAAGGTATATAACTCAATAAAGGAGAGGGAAAAAGCATAATACCACCTCTTTAAAGCTTGGTCACAAATGTCATTGTCACAAAGGACAATGACCCTAAGCATATTTCCAAAGTTGTAGCAAAATGGCTTAAACACAACAAAATGAAGGTTTTGGAGTGGCCATCACAAAACCCTGAACTCAGTCCAATTAAAAATTTGTGGGCAGAACTGAAAAATGTGCGAGCAAGGAGGCTTACACAGCTGACTGAGTTACACCAGTACTGTCATAAGGATTGGGCCAAAAGTCAAGCAACTTATTGTAGAAGCTTGCGGAAGGCTGCCAGAAACATTTGACCCAAGTTAAACTATTTAAAAGGCAATGCTACCAACAACTAAGTCACTGCATGTAAACCCTTGTCCCTCTGGAAATGTGATGGAAGAAATGAAAGCTTAAATAAATCATTCTCTCTCCTGTTGTTCTGACATTTCACATTCTTAAAATAAAGTAGTGATCCTCACTGACCTAAGACAGAAAATGTTTGCTGGCATTAAATGTCAAGAAATGTGGGTTTAAATCCATTTGGCGAAGATTTATATAAACTTCCAACTTCAGCTGTACAAGAAAGTATGCATGCATCTAGTATTTGTGTGTCGGGGAGTGTGTTTGTATGCCTCCTGCATGATTGTATGTTTTTTAGTAATGTGCATGACTCATATCTACTTTAATGTGTGCCGTGAATTAAATAAAAAAGAGGTTCGTGGCTCTTGCCTGGCTGGTAATGTGTATATTATATAGATCTACTCCCTTTGCATTGTTCTCTCGCTGCTAAAACACCTCGTTACCGAAGACAACACAATGATTATAATTGGCAGAAACTCATGGTTTGTAATTGGTTGTGAAAAGAATGTGTCCTCGCAGTGTGTTTTTTTGACATGTGACAGTATCTGTGTGTTTGTGTAAATGGAGCTGTGCTGTCTCTCTCTCCTTGCTGCAGCCCTGTCAATGTTGCGGTCAAGTGAGGACCAGGCTCCTGTCCTTCAGAATAAGTTCATGGGTGACATTGAGGAGCTGGCTGCCAGCTATGAACGCAAACTCATTGAGGTGAGTTTTGATTCCTTACTCTATATTAGCTATGATATTCATCAAGGAAGTGCCGCAGTTCTGTGTTCAGTATGTTGATTTTTAACAAATCGGCATAAATTGGAGGATTGTGAATGCATTACTGTCTGCACATTTAAAGGAACAGTTCAAAGTTTTGAGAATACACTTTCTTGCTGAGAGTTGGATGAGAACGCTTTCATGTCTGAACGCTAAATATGAAGGTAGAGCCAACAGGCGATTATGTTAGCTTAGCATAAAGGCTGGAAGCAGGAGGAAACAGCTATCGTGAAGTCTGGCAACTTTACAGTAATGGCTGCTTCAGGTAGACACTAGCCTGGCACATAACTCAGCGTAAAAACCCCACAAATTATGGCTTTTGCATTTTGGTTTATGTACGGATTAAACAAACAAGATATAAGATGTTTTGTATTTTTATTTGGACAGAGCTGGGCTAGGTGTTTCCTGTTGTTTCCAGTATTTATGCTAAGCTACGCTAATTGTCTGCTGGCTTCAGTTGACATGAATGTGGTATCAAAATCACATCTTACTCTGAGGAATCGCACTCAAGACAGCAATTAAGCACATTTCCCAAAATATCAAACATATCTTTTTGAAATTTCGTGTGACACCTTCATATAATTACCATTTTTTATAGTATCAATAAACTATGGTTAAGACTATTTGTAATCTCCTCATCACTCCAGTGTTTTTTTCACAATTCCAGCCTCAGAAACCCTGTTGTGTCTGGTTCCGAAGAGGAAGTTGATTCTTTAGTTGATTCAGTGTTTATCCTGTTTGCTTTACTGAAGAGGATAAACATGCCTTTTTCATCTGCAGTTCACTCTCTGTATCATCTGCCAGTACCAGAACCTCGAACAGTATTCGCTCAGCGTGCTCTAGAGGAATAGTATAAGTCCCAGCTGCTGCCACACAATGCAAAATATTGCACAGCAATTTCATTGATATGTGCTAATGATTTATTATAGAGCTACTTGGAGCTTTGCATTGCAATATCTGAATTGGTACATTAGCAAGCAAAGCTAAAGACAGAAATATGTAACATGTTTTTTTAGTTTTTCGGTCCTGTGAGAGCTGTGCAGCGCAATGGAAAATTTTAATCAAGTTACTCTTTTTATATTTTTGTATTTATGGTTGTTGATCTGCAGTACTTTCTTTTGTCTTTTGAATTTTTATTTTTTTTCCTTTAACCTTTATTTAACCGGATGATCTCGTTGAGATTTAAAACCTCATTTCCAAGAGACACCTGGCCAAATTAGCACCATATTGACATAGCACAGTTACAAATATGAACACGAGCACACGCACAACAACAAAGAACAATTAACAAGACCCTTACAATACATAAAGAAATGACATTAGACCACTTAAAATTCATACAATTTATACACACCGTAAGTTTAAAGGATTTAGTTATTTTAAAAGCAGTGACAACAATTTATAGCGTCTACTTCCAAGTCTTTCATCCGGTGTTTAAATTCACCAAAAGAGATCAGATTTCGCAACTGCAAATCAGTCTGTAATGTGTTCCAGGTGGATGGGGCAGCATAACTAAAGGCCTTTTTACCGAGCTCTGTATGGACCGTAGGTACAGATAACAAATACAAGTTACCGCAGGTCTTTGTCATATTTTCTACCTCTATGGTTATTGTTATGCAAGTTACCAAAGCAAAGTCCTTGTATGTGGAAACGCACTTGGCAGTAAAGCTGTTCCTGATTCTATCTAAATAAAGAGAAAATTGCACTTTCTGCAGCTGCATTGATTTAAGAGCTATTCCCTTAGCAGGTTCTTATCAAAAATATCGATTGCTATGCATGGCGAAGATCTCTAGTAACTGGACACTGGGCAGCGTTATAATGTTACCAAGTGCTTGATGGATGATGGGAGTTGTGCCCAGTTACCAACCAGGACACACTCCCAGTTAGATAATTCGAATGGGTTGTGATGTGAGGGGGACGTCCACATAAATAATTAATCCACTGTTTTATATATCTTTAATAAGAAATAATTCCGCCTGTGTTTGCCCATACTATGTTTTAATTTATTCATGCTCATCTATGTATGGTGCATTTTTAATGGTGTTTACTCAGTTATTTGTCCATTTCTTGGCTGTCAGTCTCGATCAAGCTTTATCAGTGAGTCTGGGTCGGTGTGGTACACAGTCGCACCACAGGCTCTTCTATAGTCCCAGGCCAGCCAAGCTGTGGCTTTGTTTAAACAAGCCCGTCATGCAGTACACAAGTGTTTTCCTCCTCCCTGAGATATATCAAGTTGACTGGCGGTAATATAGTAAACACTGAAAGTGGCTGTAGCGGCAAGGCTAGTTCCGGCTCTTCAGCTAATGATATCAGTCTTAACCACAGAGGAGGAACAGGAGATACAGGGTGTCATTATTGTTCACCACCAATGTTTTTAACAATCTGGTTTAATAGGAGTTGCCTAATATTCAGGGGGATATGGGAACCAAGTTGTGATATTTGCTATCTAATTAATGTGTGTGTGTACGTGCATTCAGGATCAGCAGCACTACCGTCACTCCTGATGTGTGAATTCAGAAATTGCGCCATTTACATGAGTAGCTGTCAACACTCCTGTTCCAGCCGCCTCGCTGCAGCGACTGAGACAAAATCTGACCCACCAAGTTATTGATTTTTGAAAATGTCACATCGAGCCTTGTTGGATACATACTGGCCTGCCAGACACAAATAAATATTGGACAGGGCTCAGCCTTCATTAACCTGGGAAACACGGTCATGTTTGTGACCTAGTTCAGTTTTAAATTAATGATGCTAATGTGTTGTATTGACTTTGACTTTGTTTATATTTGATCCAAATCTCAAATGCTGTGCACTGTGCACAGAGCAATAAAACGTCTCAAGGTAAATTAGTAAACGTGAAAGTATCTTAAAAGTAGGGTTGGACAAATGGCTACTGACTTTGGATTGGGGGTTAGGGGGTTTTAAACAGAAAATTTGCCATATGTGATGTCTTGTGAAAAGCCACAGTGCAGCGCTGCAGGTGAGTTGTTTTATCCTTTGTAGGACATTGTGTAGGAATATGCTTCATATTACTGCTTCCATTGAAACTTTTGATTGCAGTCTGCACTCTGTAGAGCTGAGGGGCACTGTAGTCATAGTTATCTTCGGGTTCAGTACTATGAGCAACCCGTTTCACATTACACATAGCCACTTGATCCATTGTTAATATAAACATTGATTAGTGCGGCTTTAATGGCACTTCCTTTGGGCTGTACTTCATTTGCAAATAAAGATAGAACACGATGAGTGGCATAGTATGCATCCTTTCAAATAGTTGAACCTCATGTCACTAAACAACAACTTTTTAGTTGAAATGTGTTACTAAACAATTGTTAACTGTAATACTTATAGACTAACTGCCCACTTACAGACTTCAAAACTTTGCTAACAAAGTCAAAAGCAGGGCTCAGTGGTGACCACTGTCACCTCAAAGCAAGAAGTTGTGTGATTTAACCCTACAATGGTCACCCAGTGTTTGTGTTTTACGTAGTGTTAATGCTAATGTTAATTATGTAACTATGTTCTGTTACTTCCCTTAGTTTTGATCAACCTTAAACTCATTCACGTAACACCATAGTCTGATATACGTCAGTGACTTGAGGATGAAGCATTTATTTTTACCCTCTGATGACTCCTGGAACTTCTCTTCCCCTGCCGCCCTCTCACTCGGGTCTTCATACTTCTGACTTCTTCTCTTGTCAGCTGTGACAATGTGAAAGCGAGATGAGGCGTGCTTCGGCTGTGCGTGCACGCATTCACCAGACGTGCAAATGCTTGTCTGGATGAGTGGGATTTCTCACATGAATCTGCATGGATGTCTGATCTAAGTAGGTTTAAGTGGGTTTAAAAAGCTATCAGAGTGGGAGGGCACTTTAACATATCCCAGTGGGCCCAGTGCCTGAAATGAAAGGCAGGTAAAGACAATGAAATGATGAAAAAAAAAGGAGTGAAAGACAGATGCAGAGAGAGATGGGAAGAAAGTGAAACTACAACAACTCAAGGGGGTTAGAGGCATAAACATTTTGATTTTCAACATTATTGCATACTTCTTTTCATTGTCTGTGAGTAATAAAACAAATTACATAATGCAGTTAACATGTCCACTGAGGTTTCTGAGAAACCACAAAACTGCATGACATTGATCTGTGAGGCTCAATGGTGAGGAAAAGGTGGGCAGGTAGCGATGTAACACATCCTCTTATCAGTGCACACAAGCTGCTGGTGTCAGCCTGAAGGTACACAGTACTGAGCCACCTCTCTGAACTCTTGGACGTGCAAATAATTCACTCACCAGCATTTGTGTGCTCATTTCTAATTACATTTTTAATCAATTATGAAACTAAAATGATGACACCATGGATTTGGCATTTCGTTATCATCATTGTACGTTGTGCCCTTTATTATACAATGATGTCAATACTGTTATTGTCAATGTCATTCAGTTGTCATAGGCTAAGAATAAATTTCTAGAATTATTAAATCAGCCACAGGCAGGCACGCAGAAAATGATAAAGGAGGGAGTCCTAGAAAAGATTTCTCTGCTTTGGTTTTGGATGCAACAGAGATGGAGGTAAAGACTACCTCTCCGCAGGCGCTTTAGATTTTAAACTCAACTGAATATTTTTGAGCCATTCTGGCTTTTGCAAAAGAGACATTCAAGGACTCCTCTCTAATGAACTCAGGGTATCTTAGTGTTAAAATCTTTTTAAGAACTTTAATGCTACCTAAAGCTGGTTTCAATGCTAGTTTACAAATCAAAGTGGAGGTAAAGGAAAAGCTGGCTGCAGACTGTATGTCTGATTGAATATAACTATGGTGAGACGGCTACATACAGTATAAAACTACCTGATTGCCATACTTAACGTGTCACATGACAACTGAACCATCACACACAACCCAGCAAATGCGACTGAAAAAAGCTTGTTAGTGGACTTTGAGTTAAGTTTACTGTATTTTGGTCAAAAAAATGAACATTCAAGCTCAAACAAATTGGATTAAAGCAAATTACAAATGCATGTGTAGTAACCTTAATGGGACCAATTGGAAGTAAAGCAGCTTGTTATACTGTACTCTTCTGTACTATTATTGGCCTGAAAAAACAAATCATAGCATTATTGACCTGAAAATTTCTGTTTTCAATCAGCTTCTTACTATAAGTTACAGGGTCCTCCATGAACAGATGATTTTTCACTCAGAAGTTAGTGCTCCGTGCACTAGCCAGGTTTCCTTTCAAATTTAAAGCAAATTTTAGCCACAGAAAATCAGCAAAAGAACATGCTATTTAATGCGCGTTCCGCTCATGTTATTTTTTTGTCATTAATGTCACAGTTTATTCTCCAAGCCTTTCTCCATTCTATTTTTTTTTGCATTTTGCTTTTATCAGTACGGCAACTTTTCCACCTCAGCAAAGACGTTTAGGAACTCCTCTCGAGTGGAGTCGACAAAACCTTTTGCGATATTTCAATGTATTTTGGTTTTGTTTGTTTTTTTATTTCAGTTTTCTCTACTCAAGTTTTTTTTTTAATGTGCAAATTGAAAATCCGCTGATAATCAGGTAAATGGAAATGTACTGGAAATACTGCTTTAAAGCGAGCTGGCCTCCATGCACAAATCATTTAGCCACATTTGTACTATAATCATAAAAAGAGTTGGTGTGTTGTTTGATCACTGTCCATCACATCACCCAAGCACACCCACAGAGTTCTGATGAATCAGACTAGCTGAGTTTTCGAGTATTGAAGTCGTAATGAATAATACCTAAAGACGATTTTTTTCAGCTTTGACACAGCTTTGTAAAGATACATGAAGTAGTCTGTAGGTCTTTTATCTATCTCTGCAGATGGCTATCACATTAAACAGGTCTAAGATACATGTTACTGTATTACACGCACATTTTCAATATGGGTTAGCTAGCTAATTAGAGCAGAGATCTAACAGAATTGCCTGAAGAGATAATATCACAGCACAAACTAATACTGTTTTGTAATTTGTCCATTTGGCTTGTGAACAATATGTGTTACGATGCTGTGATTGTGTTAACCATAATCGAGGCTGGAAGAAGTGTTGCTAAAAGGCGAAGATCGTAGCAGCTGTTGTGCAGAGGCACAGGTTTTCTAGTGGTCAGTCCTGCCACAGAGCAGTGTACTCTTACTCAAGACACCTGCAAATGTGAATTATTCAAGTGAAAACGTACATAATTTAGATTTAGAAGGTAGGTCATTGCGCCTTAAATTGAGGCCTTGTTATATCATACAGTAGTGCTATAAACTAACTCGTGTTTAACTCAAAGGCTGGATCATCCTGACCTACATTGTTCAGCAGATGTCTGACTTACATCCAATGAAGAGAAGACTCTTAACCACATTAGGTGTCTTATGACTATGCAGCTACAGATCTTTTTTTTTGTTTAGTTTTCCCATAGTGTATTTTTATATCTGCTGTGTTGTATTGATAAGTGTAGGGAGAGTGCTTTTGGAGGATAGAGAAGAGATATGGGTCGAAACTTCCAGTGGGATCAGGGATTCTCCCTTTGATCCACTAGCTCATTAATTAACCATAAACAACATCAAGAACAAGAACAACAATTACAAGCCACCGACTCAGAATCTCCTCTGTTCAGAGAGGGGATGCAGTAATAACTGGGAGAATATGAACCGATATGCCTGTATAATGCCTGTTGTCTTTGCTGTGTAATGCAAGTGAATGTGACTCTTGAAAAGCCAAAATACTGCATAATGCATGCTATTCTCAGAATAATGCAGGTGTATCTGCTTTGAAGTGTTCACAGATGCTTTGAGTACAAAAACATTCCTAGGCCTTATTAAATCTGCTCTTTTTGGGGGATTATTTATTGTTTTGTAAGACTCCATGTAAGGATGTCCATGTCCAGATTAGGAAATTTCTTTCCTTATGCCTTTCGTTGAAAAAGCTTAATGGAATAATGATTTCAGTGTTTCAGTTACAATTTTTTGGAATTTTGAAACAATGTGTCAAAAGCACCTTCTCTAGCCCCCTTCTCTAACTGTTGATTTTGTCGTCTGACAACTCTCCCTGGCAAATTTTGTGAGCTTAAGATGGGTAGCTAATTAAGCTAACATTAGCTTCATGAATAGTTGGAAAAACTCTACTTGACTTTTTAATGTTTCTAGCTGAGTAATTTGAAAATGAAAGTCTTGTAAATGGTTTCTTAAATATGTATTTTACATACATGATAACCAGGGTTTGACATTAACACCCACCAACCCACCAAATGCTGTTCCCGGCTCAATATCCGATCCCTTCAACCCCTCAATAAATATTTTTCTTTTATCTGACTCCTCCTTCTTTTACGCCTGCACTTGGGTCTGTTTTAGTTAGTCTATGAGAATAAACAAACGGAGCATCTCTCACTCTCTCACACACAGACAGTGACTTACACACTCCAACTTTAGCTCTCCCTCGTTCGATTCTCCCTCACTCATGTCATTTCCAGAATTTCTTGGACATTCATCCTTCTTCTTCTATCACATAAATAGCTCTAGCAGCCTGCTTATCAAAAGACTTCTAAACATTGGGAGTTATTATTATTACTAGTTATTATTGTTATTATTATTATTAAAAATGTGGCTAGGGAAAATGCTGTGTGGCTAGTAACTTGGGAAAAGCACTAGCCACAGTGGCTTTTGAGCAGAAAAGTTACTGTCAAGCCCTGAAGATAACAAACTTTAATACTGAGGCTAAAGCTGCAGACATGTAACTAGAGCTGGACAATAAAACAATAACTAATAACTAATTATTATTGCAATATAAGTTTTTCAATAACAAAATAACAATTGTTAAATAAATGTTTGATTTTATTCACTTGAATGATACACAAATTAGGACTTTTTAAGAGGTATTATTATGCTTTTTGGCTTTTCCCCTCTCTACTGAGTTACATACCTTTTTGTGCATGTAATAGGTTTGCAAAGTGTAAAAGCCCAAAGTCCAGCCCAAACGGAGTTCCCATCTCCCACAGAAAACTCTGCTCTTAACTGACTGAAAACAGCTCGTTTGTAGTCCAGCCATTTCCCTTTTATCCCTGTGACGTCATAGGGATGAAAGCTAAATGTGCCTCATAATGCTCGCCAAGCGGCTAGTCCGAAACACTCTCAAAAACACCGGTGGAAAAACACTGAGCTGCAGCACACCTCTCCTCTCCCTTCCAAACATTAGCTACCCTCCAGGCAGTCAATAGACATAAAGTTGTTACTGTGATGTAGAGACTCACCACTCTTAAACTCTTGCTCCAGTCTGAACCAAAGCCGAATTTGCTTCTCACTGGCCCGCCCTTCTCTGCTTCTGATTGGCTAGTAGTCCTTAACTAGGAACTGTGCATGTACAACTCCCAAGATTATTTAGAGACAAGTTGTAAGCCTGTTCTGGTACAACCTCTAAATAAGATTTTGAACCTGAAATGAGCATAATACCACCTCTTTAAGGAGTTTATTTTGTTGAGGAAAAAGGACTGAGGAAAAAAATTGACTTAATTTTATTCATGCATATTTGTTGACAAAGATTTTATCATAATTGTTTTGAATGTTCTTCCTCAGACTTGTGAAGTGATCCACTGTTCGGCATCAAGTGTTGTCCATGAAGAAAAGGTTAAACCACAATTAACTGTCGGGTTTCTTCAATTTTCACTCAGGAGCAAAAATCAGCCTTTAAACTTGAAAGAAATAACGATTTGATACTTATCATGATAATTATCGATATAGAAAGATATGAAACTTTTTATTTATGATAACATTTTTGGCCATATTGTTCAGCCCTACATGTAGCGCTAAATAAAGAAACAGCTATTTGACTGCTTGGCTTACGCACTTGTTCCGTTTGTATTTTCAGTCAATGTTTTTACTTTCATTATAATACGAACCAACTAATGTGTCTGCCCAATGTAAACTATCTTGGGTTACGCTGGTTTGGGTTGCTTGAGTGTAAACATCCCGAAATCCAACAAAGAACAGGGAAGAGCTGCTAACGTTTGCCTAAACCCTTAAAGCATACTGGACCAGCACACACACTGGGGGTAAATGCAACACAGTAAATGTGCTATTCATGAACAGAGCAGATAAATTCACTGTTAAATCCATCCTTTCCACTTTTGCTCTTTTGATTTTGGTTTTGGAAAGGCTAAGAAAAGACACCACCATCCAAACTCATTCAGTGCTGAGAATTACTCTTACTATAGCCACATGCACATCACCTGCAACATGCAGAGAAATCCAAAGCCTGACAAGCCGGCCATGCTTATTTGCAGTTACTAAGCTATGATTGAACCATCGCCGTTTAACAATCTTACAGTTGATGTTTGAGCATCATAGGAGCACAGATACATGCACAAATAAGTGAAAACATATTTTGCCACGTGCTGCTGATTATCCATAGCTGCTGGCTAACTGGCATTTTAATCCTCTATCTTCAGACTGGCAAAGTCCTGTCAGTATATAAAAATGTGGGCTCTTGATAGTGAAAGTGACTACTTTTTGAATGTAAACCTAATCGTAATCTGTCCAAATACTTTTGGCACACATAGACTGGCAGAACATGCACTAAGAGAGGGCTTTAGTTCTCTCAATGTTCATCCGGTTGTGATGAAAACACCCCGAAATTAAAGCTGACAGACTGTACTTTAACATTGTCATGACTGCGGCGTTCCAAAGTAATAATACTACATAACCAAAAAATGTGATCCGAGCGCTCATGGAGCTCGCTGTGTGATGCGGCAGTGACAAAGCGCTACGTCTGTATCATGGGCCAGATTTAGCCTTTTCTATAAACTCCCATTTCTGTCTTTTCTATTGGTCCATCTGCCGCTCTCATGTGCTCCCACTTATTAACTTGTGTGTGTCTCTCTCTCTCTCTCTGTATCTTTATCTTTTTTTCACCTCGGTTTAGAGTGGACAGCACAGCTTGTGATGTCTATATTGGTCCTTTCTCACCCTCTTTTTCTTCCTTTTTTTTTGCGTCTCTCAGCCGTGTCTCTTCCTGTTTAGGAGCAGCTGTGTTGAAGTGAGCCAGAAACACAGATAGAAGCACAAGCTGCATTTAGATTTACAAAGTAACCCAGTATTGGCCGTATTCTCTTTGAGGTCTCACCCAGTTTAAGATGTTTAAATGAACCTTTGATACCCGGCGACTGTATCTCCCTTCTGCCATGCCTTTCAAGTCATGGTGCCCTGCCCACTATGAAACGGTCCCAGTTATAATATGAGGATGAAGAGCGACCTGCCATAAGATTTTTTTTATGTAACATCACAGTACATGACAACATATTCTGAAGATGTAGATAAAGAATTTATAAAGAAATGTTTCCAATTCAAGAAAGGAGACAAGCGACCATTTCACTTATAGTATAGTATAGTATGAAATATTTTCAAAGATGTATTTACATCAGAGAGATTTAAATTAGACTTTTGGACTGTATTTGGGAGGTGCATGTGTAAACTTGGGATAAGTAAAGGAATGATATATATATCACTGAAGCAATTAGAAGGGAGGCTAAGTCAGAATAGATGAATACATGTCTGACTACCAGTAATTCTCCTGTATGGATTTGGGAGAGTCTGTTTGCATGTGTTGTTGTACCTTATGTCACCCCTTGCTTTTTCAAACATGTTTCCAGTTGCTCTCTACTTTCAACTTCCATCAAACAGCAAAAAATGTCTGAAAAGTGTTTGTTAAAAAGTTTCTTAATGTTGCAACAAGGACAGCAAACAGATTTGACTTTGAACATAGTGAAATATTGCGATGTGCAGACTGTACAAACACTCAACTCTGAAACAGTGAAATAAATATGAAGTGTCCAAAATATGAAAAATACAAATGCGTGCAGAAAGAATACAAGGACTTTTTTCAGACAATATATTAGCTTCCTGCTTCTGAATCCATCCATGTCATGCTGCAACTCAACTTTACAGGCCTCCACCGTACCAGATTGCCTGCTGACATGGGACGCAGTAACAGAGTTGGTTGTGAAAGGGTCAAAAATTCCCTCAAAACGTTTGCAATATTTTAATGCAAACATTACTAGTATGAGTTTACTTGTGTAGTTCTGATCCCTGTGTGGGGCCCCCGATGGCTGTTCCATTGGTGTGTGAATGTGACGTAGTGTACACACGCTTTTATTGAATTGAAAGGCGCTATATAAATACAGATACTGTGTGTCCTGTGAGCCAAAATCACCATTTGAGTGCTTAAGCAAGTGTTAACAAAGTGTTATATTTTCTGCATGTGCCAGTACATGAGGTGTTCGTGACGAAAAAAACGTCATCAGAGGGTGTACGCGTAGGCTCTGTGCGCACAACCATGTGCCTCCCAATTTTTGTGAGTGCAGATGAGTCCGCGCCCACTACAATAGCAGGGCAACAACCTGCTGACTGCGCTTGTGTGGAACAAGTCTGCCAAGCTGGCTCCAAAAAGTAGTCTAAACAGAAGTAGTCCGCGTCCGTGGTGTCCGTGTACACGTCTGCTTTGAAGTATATTCGTGGCGAGGCTGCAAAAAAGACTTAATTTTGCAGGTTAACATTGCCCCTAAGCACTGGTACCAGCTTTTCCTGTCCTCCCTCCCTGTCCTGCTCTTGCCCCTTGTCTCACTGTCTGAACATTACCATGTTTTCATATTCTGGCCTTCCTCTTGACCTAATTTTGCTCCACCCCATTCATTCATCATATGTGTCCGGTCTAATTAAGGTAATTAGGTTTCGGGTCAGCTAAACTACTGCTGCTCACGCTCTCCTTTTCTCTTTTTCTGTGGGGTTTCCACTCAGCCAGGGCTGTCTTAGGCTTTTTATTCAGGCCAGCTCAGCTTGGTGCTGATCAGATCATACACTGGGGGAGAGGAGAGGAAGAGGCACATAGAGATTCTGTAAAGATGGAGAGGAGCGCAGAGCACGAGGATAAGGCTTTGTGTGAAGGAAGAGATTGTGTGTGTCTGCATGTGTGTTTTTGAACAGTGGTATGGAGAGTGTTTATGTGAGAGAGCGTGTGGTCAGCATCACTTGGGTGGCAGTTGGCTGTGATGACTCGAGCAGGCAGACAGTTGCATCATAGTAAAGCAACCACGCAGGCCAGACAAAGTGTCTGATAGCAAACAAGAATTTGCATCACTGCTCTGCTTTGGTCCAATTTTCAGTCAAAAAACCCTACCTTATGTTAAATACATACACTGTTAATGTGTGACCTAATTACATAATCCGTATTTTCAAATTTGGGACAGTAAAATCTGAGCTGAGCCGGTTTCTTACATTAGTTTTTGTAATACAACAAAAGTAAACTTCTCTGTTGCTTTTTAAGCTGTACTGTTCCACTTTGTAGCACCTGAACTAAATGATACCAATTTGTCTTTGTTACGTAGAGAATAACCAGCAAGCAACCAGCAAGACGGCAATGTTTACTTCAGAAATTCAATATGAAGAACATTTGTCATTATTAATCATGTTGGGTTCAGATCACTGAATTATTTTTTCCTTTCACAGTTAAGTTTCAGCTCTTACTCTCACTTAGTTGAACTAGTTATATTGTGAACAGTTCAAATTATACTTTAAGAAGAGAAACAAACTTACTTTTCCAAAACATTGCGTTACATTGGTAATTTTGCAGCCAAGTTACGTACAGTATGTTACTCTGCATTGTTCCAAAATTACCTTCTTTTATTTTTTTTTAAAGAAAATATATACTTAGCGGAAATATATGCATGATTCTGTTTTTGGTTAGATCATTTTTAATCCAAATTCCACATTGTTGCAATAGATCCAATAGCCGTTTGCCCTATTTATTCCTACATACATGATTCCAGTAATGTAACCAATTAGACTTTGGTTTTGGCTAATTAAACTGACTGTCCCTCACCAAAATGCACCTAACAAGCATATCAAATGCATTCTCTTCCTCATAATTTGTTTAAACATTTTGAAAGCTGTATTGTTTATATCCATGTTTATTAGCTAACAGCCTTCTTCTTCGTTTCCTCTCCTGGCACGTCATTACATTTCTTTGCACATTACCGCCACCAACTGTCAAACATTTCAACACAGTATGGCCACTTTTGGGTGTTGATTGTAGGATGGCCTTGGGAGCTCCCTGCCTGAGCCACACACCCTTGCCTTCAAGGCTCCAGATGTAGCCTAAAACAGACAACAACAGCCTGTCAGGCCTCTACTTTGCTGATTTTTTGAGCTGTCAGGTTTATTGTGATGTTTTTATTGTTTCAAACTTTCAAGCTTATCAACTTGAAGCTGCACTGGCGTGAAGAAAAATGTAAGCTAGTCCATCACCTTCAAGACTAACAAGTTTCCTGGTTGTGAGTGTCAGGAGAAAAGACTTGAACGTAGACACAAGGCTGCATTCTCACGCATGCAGATGCTCACACACTCTACAATGCACTACTTTTTGCCACTGTAAGAATAAATATCCCCAGCATATCATCTCCCCAGTTTGTTCATTTATTTTTGTTTATATGTCATGTTCTTTGGATCCAATTTGTGTCATTGTCATGTTGTCTTTTTGTATTTCTTGTCTTTTGTCGTTTAAATCATGTGTGCAGCTAAACTAACTCTGAACTCTGAACTCATTCTGACTGCGCCCTTCAGCTTTTGAAGTCTCCATAATCATGTTGTGCTGTACTGATCTCTGTTTTTCTCATATATTTTGGTATGTGAATGAGATTTCTGCAGACACTAATTAGCCCTTGTCCTGCAGATATTTGTTGGCAGATGCAAGCCTAAAGCGAGCCTTTCGGTGGCCTCAACTAGAGAAGGGCTGGCTAGAGAGAGGTTTAATGCAACTGAGTAATGCACATTGCATGTAAGGTCCAGGCATGAGTCAATGAACAATGAAACCTGGTTGTGCATCTTAATGGCGTTGCGTTAATCGCAGCAGAGAAGATGAATTTGTTTTAAACAAATTGGCAATGCTAGCACGTAGCCACACAGCCACTGCTTATTATAGGCAATAGGTTTTTTTTGTAAAATTGGCATGCACACACATTCACAGAAGCCAACACACATGTGCATGCACATACACATTCTATACTGTACATGCAGACACGCACACGTGCACGGGCGGAGAATGACAAACTGATTAGCTCCCTCTCACTGAGAATTAATTGGGTTTCTTCACGCTTAAAATTAATTCCCTCTTTTATAATGTCCTATTTAAGAGTTGGGGTGGCAAAATAAATAGAGGTGATGAATGGCTGGCATCTTGAGGACAGTCATAGTGTTTTTGCCATGGGTGTACACTTCCTGTTTCCTGATTTGAAAATGACATAAGGGCTCAACTGTGTTTGGGTGTTGTTCTCGGTTTTGAAACAAATATGATGTATTTCATGATATAAACAGAAGCATTAAGATGGTCTTTGTGCTATTACTGTGTTGTTTTTATAGTTTTTGCTATATTTTCACTGTACAGCACTTTGGTGCCTTAAATGTGCTTTATAAACAAATTTGGAATTAAATTGAATGTCAGCTTTGGAGATTTGTTATTTCTGAGCGGGAGTCTGTTATGTTTTATATCCTAAGATTACCTTCAGCTGTATTTTATTGCTTTGTGGCCCTGTCTGATTCTGAGATTTCTGAAGCCTCAGTTGTTTAGGGACATGAAGATATCGACTGAGCACATTGATATATCTTTTTATTAAGTTAAAATAAAATGTGGCAAAGCGGGGATCAGCAGAGCCCAAACGGCTTGATGCAATTTGATTCTCATCCCAGTGGTACCCAGATTTGTGATGTGGAGTCCTCCAAGCAAAATGCTTCTGTTATTTTCCAGTATTTCTTACCTTTAAGTAAAACAAGATACTTGCCTCCCAGAGTTGTTGCAGCCTCTTTACTTTATATTTTAGATGGATAACAGCCCATTGAGCTCAGGCTGTATTTGACAGTGGAGAGATTTAACAGTCTGCCTGAGGATGCACACATTGTTATTCACTCCGTAACTTCTGAGCTGCAGTTAAACAGCAATAAGGAGAAACAGAGACCGACAGACCCGCAAATCAAAGCAGGGTCTCCTCTCTGAAACTTTCTTTCATTATAGCAGCTGTTGTGTTGATGAGAGGAATTGACTGATTGCAGGAGGCTCCATTTACGAGTGTTATTATATAGACAATGGTGGTTGTTATCGTTATTTGTGGTGTGATTAGTTTTATTTGGTGAGAGCGATTGTGCACTGTAGTTGTTTGATGCGTCACACTGGGTGAAGTCTTTGTAGTGTTACTCAGATTCTGCCTGTTGAACACAGAATTAATTGTAATTTTGTCTTTTGTCCAGTGTATTTAACATTCTTGCTCAGTCCTCTCAGCCTGTTTGGTTTCTTTTAATACAAATCCATCATTTATTTATGCAGTTAATGCCTTTGCCTGTCTAAAGCCTGTGTTCTAACATACCTGATTTAAAAAAGACATTAAGCATGTAGTGACACGTAATTGAAGCAGTGCTATCTGAAGAGACCACACAAGCAACATTTGAGCATCTCCACCTAAGTTAGCAATGCTGCGTGAAAGCCGTTATATCTTTAAAGGTACAATGTGAGACTATTCTCCAACTGCTGAGTTCCTACTTAAAAAAATAGCACATCCCATAGGTCATAACCGCTGACATAATTGGGGCTAGCTGGTTAGCATTCTGACTTCAATAGCAACAAAATGCAACAATATACATAGATGTCTTTGACAACTTTAGAACTGCTACTTCTTCACATCATGTTGATAATGTTAGTTTTTTTTTAATGTTTTTAACTAATATTCTGGTCGAACCTTACACATTGTATCTTTGAAATGACCAGTTTGTAGGATTTAGGGGAATATTGGCAGAAATTGAATATAATATTCACAACACTATGTTTTCATTAGTGTTTAAACCCCTAAAATAAGAACACAGAGGTTTTTGTTACCTGAGAATGAGCCATTTATATCTACAGAGGGAGCGGGTCCTCCAACATGGAGTCCGCCATGTTGCACTGCCACGTTTCTACAGAAGCCCAAAACAGACAAACCAAACACTCGATCTAGAGACGGCCTTTCATGTTTTTAGCCACCACCATAGGTTCTCCTATCCTCTTGGAAAGGAAGGATGAGGGGAAGCGTCAGTAGGTTGCAATCTGCCTCACTGCCAGATGCCAGTAAATCCTACGTACTGGTCTTTTTAGGCAATCACACAGCAGACTTCCTGACTCAGAGTGTGATCTCTGCTGCTGTGGCCTTACTGCGTGGTGATGTGATGAATTCTGCATTTGAGAGTGAAGACTAAATCTTTTGCCATCAGGGCACCTGTTATTCTGAAAACCTTGCCTTGGGAGCTAGGCTAAGTTAATTCAGTACCATCCACATGCTTTAAAGCAGCACATTTAATTTGGCCCACCTTTAAATTCATTGTTTTTATTTATGTATAAATATTATGTTGCAGTATCTCTTAATCACACATATTTTTAAAGTTTTTACTCTTTGTCCCGATGAGCCCTTTATATTCATATTTGAGTTTGTAGGAAGAGAAATATTTGTAAGTATTTGGTCCAGAGGCAGCCTGCTCCAGAGATGGGGACAGCACATGTTGCTTTCTGTATTTTGTAAATACGGTTGCCAGGCAACTGAAGGCTTGAAACTACTTCAGTATATTCCACTACCGAAGAACGAATTCAGTGAATTTTATAAAATTTTGAAATGTTGATTAAATGTGTTCTCCTGAAACTCCGCAGCAGTATTACTTCTAGGAGGCATCAGTGTTTGACAGGTCATTCTGTAGATTGGATTGTTTGAGGGAAGAAGGCTTGATACACAGAGTTGCAGTCTGTCTCCTGGTAGTCCACCTAAAAGGTTAACTTCACACGCACTGTCTAACAGCAACATTCAAATGCTTGTATATACACTTGAAACAGTTATTGATTGCTGTAATTGCTTCTCATGTCAGTACTGGCTGTGAAGAGATCCCATCCTAATGTGGTTCCAATGTAATAGAGGCGTGACAAAATCCGCTATGTAGAAAAGAGTATCATCCAAAGTTCTAGTATTTTTGCTTCAAAAATTCACTGTTTGTGTTAATATTTCTCCACTGCAGTTGAAGGAAAGACTGTCTGCGGAAATTGTTTCCATGTGCATTGACATGCAAGTGTTGTTGGAATAGACTGTAAACAGGTGAAACAACTAGCCTGCCTCTGTTCAGAAGTAACAAAATCCACCTTCCAGCACCTCTGAAGCTCATTAATTAACACATTCTGTCATTTGTTTAATACATAAGAATAACGTGTAAAAATTCAGTGTTAAAAAAAACTTAAATAAGAAAATAAAAGAACAATCCTCACAGAGCCAACAAGGGTAGGTGCCCAACCAACATGAAAAGTGCTATGCAATGTTGCATTAATGGTCACTTAATGTTAGCACAGGTCCCAGTTTCTTTGTCATTGATCCTTGTTGCTCATCATGTGCACACACACACAAACAATAAAACTGTCTCTGCAAAGTTTTATAAGTCATTTTTTTTCTGTTATACATACTTTTAATATTAAGTTCCTGCTACTTTCACTGTAGCCTTTATTTAAAATAAACCATACTGCTTATTCTGATCGGATGCTTGACATTTTTTCAAAGTGGTGTCATAAATTAACTGGTATCAAAACAGAAATCTACTTCAACACAAAACTATTTTGTGAAGCATTAAGTGTTTCAAGTGCGATAAATCAAGTTTATTATGATCATCGCTGTTGTTGTTACATAAGAAGCCTCTCCTCTTTTGTGGCAGTGAGTGGGCTCTTAAATGGGATGTGAAAAAGTTAATGTATGAAGGTTGGTGTTGGAGCAACAGTGGCTCACCTGTCAGCCAGCGACGGCTCTCTGCCGAAGCGGCTGTGACAGAAGGTGTCCTCCATACAGCACAGTGTGTGTCACAGCTGTCAGTCTCCTGACAGAGACCTGTCCAGCCTGGTTAGGCAGATAGGCCGGGGAACACACACAGAATAGCTTGGCCATATTCGCACGAGCACATATTTAAACACACAGATGTGAATAACACCACGTCAAGGTAAGTTAGAGCTGATGGCAATTGATTTGCAGGCTGGCAGGAGTCTAACTGTTTAGGATATGAACTGTTTTCACCCCCTTACTCTCTCTACCTGTGTCTCTCACCCCTCTCGCTCTATCCCTCCCATCTCTGTCGGGGAGTTTGACTGTTTCCCAGAATATGTCGTGCTGTCGACATGCATTACATCTCACCTGGAGTGCTTCTGCCTTTTGTGTTTTAAATGGAAACGGAGAAATGTATTTTTTGTATGTTCTCACTCTATACATAATGGGTTTACATGATTTTCTATTGTCCATATTTTTACATAATTGTGTATTATATAATAACGTTCTACAACGTGATTTATTTAAGTGCCTTTTTTTGTCTATTTTGTTCCTTTGTCTGCAGGTAGCCGAGATGCACGGTGAGTTGATAGAGTTTAATGAGCGTCTGTACCGTTCCCTCATGGCCAAAGACCACCTCATAGTCCAGATGAGACAGGAACTCATTGACCTGAGAGGACCGGTGAGTGACACACATACACTAAACCAGGCAAACACACTGATGCCCTCACTCATCTGATTTCTCTGCAGGTTTTTCCTCCCCTCTCTGTCACCATGCCAATTTCTCTCCTCTCCTCCTTGTGATTTAGATTGATTTTCATCTCGCCCTGTTTGTTTTTGCAGTGGTCCCCCGCTCATTTTTTCTACAGTCAGTGGTTGCCAATGATGGTTAACTCCATTTTCCTTGAAGTTGTCATCTGTGAGCTTCTTCTGTTTTGATTTCTGTTTTTACTGTTGGCGCTTCCACACTGCCGTTTTCAGAAATAACCTGTCAGTCAGACTGTGTGTGCTCCCATCTTTTTACTTTTCAGTTTGATTTTCTGTAGCTGTTGCTCTTTGTGTTCAACCACAGTGGCTATCACTGCTAATGCTAACTATCCATTTCTACTTTCAAGGGAAGTTCAGACAAGCTACTTTTCCCCTGCACTTTCAAAGTTGTTCTTTACAATAACAACACACACACACACACACACACACACAGAATGCCAACATCTGGTCATGCTCAGGAGAGCTCGAAGCAGTTTGGACACACAAACATACACACACACTTGATACATTTGCAGTGATGGGAGCCCCAGGCTGAAGATAGTACTTCTTATCCCCCAGCTTCAGCCCTGCTCTGCTGGACCACTCACTGTGTGTGTGTGTGTGAGTGTGTGTGTGTGTGTGTGTGTCTGTCTGTCTGTCTGTCTGTGTTTGTGTGTCTGTTTATGTGTCTGGCTCCTGCGCATGCATTTAGCTCCCAAGAACTGCTGAAGTTGACCAAACCCGTGTCACTTTCTCTCCGCCTCTATCTATTCCTAACCGTTTTTCTGTATCCCTCTCACTTTTCTCATTCTTTCAAAGGGTGTTTGTGTGTATGTGTGTGTGTGTGTTTTCTCTCTTGAGGGTTGGATCAAAGCCTGGAGATCCTACTGAAGTGGGCTGTGGTGTTATGGCCCAGGTTTAGTCTCTCTCATTTTCACACACGGACACAGTCATTCAGAAGGCCAACATCTGGGTCTGGTCATGTGGTTCCTCAAGGGACCTGGAAGCACGCAAAGAATGAAACAAATCACAGGCTTGATGAACTCACACAGACACACGCATCAACATAACTCCCACACAATTGCATTGGAGGGTGTCAGATTAGGACAACCACTGCTAACTGAGGATACTCAGATGAATTCAAGTACCCCTTGATCAACACTGACAGTCAACAATGTGTGATCATTTTAGTTAATTTTAAAGTGGAGTTATTTATACTATAAAAGTGAATATTGTTTTTTTTACACTTGGGCCGTCAGTGTTGAGGTTGGTTTGGTTAAGTTTTCTAAGTTTGTACTTCTGCCACATGAAGTGCCAGAAGCTGAACGTTTTAACCGCTTCCCCTTTACTTAGCTGTTTCAACGTTTTGCACGTTTAGTTTACTCTTTCAACTGTTTAGAAATTGCTTTTAGATACAGTAACAATTTCAACGGTTTATTCATTATTTTTAGCTAGCTATTTGGAACCACTAACCATTATCTTTATTTTCAGCTAACAATTTCAACGGTTTATTCATTATTTTTAGCTAGCTATTTGGAACCATTAACCCATTATCTTTGTTTTTAGCTAACTATTTCAACGGTTTATTCATTACTTTTAACTAGCTATTTGGAACCACTAACCCATTATCTTTATTTTCAGCTAACTATTTCAACGGTTTATTCGTTACTTTTAGATAGCAATTTGGAACCACTAAGTCATTATCTTCATTTTCAGCTAACTATTTCAACGGTTTATTCATTACTTTTAGCTAGCTATTTGGAACCATTAACCCATTATCTTTGTTTTTAGCTAACTATTTCAACGGTTTATTCATTACTTTTAGTTAGCTATTTGGAACCATTAACCCATTATCTTTATTTTTAGCCAACTTTTTCAACTTTTTTTTCATGTATTCTCAATCACAACACATGGTGTTCAAGTTTCGCTGACTCAGGTTGAGGGCGACGTGTACTGTGCAGTCAGTGTCTTGCTTGTAATAAATGTACTAAAATGTAGCATTATATCAATTTGTTGTCCTATTTAGCTACTTTGCTCCTTAGTACATATATGTGGATATTTATATTATTTATATTTTTTCAAATGAGTTGACTTACTCCACAATCTTTCCATGTACCCCTTGACACTGTATTTGTGTGCGTATGGGCCATTTTTGCGTATGAGTCTCTACTGTATATGTAATGCGTCTCTACTGTATGTGTAATTTTGTTTCTGTTTTACTCACTATGAATCTTTTATTCCAGGTTCCAGGTGATTTAAGCCAGACGTCAGATGACCCCAGCCTGTCAGATTTTGAGACGTAAGAATATTTTTTCTTTCTTTTTTCTTTCTCCTCTATTCTTTCTCCTCTAATACTTCTCTTCACTCTGTCTTTTTCTCACTCCTTCTTCAACCTTCCGTCTTTTTAACAATAATTCACTCTTATCTTCTTAGTTTCTCTTGTTTTGTATTTTGCAAGAGCTAAATCTCATCCATCCAGAATATCTTTTCTCCCATCATAAGTCATTCTTTCTCAAGTTAACCTGTGATCAAAACTCAAAAACTGTTTGATTTCATACATTCATTCGTTCATTCCACTCTTTGATCACGACTAAGTTAAATTTAGTGTTTTACCGGAGTGAGCTGTAATTTGCACTAGCTGTCTATGCATAGTGCTGACACACTGTTGAAGTTGCTGCTGCTGGTGATAATGATGATAATGACAAAGGCAGTGAGGACAGTTTGTTGTTTGTGTAACTCAGGGCTCATCGCGCTCTCATCAACGTGTGGATCCCCTCTGTGTTCCTGCAAGGCAGAGCTGCCAACGCCTACCATGTCTATCAGGTACATTCATCCATTTAAATGTCTTGCCTGTCTGAGCCGAGTCCTCTGTTCACCAGGCAAAACCAGCCAGTACAGTCATTACATAAGGACATATTGCTTCACTGACATATGGCCATACTTGCTGTTGGCACATGTGGGACAAAGAAGCTGATGAAAACAAAGACTGTTGTGGAGAGGTTTTTGTGATCAGTTTGTTTGAGTTAAACCAAACAAAGAACAAGAGGGATGAGGTTACAAGTTCATTAAGCCTAGGAGCAACAAATGAGCAAGCTCTGAAATAATTATACATTGAAACAAGTTTGGATTAGTACCTCATCACCACTGTTCATTAGCATTGGTGCACTCAGGGCTTTGTTTTTTCCACTCATTCTGCTCAAGTGGTCAAACACAACACTTTGCTGGCTGTCTTTTTGTTTTTTTGTTGTTTAAATAGGCTGGGACAAACCTGTTTTTAGCCATGGTAGCAGTGTGGTTTAAGGGATGGCAGTGTTGTTCCACCACTTTGGTCCAGACTGAAATATCTGAACAGCTATTTGATGAATTGTTATAAAATTTGTTAGTTATTCATGGGGCCTAGAGAATGAATCCTTATAAAAAGATATACAACTCAATAAAGGAGAGGGAAAAAGCCAAAAAGATAATACCACCTCTTTAATATCCCATGTATGCTTTATTTGTCTTTTTGCAATAAACATTTAAGGAGGAAAAAAGATTCACACCACATGAATCTAGGATAAGCTACTGTAACCGACACGCTCTGTCGGCTCTTGTGCTAAATAAAATGTGTGGGCCTCCATTTGACCAAATTTCTCTTATTTTCTTACTTCTAATAAATTAGTCAACTACAACCACTACTAACGTGACTTCTTCTTCGTACGTATTCAACGCAGTGACGAAACGCGCTCTAAAGAGCCGTTCGACCATTTTGGCTACTGTAGAAACATGGTGCCGTAACATGGCAATGCCCATGTCAGAGCACCTGCGGCATATGTATATATAAATGGCTCATTCTATGGTAATGAAAACGGTTCATTATTTAAGGTCCTTATACACCACTGAAAACATAGTTATGGATATTATATTGCATTTCTGTCAATAGATCGTCCTAAATATTACACACAGAACCTTTAAAGTGACAGTCCCTTTTATGTGTAGTCACCCCTTCAACATAGGCATGTCTCCCTTGTCATTGGTTGTCATTGGTTGATTTAGGTTTAAAAACCTAAATCAAATCAATTTAGGTTTAAAAACCTAAATCAATCCCTAAATATTAGTGGCTCCACTTCTAACTTTGCAATCAAGTCTTATCAGAACTTTCGACATTCACACCCATGATAATAGCACAACTCCATTTAACTAAAACGGTTGTTCCTGAGCTCTGTGCCAGTATAAAGTGTATTGGGAACTGAACTCGAGAGCGGCTTAACCAACTCAACTGCTGCTTCTTATTGTATCTGTCAAGTTATTGAGCAAAGTAGACAACGGCGGCTCATTCCCTCGGTGACTGTTTTTACTGTGTCTGTCACATTAACAAGGTGTTACACCTCAGCTCTCTCACCGCAGCTGTCCACCGGTTCCCCCCGTGAGACAGAAACACACACACACACACACACACACACACACACACTCAGACATTCAGTCCCCCTGGTTCAGCTTTTTGAGGCAGACAGACACGCATACAGACTGTCTCACTGACACATGGATAAATGCACACATTGATGCATAAACACACACACACACACACACACACACATAGCAATGCATGCAAGCGCAGGTACAGTAGACATACTTCTTCATGCTGTACAGAACCACTTGTCAGGCAGAATAGCGCGTGCACACACACACACACACACACACACACACACACACACACACACACACTGTGTACTGTTATCTGCTCTGTAGCCAGGAGGTACAGCTGTAATGTTAGTCAGGGGAAACCATATGGGACGGGAAGAGACAGGTGACACATCCTCATCTCTAACCGATAGTCAGGACTGGCTAGCTACTGAGCCCAGCTCAACTTATACATAATAGATGTAAATTCACAACTTGGGCTGAGAGCTGTCTGACACTTTTTTGTGTGAAATTGTCTCCATCCTCCAGACAGGGCAGAATGACAATCGCAAATGAGATGCATTGTTTTTATACCTCTTGTTCCTGTTACTTGTATCATCAGACCCACTAGCGCAGATTCTTGGAATAGTGGTGTTTTTTGAAAAGCAGACACTGATAAAAACATCAGGGGCATTTTTCAACACATGGAAAGTGTGGAAATTATTTATAATTGGCATTTTCTGAAATAGGTGGTTTTAAAATGTGAAAAGCGGCAGCTCACTTTTAAATTGCAGCACAATGTTGGGAAAGTGATTTGTTCCCTGCAATTTAGCGAGCTTATTTATGTAGCAGGACTTACAGGTGGGAACATCATAATGACGCTGTCATAAAAGTACAGTGATGTGGCACTAACGCTGTGTATCAACTAGCCCCAGGTTGTGCAGCTCATGTACAGCTCATGTGCAGCCCATTACATTTAAGTAACAGAGCTAATCACCTGATTTTCTGAAGGGTAAATACCCTCTCATCTTTGATCTTTTAACAACACTTACCTCTGTTCTGACGGTATTTCCAGAATCCACAGAAGAATTTCTTCCTCTCGCTGTGTGATAAATAGTATTTTTAATGCGTTCCTGGTGGGCCTCTTTTTCATAAACAAAGGTGTTAGGCAGAAATCCCATATCTTCTTGCTCACTTTGTACAAAGTGAACCAAAATTAAAAACTGATTATTAGTTATATTGGTATATATTAATGTGCCATCCCAATATTGTACCATTGTTATGCAAAATAACATTTATATTTTATTATTTTGATTTACAAAAAGACAGATGTAATTCCCAGCTACCTGGATCGAGAAACCATTGAGATAGTTAACAAAGACTTTTGGAATTCTGGAAATACCTTCAGAACAGCAGTACGTGTTGGTAAATAATCAAGGATCACAGTGTTGTTCAGTGGCCTTCTGGGTTTTCAGAGTTGACCAGGTATTTCTTTTTCAGAAAATCAGATGCTCTGTTACTGGAATATAATTGTACAAACTGGGGGTAACCTCCACCATGAAGTTGCAGTTTTCCTTTCAACAGACAATAAAAGATAAGGATTTCGTGTTGAGGGTTTATAGAAGATTATTACCTGAGGAATTCCCACACTTTTCAGTCGATTAAACACATTTTGGTAAAAAGTATGTGAAACACATTGGAGTATGCGGATATATCCACGGTTGGCCAATAATCAGTCCACCTGCAGTTTCACATTCATGGATTGACTCCAGCATCGGACCTGAACATTTTCCATGTGTTGCACCAATTTAGCCTAATTTCTCCCTCTCAATAAGTCTCTGTGAGACTGCTGTCCAGCCCTGGAGCTGGTATAAAGCGCAGCCCATCTGGTGTATTGGATACTTCCCTTCCCAGAGCTATATTCGTCTAATGGCTCCCTATGGAAAGAGCTTTTGTTCCTAGACAGGCTAATGGATGGCCAAGGTTACTGGAGTCATTGTTGTTAAGGTGAGGTTGTTGTGGTGATTGAACACCGAGCCAACAGTCTTAAAGAGTATGGTGAGGAGGAGGCAGGGGTCTCTTTAAAATACCCTCAAGTGGGTGCATAGATTTTTTTCTTCAGTATTTCTCTCATTCTCACACTCGCGCACGCGCACACACACACACATGCATATGCTTGCAAAATTGAACCAATGAAGAGAGCAATGAGCCATAGCCGAAGCTAGAGAGTATTTTAGAAGCCCAAGCCTAAGTTAGGTCACAGCAACCTTGTGGTTGAAAATAAGCACACTACAAGCTCTATGCTGTCGCTAAACTCACCCATAGAGGAAGAAGGGCTGATCTAACAACCACATTCACCGTGTCTCCCTAAAATGTCAGCTTTTTACTTACTTCTCTTGCCCTCCTGTGTCATCCCTCCTTCTCTCTGCCCTTCTTTTTCGGCATCCCTTTGCGTCTCCCTCCCCGTGCCAGATTGCATGGCATTATGTTGGAGCTAAAACTGCTTGCACTCCCATTTTCTCTCTGTATTTTGTCAGAGCCACTTTTCTCTCCAAACTTTCTGAAATGACTTCCATCTAAATCTCGGCAAGGCCTGTGGATGGATGACGAGACACAGACATTGATGGAGAGCAAGAGACTGATGAATTTGCTCCATTATCAGTCGGATTTTGCTCTTTGTGGCACGCCATGCCTCTGGGCCTCCTCATCCCTCCCTTGCTCCTTCCCTCCCTGCGCCTCTTTTCCCCTTCTGAACTCATAATGAGAGAATTATACCGGCCGCGGCTTATCAGTGTCTTCCTCCCACACAATACCAACAATAGAGGCTATCATGAGAGGAGGGATGGAAGAATCGTATGCACGTCGTCAAGGAACACAAGGAGTCCGTTTGGTGTGTGCAGGAGCGTCTTGTGTTTTCATCACCTGTGTATTTTAGGCTGGCATTGTGCTGTGAAAAGAGCATCAGTCAGAAGCGGATGAGAAACTCTTATCTTTTCTCAAGAAATGAGGTGCTGGGTAGTTATGATGATGTGTGGAGTTGGGTGTGCAATGAGGCACTTGGCTAAAACTCAGAAACAGAAAAAAGCACTTTGAGAAAAAAAGGGCTAAGAACTAAAGGAGAGGTATTTGGATCGAGGGATGGCAACATCAGTCTTTTCCACTTTGGGCCTCACTGACATATGTCAGCAAATATCGGATGGTTTGCCAGGAAATTTGGTACAGATTTTCATCGTGGCCATGAGTACTTTTGCGGTGGTACAGGTTGTAACCTTTTATCTAGCACCACCAGCAGCTCAAGATTCATGGTTCCCTAATCTTTCATAGGTTTTTTTTACAGGTTGAAATCTTTTATCTAGCGTGACCATAAGGTTGACATTTGTATGTTTTTTTGCAACATGTTTTAACTTTTACTTAACTTTTCATCTGGCACTAATATCAGTACTTGGATCCATGACCACTCACTGTCAAAACTATTTACATCACATTAAAAACCAACTGAACTACTTATTAACAGCTAGGAGTTGATTGCCTCCCTCCTAGAAGACAAAGTAGTTTTGGTCTGTTGTTTTCTGTCAGAGCCTCCCAGGATTGAAAAATACTGCAACACATAAGAAACTGTGCCTATACCACCATTCCTTCTCCACAACTGAGGGGTAACCAGAAAATATGTTCTCCATAAAATATGATATAGTCTCACCATAATCAATGAATAAAGTTGTTGTTTTGTATAGTAATCAGTGACGCCCAGCCCCAGAAGCACTGCTCTGGGGGGAAACCGAACAAGGTTTTGGGTGGTGAACAACTGAAGACACACCGACTTACAACGCTGTTACTAGCTAACTAATGAACTTAGCTCTGTGCCACCAAAAGTTGAAGACTGAGTGATGGGATGTTAGGATAATATAATAAGTGCACAATATGACCGCATGTCATCGAAAAGGGTTAAAAAACGCATTTCATTTTGACTTTAAAGAGTCACATTGGCTTATTCTGTCAGTATTGAACATCCTGTAAGGTTTAAATTTTTCCCCCAGCAGTTTTTTTTATTTTTTTTTTACCTCATCTTTTTCATATGTGAGATGGGCAGAAGGTGACAGTGGTTAAGCCTGTGAGCTTTAAGTTCAGGGATAGTCACTGAAGTTTAGCTCATGTTCATATACAACTCAACATAAAAGCCTTTGACTCTAAATCAAGCTATTTGGCTCAGGGTGTTTTACATTTTTCTTGTCAGACACTCTGGGGTAGTCCTGCTGAGAAACTCACTGCTGTGCTGCTGTCTGATAGGAGCTTTCAGGTCGTTGATTACTAGGTGTCATACCTGTGGTGCTGCAGCAGCGGGAGGGATATACTTTTTGTACGGCAGCTGACACCGTCGAGCTATGACAAAGTTTTGTTTGCTAACAAAGAAGAGACAAATATAACTGTGATTACTTGTTGACTTATCTGTAGTTGTGCACTCTGATTTGGCTTGTTGCATGTGGTGTGAACTCCTGATAAATGCGGTTTCCTCTTCCGAATTAGGACGTTGCTAACCAAAACACATGGAAACATCTTCACACCTCAGTTTATACCAGAAGAAAGGAAACGCTGGTGTACAAGGAGCTTTAAAAGGCCTGATTATCAACTACTTATCCCCTCCAAACACACGTATGCAGAACACTGCTAACATGCCCGTGATGTTAGGGCAGCATGAAGTGGAAAAGTTTCACCTTCCACAACTTTTAATAACTTGTAGAACACCCAAACCAACCACAGATAAGTCACCTTCATCTGTTTTAATGTTTCAGCTGGCAATGGAACTAAATGTTATTTAGGAGTTTTGGCCCAACAAACTCGCTCTGTTTACTGCCCTTTTCATGGATTTAGCCCTTCATCACCATCCATCTCTCTACCTCTCTCCCCCTCCTCCTTTACTCTCCTTTCCGTTATTATCTGTCTCTTGTTCTTTTTTTCTCAATCAGTCTTTTCTCAATCAGTTCTTTTACTTTCTTACCCTCTCTCTCTTCTTTGCCCTCTGGCCCACTCTTTTGTCAATCTTCTCCCAATCATTCTTAGACGGTTTGGGAGGGTGGTGTTGCTCCGGATGATGAGTTCCAGGGCAAAACGGGTGGGACCCTCCCACTTCTACCGCAGTTTGACAACAACAATGAATCACAAATTTATCTTTACACCACTTCCCAGAAGAGACGCAGACAAACACTTTTTTAAAAATCTTTTACCCACAGAGGAGAAAATGAGGGACCGTTCACTACAAAATCCTGTTTTGTTCAAATCTGCATGTATTTGTTCATCCATCCATCCATGCATGCACACACCAACACAAGCACCATCCAAGTACCGAGCACCAGTGGAATGCAGTGTGATTGAAGGGTGTGTACATTACAGTATATACAAATATCTGCGTGCTGATGTTGAGAACTAGCACCTCTGATCTGACATACATATACATTTTATAGATATATGTGCATATATTCCAAATGAGAAATTCTCTTTGATCAGCAAAAAGCTGAGCCTGTAACTTCCACACAAAGTCAGGGGCTCGCTGCAAACTTCTCACTGTTTTAATTATGCTAATCAGGCTGGATAATTTGTACTATAACTTTCCCCCTCTCTGTCCTTTACACCTTTGTTCTATTTCTTTTTTTTTTTATAGAACTGCACTTTGTTTAAGAGATAATGCGGGTAAAGAGCATATGTGCACACGTATCCAATGCATTTTTTAAAAGTACCTTTGTATTATCTTTTCTGCATAATATGCTTGTCTTCGTGCATAGTACAGTACCTTTTAGCTGTAGGTGTTTGTGTATTCTGAGAGAAAGGGAGTGATAAAGGGTCCCAATTAATAGCAGTTACATAAACCATCCTTCGCTTCCCTGTGCCTCCCAAAGCCTTTTAATATTCACCATATGAAACCACATAAATCAACCACTCAATAAATAATTGAGACATCCTCGTTGACACTCTTTCAGATGTGTGCAATGCAATGCGGTAAATGTGTTAGCACCTTCAATTTGTATACAAGCCGTTGGACGTAGCTGGGTTAGCCTCTGAGACTTGTGGCTGCCGAGGCGGTAAGCTTTAAATCCTGACCTGCTCAGTGTGCATTACTCTGAATAGCCAGAGGCTTAGACCACATGGTGATGGTCTGCTTTAGCTATGCAGATGAGATGATACATCCATATGCATTAATGTGAACTTAGAGTGAGCGTGCGGAGCTGTGTGCGCATGCCGGTGTTGCATTCACAGACAGATGGATGTTTTGTTTTTGAATGCGGGTAATGCCGATTATCTTGTGTGCATTTTTTTCTGCGTCCGTGTGTGTTGTCACGCACGTACACGAATCTGAACGTGTGCATGCGAGTGATTATGGTTATGATAATGGCTGGTTGGTGACGGAGGGAGATAACTATTATGTTAATGATGGTAATGATGAATGTTTTACAATGATGATGATGATAATTACAATCGTTGTCTTGGTCTTACTTCCATCAGTCATAGATTAAACACCCTCGGGAAGGCACAGAGACTGCTTTTACTGCTGCACACTGCAGCACGGGCACCACATCAACTTCAGCATCAGTGTAATTTACATCGCATTTCCATTTTAGGCACTTAAGTCATTGCTCTTGAGAGGTGGTGGTTAGGTTGTGGTTCAGTGTCTTGTTCAACGGCACTTCAACGAGACGCACAGCCGTCGATGAAGATGCGTTGGCAATGGCAGGGCTCGAAACTGTGACCTTTTCACTAGAGTGGGATGACACAATAACAAGAACACACGTACAGTCATCAACACAGTGTAATGCAAAACAATACAATAAACACGACCTCTTTAATAGAGGCCATATGATAATGGATTTTTGAGGCTTTTATCAATAATTTAATAATAAATATCTTATTACAACGTGGTGTGCTGCCGTGACCTGGGATAGACCCCTTGCAAACCTGCACATATGCACAATGGATAGAGATGGATGGATTTTCTCATCCCAAGTATAAAATAAAACTTGATCAAAGCATGAAAACATATGTATGTGTAATCATTCTTCATTTTTGCTGCCCTTATAGGCTTAAGTGTTCTCTTCTTAGGCATTTTTCTTCTTGGAAGTTTCTTCTTATGACAACATACCAACTTTTCATGTTATAACAAGAAAAGTTTATTTTAATGAGACACATTAATTGATGTGTTGTTATAGCTAAGACAGTTTCTTGTTAGAAATAATTTGGCACATGTAATAAAGAGAAAGATGTGTCATAATGTGAAAAATGAGTTGTTGTTTCTCGTTTCTCGTTATATTGTTTTTACTGAGAAAAGTAAATGGCAATTTAAATAGTTTGAAAAAATCTTTAGTTAAAAGAAAAGAAAATTAAGTTAAACTCATATCAGTGTAAGAAGGCTGAAAATAGAACATCTTTTTACTCATCTTCCAATATTCACCAATACATCTGTGAAACTTTACTGTATACTGTCCTGGCTCTCCTCTCTCAAGCCTTTATAGTTGAATTCACATTGACACTGTGCTGGTTAAACTATATGGTTTGTGGTAGTTTTAAGTTGAACTGCATTACATGAAGACAAAATGTTACATACACCTTACAATGCACTGCTGTCCGGTATAAAACAACACAAATACGGCTTCTAAAATTACCATTAATTGGAACTACACCTATATGACAGTCATCCAGTATTACAGGATTATGTTATTGGAATCCATGGCATTGTACAGGTGGTGATTTGACTGTGTCCAGTTGCTATATGACTATAAATTCACAGTGCTTTGGTATGAAACCATGAATCCTTAAACAGCCCATAATTTGGAATAATGTTGTCTGGTTCATGTGATCAAACCTGTACACTGAGATTTTCAGACTTATGTGCTGCAGTTTGCTTCATCATGCTATATCTTTTTGTCCCCACGCTGAACAGTGTCTTCGCCTGCACATCATCTGGATTTGAACTCTGCTTAAGAGGAAAAAGAAACACTGAGCTGCATGGTCTCTTGAAGGTCAAGCGGCAGTCAGAGCTGAGGTGAAGTCCTGCTGCGTCACTTCATCAGCAAGCCGCCCTTCAATGAAGGCTTCAAAGGGGTGTCGTTAGCAGGTGGAAATGGGATGTGAGAGGTGGGGTGGGGACTATGCTTGGCCCTCACTCCCTGCGGGGATAGGGTGGTGGAATCAGGATTTGGCTGACGATGGTGTTGTCCCCTCGAGGGAGTCAGGAGGCAGTGTGATGATCTCTGCTTTAGCCTGAAGACATCTGATTAGATCTTGGGCTGGAACATAATATGTCAGTCTGCTGCCCCTCCCCTCACTGCTCCGCTGTCTATGCTCCCTCTGCCCCCTCTGCCTTGTTACTCTCAATTTATATTTAGCCATTTTGTTTTTGTCTCTAATTGTCTGTCTCTCCCTCTCATGCTTCATTTTCCCCGTGACACCGCTTCCCCCTCTCCCCCCTTTCTTTCAGTCTCATTCAGGTCTACTTTGCTCTACGTCCTCCACTCCCCGCCCTTACCCTCAATCATTTGCTCACTGGCTTCGTTACTACGCTAAAAGCTAAATTTTCAGGGCTTGTCAGTGACTCATTCATTCACATGAAAGAAGGGAGAGAAAAAGAGTCTCCTACCGTGACTGAGTTTTTAGTCAAGTGTTTCAGGAGGGTCACACAAAGAGGAGGCGTGGGAGGGAGGGAGCTGACAGGAGAAGGGAGGTGGGAGACGAAGGGAACAGAAGAAGAGGATGCAATTGTGATAAAAGATGGAGATAAGAGCTGTGGCTTGTAATGTTTTCCTCCTGCTGTGGCGTCAGACAATTTTTTTCAAGGTAGCCTCCAACTGAAACGTTCATATCTGGTTACCACCTGTGGGTCTTAAAGAACTTGTGCTGAGTCCTCAAGTGATAAAAAGCTGAAAGCGTCTGCTGTATTGATGGCTGTTCTATATGAGGAAGAGGGAGCCTGGAAAGAGCTGTTGCAATGGGCCTTCAAAGCCATCATTTACATCACTGGGATCTTTGTCCAGCATGCTCAATGAGCGTTTAACCTCCTGACATTTTGTGCTAAAACACACTGAGAAAACTGTAATTACCACCAGTGTTCAGACTTTTTTTACAGACCTTATTGTACATGTCTCTACCTCTCTTTCTGGCTCTGGCAACATCACTGGACATTTTGACACTACAGTGTTACTTTGCAAATTAGCAAGACAGTACAGACAAAATCATCTTCATTAATCTGACTTTAACTTGTGGGCCATTGTTTGTGTAGTTCATCTGTGGTTGTTAGGATTTACAAAATGTCAGCTGATTTTGCAGTTTGGTGACAGAGGACTTGGCTTCCTTAGATTTCGGCTCATGTTATTTTAAAGCCGCAATATATATATATATATATATATATATATATATATATATATATATATATATATATATATATATATATGGTGAACATAGGGGAACATTTAGCAGCTTAAGAGACAGATATTACCCTCAGGTGCAGTTAGGTCACAGAGGATTTATCTTCTTTATTGCTTTGTAGGTTTTGTCTTCTTTATCACTTAGTAGGTTAACTCATATTGCTTTAAGAAAGCACAGTGCTAATTCTCAGAATGCCCGTATGACTAACAAATACTGTAAATTATGCATTAAGTCTAATGTGACCTATGGTGTTTGTAACTGGGATGAAGTTACTTCTGAGTTGACATCCTTTTCCATGAGGTTTTTGGCTTATTTTGTCACCTGTATACATTTTAAATAACACAACTGTCAATGGATTTTGATTATGCTGCAGATGTACACGCAGTCTACCAACCAGCACTGTTCAACAAAGCTCAATCTTTCAAAAGCACCAATATGCACTTAGGGATTGGTAGCAGGCGCGCTGTGTTGTTTGCCGAGATTTGTAGAGTGCTGTGGCATTTTCTTCAATTCAAACAGTAAAATAGAAAACAGAATATTTTAATAATAACTTCCTTTCACAGTGAAGAGCTGTTTTGACAGGGATGTAGGAGAAGCTTTGGTTAGCAGTAAAAAATGTGGAAAACCCTCCTTTGTCACTCTCTTTTAGTTTCAGTTATTACTTTTTTAATAAGAAGAATCCTCTGTGAAACACCAGTTGCTTCCTTTTTTTCATATTCTACAGACTAATAGAAGCAACACAAAAGTGATCTGCTGATTATACCACATATTCCCAGTTCTTGGAATAATTTCACAATATACAGGAGATGGCTTGTTAAATAACATATATTGAAAAAATGTTTCCTTCTGTCATTTGGTCAGTTGAAAATACATAGAGTAGGTGTAACTCTGTTCCCATGGACTTTTTCTTCCTGGGACATTTTTCTTGCCGTAGTAGAACAAATCAAGGGTAAGGTAATGGATGAGACAGATTTGAGGGAAGGCCTTCTTTTCCCTCTGCATTTTAGAGCTCACCTCTACTACATAAACCTCCAGCAACCTCCCTCAAGCAGTGACAGATGCAGTAGGACACACTTAAGGTCAATGCCTTTTTTTTATCTGCCAAAATAAATATCGCAGCCTTTATCGGTAGACGGGGAGTAGTTATATGTGCACAACCGAAGAGCTGGGAGGAGGGATGGAAAGTGGAGCTTGCCAAACAATGGAAAGATATGGTTCACCATATAAAGAGTCTTATATGGAGCAGCACCTCTGAATCAAATTAATCAAAAGGACACACAGTAGTCCTTTGGTGTTTGGTGGAGCAGCTTTTTAGCTTTCATCCACTTCCACTTAGCAACAGAACAATGGAGTTTGGATTATTTTGGTTGAAGTGCCACCCATTGCTTCATCACGCCTGTTCTGCTTGTTGATTTCTTTGTGGACTCAGTCATTCAATGAGTCGTTAATTTCCCCCATTTAATCATTCATGTAATTTAAAAGCAGGCGCTCTCATCAAAAGAATGCTTCGTTTATTTTCTGTGCACACACCTCCATTATCTCCTCTGCTTTACTCTTCCTTTTCTTACCCTCCCACCTATTTTTGTCGTGTTTCTTAACAGGGTCAACTGTAGTTGCCCCTTGTCTTGAATGTCTTTAGTTCCTCCTCCTCATCCTCCTCCTCTTCCTCATCGCTCTTACAACAGCATTTCTTCCACCTCCCTCGTCCACCTCCTCCTCCTCGTCTCTTCCTCATTTGCATCCGCTGGTTCTTCCTCTCACAGTGTCTTATTCTGGATGTCTAAAATAACCACCTTTTTCTGCAGTCAAGGTAGTAATCACTCTCTCTCTGTCTTTGGCATTGTCTCCCTATGCCTGTTTTTTCCTCTTCTTCTTCTAGTTGTAAGGCTCTTTGAGAAAAGAGCGATGCGTGGCAATGGCGCAGTAGATAAGACACATGCCTTTGGTACGAGAGACCCGGGTTTGATTCCCGCTTCGCAAGACACTAAAGCCCTAGTTGCTACAGTTTCGTGCGACCTCTGACATATATAGCAATTGTAAGTTGCTTTGACTTACCTTCCCTTGCCTTATGCTTGCCTGGACAGGTGTTTGTAGGCACAAGACAAGGATGCACACATACATTCATTTCTTTAATTTCTTGTGGCCCTTTGATACTGTCCCCTTTATCCAACCTCCTAATGGATTCTATTTTATGCCTAATTGGGCAAATGTTTTGGCCTACAATGATCTGTGAAGAGGGAGGGGATGACATGAAGCTCTTCTGCCTTTGCATTGGTTTGACTTGGCTCACTCTCTTCTTTTGCTCACTCACTCTCTCTCTCTCTCTCTCTCTCAATAAACAGACATCACGTTACCTCTTATCTCTCTCTGGGGCTCCAAAGCTTTGTTATTTGCTTCCCTCTTTTCTAATTGTTTTTCATGCTTTCAAATCATGGCCTTGCCATGAAAAGCAACTGATTTCTTTCTGAAATTTGTTGCTGTAGTTTTTCTGTTGTTTCTTTCTTTCTTGCTTCCTTCTGGTCTGATCAGCACCTTCAACAAGTGTTACATTTCTTTGAAGTCGTACCAGATCAGATCAGAACAAGGTGGATTTTTTAATTTATTGTGTTTTTAAATCTGTTCGGACACCAGTCACTCACAGTACATTGGTCATATGAGACGTCAGCCATCTTGTGCCTGTGCCCTGCAGTTGCGTAGTCTTCCAACTGTGAAGTGAGCAAGAGGGCTCTTTGTGTGGGTCTCCTGTGGTGCTGGAAATGGGTTTGCACATAGTTTTTGCCACAGTCGGAGCTCCTACAGTTAGCCTGCCTGTCAGATGGGGGAACAACAGACCAGGGTCTTCACAGAGAGATAGAGCAGGGAGAGAGATATCATTATCATCTGCAATTTTCAGCTGTGGCTCACGACTACTCTTGGTCCCACCTGCTTGTTGGAATACCCTCAGGCTAAAGATCCAGTTGAATGTCAAGCAAAGAAAAACCTGCAATTATCCGTTCACAGACTTCCTGTTTCAGATCTTTATTTCTGAAGTTAGTACCTGAATATTTCACGGTATGCAGGTACTCTCTCCCTCGGCGAGCTGTCGTGCTGTTTCTTTTACCTTGGATAAGATTCTTTTCAACTTCATGTGGGTTTCTACCAGGTGCTGGGATTTCTTCACACATTTTACACATGCAATTAGTTATTTCGAATCATGCACCGTTGTGGATTTGTGAATGTAGACCTCAGACCAGCCTGCAGTTGCTGAGGTGTCTGCTAATGGGGATCTTAATGAATAAATGAAACACCATGCAAAGCCTTTTACATCTAATCACGCTGGGAAAACACAGAGCACAGCTTTTATTATAGTGTCACTATCCAGGCATAGTTAATGTCATTTGATAACTGCCATCTGACATTGACTGTATCACAAACAGGGGAACTGATTTCTTTCTTTTGGTTTGTTTGCTGAATGAACATTTTATTTAACCTGTCTTTTCCACAGTCTTTATCATTTCAATGTGTATAAGTATTGAGTCTCAACTAAAAGTGAGGGTCCTGTTAAATGTCACCATCAACCTATGGGAATTAGTCTTTATTGCTGAGTCAAAAAGCTCAGCTTTAAAGGTACAGTATGTATGGATTGAGACTACTCTCCACCTTTAGAATTCATACATATCACCTCATACCTGCTGCTAACTGCCATTTGCTAGTTAGCTCAGTAATCAGTGCAGCTAACTTAGCAGTCTTATTAGCTGTTTGAGTCCTGAATGGGCACCAGAACCGGTGCCGGAGGAGCAGGCAACAGATTTGGGCCCATCAGCCTCTCACTGAATCGAACACAGCCTCCAAGACCAAAGGAGGCCAGTTGGACGACAGGGGATACAGTACTGAGGTGATTGACAGCGGCTCCAACCAGGACTCAGACTCTGGGGACGACAAAGACACGGCGGGTTCAGATGGGGACAGCGGAGGAGCGAGAGGGAGGTCAGGCATGTGTGCAGAGCCAGAATATTTTCACATCTAACAGTGAATAAAGGGTTTATTTCAACCAAACCAGAGCTGGTGATTGTTGGAACAGCGTAAAGACTAACCAAGACGGTTTTGGTGAGTTTTGTTTTGGTTCTGAATTAAATACGTTTTACCATGAGTTTACAAGGCAGTTAGTTTGGTGAAAGAGAGAAACTTGAATTCCGATAATATAGGAAATATTCTTAAACCTATCTCCTCTCGAGACACAAGTGGTATTACGAGACAAGCGGGTTGGGGCTAGCTGGTTAGCATGCTAACCAGATTTCTCGGCAACACAATACATAACATCAGAAGTGTTACTGTTTCACATTCTGTTGATTATGTTAGTTCATTTTCTGAATGTTTTAAACTAAAATTCTAGGCCATATCATACACATTGTACCTTTTAATATTTCATCTAACTTAATCTCAAACCATTACTTCCCTGCTGCTCTGACGTTGGCAGCTGTATTATTAATATTTTCTTATTGGGTCCTCTAACATTACTACTGACACTGCTGAATTCATGTTCTTTTTAAATCTGCTGATTTCTAACAGAAGGATTTGAATATCCGTGATGTGAAATTCCTCTTTTTACTCTGGGTTAGGGATGCGGATTGTTCATTTTTTATTGATATTGATATCGGTTGCTATTGTCTTTATTGATACCACTATTGATATTTTTCTGTTATATGGTGACGATTATTTACTTGAAGACAGTTGACGGTGCTACATACATGCTACATAACTGACGTTCTTGTGTCGTTGTGTTCCCCCCCTTACAAGAAATTAACTTGGAACATAAAATGTATTTCACTTCCTCCTTAATCTTTGGCTGTTGTGAAGTTAAGCCAAGCCTTTGACTGCTTTGCACATTTAGTCATCCAAGCAACCAACCAGCTGACCAAATAAGTAATACAGTGAACGAGCGCAGAAGTTAAGCCCACATGATATTGCATGTACTTACAGTAATGAGAGTCGCTGTTGTTAGAGTTACCTTCATTTTACTTCCACCACAGCCTTTTTGTGTGAAAACCGATCTACTTCGCCTGTACAGGGCAAGTCAGGGCTTTAGAGAGTTTGGTGAATCTTGGAACTTGGACTTTTGCACACGCAAACCTTGCAGGACAAAGTTACGGCGTGTCTACACAGCTGCATTTTTTTTTGCCTTCTGTCTCACGTGCGTCTGACGAAACAGATATCCTTCTGTTTTAACTAATCCAGCTGTCCACACTGACCACATTGTACTCACCCCATCATCTGTTAACAGCATAAATTATTATTATTATATTATTATAAATTATTATTTGGCATGAATGTAAAGCATATTATCGTCACTGTTACAGTTACAGTCTATATATTTTAACAGCTAAATCTTTTGTTTTAGTACCCTGTATTTCTGGACCCATTTTGTCTTATTATTGTGGATAACTGCTCAAATGTAGACAGGTCTTTCTAGTAGACAAGTGATTCAGCAATGTCACCCAAATATCAACTGGAAACCAACAGTGTAGACATCTCCTCGGTCTCTAGACAGTGAAAACCTCTTTCTAGACTCCCTTACTGCAATGATGTTATGTATCCAAGTGAAAAGTCCACCATGCAAGAGAAACTTTCTGCATGTGCATTGATCTCAATCTGCATAAATGCAGTGCAGTTACTATATAATATACATAAACTTTTTCTTGAGCCTGAAGCTAAATGTCATGAGTTTGCAACTGAAGTAGGTGAGTCGACTTTGTGGCAAAAGTTGGTATGAAAGAAGTGAACTGCAGCACTTCACTGGTAAAAAAAAATCTTTCTCTATAAAATCAATTGCAGAAACTTCAGTAACCAAAGGTGGATATTCTTTCTTATGTTGATTCACTGAGGTTATATTTTCATCACACCCGTTATTAAACTTTCTCAGATATTCTCATAAGACTTAAATACAGACAATAGGACTGTGTCCATCACAGTCAAGCAGCCAAAACCCATCAACCCTTTTCTATGAGGTCCCTCTAAACCATGATTAGACGCCCTGTCCCCGTTTGAAGATGGCTTTTATTGGAGATATCAAAGCGCCTGTTCTCAAATATTCAAGGATGCCGCAGTTTGGATGTCGCCAAGATTTTTGTCAGATAATTATTTGTGATTAGTCAGGAGGAGGGAGCTGGTAGCTGTGCAGAGGCTAATGTGTTGCCATAAATAAGCATGCCAATGAGACAGTGTAAAGTGGATTAAGCTCGCTGTGCTAATACTTGCATGTGTGTGGAGCCATTTGATATCTAAGAAACTACAGACACTCTGAGGCTGATTCTATCATCACATCTCTTAATGTGATTCAGACCGAAGAGACTACATGTGGCTGTATAACATGTAGTACTTAAGGACATCATCTTGTCATACCACTCATTGTAGTCTGGTCTTTGAAGCAGTATGTCCAGAACGTTCAGGATGCTTTATGTTATGAGTGTGACATTTTACTCTGGGGACATCATATAACACACACTGGTTTCACTCTTAGAGGTGAAATCAGATTAAAATGCATTGCTTTATCTGGAAATATATCATTTAAGTATTTGACATGCTTGTTAGGGCTTTCTGTTCAGCAGACCATATGGAATATTTAAAAGCACAGCCTTTGCTTTCCTCAGTTAAACAGTTAATGTATGGAATATATCATGAAATGATGAGACCTCAACATAACGCTACTTGAATTGCTCAGTGTGGCCCCTTCTTTCACGTCAAAGTGGCATGTTTTACAATAATTGCGTGATTGAGGCAAGATGGAAGAAGATGAAAATTCAGCTTTCCAATGTTTTTGCACACTTGCTTATGAGATTGTGTAGATAATGGAAATGTCAGATTGCTTCATTGTCAACATGCTTTTGTACATAAACGTAACATTTGTCCAGGCTAAAGTTGTGAATTTTGTACTCTGTATTTTGTATTGATCTAGATGTGTATGGTTATCTCTCAAAAGCTGCAAATCACCAAATAGCTTTTTTTATCATATAGACTTGAAATATTGTCATAACTCCAAAACAAAGTCAAAGCAGTTTTGATTCATCCTGAATAAGGCATTCAGTATGGCCATGTTTACTCGGCTATAGAAGAAGCAAGAAGAAGGCTTAACACACATACACACACAACCAGACCACAGCAACTCAGCTCTTCTCTTAACTTGCAAAAAATAAGTTGGTGAACACTTAGATGTGCATCTGTAGGTCAGACATAAAGTGCTGAGATGACTAGTCTGCAGTCCATTAGCGGCCTTGTCTTCTCCCATCTTGTCAACCACTGCTGTCATTTATCAGATTCGTGTCTTTCCTTTAGTGCGGCTGCTCTTTATACAGCCCCCCAAATGAGTGGACCAAACAACAATAACTAACTTCCCATCCTCTCACTCATCATTTCAGTATTTTTGCCTCATGTCTTTCCCTCCAACCTGCCTATAAATTATAGGCCTGTCTGTTCTTTACTGTGGTTGATCTTCTAAAGTCAACGGGCTGATTGGAGTACTTCTGTTTCACATCAGAGAGTAGTTTTCATTCAGTATAAAGCATATGAGTTCGTACCACTGTATAAAAATCGTATTACCCTTGAGCATATTATTGTTCTATTCTGTGATTATACTGTAGAAAAAGTGAGCATTAATTGATGAAGACAGATAAGCACGCGCATGATAAGAAAATAACATCATGGTGTTCTTTCTCACCTCCCACTCGCTCAGTAGATGTCCATTTAAATGATGGTACATGCTTTTAGATGATTTATTCGACTATACTTTGAAGTGTAATTTTCTGATATCTTTTTATAACATTAACGATGTCTAGACATGTCTGTCTGACACTGAAATATGAACAATGAGACATTTTGGACCCTGGGGTTTTTTAGATTCTTTTTAGGGGTGCTTGAGCACAACTCAATTTCAAACCTTGAAAAATTATTATTATTATTATTATTTTCTGAAATAATTGTTTGTCCTCTAATGTTATTTTGAGCGCTAACTTGTGTCAGATCCTTCTGGTGTCACCTTTTTGATTGGATCCAGAAAATATGCAATCCCCACATATACTGGTAGATGCTGGCAAGTGGTTTAATGCTTTTTGGTGTCAAAATATTTTGGCATATGATTACTGTAAGCCCTACAGTTGAGCTGGTGTCTGAAGTGGGTGTTTGTGCTGTGAGTCTGGCTAAACTAGGAGTAATTGTGTAGGTGTTGTGCTGTCCTGAATACTGAAACAGAGCGAAGGAAATTGATAGAAAGACAGACATTTCCTCCGGGTTGTTTGCTTTGTGATTTCTGATGTGTTCTGTGACATATATCTCTCCCCCTGACCCGCTGGAACAGCACCCTCTCTGTGTCACCGGACCTCTTGATTCACAAATTAAACTATGTTAGATTTATCAGCACCATCCGCCACGTCCTTGTGTAAGTTAGTTAATGTTGTTCACAAACTTATAGCAAATTAGATTTAAGACTTAATAAGACTCTGGTTGTAGTTCCATCGTGTAAATCCTCGCTAACTAGCTAGCTCAGAGACTGGCTAATGTTAGCCCTCTGAGCTAGTCTGCATGCATTGCACACTTGCCAGCTAACGAGCTAACTGATGCATTTTATTATTTTAGTTAAAGTAGTCACAATGTTTGTTATTCTGATAGAAATGGGCCTTAAAATGTACAATACTGTAAATGTACAATACATTTATGGACAGTGAATTAAAGCATTGGAACCATACACATCTCCCTCTGTTTTGTTCTGTTTAAGATGCAGCATGAATTTTCCAAGGCAGTAAAGACGTTGGCCTTTTTCAATTCTATATGACCCCAATAAAATGTCTGTTTTTCCATAGATGAATATACAATTTTTTTCTCAGCAAAATAGCCAGATTCAGGTGAGAGAGTAAGGTCAAAATGATTTTACCTGACTGCATTGCCCACAGGACCCAATATTCAATTATAATGATATAATATTTGCCTTTTGGTTGGCAGCACAAAAAGGGAGGGAGGAGGACAGAGAGAGTGAGAAGGAGAGAGGGCAGGATGGATGCATTGTCTAGCTGCATACAATATATATTTGTGTGTGATTGACAGTGCAAAGAGGGAGAGGGGAGGATGGACTGAAAGAGGACAGAGAGAGAAAGAGAGCGAGAGCAGGAAGAGCCAGGTGAAAGAGTGGATAAATAGTGAAGTCAAGATTGATATATGTCACAATCTCATTAGGGCCTGAGCCCCCCTAAAGGTCTGATCCTAGAATAGCCCCTTTTTAGAACAGTGAGCAAAGCTTCAGCTGTCAGTCTCCTCTTAATGGCTGTCCAAAATGTCACATTTTTCATGTTTGCCATGTAACCTAGACTGCACAGTAGCATACATGCTGACAAAAGATCACTGAGTAGAAAAACAGTCACCACAAAACAAAAAGACCCATCATTATTCACTTGCTTCTATGTCCATCAAAATATCTTTGGGGTTAATATGAACACAAAATGTAACCCTGTACTATAGCTCTGACAGTCTTTCTGCACTTCTAAAAAAGGGCATTAAATGGGCATTAAACGCCTTTTCAGAAGCGTCATTCAAATAAATGCCCTAAAGCCAAATAATGATAGTCACAGCCCCAAATGTTTTTATTTATTTCATACCAATCATGATATGTAGAATGGTGACTTCTTTTTTTAGCCACACTTGCTTCGTTGTTCTGGGGATGGAAATATCTCGACAACTGTGTGGTGGGTTGACTTGACATTTTGTGCAGACATTTATGGTACCAAGCAAATTAATATCAACTTAAATGCTGACTTTTCCTCTACCACCACTAGTGGGTGAAAGTTTTCACCCATCCAGTAAAATGTCTCAACATCTGCTGCTCAAATATGAATCGGCTCAAATTTGGGCAGGACTCTATCATTGTTTAAATGTTGTGATGATGACAGACATTTTCAGACAGTCTGTCCAGGGGGGTTGTGCACACAGAAAAAGCTGTGTGAAGAATGAAATAAAAAGCTGAGGGAGAGAAGTTCAAACCTTGCATACCTTCTCACCTGTGCTCACCAGTGCTGCAGCACCACGCTTTGACTTGCATGTAGCCGCAATGTGTTTTGCGCTTCACCTTTAGTGCATGCTGCTGTGGCATGTTGGGGTGACACCCTTAAGCCCATTTCGTTCTTGTTACTTGAATTCTATTTTATTACTTTTTTGATGATGACGATGATGATGACCATAATGGCATCATGGGCACTTTCAGGACCGTCTGTGTGCAAGGGAACATGCAGTTCAATATTATGGCACAGTTTTGCCTTTTGTTTACTTTTTCTTTTTTTATATGCCTTGGTACATTTTGGTCGATTTTTAAATCAATTTCTGTTTTCATGTACTCATATCACGTCTGTATTTTTTTGTGGTCGGGCATTTTAAAATTGAATTCTCAAAAGCCGTTCTGCTCTCTCTTTGTCTCTGTGCGTTCCCTGTTTTTCTACTGTGAAAATGGAACCCATCTCCCGCTCTCTTTCTTGTAATAGGCTCATCTTTCCTTCTCTCTCCGCTCCCTCTATCTTTCGTGAGTCTGAATAAAGCAGCTAATGGTGCATGGAAATGGTGGCAGCACAGTCACGCCGATAGACAGACTCTTTCACTGTTCTGTTTTACTGTATATAAGTGAAAATACACATTTACAAGGATGAAGGGAAGCCATTATTTCTCCCCTCTCATTCATTTATTGTCAGGCAGTGTATAAGCTTGATGACAAATATGTGAATTTAAAAAAAAAGAAATAACACGAGTGTGTTTCTTTTTTATGTTTTATGTTACCTGATAACTGAGTTCTGGTTAGTTTGCTTCTCATAGGGGGAAAAGCCTGTACAGCATGCTGGTTTCAGTTCTAACTCTGACTGACTTTAAGTTTTCCTGTACAGTAATGCAATTTCATTAATAATTTGATTTTGAGGCCTTCACAGGACTTGCTGCTGATGATGATTGTCATAATGACAATGTGTCTTACCTGTTTTCAGGTGTACATTCGTATCCTGGACAATGAGTGGAATGTGTATAGGCGTTACACCGAGTTTAGGGAGCTCCACAACCACCTGAGGTCCCAGTTTCCACAGGTGGACACCTTCAACTTCCCACCCAAGAAAGCCATAGGGAACAAGGTGAGCTAAAAGTGAACTGTTTGTGTGACTACTCCCACTGTGACTGTCTCTCTCTGTCTCCCTGTAGTCTAGTGGCACATGAAGAATAATGTTTGATGTCCTTTATGGACACTGCTGATTGCTGTTGCTATGTCTGCTAAGCTCTCCATTCTAATACTCATGCTATCATCAACAGGGCTGTTTGGAGCATTTGCAGCTTATGTTAAAGTAGGGCTGAACAATAAAACAATAATAATAATTATCACAATATAATTTTTTTCAATAATGATATAACAAATGTTTAATAAATGTTTGATTTTATTCACTTGAGTCATACACGTATTAGGACTTAATTTTCTTTGTTGTTGTTGAGGAAAAAAGGCTGAAAAAGCTTTTACTTAATTTTACCCCTGCATATTTGCTGACAAAGATTTTATCATAATTGTTTTGAATGTTCTGCCTCACGTTTGTGAAGTGGTCCACTGTTAGGCATCAAGTGTTGTCCACTGTGATTTTTGGCCATATTGTCCAGCCCTATGTTAAAGCAGAAGGTTAAGGCATTCTTTACAATTTTTCTCTTTTTTTTTGTTTTGGAAAGGCTAAAAACTCTTTAAACTCCCCAAACTCTAGAGTATAGCTCTTGTATGTACACCAGTTTGGCCTTTAGAGTGTTCCACATTTGGAAAGAGTAGGAGAGTCAAACGGTTAAATCATTTTATCCCTATTGAAGTTAGCAGAGGGAAACCGGAAGTTAGCTGGCTTGATGGCCGAAATAGCTAGTGTGCTTGCTCCTGTAGGGCAGCACAATGCGCAAAATTCGGGTGATTTTATGCCCAGATGTCAAAGTTTTTGGCGTTATGCTCCACGGAGCATAAGAAGGCTTTCCAAAGAGTGTACAGGGGCCCCCGTCTCCAACTCTGTATCCAGTTCTCTTTATACACACATGGGTTAACCACCACCAGTTCCCTGCAGTCACTTTATCACTCCTCCTCTTCCATGTTCTTTTTCTATTTTGCTGACACACATGCAGCCTCACTCTTCATCTATAAGGGACAATTGCTGCTCCAGGTCCCCATGGCTCATTTACCCCTGTAGTTACCAGAAGAACAACCAACTCTCTCTCTCCTTTCCTTACCTCTCGTCTCTCCCCCCTCCTCTTCATCCCGTTCTGTCCTGTCTCCCTCCAGCCTTTGGGGGATAATTTGGTTCTGACCCCGATTCTTTGGCTGGTTGGATTTGACACTGCCACAGCCAAGAGCGTGTGGTCTGACTCCCCACCTTCAAAGACACTGCGCTTTCACGGCTAGAAACTGGACCGAACGCTGAGTTGCAGGGGCTGCAAATGTAAGATGAGGTTGTGTGTGTGGGCGCACGCGCGTCTGCATGAATGTGTGGGATCATGTGAAAGTGCATGTGTCTGTCAAAGGCCTTGACAGTCAGAGTCATTGTGTTCTGGAAAGCTCTCTGAAAGCCCATTACACTGCAGGTCTGTGTGAATTATTGGTTTTTTACCATTTCCAGGAAATCAGCCGGCACTGCAGAGAAAGAGCCCTGGCTTTGTTACTCTCTGACCACATTTTAAAGCAGGGACACCACACGTTGCTGGAAAGATCAGCACACAGGGAACCCTTACCTTACTCTTCCTGTAACGTCTAAAGATTTTATCAGAGTAACTTAACACCAATCTGACCTCCAGTGGTTGAAGTTGCGCCTAGTTGCGGTGATGTCAAAATGTACTCAGGATGTGGTCAGTACATTGTGATGTCACTGTTATGTGTGGTCAGAGGTGCAGCAGACTTTTTGGAGACCAGCTGTTGATCCACTTCTCTTCCAGTTTGATGCTAAAATCTAAAATTATATAGACAAGACCCTGAAATCTCTGTCCCTTTCTTGTTTCAGCTTACACCAACCAGGGGTCCATTTCACCAAAGCCGTTATTTTGCGAGCACTGCTTGCACACCATGTTGCAAAGGGTAGCATCATCGTGTTTCACAAATGATTGTTGCTCAAAAACTTCTGATTTTTTTCATTTGTTAGACAGGGCTGTCACTTTCTCATGCATGGGTCACAAGTATGGCATTTGTTTTAATCAGAGAAATGAACTAGAGGAAATTAACTCACACGCTAATTTGGCCAAATCTGGATGCAAATCTTTGAACTTGACCTTACATTATACTTTGTTTATATAGTCATTTTATATTAGCTACATCTGGTTTCCTATGAACACTATGAACAGCACTGAATTACAGAATGACAAATAAATAATAAGTAGTAAACAGTAATAGGTGGATGTTAAGAGTCAGAGTTACTGGGTTGCTATACAGTAATTTTTCCTGACAGTGTGTGTCAGACTGTTAAATTTGCTGCCAACTTTCTTTTCACTTTCAACAAAGTATAGAGTAGGCAGAGGAGAATCTTTCAAAAACCACAAAGAAGTGGATATTATCAAGTCCTGCAAACTGTAAAATTAATAAAATTTAATAGATTCTTGAAATGTCTGAAATGAACTGCTCCAGCAACAGAAGTTTGGGAGAAACATGCCAGCAAAAAACAGAGCTCAAGGCTTTGAGGCCAGACTGAAATGAAATGAGTGAGCAGGTGGAAGGCTTTATAGCTTAAAGATTTGATAAGTACAATATTGGTGAAGTATGTGTGTGAATGTTTAATGTGTGTGTGTGTGCGTGCAAGACAAGAATTTCTCCGTGAAAGCTGAAGCTGCACAGCATAAAAGAGCAGTTGTGCTCTGCGTGTGTGTGTGTGTGTGCTCGGAGGGTGTGTGTGTGTGTTAAAACACTGCTGTTCTATCTGAAAAGGCCTGTGTTTGTGCCTGTCTTTTACTTAAATAGAAATGGTGAAATTTTAAATAGGCCTTAAGATGCACTAAAGTGAAAGATAAACAATGGATTAAAATAACACTCATATTACAAATAAAGATTTTGAAAACAGTACAGAAGATTCTGTCTTAATTTAATGTTTTTTGTAGTTCGCAGTTATAGATTATGATAAATGTTGCTAAAGCAAAAAAAAGGAAAAGAAAATCTAATTAATTTAACTGTAACCCTCCCAATAAACAGACACATGTTCCCTGGTGTTCCTGTACTACTGCCATCTTCACTTTTTGCTTGTTTCAGGGATGTTGACACCTCAGCTGCCTGGTCTGTGATTCAGGATCCTGGTCCTGCTGCATTGTTTTAAAACTGGGAGATGATGTATAAAATGGTACCCTGTGCACCCAATAAGCTTCCTTTGAAGCTACAGTAAGAGGGAGCACTCTAACCAAAGTCATTAACATCCATTGTAATGGACTATGTGTCACTGTCCAAAGGCTGCACTGCTTTTAACTGGCTACCAAGGTTAGCATCTTAGACGTCAACCCAGCTGACAGAAACAGAATGTGTGGCTTTTTGGTTACAAAGACACATTTACATTCACTGTTCCTCACCAAAATGTGTTGTGCCTACACAAGGTACCTTTAACCCAGCGGTTTTCAATAGGTGAGGCGCGCCTCCCCTGGGGGGCGCCAAAGAGCGACAGGGGAGGCGCGAGTCAGTTTATAATACGCGACTTTGTTTTTTTTTTTTTAAGTCCCGTTAAAACAGCACGGGTTGCGGGTTGCGTTTTTTGGGGCTTATTAAAAAAAAGGGTAGCTTGTTAGGAAAATCTGACAAGCAACTTTGTTTTCTTTACATCTATCATAGTTGCTGATACTGGATTAGCCCACATAAGCAGAGAGCAGTCTGTTTTCTTTCGTTTTGAATGGTTCTGTTTAAAAGTATAATGGTCACGGTTGCCGTTTTCTCAATCTCCAATACATTGATTGACACTGTCTGCTCCCAGCTATAGCCAATCAGTGCAATCATATAAGTGCTGTGGCGTAATTCGTCAAAACATTCAGCCAATTCGGCAATTTCAGCGTTATGGAGGAGATCCACAATTCCCAGATAATTAAATATTTTAATAAATAGGCCTATGTGAATTAGCTACACTGCACAAACCAAAAGTAATCCTACCCAATCGGATGAAGAAGGGTTGACTCTCCCCAGAACATAAAATCTTCATTTCATTTTATTTTCCGTGTTTGCATTTATGAGGAAAAAACAATGATACGAATGTGACCGTTCTCTGGAAGCAGCACTAAAACTTTCACAGAGCCTAAACAGAAAGCACAAAGCCTTTCTTTAAAGTGAATTTGAAGAAATAATTTTTTGAAATAATTTTATCTTAATTTAAACCTTTTTTGTTCAGAAAGGTTTTTGATCGTTAAAAAAATTCATGAAAAATATGTGAATCTGTTCGATCTGAAAACATGCCTTCAATGCAGTTGACTGTTAAATGTTGTGTTCTGTGAACAAACAGCGTTGTCGTTCATTGATCAGGTAGAGCTGTCCATTGTGCTGATTTTGTTCGAGACGCTTTTTTCAACCGTCAGGTGTCGTCGTCGGTAGCTTTGGCGCCGATTACACGTTAAAGGGATAGTTCACTTCAAAATGAAAATTCTGTCATCATATAGGCCTACTCACACTCAAGTTGTTTCAAACCTGTATGAATTTCTTTCTTCTGCTGAACACAAAGGAATATATTTTGAAGAATGTCAGTAACCAAACAGTTAACTGGAACCATTGATTTCCATAGTATTTTTTAGTAAGTCAATGGTTCCAGTTAACTGTTTGGTTACTGACATTCTTCAAAATATATTCCTTTGTGTTCAGCAGAAGAAAGAAATTCATACAGGTTTGAAACAACTTGAGGGTGAGTATATGATGACAGAATTTTCATTTTGATGTGCATCCCTTTAAGCATGTTTTGACTTGTTGACTTGTGGTTAGGCATATGCTACTGATGTTCAGTGATTTTAAAAGTAGCCTCAATTAGGCCTGCATGAAAATTATTTGCTGTTGCAAAGAATCATTTATGAACGCACTTAAAAAAAAGAAAATAAAATGTCTTCAAATAAAATTTAAAAAAAATTTGTTGTTGATCAGACAATCAGTTGTTATTGAAACTCATCATTGCCTGGAACACACAAAAGATGGCATTTACTGCAGTGGTGTGGGTTAGGGCAGGCAGACAGTGTTTTGGGGAAGGGGGGGCTCGTCTGTTCTTACCTACTCTAAGGGGAGGCTCACATTCACCCAATTTGAAAACCCCTGCTTTAAGGTTTAAGGTTTGCATATGTTTCTGACGCATTGCTTATAAAAATGCTGCACAATTTGAAATACTTCAAATTAAATTTCACATTGTCATTTATATCGATGCGCAAGTCAAGCTTTTTACTGGCACACTGTGTGAGATCAGCAACACTCAATGCTTGGCTAGCTCCCTCTTCTCATTCTTAAAAAGGACAGCTATGGGACAGGTGCTGTTGTAAGAGCAGCGTCATTTAAAGGCAGTGCAATGTGTGTGGGTTAATGAATGTGAGAGAGTGAGCGGTAGAAAGTGGCGGAGAAGGCAAGCGAGTAAGCTGGCAGTAAACATGCAGTGTAGGTCACAGTGCGCCCATTAATAAAAGTCTGTCTGTTGTTTCCCCAACTGCTGGAAAGTTAGCAGTTAGCGTTAGCTAACATCTCCCTGGACCCTGTGCTTCAGACTCCGCTCTGGAAGCTGAGCGGGACTGGACAGGGTGGAGTATGTTTATAGTATGTTTTTAAGAGGAAAGTATATAACACTATGATGAACACACACAGTGGGGAACAGGATTAGAAAGCCGAAATAACCGACATGGTAAAATTATGTTGGTTAGAGGTTCTGAATTTCAGTTTCAATTGCTTTTCAATAAATCTTCTAGCCCTACTTCCAACCTCTGTTGACAGCTTCTCAGAATATTTAGTCAAAGACTAGGACAAAACCTGTGTTGATAAAAAGTGTTACGTCTTCTTTCCCAGTCCATCTGTTTCTGCTTTTGTCTCCCTCTCTGTTCATGTATATAGATATAGAGTTGTATAGTATATTCATCTCTGTTTTTGCTCCTCTCTGTATTTTCACCTCTTTCATCCATTACAAAGTGACACTTTCTCTACAGAGTTTTGCAAATCCAAAGCTGACTCTGATACATACACATGCCTCTCACAGGCCTCTCACTATTATGCGCGGCTAATGATGGAGAAATTTTAATGTTAGGAATTGGTGTGATGTGAGACGGAGAGACCTTCAAAAGCCTTTTAACGGCACCGTGAATATCTGCTCTGCTGCGGTTCGCTCTGGCAAGGATGAAACACACAAACTGTCAGTGGAGATCAGGTTGCAGGGGGAAATGTGTGCACGCACACCCCTTACTAACTGTATTACATGACAAGGACTCAATTTCATCATCGCAGACACACCGACACAGACACACATACACACTTCCTAAAATGATTGACAACTCAGAGAGAAACACAGCTGCAGTTGTCAAACAGCATCTGCTCTGCTATGGATATAAGTCATTAGAAATCTTATGAGAAAAAAAATCATACACAGACCTATCACATGTAACAGCTAACCTGGGTGCATACACACACACACACACACACACACATTTTGCAAGATTATCTATGCTAACACTTGACTTCTCAGGCAGCTTGCATGCCAGTGCCCTGTGATTGGACTGTAATCTCCTTCCTGGTGTGGTGTATGGACTCATCACTAAACAACACAGGAACTCGTGAGGAAGGTGAATCATTGAGGTGTAAACCGGAAGTGGGCTTAACTCCAGCACTCTACATGAATCACATGTAACATCTGACGGGTCAGGAATTTTAACCAGTATGGAATAGGTATGTGTATCTATTGTGAACCTTTAGTGAACAATCTTTGCTTTTCCCCAGTCATATAGTAAAGTTTCAGTCATTGTAGAGTTTGTGTTGATGCATACTAGTAGTACATGTTACTGTAGGTTCTGCCCGTTGCTTTGATGTTTCAGTTGCGTACATCCATTTACCTTCTCCTTGCCAGCGGTTTCCATTGTGATATTCAAAAAACGAACTGATCCTCCGGTTGTGGTAGACTGGAGAACCATTTACTTGAACTTGTGTTTATCCTGTTACTGTTTGAGTTTACATTGACACCTTATTTTAGCCAGTTGGAAATCAGCCAAATTTTACAAGATGCCATACAATTGGATCCATTTTCTGTAGATGAATCTGGGTTGTAGGTGGAAGTTGACAAGCCGCCATACTTGCAGTGGCACCTCTCTTGTACACCTGTAATCTATTTAAACAGTTTCAGTTTTAGGTGATTTTGCCAAAGATCTGTCATGTAGAACCTGTTAATGTCATTTATATATAATAGTTCGAATCTGCAAAACTTAAACTTCTAAATTAAATTTAGTCCTATGAAATAAATAAAATAATGATGCCTTTGCTTGAGAGCACAATGCATAAATCAGTAGCTGGATTGGTCTACACCCCGTCCCTCTCCTAGCTCCGGATCGGTTATTTTTCTCAGATTACGTGATCACTTGAGAGATTCACATTAAGAAGGAGTCGTTTAAATGTGTATTTTTTCTCTGAGAGCTTTTTTATTCCAAAGTTTGCTCTCTGTAATTCTCAGAATACAGATTCATATAGTAACCTTATTCCTCCGCTTTAATGAGGTCACAACGATACACAGCGTTCAGGATTGATGTTACCTCGATTTCACCTTGAACCATGAAGTAAAAAATGTGATAAGTGAATAATGTGCATTTCAGGGAACAGAAGCTTCATTGCATTTTTAATATGTACAACTCCAGGTCGAATTCTGGTAAGTGCAATTTGAAATTGTGTAGTAGCCAGCTGAGAGACATTAGACTCATTTATCTTCAGGATTAATGCAGGATAGATGCAGAGCTAAAACTTGGAGCCAACTGGCTCATTAAAAAACATTTAGCAAAGATGCTTTGTAAAAATTCCTTCAGATAGTTTGACTCTTTCCGTACACTTACTGGGTGACTCAAAAGGTGTGATGTGTAAGATATGGCCAGAATTTTAGTTTGAAACATTCAGAAAATTAAACCAAATGTATGGCTCAGCCTCTTAACATTGCTGACTGTGATGCTTGTAGACATCATGTAAATACTGTTGAGGGAATCATCATTTGGCTTCATGTCATTTAGAAGGAAAGTGGCTCTCATGTCACAACCGCCAGCGGCAGAGTTGACCCCTGACAGTGGTAAGTGTGGCCCTGCAAGGCCTAGTCCCCATCCAGACTTTGCCTCTTTGACTCATTTGTGCATCTGTGTCTCTCAGTCCTGTTGATGATGTTGCTAATGAGACTATCCCTCTGTGTTTCCAAAGTCTAGCTTTAGGCTAGACTGTCCAGCTGCATAACCTAACAATACAGATGATGTTACACACACACAGATGCACAGATGCAGTTGCACACACACTGCCTGTGACAGCTCTTAACCAGCTGATTTGTCAGGGGCCTGGCCAGGCATAGAGGCTAAATGTTCCCAAGTTGTGCCTCTCAAATCTCTCCTGATGCTAACGCCAACACAGAGAGGGGTCAGAATGATTATATCAAAGGCACATTTTTGTCAGACCCCAGAGTACAGCTGTCAGGTTTTCTCACTGGCCTCACCTCATCCAGATTTTATGGCTTATGTCCAAAGGCATGTGCTGTACTTTTTTTGTTCTCCGCCCTCAATATAAATTTTTCTCATTTGCCCACTTGTGTCACTGTCTCCCGACCTGCTCTTTCAAGACACTCACCTGCCTTAGGCTTCGACAAAAATCGCTTAATTTTTGGTGTGCCTTTTATCTTTCTTTGTTTTTTCTTCCCACAAATGGAGCCTTTGTGGTTTTCTGTTCCCAGGAGCTACAAATTCAAAGAGAGACAGAATGTGAAGGAATTCTTAGGCTCGAATGCTGTTTGTTCCACAAGAGTGACCACTCTCAGTCAGCATGTCCATGTTTAGTGAGCGGTCATACAAGACTGTGTTTAATGTGTATTTTTATTCTTTCACGTGAACAATTGCGGGTAAATAAGATTTGACAGCAATTATCTCTGTAGCCCCACAAGCCGCTGAGCTGCATCAATGTGGTCGTGTTTGGTAGCAGCAGGGCCAAACTGTTTCTTGGCTCTGAGCACTAACTTCCTCGAATCTCTAGCGATTGCCTGGCAAAGGCTCCCAGCTACGCAGTTGACACTGGGTTTCAGGATCGTTTCTCTCCCTCACAGGATCGGACTTGTGATCACATGTATTTATCATATCACACTTGTTCGGTTCACCTTGTCCATTTTATTGAAGGTGAAAAGCAGGCTTATTGCTTAAGTTATCATCTCCAGTCAGCCAATTGTACACTTAACTCAATAACAATAATCAAGTCTACACAGAAACGCTTACTTAAACAAGATGACATTTAGTTAGGGAAGCAGACACCAGCTGAAAACGATGATAACAAGCATGCTTCCTTGGATACCAGATATTTGTTTTAATGAAATTTACGACAGTGGTAATTTGAATTTATGGTTTGTGATGATTACAGTAACGTTATATAAGAATTCTGAATGGGGATGGCATCCGTAAAAATGGCACGTAGTTGCCCCAGCTGCCCATACAAAGAGAGAGAGAGGGGAGTCCCAGGGCTGCCCTGATTAATTAATCAGGAACTACAAAGTGAATTATTAACCAGCCTTAGTATGTTGTGTTCACATATTATGCAATATACATGTTTTGTGCTTTTAATTATGACAAGGAGACATTGCAGAGGCCTTTTTCTGAGCAATTTTCCGAATCACCTGTGATGTTTTATGCATGCCCTGAACCCACAGTTTGATGTGTGTTAAATCGCGGCATCGAGAGAACAGCCTGTTCAGCTTTGCTGTGGTCCAGTGTGGGCTGACTTGGTAGAAAGTGTTGACCTTGTTTTGTTGCCAGCGTCTACCAATGCTGTCCGCTCTCATTTAGTTCAAGCGTACTGTAGGTTTGAAATCAGTGCGCGGGTTGTTGTTGTTCCTGTGTTGTTTATTTTGACTGCGCAAGTTAAGCGAAGAAACTTTTTGTTTTTCCAGAAAATGCCCATCAGACACCAAGGCCTGATTTACATGGAGAAAATGACAATGTTTGCTCGCAGTCTGCTTGTTGTAAGTGTCTGAATTGCCAAGACAGCAGCTTATTATGCAACCAGCAAGTTTGGCCTGGGACTTCCATTACATGGCTTCCCTACATCCCTCCTCTGTCTCTCCTCTCTGTAAAGCCGAAAAGCTACAACAGGAATATGAATCACTGTAAACACATTTCAAGCAGGATCGAAAGTCTTGGTCAGAAGCATTGATTTTCTGTTTTGGAGAGGAAAAAAAGTGGTTGATACCGTAGGGTGTAGTTACTTTTCACTTCTGAAAGTGTTTTTTGTTGCCAGGCAACATTTAGTTCTTCAGACGAGCTATTTGGAGTTTTCTTCTCTCCCTCAGAATTGAATGGTGTAAAGCTGGCAGCAGATTCACCGAGCAGTTGTGGAGACCCCGATGCAAATAGGACTGCTTTATGCTTCTCTTCCATTGACAGCTCCCCTCTCCTCTCCTGCTTATCTGTTCTCTCTGAAGAAGTGACATTTAGCAGTGATGTGTGTGTTAATACTGTACGTGTACTTGCTCGTGCATATACATCCAGTCTCTCTCTCTGCCATTACACGAGCATTTCACAATCCCATATAGAGGTGCATTTCGTGCACATAACCACAAGGCAAACAAACGCTGCCGACAAGCATGCATACAGAAATGTCTTATCTTGCAAACGCCTCGCTCATGTGCCGGTACAGCAAGAGAAGAGGTGGTGGGGGTGGGGTGGGGGGGATAAACGAGGAAAGAGCAGTGTTGATACAGCGGGATGTAAGCAGACAGATGTAAGAGGACAGAATCAGCCTTGTACCTGCATCAGTATGCCACAGTAGTTTCTGCTGTGCCCTCTCCTCCTCGCTGCAAACAAGACACGGCACCTTCAGCCCTCCTCTCTCTCTCCAGGATGAATCTGTCATAATGTCCATTAATGTTATTACTGCTCTGACATCCATGAAAGCAGTCGGGGGTGTCCGTTGTTGTGTTGACATAGCATGAAACCCACGCTAGCATGCACAGCCTAATCTGACACATCAGATTTACCCGGTCCTATCGTGTCACCCTGCATGCAGCAGAGTTTAGTTATCCACTCCTACTCTCCTAAACTTACATTCATATTCACTACTTGGGGCAACAGTGAACGTCTTCTCTGCTCCCTGCATTTTAAAACTTCTCTCACTCTCTGACCACTGTACTGCAAATCGTCTTCCAATTTTTTATATCCAATCAGCAAAATGTGAGTATACTGTACCATGAATATCTAGCCAAAGGCAGCTGATGTGCCTCTGTAAACTGAGTATGCTTTTGTGGCGATACCAAAATTCTTCTCACCACATTTTCTACCTGTTGTTATACACAGCTTTATTTGGATGCAACGTGATGGGAAGCCAGTGAGGGATCATTTCCTAGTGGCTGCACAAGTGACTACCAGTGGTTTGGTTAGGGTGGCTATACAGATCTGTGTAGAGCTTGGAAAAATAATGGGAAATCTGTGGTCCTTTCCCATTTGGTTGGATTCATATGCAACACATTTCAAGGATAGTGTTTGTCACCACTAGTCTTCAAGTTCACCACAGTGCATTATTTGCAGTTCTTGTTCTCACTTGCAGGGAAGAACCTTCCTACAGGTTATAGCTCTTAGTGTTCAGAGGCAAATTAAACATAATTAAAAGTCACATTTTTACCACCATAATGTAGAATGTACTTAAGGTTTACACTTTTTTCTGTTTTATTTTTTATTTTCAGCAATAGATATCCAGATTGTTCTAAAAGATACATTTTTATTGATTTATATGAGTTTATATGTCCATGCATGTAAAATTTGTTGTGTTTCCAGCTGCAAGAAAATGCTGATCACCTTAGTTTTCAGTGGTGTAGTAGTAGTGCAGTTGACAGCTCAAAAACTCGTCTTTTTACAGAACTTGAAAAAGAAATTGAAAACCTAGAATGCAAAAGGGTTACAATACGAGCCTCAGTTTGTTTTATTAATATCATATTTTCTTCTGGATTGTAATAGATAAAGTCAACATAATGTAAATGTGTCAATTCATCAATTAGTTGTTCTTAATTGTAATTGTTTTTCTCTGTTGATAAAATCAAACCTCTAAATGTAATGTTGTAGACACCTTCCGCAAATCCCACTTGCCAACGTGTACTGGTTTATGTGTATGAATTTTATTTTATATTATGCACAGTGCTGTATTTTATCTCTTTATTGCCGTTATAGATTATATTGTCTGCCTTGTGGCAAGCCAGTTTTCAAATCAGGGGCAGTGCAGTCTTGAATTTCATCATATTTTTATCAAAAGCATTTCTGGTAGTACAAGGGTACTGTGAATGTCACTGCACCAGGGAAAATAGCAGGTTGCTTGTTGAAAACAAATGCGAGGAGTCCCCATAGGCCTCTTATTTTAACAATTTATAAACCAGCACTAATTTCACCGCACTCGTTGATTAATGAATTTGGACCGGCCTTGTGTTGTCACTGCTTTAAAAGTGGTTTTTGACATAATGTCGACTACACAAACAGTTTATTCTTCTTGTACAGAAGAACCAAATTAGTATTTTAAGACAAGACAATTAAATTCACTTGGGTGTTGGCATTTTAGATCAAAAGAGAAGCAGCAGTTTCAAAAACAGGAAGGAGTTGGCCTCCTACAATGGCTGTTTGTTCCAGTCCCAAGCACCAGAGAGTAAAACGAAACACTGCCCAGGCTTTGTTCTGAGCCTTGCTGGAAACTGATTAGCCATGCTAGCACTGGCCATGTGGCTCTGTGCCTCTGCCTCCAGAGTTGCTCAGTGAGATGCTTAAATGACTGTGCCTGATTTTTTTTTTCTTCAACATCAGCAACCAAATGACAAAATAAACACAAATATTGAGGTGTGTTAATCCTCAAAAATGCATGTTTTTTTTGTGTGTGTGGAGCATCGCTTATCATGGGAGATATGGGATTTAGCGGCATTATGGAGAATTCAAAGTGTTGTTTTTAACTACAAACAAATGGTGTTTGTACTGATAGAAGGAAAGCTCTGAGGGACAAATCACAGGAGACACAGGAGAGTCTCAGGTCTTTAAGTCACAATATGCAACGTTTTGCCTGGAGGCAACATGTATTTTGTGAGAAACACCCTCCTCCCTCTGAACTGGGCAGCTCACACCTTGATACGTGTCAGTCATATTGATGAGCTATCTAACTTGAAACGCCGTTTGGCCCGAGGCTGAGGGAAGCAGCATTCTGTTCAACACTGAAGAAACTGACAGTCAACACAACCAGTCTGTTTTAATAACGCAGTGACGTTGAGGATGTTTATCTTGTTTTGGAACAGGGCTTTGCTGCTGATTTTGTAGTAGTTTGCTGGTCTTTGGTTTTGTCATCTTTTCCACCGTCAGTCTTGGTTCTGCATGTGACTGCTAGCTTCAATACCGCAACCCAGCTGAGTGGACACACCTACAATCAGTATTGTACAGCCAAAAATCCTTTGAACATTGAAAGAAAACCAGTATCAGCCAAATAAGGGTTGTTGAGAATGGCACGTAGATGATATTTAAAGTATACGTTTTTTTAAGACTTGGATCTTATTTTCATGTTTTTTTTGGGTCATCATCATAACAAGTAAAAGTAACGTATTCATCACATTAAGTTGACCTACTGTTTTTACTGTACCGTTATTACAGTTTTACTCTGCAGTGAGGAATTATTATTGACATGTCAGGTTTGTTCATTTTACCTCCAAAAACTGGTTTAGATGATCTGCCTTAAGTGTTGGCTTGTTTACAACTAGTCTGACTGCATGTATTTCTTTCCCCGTTGTGCTTTGCCATAGCACTGTTGCCGTGCTCTCTACTTTGTTGAGTACGATGTTAGAAGAACAGATGGCTTAAGCTATGAAAATTAGACTCAGCTGTAATAATAACAGATTGCGTGGCCACCTGAACACAATCCTGACGTATTTTCATCTTTTAAGGTGATATGGCAAAACTTTTAACAAACCTACTGCCTACTTACCTACGCATCCAGCAGATTCAAAGCAACACTGGTATTCATTCTCCATATTAACTCTCGTTATTGCCCTGGTTTGGTGTCCATCAAGTACTGAGGGAAATATCAAGCTCTTTAGCTGCTAAATGCTTCATTATGATCCCCAGCTGGTAACTAACTGTGTCTGTCTCTGCCGTGGATTAGTGGATTGTGGATTTTAGCTAGAAACAGCTGCCTGTTGCATCTGAAAACATTACCGATGGGAGTGGTGAGAGTGAACCAAAGCGGGAAAGTTATGGGCCGGAAAAACCAAAACAATTAGCTTAAAGATGCTATAAAGCTGAGGGGAACTGCAGAATTGGGTAATAATGCTTTGTTGGTTCATCACTATGAGCGTACCCTTTCACATTACACGTTAGATGTAGTCATGTGATCCATTATTATCCGTTATTTTAATGTGATATAAAGTTGCATGTTGCAGCTTTAACCTGAGCCTTTCCAATCACAGTGTTGCCTATAATAACTTTATATTCTCTCTTCTTCCCTGCTGTGTTTGTCTCTCTCTCTCTGTCTGCAGGATGCCAAGTTTGTGGAGGAGAGGAGGAAACAGCTGCAGGGCTACCTGCGCATGGTGATGAACAAACTGATCCAGACACTGCCGGAGTTCACAGCCCACCCCACCAAAGAGACCCTGCTGTCTCTGCTGCCTTTCTGTCTGTAAGTGGACACACACAGGCATGTTTGATACCCCATCTAAGCTTTTCATGTGAACATGTGTAGTGTGCGTGGGTGAGAGAGATTCAGGAGAAGGATGCCAGCACATGTGTGCAGGTGCAGGGCTCCTGTCTGTGAAAGATTGCTGCAATGTTACAGAAATTTGAGTGGAGGAATCCAAACAGGAACAGCCGGGGAATGTGATAAAGGGAAAGAAATCAGGGAATGTAAATATCTTTTTAACTTTCTTCTTATATTCAGAGGATGAGATGGAGGTTTTTAGTTGTGTTTTGCGTGCAGCAAACACAAATATGGTGGAATCCATATTATTTATATCATTAAAAAATGTATAGCTGCTTTTTAACCCTGCAGAAATCCCATTGAATGCTCACTCGACATCTAAAAAGGAAAAACTGCCTGCTAGCTTTGGCAGTAGTTTGTATGTATTATGCCAATTTAATCTATGAGATTTTCAGTAAGAATTAGCTGCTACAGCTGTTGTGGTAGTCATTGTTGCAGAGTACAAACAGGGAGGATTAATGTCATTGAAAATGCCAAATCCCTTGTAAACAAACTTCAGTGTTTCTCTGAATTTTATTCTCATGCTCATATTCACACATACAGCGTATATGTTCTCTCACACACACACACACACATTCACACACACTCAGACTAGCGAGTGTGAAAGTGCATGATGCCTCAGCTGCCCACCTAACTACCAGGCTACATCTGAAAATGAGATGTTCCAGTCATTTCCTGTCAATATTCACATCAGTTTCCACTTAACTGTGATCAGTCAGCGAGCGTGACCTGTCACACTGGAATGTCATTTCCTCTCTGGAGACATCTGAGTCATCGGGCTAAGGCAACAACAACGACAACAACAACATAGCTGACATAGATGTATGCGCTTCACTTCGTGGCCTTGTTTAAAGCCACTATGTGATTATAGCCTTTTACAAATAACTGTCATGGCATCAGTTTTACTAAAAAAACAACACAAGCTAAAGGTGAAAATAGTTGCAGTCAGTATGTTGCTTTCAGCCCATTCATGTTTCATTTGGTCAAAACAAATTCCAATTAGTTTGTTATTTAGTTTAGGTTGGTTTGAAAGCTGTCACTTGAATTCTGGTGCTGACCAAATAACTGGAACAAGACCACCTAAAGGATTGGGCCTCAATCAGGGTCCAAATAAGGCTCTGTTACGGAGGAAGGCAGAGCAGACCAGCCGCTGTACTGTGTGATAGTAAATATGTGCTGTTTCAGTGGATAAACTTCTAAATCCATCTGCTTGTTGTGAGAACTGTCTAGGAAGAGATCTACATAATTGGCCAAGATCTGGTAACCATGGTAACGCATCAGCATGTGATTGCAGGGATTTTCCCAGATACATCACGAAGGAAAAGAAGTTAATCAGAGGTGTGCTGTTCTTTTGTCCTACTCTCAGCCCCATTCCCCCCTGTTCTAAATTAATTATGACATGAGAGAAAATCAATCAGATCAACTCATAAACTGCATTACAGTACAGCATGGCCTGCTTTCAGTAGTGGTAAGAGAAGTAATAGGATCATTTACTTGAGCAGCATTACCACAGTGTAGAAATACCCTGTTAGAAGTAAAACACCTGCAAGTATTAGCATCAAAATATACATACAGTAAGTAGTAAAAGTGGCTCATTTCAAAAACATATTAGTATTATAACTATGGGTGTATTAATATGTAAGGATTATTTACATTTTATTAGCAGGGTAAAGTTGGGTCTAATTGTAACTAATTAATATACTGAGGGTTAGCTGAATCTAATAATATTAAATTAGAATTTAGTAGTTGAATGTATTTTGTGTTAATAATCTCTATCTGCAAAGTCACTAAATGGAGTGGAGTATTAAGTAGCATAAAGTGTACTTAAATAGAGTAATTGGGTAAATGTACTTTGCTTGGCTGTCTTTTTGTTTTGTTTTTTTTGTTGTTTAAATAGGCTGGGACAAACCTGTTTGTAGCCATGGTAGCAGTGTGGCTTAAGGGACGGCAGTGTCGTTCCACCACTTTGGTCCAGACTGAAATATCTCAACAGCTATTTGATGGATTGTTGTGAAATGTGGTACAGTTATTCATGAGGCTTAGAAAATGAATCTTTATGACTTTGATGATTAGGTTTGGTGAGTTAGTTTGGTGAGACACTCACTAGTGTCACTATCAGGTTGACATATATGATTTTTAGTAAAATTGTCTGGTAACTGTTGGATTGATTGCCATTAAATTTGGTACAGAAAATGAAAAGACTTTGTTTTTTAGCCTCTTTTTCACTGATCTTTTCCATCACAGAGGGAAACTTTTAAAGACTCATTGTGTAAGTTTTAGTGGCATCTAGTGGTGAGGGTTGCGAAATTGCAACCAGTGGCTCACGATGCATTCATGTGCTCCTCAGATGGTCCCTTTTCCCGAGTTGTAAAGTCGTTCTTCCGACTTCAGTGTGTGTTCATGTGCTCTTAAGTCAGAATGTGAAATCAACATGGACGCTACTACAAAGATGTGTGGGATTAGCATTAACAGAGGGTATAAACGACACACAGTCTAGTTCACTCTACATGGATATCATATTAACCATATTTGAAAGTACATGTTTGCAAAATATGTTATTTCTCTTTTTGCAATAAAGATTTAAAAAGGGAAAAAAAGCTTCTGATTATTCTGACACCACATTAATGCACCGCTCACCCCTCCCTTTACAAGCGCTTAGGAGAAGCTGCGGTGGCCAACACGCTCTGTCTGCTCATGTGGCCCGATATTTGTCCTAGTCCTAATAAACCAGTCGATTACTACTACTAGTACTAGTCCTACTAGTACTACTAATACTAACATTACTACTACTTCATCATTTTCTTAAATTATTGGATTTAAGAGGTGTATTCCATACAATGAAAGTTTAAGATTTAGATAATTTCTTGTGGGAATTTGTGAACTTCCAACTTTAGGAAGTGCTGCATTTGACAGATGGAATATACTAGCAAACAAAAAAATGCGCTAGCCAGTTGTCCATGACAAGAACAACAGTTGTGGAAAAGGAACTTTAAAGGCCCTGCACACCCTCACAGGTGTTTTCAATTAGTCTGGCTGATTAGACTACAAGTTGAAGCAGTGTGATGCTTTGCTGGGAGTTAATTAATCAAATGAGAAATTTAGGTACATCTCCAAAGGCAGTGGTGCAGTAGAATAAAAGTACAAAATAGGCCTGTGTAAACCTCCAAAGCACAGACTGCTCATTATTTAGTCTTCCCTGAGAGATTAATAATCCTGTCTTTCTCATATCTCCGAGCTGAAATAGAAACATTTCTATTGCACGTCTTTGAATGGCATGAATATATTACAGTGTCAAACCAGCAAAGTCTGCTTGAGACTTCATGCCATTACTTTCTTCTCTTCTTCCTACACTTCCTACACAGTTATTTAGAGTTTGTTGTGTATGTTTTAATCCATATGTATGTCTATTCTTACACAGTTACTCCATGTGTTTGTGAATGCCCACATATGTACCAATTACACCTAACTTTTATCCCAGAACCATAGCAGGTTAACCATCGCAACCAGGAGATGTTGTTATACTTGGCGATATGAAAAGCTGATGTTATGGGTAAAATGTCTCTGCTTGTATGACCAAAAAGTCACCTCAGAAAAGGGTGGCATTAAAGTTGAGATGATGCAACAAAAGAACAACCACAGTAACTGCTGAGAAAGTTAATCCAAACACCATGTTAAATGTTTGCGCAACAACTTGTTCCACAAATGCCTGCATTTGATGAAACTTTATGGTGACAGCTAACAGAGAGTTGATAGTAAAGGAGTTGTACTTGCATATGCAGGTCTGTCTTGGTCTGCTATGATCCAGGCTGACACTGGCATTCTCATTACCATTACTCAATGGAATTGCAGCTGACATTGTATCAACACCAATCAGCATACCATAATATAGCTGGCTCGTTGTGTGTAAAGGCATACTGTATGCTCTAGTTTTTGCCAGTGCTGCTCTGAGGTCTGCCGGTGTTGTTATGATATTTGATGCTTTAACATGATGTTACTGTCTAATCTGAACTCCATAACTGCCTGTTCAGTTGGCATGATCAAACCTGTGCCGCTCTAACTTCTTCAATGAGGGCTTAAAGCCCAATTAGTCTGCTCATTAACTTGATGAGGAGGGGGAGGGAAGGAACATGGAAAGGATGCAGAGGTAAGCAAGAAAACTGTTTGGCCCTGAATGGAAACCATACGTAGCTTGATTATGTAACAACCGTGACTGATATAAATTAAGACAAAGTTTGTAAATAGAGGACAAGTCTCAAACAGTAGCGAGCACAAACAAATCAAGGCCTGTCGCCAATATAGTAATTCACTGTCTAAATGGACTTTAATGGAGTGGACATCTACTTTCTCACATTGTTCACTTCATTATGAACATGACCAAATGAATAAATGCCCACAAACAAGCAATGCTACATTATGTGTGTACAGCTAGTTATCCTCAAGACCTCCATGATGTCACCATATTTTGTTGCTGGAAGATTTGTGACCCATAAAAAGCCTATATAAGGGTGGAGAGACTCAAATGTGAGATGACAGATGTTGGGTCGTTCGGGTTGAAAGAATTTTAAGCTGGTTCGAAAATGACAGGAAGCAGTAGTGAGAAAAATGAAGAGGAATGGGACAGAGGAGGATGGAGACATAGAGAGCTGGTCTGAGGTCTTTGGAGGAGACAGAGGAAAAGATGAAGAGATAACAGAGGGGGGAAACAGATTGGGGTTCAGCACTCCAGATGTCCTGCTGAGGCACTTGGTGCTCAAAGGCCAGATGGATCTCAAAACTCCTTAATGATGCTGCACTGACCTAAACTCCTCATGAAAATAGGGTGTACTAACTGGCAGTGTTTCAGTGATAATATTCCAGCCCCCCCACCCAAAAAAGTTACTACTTTCCTTCAAATGTCAGCTTGAAGTTGAGTCATTCAAAAACTATATTCCATGCTTATTACCTGGTTGGATTTTGTCATAATTAGCCACTCAGATTGATATGTGTTGGCAGAAAACTTACTTGAAGATTTCCCACTGCTTTCATTTAACTTAGCAGAAGTTTGACAAAACCACTGACACCAAACGTTCTCACTCTATGGTGTGGCACCTGGCTTTTTAAAGGGAATCAGAGACAACACTTTAATTCATGTTATGCCCAAAACACATATGATTAATTATGAGACTAAATACAACCACTTTGTGTCAAAAATGTGAGTTGAACGTGCCCTAAATACCAACTTGTTCTCATCTCAGGCTTTGAGACAGCGTAGGTATTTTACACAAAAGGTACCCTTCAGCGTACGTATGAAAAGCTGCAGTTTGCCAGTCCGTAGCAACTCAAAGGAGGCTAACCCTGTCTGCTAGCAGGTAAACATTTATGGTAAACATGCATATATTCACTGACTTAGGTTTAGGCACAAACTTCTGTGATGGTTAAGGTTAGGGTTAGGCACTGTCAACACCTTAAACACAAACTTTGCTAGCTAGCTTACCAACACACCAGCTAGCTAGTTAGTGACCGGAAGCGCTAGTAGCGTTTCCAGTCACCTGGATGAGAGGAGACATCTGCGTTGCAGCCTTTTATTTCACAAAGCTCTCACCCAACATCCGGCAGCCTCTTGCTTAGTCACTGTATTTCTCTGCAAAGCTTCCTCTGTCAGCGTCCTCTTCGGTCGTCATCTCCTTTGCCATTAGCCAAAGTTATGTCCATGGTTGCTGCTGAGCCTGGTTATGATTTCCACTTTACATGTTACTTTTCCACAAGCTTTCCATGTTACTTTAACACACCAGTGTTGCTTGACACTTTGGTGGCAAGCTTGCCAACAAAGCTAGACATCAACCAATGCAAGAGCACTTACAGTAACATTACCAATGTCCGAGTGTGTTATCTAGACAGCAATTTATAGCTAGTGTCTAAAGCTCTGCCTGTGAAACTACTTGCTGATTTTGCTCGACAACTTTGCTAACATGCAAATGTGCTTGATGGCCAACACACTGACCTGTACACATCTTTTTGTGCCTCTCCACGCTCACTTTTTCTGGACTTGCATGCCGCAGTTGTCCTCACCTGTCTGGAACAGCAACGGGATCACATCTCAGATTTTCCACCACTTAGTATGCAGCTGGACCTCAACACTTTTAGGGTTTAATCAGAACACAAAGTACACACACTCAGTCTGGGTTCTTGCCTTATTGACCTGCTGCCTCAGAAGAAAAGTGCCTGTGTGCTTGTAAACAAAGGTTGTATTGTGTGATGCCCATTTATGTCTATTTTTATTTTTATCTTTTATTTTATTTTGACTTGTTTAGTTTTTTATACTGAGTGTTGTAATGCAATTTGTTATTTGCATTGAGTACTATACAAATAAAGCTATTAGTAGTGGTAGTAGTTGTGGTAGCGGTGGTAGTGTGTGTGTGTGCGTGTGTGTTGATGCATTATTTTGTTTGTGCATGTCATTACTGTAATTATGCCAATTTTCAGTCAAATTATTAATATTCCTACAGTGCCTGGGAAAGTTATTATCCCGCACAAGTCAATATCATGTCCAAATGGGAGACAAGCACATGCTGAGAGCCGGAAAAAAAAATCTATAAGCCTAACTAATTTAGTACATTTAGCTACTTTACCCAGTTTGATATGAATAAATGAGATAGCTTGCAGTTTCAAGCTTGCAGTTCTCTGCATACTGCCCCCAATTTGGTATGATTTCTGCTGATATAACTCCCCATTGCATCACTGTTTGACCAACCTTGGTCAAATTCAAATTGTGTGACTGCGCTTGATTGAGGTAGCCTGGTGCGGTGGAGATATGGGAATACTTGGTACTTGAGCCACCGCTAAATGTACATTTTGTGCCAGAGGAAAAGAAGTCAAGTTCACCATATTAACTAGGTTCAGGCTGTTCTGAGATTGGCTGGTCACACCGTCCCCCGGAGCTGCTTGATCTTTATGGTTACGACAGGGATACTTTGCAGCCATACATTTTTCATACTAAAGTTTGAATCTTGACTTGTGCTTAGGGCCTCACTGTAACTGTCTCTTCCATGTCTCAGCCTACTTTAACATGACAGAGCCTCCCTGCCCTCATAGTGTTCTGCTTTTTAGCCCCTGCTGCCTCACATGTCAGCATATGGCTCACAGTGACACTTTTAGCTAAAGCACCTCACCATGAGTGCATTTATTTTTGGCACGTGTTGTCCGAGGGGGAATCAAACTCCTAACACTCGACCACCCAGATGCCCTGATAACCTTAATTACAGCTAGACCCAAGCTTGGGTGCGTCATTAAAGAGGCCAGTTCAAAATCAAAAGGGAAATGACCTCTGCCTCTTCACTGTTTTTGAATATTTGTTGAAAATCCCTTTGTCAAAGAAGCATTTAACCTCAACACTCCTATTCACTACTTACAGAATCACTACTTCATCACAAGCAGCAAGTGTGAGGTCACTGTTTTGGGGGTGAAATGCTTCAGAAAAATGAAATGAGAAAGGATTTAACTCCAATCATTAAGCCTCCCTCCTTTTCATTTCCTTCCTTTGACAAGTGCCTCTCATACATCCTCATTGTTATCAGACTTTGTGAGACTCACAGATTATGGGTGTTGTGAAGATGGTCGTCAGGGAAACTAGGGCAATGATGTCATCAAGTGGCCAAGATTATTTCCTCCTGAGAAGTCGAAACATCATCAAGTTCAGAAATTACAACAATGTGCTTCATTGTTTTTGTCTGTGCTAGAAGCTGGAGTCATAATCATCTTCCGCTAACTAGCTTACCGCCTACAGTAGTAACGTTATTTCCAAGGTCAACTACTAGCCTTTGGGATTACAGGATAAAAGATGCCCCTTTCACAAGTAGCATGTCCGCTGTGCAGTATTTCCCCACTGTGTAGAAGCCTAGCCTGGTAATCGAGTTTATTAGGCTACTTTAGTGGCTCTGTTCTGCTCTGTATTAGATTTAGGAAAGTAAACACTCCAACAACACCAGCCACATTTCTCTTGGATAGAGTTCAATTAGTCCTCATCTAAATCTTTTTTTTTATAAAGTACAAAAAAATATTATCAAATATGAAAGCTAAGCAACCAAATATAAAGAAATAAGTAACAATCTGATCTTAGGTTCCTTCTTCTCATTCTCAAAGTATTAGTATTGGACAACAAGGCAAAAACACGTCTGTGCATGTCCCCTATGTTAATCAACTGCTAAGGTTGCTGACTTTTTGCTTGAGACATTTAATTTTAGGCTTTGAGGATCATATCATGTATGTAGCCATCAAGTATGTTTCAGATCCCTTTCACAGGATTCACATTTTTTAAACATTAAAATGTGAGCTGGAGACGACATTTTCAACCAACTCATGGAGCTAAATTTGCTTGGTTAGTCAACTAGCAATAACTGATGAAACAAAATAAAAAAAGTCCCTATTGCTCGCCAAAAATGAGATGACTGCTTGTTAACCACTGTCTGAAATTAAGGAGCCACTGTATTAAAAATGACATCTGCCATTGTCATTGCAACTTGGAAATAGTAACTAAAGGGAGGCGAACAGTCAATTGGATACATTTCCATGTTGCTACTTTATTAGCAATATGGATAATAAAGATTCATGGTTTGATTCATGAAAGTGTTTCCATTTGCTGTTTTGACTCGTCTGGTTTTACAAGAAAAAGTCCTCTGGCATGAGGTGTGCTTAAGCCTCCAGATGCATCAGTGTTTGAAAAATAAACTTATTGATAAACTTCACCAGATGTTCACTTAAATGTCATGGCTCTGTCCTTCTCCTTCCTGGTGTCTCCTATCATCCAGAGACACACCCCAGGCCAACGATGGTGGAGCCAAGACGCCCCGGTCCAAAACTTCATCCCGCTTCCCCAGACTGAGCCGCAGCCGCAACCAGGAAAGCAGACCTGAACCACAAAGTGGCGACCTTTAACTCCAGAGCCTTTGAACTCACAATCTCTCAGTGTAGAGGCTGAGGACGACGATGTTCCCCTGTCCACCCTGGACTGTGGTGCACGGGCTCACAGTGTGTGAGGGCGATCTAACGGACCTTCAGAGCCTTACAGACAAAAAGCCTCAGTCGAGGAGGGGGTGGGGTGGTTGCGTTCACATCGCAGGCCGCTCAGTGACACATGTAAATGTTGCTGTGCATTGCCTGGCTGAGTAAAGGATAAATGACTCCCCCAAGGCTGCCTATAGATGGACCCAATCAAACCTCTTACCTCACTGAGAGACCAAACGGCTCTGTAAACATGCACATGAACTAGCCTGGACTGCTCTCTCTAATCTCAAACACAATGAGATGATGGGGACATGTTTGTTTTTTGTTTTTTCCTACTCTGCTCAGTTTTGTAGTGAAAGTGTATCATGGTCACAGTGCCTACAGTGTTTTGTAGCTGCTTTCCTGCTCTGGATGTGGAGGGAAGGGTGTGTAGAGAGGTGGAGAGGGGGTAAACTAAAGCAGTCACTGGATAATGAACGTTGTTTTTCAGCCAATGTGTCAGCATTATGGTGCCATTATATTTTAGATGAGGGTGATTCACAATCTCTGGCGTGGACCACCGGGCATTGGGCATTCCTTTTTCCACCTTCTGTTATATTATTATGGTTATTACAGATGCTCTGTTGAAAGTATAACATATCTTAATGTCACCAGGGATGCAGCAATTATAAAAATATATTTTAAATTCCACGTAAAGATGATATTAAAGGATTAGGGGTAAGCACCACTGATAAAATCATAATCTCTTAGGCACTGTATGGAAATTGTTGAGGTGGGGAGGTGAGTTGAATCTTGTATTTTAATTTTCTTGAAAAAGCAAGAACCTGATGTTTTCTTTAGTCCCTTCACCTTGACTTAGGAAAAAAAACCCTGCAACACCCTTCTCCATATATCTCAAAATATAGTACTGGATTCTTACAACTCATTGCACCATTAATAACTAAAAGAAGCAAAGCATAAATAATGTAAGATAGTGTACTAATTTAAATGCTATTATTAATGGAAACAGACAGGAGGATTGTTCCATATGGAGAAGCGTACCTTTATGGCCCGCTGTGTACACTTTTTATCAATAAAGTAACCTTTCAAGCAAATGCTTAAATATAAATTTATAAAAGACCATTTATAAAAGGGTATATTAAAAATGTTCTCCCAACCCTCCCCCTTTTCCTTTAATCATTTTTGGACAGTCCCTTAAAAGTTCATAAATAGGCATACATTCTCCTCAAAAATATCTTTCTTCAGTTTCAGATTCCTGCTGTGATGTCTATGATAAATATATTTCATAAATATTTTTGAGCAGAACAGAAGGGAAACACTACTTTGCCATTGAAATAGATGAGCAAGCTGTGTTTCGGTAGGTATACCCTCCACTATATCACATAAATAAGGGTCTTAATGAAAGGTCGCTGGTTATACTAAAAAACTCACTCTTTAAAGATTGTTTAACTAATGTGTCTTAGCAGTATTTAATGCAGCGTTATGTTGCAAATGAATGTTTTAATGATGACTAAACACTTGAAGAAAAGCTACTTGTTACAGTGCAAGGAAAGGGCTGCTGAGCATCAAGTGTGTGTAAAACAGAAGCTCATGCATATGTATGGATCACCCAGGAGTAGTCAGCGACTATGTTCAAACGAGGACTGATTGTGTTGGAAGGGTTTCAGAAAACTTGAATCGAAGGGTCGGCTCGCAAAATGGTAAACACTGTTCATCGTCTATGAGGGGAGATGAACAAACAAGGCTTGTGGGTTTTAATTAAGTTGTTATTCTTACACAAAAGTGACCCTCACAAGTATCCAACTACTGGTAAACACTGCATAGTGTTGTTTGGAAATGCTCACAGGGATGCCATCAAATAAAGGTTTCTGTTAGACTTCTATGAGACCTTTTACACACAGATTCTGTCTCTGGTCAACATGTAAAACATCAGCATGGGAAAGAAAATAAGATATATACTGTCTAAAGCTTTTAATGAATTGATTTCACATGTCATTCTTTTCAGAAAAATGGATATCTTATGATATGGATATTTTATTAAAGACTATTCTCTGCTGTGATAAAGTAAAACTAAGTAGAATTGGTGATATTTTAAGTGTAGCACTGCCTTTAATGTATTTGAAAAATCAGCCCACAGCATCTTACTATATCCTGTACCGCTCACGAACAACACTGTCGCATAGACTATTATAACAAGTAGCCTTTTCATAGACATCTCTTTTACAGTGACGGTTGGGGTCAGTTTGTCTCTGGGACCATTGGTGAGTCTAACCTCTCTGCACAAATATCCATATTGTATGTGTGGAAATGTACAGTAATTATGCACAGTGGAGTTTTACACCATTAAAAGCGCCTTGGAGCGATGTTTATATGTTTGGGTCACCATTTTGATTGTGTGGAATACGGTCCACAAGCACCGGGGCGAGTTTATATACAGTCCTGTAGCTTGTTTCATGTTAGTCTGCTAAAAGACAGTGGGTAGTGGCAACGCTTAATGAATGCAATGCGCCAACAAAAAAGGTGGCTGCTAGCTAACAAACATGGATGTTAATGATGCAGATACTAAAAAACAACTTTGCAAACCTTGATGTGTTTTGGTGAGTAATACTGAATTTGAAATGATTAAAGGAAAATGCGACAGGGCACCATTAAGCTGAAGATATCTTGTTCCAGACAATTGAAGATGGTGCTGATCTTTTATCTTATAGTTGCTAAGCACCTATTCAAAACTAGTTTGAATCAGGACTTTTTGCTAAAAATCAAACTGTTGTTTCTTCTTTGGCTTGGAAGCTCTAAATGTTGTTTTTTTTTTAAAAAGAGGCCAGTGCTGTACAGAGAGTTCCGGGTGGACATGCAGGTATGCTCCTCTATCTTGGGGTATAGAAGTTTTCATGATCTCAAACGTCAATATGAATTGAAATGGCTCCATCTGAACTGAATCTGACTCTGCTTAGAGGCTGGTCATCAGAGCAATGACGAGCAACGGGAGTTGGTTTAACGAGCAACGGGAGTTGGTTTAATTGAGATGCAGCAAAAGTGTTCTCTGCAGTATGCCATGTCTGTTCCTGTGTACCTTTCTGTCTTTGCCTTAGTCAACAATCAGGCCTTATCTATCAGTGTCACAGTAAAGAGGGGATGAACAATAAAGTACAGTGTCTACAGTACAATACAAACACCTCTGTGTCAGTGTTGTCATTGTTAACGTTGTTGCATGCATCTGTGGATGAAGGTCAATATACAGTTTAATGCCTGTTGGTATACATTTCTGCATTCATGCATGTGTAGGTACCTCCCGTAGATGTGTATAGTGTTATTTGAATACAAATCGAAGGTATGTGCTAAAGCGAGAATGTGTTGATATGGCGAGCTGAACGCATCAATGCCTGCATTATATTCTGCATATGAACTGTATGCATAAATGGATGGACAGATACTGCAAATTCCATCAGAGCATCTGCGTCCCTCTGCGTGCATCTGTTTTGCTTGTCGAATGGTTATTTAACCATCACTGCTTCACTAATGCAGTCTCTGAGCTATTATTCAAACCACCCAGCCATTTTGGGAAAGACCGTATTTTTCTGTGCTTGGTATGCTTTGCCGGGTCGGTGGAGAGAAGAATGGCGAGGATGGATAACAAAATGCTCATTGTCCATTCACCAGAAAATTGGTTACAGGCCTATTTAGGATGTGGATGGTTGCTATTGGCAATGTTCGACATCACTCAGACACACACACATACAACAGGCTGCATGCAAGCCAAACGCTGACATAACACATCACCTGCAGTGTTTCTATTGTTTTATTAGAATTGAATAGCCTGGCTTGGCTTTGACATTTATCAGTTAGAAAACAGTTAAAAAATGTGTAACTGACTTCACTGAATCAGAATATATAAATTACAAGATGCTTGGAGTTATGTATATAACTCTTATGATAAGTCTTGCAGTTTTGGTAGATGTGGGTGTAGGAGGAGACAGGAGGATCGGGATGGATGTCACACATGGGGGGACATGTCTGACTCCTAATCAGCCTATTATTGCAAAACGCCTGGGAGACGCTACAGGAAAAGCAACGGTGCAAGGGTGAATTTGTTTTTTTTGTAACACTTTGGAACTTTTCCATCCCACATGTTACCCATAAAATCAAACCACCTACATCAAGAGAAGAGTGGGATGTTCAAAGCCAGAAGGAGGACGTCGTGTTGCGTGGCCGAGTCCAGTCCTGTGGTTGCGGATGAGTCAAACCTGTTTCTCTCAGGCCAGGATGCACTCATGCAAGACAAACACACAGGGCTCGTAGGGTGTGGGCATTTCAGGTGGAAGGTAAGCCATGTTTTCCAATGTCCAGTAGTAGCCTGCTTAGCACAAATTCATGTCTGTAAGCTGTAATAATAAAACGGTCTCTTACAAATGACTAATTCCACGTTGCACTCAATTTACTTCAGATACTGAAATGAATGGTATGCAGATGATTTGAGCATTTGCTGCCTGAATTCAGCCTTCCAGGCAGTGCTTCCTCCGGGTCAGTGTTGCCTTGATTAAACCTATGTAATACATTTAAGGTTATGCAGCTAAGATTAAAGTAAATGCCATAGATGCAGTTTGGGTATCCTGCTGACTTAGGCATAATATGTGAACAGTCTACTACTGTATATTCCCACACTCACATGCATAAGGTGGAAATCATGTCCTCACGCTGCTTGAAATATTGTATTTGTGTGAACATTTTTTTTTGATGACACAATAACACCAGCAGTTATAGCAACAAATCTATGTGAGTTTAACTGTTCAAATTTGCATGCATATTTGTATGTGTCTTTATTAAGAAGAGCTCCAGAGGAATTAAATTAAGAGAAATTATTTAAGAGTAGATCCCAAATGAACATGGTAGAGAGGTGAATACCTTGTTTTGGAATGACAAAAGCAATATGTATAATTTAGGTGAGATAGAGTCTATTACTTGCATTTATTTGGAGTATTTGATACTACGTGACACCATCTTTAGTTACTTATTGAAAATGTATCCATACACCAAGAATAAAGAGGCATGCAAACAAAATGAACCACTCCTCTACTAGAAAGACTTGGTTTCTAACCCAGACTGTCCTTGTGTCCACCAGTCAAAGCATGAATAAATTTGCTATGTTTCACTCTGTTTACTCATTCTTTGTTCCTCTGCCCTGCCTCTCCTTGAAGATTCGGAGGTCCTCCGTGGCTCATTTTACATGACTGTATGTAATTACCATGCTCTTACCTTTGTGTGAAGAACATCAATGAGACGGGGACCCTGGTTGAAACAAGGTCACTGTATAAGCAGTACTCGTATCTCTACAACACACAGTGTCGGCTGGGCATCAGGACGTTCATTATAACGATAAGGAACAGGCTGACGTCTCAGGCACCCTATAGACAGCAGGCCCTTCAGGAAGAAGCTCCCTAATAGAAACCAAGATTAGCATGTGCTTCATATTTATGCCTGCGAGGATGTGTTCTTCACCGACTCAGGAGTCTCCATCAGCTCTGCTGAGCTGCATCTATCTGAAATGCTTGTGTCAGTAATTACAGTAACTTCAACCTTTGCTACTTCTTTGCTGGGGCATTTTGCTTGCCCCAGCAAAGTAGTGTGATTTGCAATATGTAGGGATAAACAGAAACTTGTAGTTACAGATTTAAATTCATGGGTGTTATTGTTGTGTTTTTGTCTGCTGTGACTATCAGTCATGACATTTTACTCACCTACTCCATTGTACAGTAGAGATCGCTTACGCTCCAAAATAAACTAATTAAACAGTAACGATTTCAAACACTTTTGAGTGCAACAAAAATGCAAAAAGTAGTAGACGGTAGTCACCTTGAAATTATCACTCGCTGGGAAACACAAACCATTTTCTCTACTGCTCACACGGTGGAATAGAAATAAATATGGCAGGTAAAAGGTTTTTTTTTTTTCTTTTACATTATCAGATTGTTGATTTTGCATTATGGTTGTTAACCCAAACCCACCGGAACATGGTATTAATCCTTTGGTGAGAAATAAATGTTACTGAAGTGAAGCTTTGCGTTATTTCAGGCAGAGCACTAAAGCTGCAGCTCTCCTGCCTCATTCATGCTCAGTATCACTGCATTATTGATGCATCATCCGAATACCTGCTGACTGGTAGCATCCATTCACAGTCATACAAATTCTAATCGTATAACCATCTGCAGTAAAATGTCAGTTCCTTGAGAATAGTGTCCTAGAAGTAATAAAAATGGTTACATTGTATAGGTGATTTCATTATCATACGTTTGTGTCACTTCTCAATGATAGCATTTGCAGACTCGTTTTGCTAAGAATATGTGCTTTGACCTGTATCCATGCAGCAGAAGTAGCATATTTTGGCACAATTGTGACTTCATCTTTGTTCCCGCTGTCAGTTTCCAGCAGCCTGTATATCAGAACCTCTGCGTGTTTTTCTTAATTTTTTCCCAGGTTTTGTATTATTTGTCAGAAAACAAGCAAGTGAGCACTTTTTTTGTACTGACAGGCTCCCATTCTGCAGCTGGCAGAAGATGAATTGAAGGTTCACCGTATTCCCTGCAGATGGTGAAATGCTCCTCCTCTGTACTTTCAACACACAGCACCTTCTCAATCTCTCTCTGTCTCTATCCTGCCTGCTCCCCGTTTGTCTCTCATTCTCCCCCTTGATTCTTTCACCCCCCCCCTTTCTTCTCTGTCATCCTATACTGTCCGTTCATCACTTTTCTTTCCTTCACTTCTTCTTCTTCTCTTACCCCTTCCCTCCTCTCCTCCACAGGTTGCCCCTTTCGTCTTACTCTACTCCAGCCTCTCACTCCCTGCCCCCCCCCTTTTCTCTGATCCTCTCTATCCTCTCTTCATCTCCCAATTATCCCTCTACCTTCATCCTCTCCCTGCCTCCTCTCGCTCTACCTTTCTCTCTCACCCTCCCCCAATCACCACCTCTCTCCATCTCTTGTTCCCTCTGGGACTCTGCTTGGCACACTGTATTTACTCAGCCCGTCACTGGCTGCCTCTGTTTATTACCTATTCAGCTGTGAGGCAGGAGAGACAGAGAGAACCAGCCCTTCGGAGCATTTTCCTCCCAACTCTCCCACTGCTGCCTGTCGCTGAATGTTAAAACGCTGTGTTGGAAAATTGATTGTTTCAGTGGGTTTTTTTGTCCTTTCATCTTTTTCAATTTATTCTGTATCGTGTGCAGACTCCTGCCTGTTATGTCAAACAAAGTTCACATGACCTGTGGTTGAAGGATCATGAAAATGGATCACCTAAGGCCTTAAACAGAGGATACATTTCTGTTGTATCTTATCTGAATGAAATCCCAAGTTAAGCTGTAATGGATTATGTTAATTAATATGCTATCAGTTCTGGGAACATGGGAAACAAACTGTGTGCTTTATCCCTAAGCTGTTTATAAACTTCTTCAGCATTAAGGCAACATACAGCACTGTTAACATCAACTTCATCAGATAAGGGATGTGCTGATTCTCACCATGTTGGGGCCCAGATAAGAACAGAGAAGCAAATAAGCATGTGACATAGCATTGATGTTATAGGTGAACAGGTAGGATGGATTGTTCAGTCTTTCCCATCTATCCATTATGATAGCTCAAGCGTGGTCGTCAGCTCTTGCTGTGGAAAACCAGTGTTTTAACATTTCTCACAAGGCCGGCTTTAGTTCTTGTCCACTCAATTCAGGAAACTTTGTTTCCTTTTCCTGCCCGTTGCCTCCCCTTAACAGTGCGATTTGACACTGAAGTGTGCTCTACCTGCCCCTCAAAGCTATGACAGGCTTTCACAATAGCTCTCTTTTGATCAACCCAGAAACCTGACCTGCTTTAAACTGCAGCAATGAAGGAAATGTGAGGTGAGTAGAACTAAAACTTAATAATGACAACGCATTGCAATATTCCAACATTAAAACAATTTGCCCGTGAAGGAATGTAACAAAGTACATCTACTCAAGTACTTTTGATGTTATCCATATAAACGTCTTGAAGAGCCGTTTATATGGATAACCTTAACTTGTAATGGAGTATTTTTATATTGTACTTGAGTAAAGAATTGAACTATTTCCACCACTGCAATTAGCTGAATAATAAATTGCATTTAAAATTAAGAAAATAATTTTTTGCTTACCAAATAATGTTGAAAAGCAAAACAAACTTTATTTGAATTTTTATATGGTTGTTTGGCAATGTCACTCTGCACAAAATGTGATGATCCCAGTATGCAGAGTCAAATCAAGACCTGCATTGAGTTCTGCTGTCGAAACATAATACTGAATTTAATTGAAGCTGCATTAGTCACTATTTTCTTATAAAATAGCAGGTTTTCAGATATAAGGCTCTTCTGACCCTCCTGTACTCTACATGCCCAACATGAAAGAACACAACTATGAATAAATGTTAATGTTGCTCTGTGTCTGAAGGATGTGTAAATAGTTGCTTGTTAACAGCTGTTTAATAACAAGTTCGCCATATTAACTCTATAAGGTTAGTGTTGTGTTTAAAGCTTATTGGCTTCCCACACGTAGCCCAAATAAAAAATCAATAGTGCAGCTTTACAAGACAAACTCAATTTGTCCTTGAATGTAGTCTGTAAAGAAGGCAATGGATGGACACACTAAATCCTTCAAATTTGATTTCGTTCATAGTTGGAGGTTTGGTGTAATTTTGTGTTCCTGTATTTTGCTGCATTATTTTCTCTAACAGTAAAATCAATTTATAACATGCACTTAATGGCTGCTTTAACTGGACAACAGACTGAATTTAATTATTTTGCTGCTGTAATTCTGTGTGAACACCAGACTTTAGCAATATGAGTGATCTAATACTTCATCTATATAGAACATATTGGGCTGGCAAAAGCACCATGAGCCTTCGCAAGCCGTACTCAAATGTCCTTTTGTGGTGCATTGTCTTCACTGACAAGACTTCCAAGGCAAGTAAACTCCATGTCCCCATTTACTGTGATTGGTGCATTCGGAGTGGCATTAATGCGCATTGCTTGGGTTTTTGAGGCACTGATGTTCAAGCCTGTCTGTTCGGTGAACCTGTTCAGCCTGTCAGTTTTCTCCTGCAGATGGATATGCTTTGAGGAAATGACAGAAAGGTCATCAGTAAAATCTAGCTCATGAAGTTGGGTAAACACAGTCCACTGGGTGCTTCTGGGTCTGTTGGCTGTTGTCTTCCTCATATGCCAGTCGATGGCAATCAGGACGAGAATGGGAGACGTGGAGACACCATTTTTGAAAGGATTCCACTTGCTCTTACAATCCTCCATAGGGTGTCACGATACAGGTTGTCAAAGGCCTCCCAAAAGTCCATTAAGTTCATGTACAGTGGAATAAATTCTGCAAAGTAAAATCCTACAGAAGTCTGTTTGTGGTCTGTCGTGAAGATGTTTGCAACCCTGTCTTTGACAGGGGCCAAGTGGCTAGTGTTTTTGGACATTATCTGCTAAGTCTGTCCTGTCTGTCCTTTCCTTGTAGGCTTCTTGAGCCAGCTCTTGGAGACTGGGTGATTTGTTGTTCAACATCTTGGCCAAGTACCATGTGTTAGCCATTCCATGTTCTTTCTGAAGACTTTGATGGCTGCCTCTACATACAATTTTCTGAAGGTCCGCCACTTGCTGTTAATATCTGAAAACAAAAGTCGGACTGTACAAAAACTGGCGCTGTTGTATGGCTCTAAATGCTGGCAATTGGAAACATAGAACATGGAAAAGGTTGATGCCTTCAGAATGGCCAAGGACTGAATCCAAAAGGATGCACTAGAATGGACTCCACCAGGGAAAAGAAGGCAGGATCAGCCCCAAACAACTTTGCAGCAAACTTAGATAGACCTAACATGCAGCGTCTAGTGATGCGTACCGCTACTCGGTACCTTTATGATATTGACCAAAACAACCTGGTATCAAGTAGAACCAAAACGTCTCCAGTCAAACCAGTACTTCAGTTGATACTCAGCCCCACTTTTTTGTAACCAGATCGCGGTAAAAAATTACTGTTTCTATGGTTTTGCTTGCAGCCAAACACATAAGCAACACAATGAAAGAAAGAGAAGTACATGCCTTTTTTTCACCTATTTGCCTGCACCATAAGCTGCATAAAAAAGGCCTGCACGCGCCACTAACAGCCGCTAAGGCATGTTCGTTACTGTTGTAAGTTTATCACCACAAGCCTGGCTTTCCATTGGTTTCATCTTCTGGTATTATTTAACACTTCTCTGTACATTTTTTTTGCTATTCACATCACTTGTCACTGATCAATCACTGCATTCCATCACATCAATTAAACGCTTTAGTAGCACAGCAGCGATCAGCTGATTTTACTTACAGAGCCTCCAGCTGTGTAGCTGGCTTGATCGGCTACACGTACAGCCTCCAAATTCCTCTGTTTGTATCTTTAGTGTAGTTTATTGATTTGTTTAAACAGACAGCTTTCTCGTTTTATACTTGTGTTATTTGCTTTCAACACACATATCAAAAAAATACCTTAAAATTTACTTACTGTCTATCAACACTTTTTAGATGTGTCTACATGATAAATACATGTATTACTATCATTAAAACATATTTCAAACTTGCCATCTGATAACCTCCCCACTGTTATTGTGAAAATGGTACAGTCGAAACATTTGACCATTCAGTGGTGCAGGACCAGCAAATGTAAAGGAGTGGCTTTAAGTGAACACTGCAGGCTGTCAGGGGCCCACAAAAGAGCAGCCAAAACAAACAGAGCAGAATAAAATCATAGGGAATCAATGGCCAAATCTCTGGCCAAACATTGTGTTCAGAAGCACCAGGTATGTCTGACAGGTGAAGGTGAGGAGCTAACAGGCAGACTAGCAAAACCTTAGCTTACTTAACCTTTAAGTAATGTAACACCAGGGCTTCCAACTCTCAGGCGTTGAGCGTGGCACCCACGCAGTTGCAAATTTTCCTACTTTCTCACGCTACACATTGATTTTCTCACCCAGTGAAAAACAAATGTATTACTGGTAATAACGAGTCAGGGCTAGTGAACTTCTCCCAGCTGTTGTCTTTCCCCTTATAGGCTAATACTACCAATGAGGATGAACTAATAAGGATGAGGAGTGATGTGATACAATTTCCCAATACTTTTTATGTAGCAGTGATTTTAAACAAAAAAAAATACCAATCAACTATTATGGCTTCAACAGGTGACATTTTATGCAAGGTAGTGAATGAAGTACTCTATTGGTATCGGTATCACTTTAAGGGTACTGGTTTTGGTACTGGTATCGTAAAAATTTAAAACGATACCCAACCCCACTTATGTCCCATCATGGACGAAAGGGTTTAAATCAAGTAACAGAATTGTGTAACAGAATCCAATTCTAACATTTTCATGGACATGAACAACTTTTCATTCAAATAAAGATTTGTCCAAAGGAAAATAATATGTACACATTGGTTTGGGGAGCTTTTCCGCATCTATTAATAAACAGTTTAAGAGAGACAGGAAACGTGGGCGAGAGAGAGGGGATGACATGTAGCAGGAGGCCGAAGGCTGGGCCCAGGTCACTTTGGCAAGGACTCAGCCTTTGTACATAGGGAGCGTGCTCTAGCAGTGAGCTAACTAGTGCCCCCACATTGTTGTACATTTGACCTTTTGTCAATTAACTGACAATTGTTTCCCAATACAACTGAAAACTGTTATGATTACTTGGCTGTCATTAAGTGATATGTCTTAAATTATTTGTTCATTAATTTGTTGCCTTGCACTGACCAATCCTAACTGATCCTGATGGACTACGACATGCTGAGCTTCATTGTAGAAACTCAGTGTCAGCCAGAAGACTATGTGGTGGACCATAGAAATGTAACAGATTATTACTTCCACAGACAGCAGAACAGCCAGCGGCCCTGGAGATTTCAGACCCCAGAGCAGTTTGCTTATGAGACGGGGTTCTACACTCGTTGAGCAGGTGATGAAGATGAACTGTGGTCACCAGAGAGACCAACATCTATTAGGCTACGTTCAGACTGCAGGCCTTAAAGATTTTTTTCCCAGATCCGATTTTTTTGTTTGACAGTTCACATTATTGTTTAAATGTGGCCCATATAAGACTCCAGTGTGAACTGTCCGCGGCCTGAAAGTGACCTGTTTGCGCAGGAGAACAACATGACGTCACACGCAGAACACTGTCGTGCAGAAGTAAACAGAGCAACAGAGGTTAGCACTGGTTAGCTGCTACTTGCTAACCCTCCTAATTTTCACGGGAGACTCACATTTTTCGTTGTCCTCTCACAGGTCACATTTCTCCCAAATTATAAGTGTTCACTACTTTTCATTACAGTTTCTGGTACTGTAAGTTATGCATCTGCCCCACAACTCTCTCTCTCTCCACTGTGTCCACACAGTAATGTAGCATGCACATAACTCAGAAGAGAGTTCACGGTCTGGTGGGTTTCAGGTGTTAGAAAGGGAATCTGCGAGCAGATGATAGCGAGGTACAGGAGGAAGAGAGCCACATGTTTAATTATGGCTTTTTGAGGAGCTTTTTCGTTCACCGCGGCTCCATCTACAGCAGAAATGTGATAGCAGCTGCTCTTGAGTGAAGTCAAAGTCACATCAATTCCGACCTGAGTGTCCGGACTGAGGTCGCATTTAAAAAGATCCGATCTGTATCGGATTTGGACCACGTATGGAAATTGCCCAAATCTAAACCGGAAAAGATCTGATTACATCTGACTTGGCCTGTTCACACTGTCATAAAAAAGATCAGATCTGAGTGACACGGATTTGGGTCAGTTTGGCCTGCAGTCTGATCTGGTCAAGAGGATGTTGCACTAAACCTCTAGAGATTCTACGAACTCACTGGCATCACACCTGCAGAGTGATAGTGAACACTGGACAATGAGCCAGACATCAGCTGACAACCTGCCTCATATCAGACTGCAGGGCCTTGGCTGGAATCAAACAAAATGACCTGAAGGGACCAAAAAGAGGCCAACGTCCAGCCTGCAACTGTTCAGTTAGTTAGTTAGTTACATTACATGCTGCGTCATTGTTTGCTCAATATCATAGTGTAGGGGCCTACTAAATATGGTTAAATGAAAAGACTATTTCTTGGCGTGTGGTATCTTAATGGGGGAAAACTACACCTTCCATGATGCTTTGCTCTTTGTGAATTTCAGTGTTATGATAACTTAGCCAATGTGATTTTTGTTTGTTTTGATTGATGTAAACTGAGCCAATTAGAGATCACGTAGAGGGGCGGGAAAAAAGTTAGTCGGAAGAGAAGCAACAAGAGAAGCTACGAGAGAAGCAACGAGAGAAGGCGCACGTGCGAGAGGGAAGCGGCTGTATGTCGATGTTTGGTAAAACTTTCAGTTGAACTCGGAGAGGATTAATATTTGTAGACTTAAGTACACACGTACAGGCACAAATATTACCTTGCAGTTAATTTATGTCTCGTAGCAGGCTCAGTCGTTTGTTGTTTTCCAGTGAAAGTGAAAGTGTAGCTCGGTCGGTCCCTCGCTACTGTTTGCAATAACAGATAAAAGTGTAAAAGCGAACTGTCGGACTTTTAAACTAGAGGGACGTTAGCTTGGACTGTTATGAGTGACAACCAGCTTAGACAACGAGCACAGTTTTTATCGGAGAACTAGAGAGAAAGTGAAACGTGGGAGCTAGCCTGCAAGTAGCACCGCTGTGAGGACGGACCCGCCCGGAGCTGCATCGCCGCGACGGACATCTACCTACTGCACCTCGCCATTCTGCTGCATCGTCTACCAGCCTGTGGATTCTTTGAACTGACAGAGTCGCGTGAGTAACCGGAGTCTTTTCTGAACGTTGAACTCTACTACCAGGGAGTTAAAGGATTTCTCTTTCATATGTGCACCACCGTATGGGCCCCAACGTTTACAAATCCAAAGCTTGGTAATAATTTGAACATTTTGAAGTTGAACTGTGATGGTACAAACGTGTTTGCTTTGGACTATTGCTCTGAAGTGGTATTTTTGGTACTGATGTAAAGGTTACATTTATTTTAATCTGGCACACACACACACACAAGGTTTAATATTTTTTTTATTCCATACTAAGAGAGACCAAACAGGGGAGTGTTATTTTAAAGAGTACCAGAGTGGTTTGATAAAGGATATTTGGCTATTTGTCAGTTTGGTAAGGGTTCATTATAAGGTTTACACTAAACTTAGAACTTTATTGATTTGAGTTTGATAAGATAACTGGTGGTTTGAAGGAAATTGTTGGTTCTCAGAGTACCAGGAACGTAAAAATAAATGTTTTTCCTTTTTCATATATTGTTGTTGTTCATACCATTATTCTGGGGAACTTCAGTAAAGTTCTTAAGGTGAACTTAGTAGTTCCACAGTGGAGGCACCGCGCTATTATTATTCTTACCCACATTGTTTATCTGTTGTCTATGCCTACTTAGCCTGTCTGAAGTCACTGTAACAAATATTAGTAAATAGGGAATATTTAGCCAGCTCACCATCAACAGCTAAGAACCCAGGATCCTGTTTAATGCACTTTAATGTAGTAGCCCGGTGTGATAGTAGGGTACACCTTAGGTCTTGTTTGATCAGCTCTACTGGTGTCAACAAGGGGTTACATTTTTGGAGGCACCGCTGGGATGTTCCCTGTTTACCAGTCAGGCAAAGTTTTTTTTTCTCTATTTTCATATTTTTCTTTTAATTGGTTGGTAAAAGTTAACCCTGTAATTTTTAAAGATAATCTAGTGTGATAGTATTAGCAAACCACTTAAAACCACTTAAGAAAAATGGATATTTCTCAGGCTGTTGAGTGGAGTAGGCAGAAGAATGTCAGCCTTTCTCGTGCCTTGTTACTGAGTAATGTGCCAATAGACACTAGTGAAGAGACTGTTGTTAGGGTCTTAGACACAGTCAAAGTTTTTGGTCGGACCAAGATTTGTGGTCGCCGTGGGGATTCCACTGGCACACAGTTTTTCATATTAGTAGAAACCAGCACTGATTTGACTCCTGATACCGTACCTGCAGAAGTTGGTATTGAGGGAGAGGCTGGGCCATGGACTGTGAATATAGTGGAAGGCCTTGTCCCAGTTGATTCTGTTACTGAGGATGAAAATTTCCGTGCAAAGTTGTTGCTGCTGCTACAACAGGAAGGAAGGTCTATGGAGGATTTTCAATCCATTGTATCAGAAAATCAAGCTCCTAAAGCCGATGTAAACATGGATTTAGTGACTGCTATTGGAAAACTTGTGGATAAGTGCAACCAAGTGTCCACTGATGGACCCAGCTACAGAAAATTGAGACTGTTTTCAGGCCTCAGACCTGTACCGCCAGGTGAGGAGGAATATGATGCCTGGATGGAGCAGGCTACCCAAATGATCAGCGAGTGGCAATGCACTGATGCCGCCAAGAGACAGCGCATAGTTGAGAGTTTAAGAGGGCCTGCTGCTGACATTGTCAGATTCTTGAAAGCCAGCACTCACGCTGCCACCGCCACTGACTATTTATCAGCTCTTGAAACTGCTTATGGCACTACAGAGAATGGAGCAGACATTTTGGCCAAGTTCAGACACACCTATCAGAATGCAGGAGAAAACCTCTCTTCTTTTCTATATCGCCTTGACAAACTTCTCCATCAGGCTCTTCTGAAGGGAGGAATTGATGCTGCAGACATGAATAGAGCTCGGATAGAACAACTAGTCAAGGGTGCACTCACTCATGACATGGTTGCACTGCGTGTGAGAATGAGACACACCCTCGCAAATCCTCCATCTTTTTTCCCAGCTGATGCGCGACATAAGAGAGGAAGAGAGTTGGATTAATGCCAGAGAAGGGGTGAAAACTGCTGCTACCGCCGCCACCACTACTGTACCTCAGTCTCCAGTCACATCAGAGCTCGACAACCTGAAAAATGAGGTAAAGGCACTTTCTTCACAGGTGGCTAGACTGTTGAACGCCGCACCAGTTGCCGCAAAGCCTGACAATATGACAGCCAAAAATGGGTCCAAACAGCCCGCGTAGAAGCCACCACTCGAGACACTTCAGCCAGAGGGAGAGCTCCCAGACCAGCGCCGCCTGGAATCTTTTGCTACCAGTGTGGACAAGATGGACACACCAGAAAAGAGTGCCAGGGACCTGAGGACCTGAGAAAAGTGAATCAGAAGCTGATTAAAGCAAACAGGCAGCAGGGAAACTTCCCAGGAGCCAGGTAAGGGAACGGTACATGGCTCCGTGTGAGATACGTTCCACCCAGTGTCCACCTCCAGTGGAGGAATGCTCAAAGCGACTGCCTGAAGGGTTAGTGGGCCCCCCATCTGTTGTACCTGTACAGATAGAAGGGATTTATACCAGAGCATTACTCGACAGTGGCTCACAAGTAACACTCCTGTATCGCAGCTTTTATAACAACTACCTGAAACACTTACCTATCCAGCCACTTGAAGACCTTGAGATATGGGGTTTAAGCTCTCATGAATACCCATATGATGGCTATCTGTCCATACAACTTGAATTCACTGAAGCTGTCACTGGGGTGCCACAGAAAGTTGACGCTTTAGCCTTAGTATGTCCCGACCCTGTGAACAGTGACAACATTGCTGTGCTAGTGGGAACAAACACCCAGCTTGTCAGAAAGTTAGTTAAGGGCTGTAAAGAACAGGCAGGAGAGAAGTTCTTGGGCACCCTGAACATACACCCCGCCTTTCGAGATGCTTATGAGACACTTACTCAGTCTGACACCCCAGGCGAGACAGATAAACATGGGACTGTGTGGTTTACCCATCGTAAGCCAATCACTTTGAAGTCTGGACAAGTGTTTAAGATCACTGGCCTCCCAAGTTTCCTGGTGATTTCACCGATCAGCTAGCACTAGTAGATCAGCCTACCAACTCGTTTTCCCCTGAAGAGTTGTGGGTGAGGCCTGAGGTCCATCCTTCGTCTGTTGTTTTCAGCAGACGCATTACTGTGACTGTAAAGAACCTGTCATCAAGGGAAGTTTGCTTGAAACGTGGGACTCCACTAGCCCACATTTTCCCTGTAACTCCTGTACCTCCTAAGAGGGCAAAGTGTGCTGATGAGGTTGCAAACAAACTGACACCTGACTCTTTTGACTTTGGAGCTTCTCCCATGCCAGAGGAGGCCAAAAGAAGTTTGTGTGAGAAAATGATGGAGAGGAAGATGTTTTCTCTCACCACGAATGGGATGTAGGTTGTTCTAAAAGCACCAGACATGAGATCAGACTGAAGGATGCAAGGCCCTTCAGAGAAAGGTCACGTCAGCTTGGCACCTGCTGACTTTGAAGATGTACGACAGCACTTGGAGGAATTAAAAACCCATGGCATCATCTCTGAGTCGCGTAGCCCCTACGCATCACCCATAGTGGTTGTACGTAAGAAGTCAGGAAAGGTACGAATGTGTGTGGACTACCGAACACTCAACCTCCGAACAATACCAGACCAGTACACCGTCCCCAGAATAGAGGATGCACTTCATTGCTTATCTGGGAGCAAATGGTTCACTGTTCTCGATCTGAGGAGCGGGTACTATCAGATACCCATGAGTGAGGCAGATAAGGAGAAGACTGCTTTTATCTGTCCTTTGGGCTTTTATCAATTTGAACGCATGCCTCAAGGGATTTCAGGAGCACCTGCTACTTTCCAGAGAGTTATGGAGAAAACTGTTGGCGACATGAACTTTCTGGAGGTTTTAGTGTATCTGGATGACCTGATAGTGTTCGGGCGAACACTCGAGGAACACGAGGAGCGGCTGCTCAAAGTCCTTGATAGACTTAAAGAAGAAGGCCTGAAACTGTCGCTTGACAAATGCCAGTTTGGCAGAACCTCAGTCACCTATGTTGGACATGTGGTGTCACAGGATGGAATAGCGACAGATCCGTCCAAAATAGAGGCTGTTGCTTCTTGGCCAAGACCTCAAACCGTAACAGAGCTCAAATCATTCCTGGGGTTCTGTGGTTACTACCGGCGGTTTGTCAAAGACTTTTCAAAACTCTGCCGTCCCCTCAATGGACTTCTTCAAGGGTATCCTCCCTGCACCCGCTCCAAGAGGAGTAAAGTTGCACATCCACCCGACAAAACCTACTTCCAGTCTTCTGAACCCTTTGGGTCTAGATGGAGTGAACAGTGTGAACACGCTTTCCGAGAACTCAAGACTCGGCTCACCCAAGCACCTGTATTGGCGTTTGCAGATCCACAGAAGCCTTACATTCTGCATGTGGATGCTAGCCTGGACGGGCTAGGTGGTGTCTTATACCAAGAGCATGATGATGGCCTGCGTCCAGTTGCATTCCTCAGCAGAAGTCTTTACGCCATCTGAGAGAAACTATCCAGCGCACAAACTGGAGTTCCTGGCTCTTAAGTGGGCAATTGTGGATAAGCTCCATGACTATCTTTACGGTGCAAGCGTACAAGTCAGAACAGATAACAACCAGCTGACATACGTCCTGACATCAGCTAAACTGGATGCCACGGGTCATCGTTGGCTCTCAGCTGTCCACCTACAACTTCAGCCTGAAATATAGACCTGGTCGCCAGAACCTTGACGCGGACGCACTGTCCCGGCGTCCACATGAAAGCACAACACCGGACGATGAATGGCAGGAAATTCCAGTTCCTGGAGTGCGAGCTCTCTGTCAGACTCTGTCAAATAACACACATACCAGACACCTCCAATCATGTGTAATTACACAAATTGGGGCTCATGTTTCTGCAGTTCCTAAAGCTTTCTGTCATGCTGCTACAGTAGCCGCTGACCAGCTGCCTACTTTCAGTCCAGCTGAGCTTCAAGCCGCCCAGAAAAGTGACCCATGCATAGGGGAGGCATGGTTAGCTGTCAGTCAGAAAGCACCTGCTAGTCAAATACAGACGAACCATCCTGACCAAACACTGCTGAAAGAGAGTGGGAGAAACTGTCAGTTGAGCAGGGTCTGCTATACAGAACAGTTAAGCAGTCTGACAATCGCTTAAGGCGACAGCTTGTGCTTCCCACCCAGTTTCGCAGCTTTGTTTTGAAGTCACTGCATGACAACAATGGACATTTAGGGTTTGACAAGACCTATGCACTAGTCTGTGACAGATTTTTCTGGCCTCGCATGAAGCTAGATGTAGAGACCTACTGTAAGACTTGTGAGCGCTGCATCAAGCGCAAGACTCTACCACAAAAGCAGCACCTCTTTCACACATTCAGAGCTCAGGGCCCATGGATCTTGTATGCATTGATTTCCTGTCCATCGAACCAGATTCCCGCAATGTGTGCAATGTGTTAGTGATAACTGACCATTTTACTCGTTATCGCTAAGCATTCCCACTAAGGATCAGAAAGCCATGACAGTCGCTAGAACTCTGTGGGAGAAATACTTCATTCATTATGGCCTTCCAACCCGCATACACTCAGACCAGGGTAGGGACTTTGAAAGTCAGCTGGTGAAAGAGATGTTAACCATGTTGGGTGTAAAGAAATCCAGGACATCACCCTACCACCCACAAGGTGACCCCCAACCTGAGAGATTTAACAGAACTCTGTTGAATATGCTAGGAACTCTTGAGCCCAGTCAGAAGTCAAAGTGGAGTCAGCACATTGCACACCTTGTTCATGCATACAATTGTACACCAAATGAAGCTACTGGGTATTCTCCCTATTTTTTAATGTTCGGGAGGGAAGCCAGGCTTCCTGTGGACATTTGCTTTGGTGTGTCAGCAGATGGGACCTCACCACCCTCACACTTGAAATATGTATCTAAGATGAAACGAGAGCTTCAAGCAGCCTTTCAGTTGGCCCAAGCCACTTCCACTAAAATGAACCACAGTAATAAAGAGAGATACGACCAGAAGGTGCGGTATCACTGTTTGGTTCCTGGGGATAGAGTCCTCATTCGAAACCTTGGCCTGAAAGGGAAGCAAAAGTTGGCTGATCGTTGGAGCGCAAACCCTATGTGGTTGTGAGTCAAATGTCTGACCTTCCTGTTTACCGTCTGAAGCCTGTGGATGGTTCAGGACCTATTAAAATCATGCACCGCAATCACCTCCTGCCACTAGGACAAGAAGTTAGGCTAAACACCGATTTGGACACCAAACCTGCCCCAACTCCAAGAGCCCTCAGGCGCAGAAAAGCCAAGGAGGGAAACAAACACTTGAGATTAACAAAAGTGACACCAGTACTGATGTTCCCTTGGGAGATCAATATTCTTCGGATTCAGAGTCAGAGTATGGGAACTACCCAGAAGACTGTACTGAGGAAAACTGTGAACAATCAGAGAAAGATGTACTACCCTCAAAGTCAGCTACCCCTACCCATGCTACAGCAGTGCCCAAAGTCACAGCAGGTTTGGAGTCTGCAGAAGATAGAGTAGAAAAAAGGGTTGAGGTAGCAGATGATAATCAGGGATTAGAACAGGAATGTTCTGTTGAGGACACTTGCACCACCAACAAATCTGATGTAGTGAGAACTGACCCAGAGGTTAGAAGGTCAGAGAGGTCGAGAAGACCAGCAGAACGTTTGTCTTATGAAAAGTTAGGTGAGCCATGTGCAAGACCTGTAATAGTGGGGCAAACCAGTGTTCACTCAGTTAAGTCACCCACAGTAACTTTTCCTAAGCAACACAGTGGTTGTCATGTGTGGTGGTGTAATTCATTTGTTAAATGCATGTCATGTTCAAATAAGGTATCCCTCCTTTCACCCACTATTATACCAGTCATTACACTTTGAAGACCTGTTCTTGTATACTTTTTTTTGGTATGTAGCTCAGCATGGGGGCATGCTGAATTTTGGTGGGGGGGGAGTGTGTAGGGGCCTACTAAATATGGTTAAATGAAAAGACTATTTCTTGGCGTGTGGTATCTTAATGGGGGAAAACTACACCTTCCATGATGCTTTGCTCTTTGTGAATTTCAGTGTTATGATAACTTAGCCAATGTGATTTTTGTTTGTTTTGATTGATGTAAACTGAGCCAATTAGAGATCACGTAGAGGGGCGGGAAAAAAGTTAGTCGGAAGAGAAGCAACAAGAGAAGCTACGAGAGAAGCAACGAGAGAAGGCGCACGTGCGAGAGGGAAGCGGCTGTATGTCGATGTTTGGTAAAACTTTCAGTTGAACTCGGAGAGGATTAATATTTGTAGACTTAAGTACACACGTACAGGCACAAATATTACCTTGCAGTTAATTTATGTCTCGTAGCAGGCTCAGTCGTTTGTTGTTTTCCAGTGAAAGTGAAAGTGTAGCTCGGTCGGTCCCTCGCTACTGTTTGCAATAACAGATAAAAGTGTAAAAGCGAACTGTCGGACTTTTAAACTAGAGGGACGTTAGCTTGGACTGTTATGAGTGACAACCAGCTTAGACAACGAGCACAGTTTTTATCGGAGAACTAGAGAGAAAGTGAAACGTGGGAGCTAGCCTGCAAGTAGCACCGCTGTGAGGACGGACCCCGCCCCCGGGAGCTGCATCGCGCACGGACATCTACCTACTGCACCTCGCCATTCTGCTGCATCGTCTACCAGCCTGTGGATTCTTTGAACTGACAGAGTCGCGTGAGTAACCGGAGTCTTTTCTGAACGTTGAACTCTACTACCAGGGAGTTAAAGGATTTCTCTTTCATATGTGCACCACCGTATGGGCCCCAACGTTTACAAATCCAAGCGCTTGGTAATAATTTGAACATTTTGAAGTTGAACTGTGATGGTACAAACGTGTTTGCTTTGGACTATTGCTCTGAAGTGGTATTTTTGGTACTGATGTAAAGGTTACATTTATTTTAATCTGGCACACACACACACACAAGGTTTAATATTTTTTTTTATTCCATACTAAGAGAGACCAAACAGGGGAGTGTTATTTTGAAGAGTACCAGAGTGGTTTGATAAAGGATATTTGGCTATTTGTCAGTTTGGTAAGGGTTCATTATAAGGTTTACACTAAACTTAGAACTTTATTGATTTGAGTTTGATAAGATAACTGGTGGTTTGAAGGAAATTGTTGGTTCTCAGAGTACCAGGAACGTAAAAATAAATGTTTTTCCTTTTCATATATTGTTGTTGTTCATATTACCATTATTCTGGGGAACTTCAGTAAAGTTCTTAAGGTGAACTTAGTAGTTCCACAGTGGAGGCACCAGCTATTATTATTCTTACACACATTGTTTATCTGTTGTCTATGCCTACTTAGCCTGTCTGAAGTCACTGTAACAAATATTAGTAAATAGGGAATATTTAGCCAGCTCACCATCAACAGCTAAGAACCCAGGATCCTGTTTAATGCACTTTAATGTAGTAGCCCGGTGTGATAGTAGGGTACACCTTAGGTCTTGTTTGATCAGCT